>OY365818.1:17122311-17224811 GCA_959347315.1 Bimastos eiseni
TTTGATTGTAACTGATTAACAATGTGAATACATGTAGCACTGAGTTGAAACTTAAGCTCTGCAACAAATTTGGTAGGTTGAAATGGGTCCGGGTTTGAAACCCGACCCAATCCGACCCGCCAGGATCTTGACTCGACCCGACCCTATTAATTTACAGATATTTCTGATCCGACCAGGCCCGACTCGCGGGTCAACCTGACCCGTGGACAACTCTGAATAGCCCTACTTTGATCTTGGCGCTATGGTCAATCAAGTCAAGACGATCTGTAGAGATGACGATGTTCTCGGACTATCTCAACCAGAATTAGCATTCCCAAAACAGTCCTCTCATTCCCATTATGTCTTCCGAAGAGGCAAGATTCAATTCACATCCTGCGTGCTATTAATCTTTCAAGAACAGTTGCTATCAGAGGCGGCGATCCAGGGCGAGTCGAGTTGGACAAGTCCCTTCACCTTTTGCAGAGAGGGGACATGTTATTCGTTTTCCCCCTCCCCACATTTTCAACCCCTCTCATTGGGTATCCCCCACATGTCAAACGAGATCGCCGCCTCTGGTTGGTAGTTATAGCCTATAATAATAATATATAGATCTTCATATCTGTCTTTATACATACATGTAGATATATATACATATACACACGTAAATTCGGAAGCTGATGTATGATATTACTCAATTGGCTGAAGATATGGAAGAATTATTGATGTGAATAGTGACGTGAAAGGAAATATTCCATTGATTGCATTCAGCACTCCCAAATCGCCTTTCCGTCCATTCGATGGAATAAGGTGTTCATTACTCGGAGCTCCGTTGTCCACGTTTTCTACAGAGAAGCCAAAATATAATACTACAATATACATATATCAAAACCATAACTTTTAATATATATATATATATGATAGATATATTTCAGCAGTCACCAAGTGGCTTTACGGCGGATATAAACAGAATCCTTATATCATGATAGTTACAGACGCTGCAGAAATGATCACGTATATATGATAAGATTCCGAGAGAATTGCATGCCTAGCCTAGATTAAAAATGTTTCTTTGAATTAAATAGCTACGAGAAGCATTAATTTTACAGCTTTAATTAATTATTCATATGCAGGGAAAGAGATTTGTAAAGTAAAGACATTGAAATGCACATGTATTAAAATCTTGAGATTTTACGATAGGTAATCCGTATAGATAATCCGTAATCGTAATCTCCAATCTTCTAAAGCGCCACTCAAAAGCCAAGGGCACCAGCCTATTCAAGTGTGTTGTAACAATCGCTGTCGAGTGACCAGATCTCAGAAACTAATTATTATTATTATTACCGAAATTTGATACCGCCCTTCTTCCAACATCTTTTGCTCCGAAGTGCAGACACACGCCTCGACGGCGCAATTACAGTTGTACTGCAGAGCAATGGTGCCGAAGGACTTGCTCAAGGTCCCTACACAGTGACTGTAGGTCCCGGACGAGGCTCGAACCCGCGCGCTCAGCACACACTAAACGTTACGAGCTGACCGCTCTAACCGATCGGCCACTGTGCCACACCATAGAGTTTGACCATTAGACATGAGGTGCTGTCGCCGTTGGTCTGTTGGCACTTATTCCAACGGAGACTGCACCTTTTGTCTGAGAGCGCTTTCGTCTGCATTGACTGGCTTCTTTAGCGTGTACACTTTGCACATGCCAAGACTAAGCTGGTCTTACACATGAAATGATCCTTGAATGATGATTGGAGCCTTTGGAGGCGTATTAAAAGGCAAATGATTAATTAATCATTGTAAAATTTCCCATTCTTCTCGCGAGGAAATGTGAGAGACGGGCATAATTGCAGTCTAAATAACTGTTTTGCGATTCTCTCGAAGATGTCTTCGGATATTACATGAGATTATAAGAGCCACCAGTCACGGTACCTTTAACAAATTTCCATCGGAAAGAAATTTTTAGCTTATGACTGACATTTTGTCATTTTATAAAAGTGCACATGTTTGCTGATGGTGTGATCAGTAAAGCTTCCTTGACAACGAGATAATCGAGCATTTTTAATGAACACTAAAATTCTGCACCTTTTTCAGAGGCTGCCATAAGTAAATTTCCGCTATGATAGAGGAAGTTTACTTATGGCAGCTTCTTCTGAGAGAAAGTTTACCTGTGGCAGCTTTTGAAAAAGATGCAGAATTGGCTGTATAAAGCGACTAATCAATTAGCCTAAAATTTCTTTTCTACAAGCATTTCTGACTACCAATCACGTAGGCTTATGTGGCTCTTACTTGAAATTTGTAACATTACCTTTCTTGAACCTCTAGTCAGACATAATTCCGGATGTTTAGGTTAGAAATAGTTTTCATTTTGTATAGGACTGAATAATGTTTGCATAGTCTAATTGGAAATGACGTCCCAAGCAAACACTCGCCTGCATTTGTTAATAATAAGTTTCGGATGAACGAAATAATTAACCAACCGTTCAGTGATTAATTAGATATTAATGAAGCCCAAAATGAGGGTAAGCAATTAATTACAGCTAGGGAATTAAAACGAAACCAGCAAGCCTATGCAGAGGCTTTTTGGGCAGTAACTCTCTCCGCACGAAAACATCTCCGCTTCAACAGTAAACGTAGGCCTATTTGAAGTGCTCAGAAGAACGACCATCACGCGCGTGGCACCCGCTCTTCACAGTTTGCATGTTACTGCTATATAGTCTTGACGTCACAAGGTCGTGCACAGTTCTTATCGAGTCTATATAGTTACTGCTCGCTTTGGGACAATATTGGACACCGACTTTTTAACACAGAGACGTGAAGACATATATTTATACATACATACATACATACATACATACATACATACATACATACATACATACATACATACAGACACACACACACACACACATACACACACACATACATACATACAAACATACATAAATTCATACATACATACATACATACATACATACATACATGAATACATACATACATACATACATACATACATACATACATACATACATACATACATGCATTCATACATACATACATACATACATACATACATACATACATACATACATACATACATACAAACATACATACATACATACATACATACAAACATACATGAATTCATACATACATACATGCATACATACAGACAGACAAACCGATAGACATACACACAGATGAACAGACATACAGGCATTCAAGCAAACAGACAACGTCAGTTGTTCACTTGCCTTCAGTCTCTTCTTTGCGCTGTAATATCATCTAAATCGTGTATACATAGTCTTACGTTGATTCCTCGCTTATGCCGTGGATATTGAACGTTTTGAAGGGTGTACGTTCTTTACACCGGCGTATGTACAGGGCAATGAGTCTGCTTGTGTACACTCGAATCTCAGATAGACAAGACGACATACGTGGCCGTAGTAGCGTGGTCTCGACGGGTCGCTTGACCGTCAACCGGGGTGGCCCTGCGAACGACCGAACGACCGGCAGCCGACAGTTGGGTTCTGCGGCTCGAGGGATCTCCGGAAGCTCCTTATCTCTTCCAATAATTGCTCTTCTCACTATCTCTCTGCGTGCATATGTCATTCGACATCCGGTGTTTTTTGGTAAATACCATTCACTTTCGTTCAGGAAATTTAAGCAGCGCCTCTTCAGGAAATGTGAAGTTCATGGAGCGCCTCTGCAGGAAATGTGAAATTAATGTACCTCCTCTTCAGAGCCGAAAGCTGATTTATTACGTTTCTTCCCCGTTATTCTCTGGCGCGCGTTAATGACAACTGAAAAGACCAGAGTCATTAATTTCTCAATTACATTTATCGTTGTTTATGGATTTTTCCAATTTATGCGTTGTCCAAATGTTAATGGTGTTGTTGTTGAAAATGGTAATGATGATGAAGACGATGACGATGATGATGAGTTCTCTGCCCGAGGACTCAGAGAAGTCTAGGACAGGTTCATTGGCTTTGATGCCACCTTGGGATGAGATGAGTGAGGTAGTTTCCCGTTACCTTGCTCACGGACAATTGGGAATGAACAACTTGTCCAAGACCACTACGCAGTAGCCTGAGATCAGAATTTGCGACCCCTCCGGTTACAAGTTGCAGAACACACCGCTACACCATCGCGTCACACATGCTATAAGTTTAAAATTGTCTCTTTAAACGTCTTATTCTTTCCTCGGTATAGTTCGAATTTTAATGGGGACCTACATATTCAAGATCATATCTTGATGTCTATAATAAATAAGTCTATATTGGTTTATTTTTTTAAAGACTCGACCATTCAGTGGTCTCGTTTGAAAACCTTCTATATATAACAGACGAAAACTCAGGCAGACACTCTTGTAGTATCAACGAGGCAAACAGAAGTACCTACGTGATTGAAAGAAAAGGAGCCAGCCAATAAAACATATAAGGACAAAGCAAAGGAAATGGTCATTTTGTACAGCTAATACATGGATAATGACTTTTCGAGGTCCGGGGGGGAAGGTCCTACGTCAATACTAGGTCATGCACTCAAGTAGAACGCGAAGCATTGGAAAATTGGAACACCAATTAATGTGCAAGTGTCCATATATGCAATTTGTTTATGAATTATTCACAACGAGGTTGCTTATAATTATTCAGTCTCTTTACACGATAATGAATACAGGAAAATAAACTAATAATCTCTTTTAGTCTACATTTCCAAGTCAATTATACAGTCTCATAAAGAAGCGAGTCTTCTTAAAAGTTGCCTTGTCAATGAGATTATAGGGAAATAAAGACGGGGGCAGTTACACGGCCTTATAATTTATTAATAATTGTAGATGTCTCAAACAATTCTTAACTATAGAAAGATTGTACAAGTTTGTTAAGCACATCTCCCGGTCTTGTATCTGTAACCACTAACCAGTCAGATAAAGTTACGTTTCTAGAAGTCGATTCCCATTCCTAGAATGCAATGTCTAGCATTCTGTTCAGAAATGCGAATGGGATAATTGGTAGTGTCCTAGTTTTGAACTACCCGTTGGATGCAATGCTAACCTCGTTATTTGCACAATTGCACGACAACTCCGCTGAAGTCAGGCATCATCTGATCTTGACGCACGCGCGACCAGGTCTGTTTAAGTCTCTCCTTACGCAGTCTACAGGTCAAGTGTTCGTTTATAGGGAATGAGCATCTCATATGAATTCAGCTTCGTGTCTAAGTCGGAAATTCTACGGCTGCTCATGACTCTACAGTTGCTCATGACTCTACAGTTGCTCATGACTCTACAGCTGCTCATGACTCTACAGTCGCTCATGACTCTACAGTTGCTCATGACTCTACAGCTGCTCATGACTCTACAGTCGCTCATGACTCTACAGTTGCTCATGACTCTACAGCTGCTCATGACTCTACAGTTGCTCATGACTCTACAGCTGCTCATGACTCTACAGTTGCTCATGACTCTACAGCTGCTCATGACTCTACAGCTGCTCATGACTCTACAGCTGCTCATGATTTTACAGCTGCTCATGACGCAGCTTATAATGGCCTGCTTCACCGTTAGTCCACAGATCACTCGATATGAAGGCCCATGTTAGTCTACACGAAACACCCATGTGACAATGCATTGAATACTCTGGTTCAGTAACATGTTGCGCACCCTCTCAACCCGCGCGGTTTTAAATGTTGGAGATTGCATGTAAGTATGTAAATATGGTTGAATGTATGTATGCACGTAGGTATGAATGTGTGCATTTGTGCATGTACGAATAAAATGTGTGTATGATGGTATGTATGGCGCATATATGTATGGTGCACCCGTCAGAATCTTAAATCATACTTAAATGTAAGTTTAAAAAATATTAAATTATTTCAAGTGTATGAATTACGTTGGAGTTTTATTGTTGGGGTGTTGGGCTCGCTTAATTTTATTTATAACATTCTGACGCTAAATTTACCACACCAACTTAGCTATGTTCATCTTCTTCCATGTAAATAACACGCAGCTGATCAATATTCAATTCCTTCTGTAAGGACGCCGTTATTAAATATCAGTATTAAATGTTTTGAATTATTACTATTATTTAAGGTTTCCCTTTACGGATGAGCGATGTTAGTCGATGTCTTTTGCACAATACCAATTATGTAAGACTTAGTGCGTAAGACAAGTAGCGTCTGTTAGGCCACACTATAAGCTGCTGCTCACAGCGCAAAAAGTGGTTGGATAAAGTGTGTTGCACCGTACGCCTGCTCAAGATATATACGGCCAGCCTGCGTTCAGAATGCAAACGAGCCGAGGAGCCTTGTTATCAATCGTGTTGTTGGCAATATCAATATACAGATATATGGTAAATTTGTCATATATATAGACTATATATATACGGTATATCGGTTTCATATATATAGTACGTTGACTATATTATGTATACACATATGTATGTATATAAGTACACTTGTCGTGTGTCCTGAGAGGATATGTAGCGTTATCTACTCGGCGACCGCGGAAGAGGCAAAGTCGCATCCATAGCTTAAGAGTGTTTTTATTCTATTAAAGAAGCAGCCAATGGTTGAACCATGTTGGGAGTAAATTGCTACTCTAAGCAAAGTAGATGTAGTACAGAATGGTCATTTACCATCGAAGGTGGAAGGGGTGGATTTGCCGGTCACTCTGAGTGTATAACTGTGTTGGAGCTACTTCGTTGCATGAGATTAAGTCGGCATACGGTCACATCTATAAAATTAGGTAAGTATGCATGTACTTAGAAGTATCTACGTGCGCAATTATTCATCCGTCTATGCACATTGTTTGCAGCTGGGAACGGGTCACTATGGACTTTCGGGACGGCTGTGTCCGTGAAAATGAATTTCTGGAATCCTGACTGAAGATGCAGAAGCAGGTTGTTTTAAAGAGAAGTAAGAGAACAATCGAGAGTGGACCGCTCTTGCGATCATTTTAATGATCTTATACAGAGGGAAGACATCAGAGCTTAGTTAAACTTTGCAATGACCAATGTCATGTAGACTTTTTAAGACTCCTTGCATTCGCGTAATCATGTAACAATGACGTCTCTAAAAATGTCATTTCTCTCATCAAGTTGACATCAACTCGTTTTAGACTGAAATAGTGCCAGATAGATAGTCGTACTTTGCCCATTGTTGACCGTGGACTGAAAACTATAACTGTGTGCGTTTTTGAATTTATAATTATTCGATCAGCAGATAGCATTAGTCTAATGAACAACAGCCAGTGTTGTCTACAGCCAGGACAAGATGCAATATTGATAATACAGATAGGTGCAGAGCAAAATTATTACGGTATGCCTTGGAGCAAAGCAGCGAGCGCCTCCTAGCCACACTCACTAGTACCTGCTGTGAGTAGACCTACACATTGCAGCTTAGATGTTAGGGAACCATAAGACAATTTGTACGTTACAACCACGTTAATCAACGTCTGCTGTCAGCGGACAAAATACAGGACTTTGATCAATCCCACAGCTGTGGAATCAATGCATGTGCCGTGAATGCCATTCTAATGTTGTCTTTCGCAGATCTGCGCCGAATGGACCTGTGCACCCAATCTCATTTCGCTGCGAGAATTGAATGGGGATAAATTCCCAACGCCAGTCTCCTTCTGCTTCCGCTAACGACTATTTAGCAGCGCCATCTGTTGCGTTGACTGAACCCGTCACCTTCCTTTCCCATTCCTCTGTCACCGTCTGTCTCTTGTGCCTCTCTCACCATAATATGTCGTTGCTCGTTTTCTACCCTTCATATCAAACGTTGCTGACTGCTTAAGTCTCTCGTCTTAATTGGTCTTTAATTCCCGCCCTGACTGCTTTGTCTCGCCGTTCATAATAATAATAATAATAATAATAATAATATATTTTCGCGTAATTTTCTAACTGACAGGCTGCAGTATGATTAAAAATAACGGTTTGAACGAATGATGACAAGTTTTCACAGGAGTCGACTTTAACTGTCGGCAGCCACGCAGAGAGCCCGTTAGGCTATACATCTAATTTAGCCAACGCTGACGCCTAGCGAAATAAAGACTAATCAACCTTACAGGGATACGGGACTCGAACTCGGTTCCTCAGCTGTGCGCCACAGTGTGATGTCCATTACTCTATGGCACCTCCAATACACTCTTAAAACATGTGACTGTCTCCTCTTAAGCGTTCATATCTCTGTCTCGTCCTGTACGTGCATGTTCCCTTGTCTACATTCATCCTGCTTGTCACTGTTCATGTCTCCATCCGATAAACCCACGTCCGTTCTCTTCATCTCATCCTAGACGTTCTTCTTCTGTTGTCCTTAACTCGTCCAGATTGTCCTCTGGTTCGTTGCTTTCATCCTAATCATTGCCATTTCTTTATCTGATTCCGGTTCCAACCGTTCGAGTCTTAGACTTCTATATCGTTACACTCCCTCTTTCAGTCTAACTATGGCTCTTAATGGTCGCCCGGTGTCAATATGCACTTCTGAACTCTGTAATTAGGCATTATCAAATTACAACTGTATTCTGTTGTGATGTATTGCACAAGCCTAATTGCTGTTCTTCATGTCACCCAATGTCCTCAGTTTCTGCACCTCTCGCTTCAGCTGCTCTTTTATGGTGAATCCCACTTCTATAATTTCTAATATCATATAATGTTCCTTCCTTCCCCGTTGTCTGAATCTCCCGATTGATACTTCACTGAGTAATAGGTTCAAGGTTGCTTGAACCTAACGCCTAAGCTGCCGCAGACACTTCTGCGCGATTACCCATAAAATGGCCACACTTGAAGTATCTGCGTACAGCAGACCCCAGTTGTAGCTGTTCAGCCATAACTGCCTCGAGTGTGTACTAAACTCTCCATTGTAGATTGAACAGGAAACACTGTCGAACAGCTATATATTCTATAGATATCCTATTGCCTTTCAGTAAATTCGTATACGCCATAATTGTATCGACCTAGTTACCCATCAGCAGATTGGTTCTGCGTGTGTGTGCGCGCGCGTGTGTGTCTTATTCTCTGTTTGACTCTCTTGCTGTGTCACTCTATAGCTCTATCTATTTACATGTTTCTCTCTATGTATGCCTATTTGTATACGAATGTATATCACACCCTCCCTGCCTGTTTCTTTATATCTGTGTCTCTTAATATTGATTTCTATGTCTCTCTCTCTCTCTCTCTCTCTCTCTCTCTCTCTCTCTCTCTCTCTCTCTCTCTATATATATATATATATATATATATATATATATATATATATATATCGTATCCTCCTCTATCTACCTCATTCGTCCCACTGTCATTTTTCATGCAAACTCTGTGTACATTGTAAAAACTGATCCAATGGTCTGGCGCTGTGGTTTGATTGGAATAAACAGGAATTCTGATTGGAATAAACAAGAATATTCGTTATAGATTTTAGGTCTAGTGATAAATCGCTATCAGTAAATTGGTTGATGTATATTCAAGTTGTCCTATTCACGCAGTACACGATCTAATTTTGCCTATCATATAGCATTGCATTACAATACACTGCATGTGGTTATTACATTACACCGCTTGACACTTCATCACAGTACAGCACAAGTGTGTATAACGCTCAACCGAATTATGATTTCCTCATCTTTCCCTGCCTTACTTCACTCAACCCTGCACGCACAAATTGTCTGGCATGGAAAGCAGTATCTTATATACACAAACACTTCGGATTACCACAAGAGCCTTCCCTATAGTCAGCCATGGTTGGAGACAGTGGGCCGAAGCGAAACGTCTTTGTTTTTATCGCAAGACATATCGGAGTCTATAATTAATTAATTAATTAATGCCATATGCAAGGTTAGAAGGATAAGAAACACAGGTAGATCAAGACTACGCTTGTTAGATAATATAAACGAGGACATAGCATTAATTGGAATAACGATGACGGAAGAAATGGACTTTACATGTGTCTGTCGTCAGGAACTAATGATGATGATGGTGATGATGATAATGATGATGATGATGATGATGATGATGATGATGATGATGCCATAGTAGTTGTCGAGCTCATCGGGCCTGACATGTGCACTTGGAATCTCGAGAACTAACTCTGAGACCACGTAGCGCTCGTGAATAAGCTGCTGCTCTGCGCTTAACCTTTAAGCAGCGTTTTATAAATTTCGGGATTACTATACATTACTGTAAAGAGCTGAGTCAGTACACTCTCTAAGCATATGTCACGATGTGCACTAATTTTAGAGCGACGCACGCGTGCACATGTAAGCCGCATCGAATACCCGCGCCCACATCGACCTTCACGCGCAACGGATGCGGACGTGATCGGTTCGTATAAAGCGACGCGAGTATGAAGCCGTCGTCGCTTGACTTGCTAAGCCAGAGTCCGGACTGAGAGATATTTCACGTCTACAAGTCCTCCACCCATTCTTCTTCTTCTTCGTCTTCTGCTGCTGCTGATGATGATGAAGCTATTCTGATCTCGTCCAAACCCGGATTCCGCGAAAATTGCGCAGCATCATTTCGCCATAACTGGTAGGTAACATTTTGCATTGCATTGTATTTATAGAGTATTTATAGAGCGCTTCTAGTATGGTGAACCGTTCAGGAGCGCTACCAGTGCGCAAGGCCCCGCGATAGGAAGCGTACAACACTTCCCAGCTGCCTTTCTTCGCTTGAAGAGATATTTGAACCATAGACTAAGACATTGCATATTTATCATCATATCGCCCATTTTGCCGTTATTTTTATCACCCATTTTACCGTTATGTATATCACCCATTATACCGTTATCTATATCACCCATTTTACCGTTATCCATATCACCCATTTTACCGTTATCTATATCACCCATTTTACCGTTATCGCCCTTGTGCGTCCACTGCTCTACCCATTGGCTTTTCATTCTGTGATGCTAAACAGCAACACTGTAATTAACTGTACATTGTAATTAATAATTTCCATTGCATCCGTGTGTAATGCAAAACATATCAACCGATGGTTCTCCGAACCAAAGCTGTAATTATCTCAATATCCAGAAGATCGGACTGTAATAGAAGTTGCATGCGATCCATTTCTCGGCTTCAATTTTGTCAGCGATTGAAGACCTTTTCAAATTATTTTATGGTCCTGTGTTGTCAGCACGAGGGTTCCTCTAAGGAGCCTTCTTCAAGAGGTGCTACACGATTACGATCCTTACAACGGTATTTCTCGCCATACTTATATGTACTTCACCAAAATTTACCACTGTACACGATCGACAGTATTCTGCCTGTTACATTACAGTACAAGTGCATATATAGCGTCCAACCGGATCATGATTTCCTCATCATGTCTTACTTTACTTTCTATGGTTTGACCGACTTGGGCAATGTCTTTCTTTTTTTCAAGTCCCCACAATTCAAACAATTGTGTTTGAATTCGTGTCAATTTCTTAAAATCCACAATCAGCGAAATGATGACTAAAACAACATTGCCTTGATTGAAGTATAATTGTACAAAGATGATCAATTGTAAAGTTTTAGTCGATATTCGTCGAAGTGATTGATTTATAACCTATTAAACTTCCGTTACAACCATCTGCTGTTACACTAGGCTGGTAGCAACAGCGACCGCTTATTTTCTGTAAGCGTAGATTTTACTGTGTTTAAGAGCAGGCTGATTAAAGTTCTCCTTAGGACGTAATTAGGGGGCCTTTATTTGGTTGAAAAATAGATCCGACCGTCTAATTGTAATTGTAATTGTAACAGAACACTTGTATAGCGCCACTCGAGATCAGAGGCGCTCACGAGTCAAGACGAAATAATATATAGCTAAACGGAAAATTCGTTCTGTTCCGAGAAAACTGTTCATCTGTTTAGTCGGTAACCTAAACCGCAATGAAACCGTCACGCTGCTGCATAAAAGGAAAAAAAGATCAGTTAAATTATGCTGGGAAAACTCTAATGACCAGCTATATTAAGTTGGACCGGGTGTCTTTTGCCGTGGAACGATATATGTATGTATGTATGTATGTATGTATGTATGTATGTATGTATGTATGTATGTATGTATGTGTGTATGTATGTATGTATGTGTGTATGTATGTATGTATGTATGTATGTATGTATGTATGTATGTATGTATGTATGTATGTATGTGTGTATGTATGTATGTGTGTATGTATGTATGTATGTATGTATGTATGTATGTATGTATACATTCTCGGCCATCTCAGCGATGGGCACTTGGTTGAGGGGGGAAGAAGTGCAACCTATGCAGCCTTCCTAAGAAAGCCTCTAGACGGCCTCGGTCCTCTGTGATGTAAGCACCCACCAGGCTGGGGAAGCGTAGAGAAGTCGAGAGATGGTGGATCATGGTAGTAGCTTTGGTAACTGCGTACAGGCTTTCGGTGGAGAGCACATGCCACCTCAAGGCCCGGAGAGCGTTTATGGATCCAGCACATGCGCCCCGGCACCCGATTAACGTGGGACGTGGGACGCACGTCACTTGTAATGATGACACCATGGGTTTGTGTTAGACCTACCAGCAACACGAAAACTAATATTTTCTCTCATTTCGTTTTTACCATACTTGGCGAATAAAGGATTGCTGTTAACTTCATTCATACTGATTGCTGGCAAAGCCCATGTGTTGCACGCATGACTCATTCGAATCCTTGAAATTCATTGCCATCCAGTCTATTGCCTTCTGTAATTAATCAATCAATCAATCAAAATACCTTATATGACGCCTTTTCAGGATATCTACTCAGAGGCGCTCAGAGCAAAGATTTTAAGTACTGTGACCCGTTTCAACGTGCTAAACGTCCGCTTCATGACTTTTGGTTTTTATCTACCTTAACGCAATTGAAATGGCTTCTTTAATGGAAATTGCTTGACTAGAATTTCACTTGACACTATAATGACGAGAGTCTACTAATTAAGTGTGACTGGAAACCAATGCAGCTCCTTTATTAAGTTTGTCGAACGACTATCGATGAAATTTATGTAATTACGATAACAGGGTTTTAGAAGTTGCTACCGTAGTCTATATAAGGTTAGGTTACACTATTATATCAAAGTCTACGAAGTATTATTTTATGGACTTAAATAATATTATAATAATACTGCATGTACTTGTAAAATCAAATCAATATTAAATAAAATAGTGCTTTATAGATTTGTATATGAAGAAGTAGGCTTATGATAAACGACAAATGCCTCGTCTGTAGCTGAGAGATTGTTCGCAACATGACGTCATCCAAATTGTCTGACTAGAATAATTCCAAAGGAGTTTTCGTTCAGTGCTGTCAGAATTATCTTATTTATATCTTTGGGAATCGTTGCATTTATAGAGTTCTGTTCAATTCAACCCACAACATTGGAATTTAAATAAATTTTAATCTGACAAACATGGTAAGCCCAGTGGCTAAATTGAATTTAGAAGCGACATGTGTCCTGGCAAATGATTATGCACGTCATCCTCAAGAGTCCACCGAAGTCGCAGAGGCACAGCTTATAAAGTACAACAATTGAGCTTCATATAAAGCTTTGGCCCTTCAACGACGAGTCGCACAGGTTTTCACTCCTACATATTAGTACACGCTCGCCGTCAAAGGACTAAGGCAGTCGTGATCCTTATAATAACGGTTGTTGCAACGTGTCTGTAATCTCCAACCAAGATAGATCGGACAGCACTGAACCAAGAAATAGCCGTAATTTGGAACTGAAGTAACTCAGGCGACATTAAACTGTAATTTGTGGTTGCTGATAATGAGTGCAGTCTAAGCGTGCATGCAAGACTATCCAACTAACGACGGTGGAGCAAACGTAAGCACTGTGGGTTATTACTTTTATTATCTACAATGACATTCGTTGAGAACGTTGTCGCTAAGTACACGTACATACTTACACACACATACATACATACATGCATGCATACATACATGCAGACAGACAGACAGATACACATACATACATACAGACATACATACATACGTACATACATAGATACACACATACAAAGTCATACATGCAATGTATACATCACATACATGCATACATACGCACATACATACTACATCAAAGCACTTAGCTTCCATTTGAGTCCTCGATTCGCTTCTTGCGTCATTACTTCGACTGATTATTTTGACAATATGCAGCATTTTCGCAGAAAATATTTATGACATGTAGGTATTTACTGTTGCTGATTTCGCGGAGTCATCGTGCTATTCTTCAATTCTGCTGCGAGATTTTGTTAGTTTTTGTTCTTTTCATCGCATCATCATCATCATTTGGTCGGACATCTCTGCAGCGGAATGAATGACCTTTCGAACTTACATTGTACGGATAGGCGCACGTCCATAGGGGAAGACCAAGTCTTAGATTTTGGGGGTGGGCAGGTCGATGAGCCACAATATATTATTACGCAACCATCGTGAAAAACTAATCGAAGACAGCTATGATTGCTCTGAATACTATTTCTGCATCTTTGTAGACGTATCAGGTGTAGTCTAGGGCATACATCTATACATCGTGATAAACTGAAAGGGAAATTCCCCCTTCCCATATGACTGTGGCAACAATCGCCATTCTGTAACAAATTTCCACATTGTCGCCTATAAATGATAATTTATTGACAACATCTATGGATTATTCAAAGGCATTCAACACCATGTGCCATCACTCTCTGATGCAAGTAAAAGGAACTTTGGACCTTCCAGATCAGATATATAGGCCTAACTAACTGATATCTATTACTTCGACGATAGAGGTCACGTCACTAAATACTTGGACAAGACAAAGTTTCTCGGCCGATGTTGATTAATGCAGTGTGGTCTAGGGCAAGTGCTAGGACCTGCAACCCCCGTGATAACTAACACATTCATCGTTTTTGCGTTCATTATGGGCGTCGTTCTCTCTATAATGTAACGATCATTACCTTGATTTGCGTTATCTGTGTTTTTATCTTGAACATATGTTAGTATTTTGATACTCTCTGTGAATTTGATTATATAGATATACTCAAAATGATGACAAAATTGAAGATGGTTAGTGACCTAATATATAACCGATGTTAGGCCAACGTATACGTGCAAAAATTTCTGTCGCCTCGTCTTAACACTTGACTGGTCTAAAGCATTGACATTTCAGATATTCTAAACTATGCTGCCTAATTTCCGATCTTATATAATAATTTCGATTAAAACTTTAAATAATTCGTTTAATTTATTTGTATCGCTAATAGTCATCGGGTAGAAATTATTTATTCTATTTACCGGAAACGATAGATGTCGATGACGTCATGCCCACTGATATATATATATGTAATATATATATAACAAATATATATATTATATATATAACATATATATATATTATAAATCAGATACATGTATGCACATGCAGAGGATCGATAAAGGGAGGGGAGTAGGGTGATGTGTTTCGTAGGGCGATCGAGAAAGACGGGATGAATGATGGCATCGAAGTAGACTGTAATCAAATGTTTCATTTGCTGAATCAGCAGATGTAGAACAGTTGGGTGATGGCAGAACCAAGCAATTATTGGTTGACTGGTCCGAGATCTAATGGCTCTCTATGCGTACGTCTTTTATCTGTTTGCGTCTGTGTGCGTGCGTGCGTCCCTTTGTGTTTGTTTGCATTCGATGTTTCAATGAGTTATCCAAATATGTGCAAATTACCTCGTTTTAAATTTTCTAAATTTCTTTCCTATCTTCATTTCTCTCTCTCTCTCTCTCTCTCTCTCTCTCTCTCTCTCTGTCTTTCTCTCTCTCTCTCTCCGTTTATCTCTCTCCGTCGCTGTCTCTCTTACTATCTATCGCCATCTATCCTTCTCCTTCAGTATCGTTCTGTAGAATACTCAAAGCCCCTTCTATTGCAATCGTTTCAATATCTATGATTAGATTTTGGTTTCTTGATCCAAAAACGCACTAGAACGATAGCGATTACACCACAAGCCTTTAATTTAGCATTTAACCGAGAAAAATTAATAAACAACAACTACCGCATACAATTTCATATCACATGCAGGTATAGGATCTCTCTGGGAGGAAGAGCTGCTGTACACAAGTGTGACTTCAATTATAATTATCGTGCTGGCAGCTCAATTCGCGGGATAATAATCAATGAATCAATTCAATCAAGTCTTTTTATTGTTCACCCACAAAACGGAGCATACAAACACGGAAATAGTAGTGTGAATTAATCATGCAGTGAGCAAGGCAAACCCCAAAAGAACGAACCGTTCCGCTAACAGGGACCACCCAATTTTAACATTAAATTAACCTAGAAGTACCGTAATTCATAGTTTTTTTCGCGTACCACCATATAATAGCATCGAACATAATCATCATTTCATATCAAATAATGTCGCAACAACAAGTAACTTTATCTAACCGTTGAGTAAAAACTTTTAAGGTTATTTTTATGCTGGTGTACTGATGACATATTAGTTAGGTGGGTAGGTAGCATGTTGCAAGGAGGTTAGGCAGCAGAAAGGCAGTGATGGTACATGAAGCGCCATGACATGTTGTGTACATTCTCATTCTGGGCGGGACTCAGTGAATGAGAATGTATGCAGGTTGTAAGACCAGGTGGCGGTTGATAATTTTCTTTATGTTTACCCTACAGTTCAGTTATCCCAGGATTTCTTACGAGTTTGCGGTGGTCGTATAAACAAGCGCGGCACCCATGTCCCTTGCAAAATTATTGTACACAAAACGAGACCGATGAAAATGATCGGTACTGAGATACATACATCTATCTTGATAAGAAGAAAAATTAATGAGAGGCTGACAGCTAGACGTGGACATACTTGACCAACTACGAGCTGCCTGAGTGACGAATAGGACCTTAAGATGCGACGAACATCGCGTAGCAATGATGTATCTTTAAATCTGATGAGTTTCATAGCCGAGGAAACTGAACGTATTTTCACATCAGTCTGTGAAGCATCTGATCCGCAGGAGACCAATGGAGCCACACTTCCGCTTTTTATCACCCGTCTTCCCTCGCCTCAACTCTCATCTGCATATCATTATACGTTTGTATAGGTTAGACGTATTAGGCGCAATTTCATATTCATGATATATGCATACATTTATGACGCGTGCAATGCGTTGTCCCTGTCGTAACCACTGATATATAGTCTATATGATCGTAGCTAGATCGTAACTATCATCAGCAACATCGTGCTTGCGCTATATAGTCCTGTCCTGTTAGACAGAAAGGAAATGAGAGAATGCACCTTTGAGCTGTTTGAATTCAAAACAATTTCTGTCGACGCACAAGTCTAGTTTTACAATGCGATGAGTTCGATGTCAGTTGCTTCTTTTCTTATTTTCTTACTTACTTTCTTCATCTTGTTGTTGTTGTTCTTCTTCTTCCTCATGTCTATCTTCATCTTCATCTTCTCCTTCTTCCTTTGCTCCTCTCTTAGCTTCTCTCCTTCCTTTTCTCTTTGTTCCTCTCCTTCCAATTCTCCTTCTCCCTCCTCTTCTTGTTTTTTTCTTTTTCCTCCCCCTCCTAGTCTTCTTCTTCTTCTTCTTCTTCTGCTCTCTCATCCTCTTCTCCTTCCTCGTTTTTTAATTCGTCTTCTTCTACATCCTCTTCTTCTCCTTATAATTTCTTCTTTTTTATTTATCCTCATCCTGCTTCTTTTCCTTCTTCTTTTTCCTTCTTCTCCTTCTGCTCTTTTATTCTTCTTTCTCTTCCTTTTTCCTTGTTCCTGTTGTTCTTCCTCTCCTCTCCTCCTTTTTCTCTTTCTTATTCATCTTATTTTTCTTCTTCTGTTTTTCTTTCTTATTCCTTTTTTTCTTCCCATCCTTCTCTCTTCTTCTTTTCTTCTTCATCTTCTTTTCTTCATCTTCTTTTCTTCATCTTCTTTTCTTCTTCTTCTTTTTCTGCAACTTGTTTTACAATTCTTCTTCATTCTCAACTAAACATGGTCATATCTCCCTTATATTAGGCACAGGCAGAATTTCAAAGCTGGCAGATGCTCCCTCAAGACTCTAATCCAAGTGCTCCAAGGTCTTCTCCAGTTGTTCGGCGGAAAGGGGAGGGCTTGTCCATTACGGATCATAGAACACTCCTGTGGTCCCTGTCTTTCAGAGTCCATGCGACGTCCCGAATAATGAGGTCATTCTGCGATTCCGAACCGCGACATGTATTCTGCGTTCCACCGAAATTCTGCATTTTATATATATAATTTTACATATATATATATTATAGTCAATTATTATTATTAATGTGTAATACGTAAACATGCAAATATATATAGCTCAAATGCTTAGTAATCGGCACGTTAGAGCTGGCTTTAGTAATTTCTTAATATAAGATTCCATTGTTTGATCGATCAGTAAATGACAAATGGTCGTCACTGGTTAGTGCGTTAAACTTTCACCAATACGACTCTGTTTCGATGCTCTGCATGGACCTACGCACAGCGCTGAACAGTAACAAACCCCAATGGCTGTCATTGCTGCTTGATGTCACGACACTGTAGTCCAGTAATAATTTGTCATGAGCCTCATGCCTCGAGAAAGAAACTAATTACGGTTACAGTTCTTTAAATTTGACCTGCTTCCAACGAATTATGAGTATCTTTGTGAGCTACACTAGCTGTTATTATTCTAAATTTAATTTCCAAATGGTATTTGCGTTTTGAAAGTAGTAATCAGAGAGTATTTTATTATTGCTTTCAAAACGCAAGGCAAGCAGCCTAACACATGGCATTTTAGAAATCAAGCGGATCATTCACACGGTCCAGAACCATTGATGATCATATCGAGTTAATTGCTCTTTAATTCGAGACCAATAGGCTTTTAACGCCTTTGTAATATCATGAACCTGTAAGTCGCTGCGTTTTGACAGCGATATTTCTCTTTTCAATAAATGAAGATACAATACAATTTGCTACCCACGTGTAACATATTTGTTTCATTATTTGAGCAATAATCTCAACCTGTCCTGCGTTGATGTTGGCCAGTTATTTTGGAAATGAGGCTATAGTCGCTGGAAGTAACCGACAGAACGTTCACCAATCATCTTCGACATTGCTTCGTTCGTTGCTATAGGCTACCGTTCAACTCTTTTAGTCAAACACAACGAACTGCGAATGCCTTAGAGAACTTAGATACTACTCAGACTCTCATGAAACCATCTGTTGTTTTCCCTGTGGTCGATAATTATATCTCGCGAACATGAAAATCACCATGTAACTGTAAAGCAGTCGAAATAGCTGAATATATTAACTCTGGTTATATATTTCGCACTGTCTAGAATTCTGGGGCATTGCTATGTCAAAGGAATGACAGTTGTTTATGCCTTTGCACGCAGTTCCCCTAGTTTCATGAAATCATTAATGCCTTTTTACTGGTGATGAGATACCACCTCTCTAAGTCTGACTTACCCGCGATGTATTTGCCATGAATAATTTATGTGGCGCCTCTTAAACTAATGAACCCATGTATCATCTATCTATCTATCTATCTATCTATCTATCTATCTATCTATCTATCTATCTATCTATCTATCCATCCATCCATCCATCCATCCATCCATCCGTCCATCCATCCGTCCATCCATCCATACATCCATCCATACATCCATCCGTCCGTCCATCCATCCATCCATCTATTCATCTATCTATCTATCTCTGATTTAATATAGCGCCCCTTCAAGATCAATTACTCAGAGGCGCTCCCGATCCAGGCCCGAGCAAAAACAGTCTAGAGCTCTCGATGAAATGAATCAGAGGGTATCATAGAAACGGAGTCAACGCTCTGGACTGTGCCATGGCTGTGCGAGCAAAAGGTACAAGCAGATTACGTATGTACAATGAAGATTGTTCAGAGGGGGAAGGCCTGATGCACAAGAGCGCTCGACGTGCCCACGATGAATTGTGATAGCGAGAACCTGCAAACACCCACAGACAGGGAACCCTACAAAAGTTAAAGCTCCCCATTACAACGAGGTTCATAGATGAGGCATTATTCTTCTGTTTCCCTCATGATTTTATTTATGCTTCCGCAACGCAGGATATCGGTTTTCCGCAATGCAGGCCATCATTCTTCGAAATGCAAGCTATCAGTTATCCGCAAATGCAAGTTATCTTTGTCAGTCCATAAATATCGAAGTATCACGAAGTAACCAAAGAACAGTGGTTTCTATTTTGCTCGCCTCTGTTCTTTCCATGGCTGGCAATATTTCATGTCGATGGTGGTTTGAGCTGTAATGAAACATCTGAGAAATATGTGCTGAGTGACCCTACATTGGTGCTACATAAACTTTCCATTATCATTAGAGATCGGTTCCTGTTCACGAGACAAAATGAATTTATTGCTGTTTCAAAATGGCCACTTTGAAAGGAAACACGCAACAAAATACATACAATATACACATATAATGTACATAGCAGAGGTGTAACAAGGTTTTGAAAAGTGGGAGGGAGCATAATTTATCAAATATTGCGCGAAGCGGAAACTTTTTTCCCACACCCACTTTTTGAAGTTTGCCCCTCCAGAAATTTTAAAAAATGGGGGCACAAATTATTTTAACAAAGGTAATCTTAAAAAGCCATTGGATAAACATGAAAAAGAACCGGTTTGGGGCACATCGGAAGACACGTGTGCTGCCATTGGACCAAGAAGAGGCCCGGGTTCTGCTTCAAAAGGGGACTTTGTTATTAAAAGATCGAAACTGCAGTTTGGCAACAGAATGTTTGAAATAGCTGGGCCAGCTGAATGGAACGAGAGGCAGTACGCAGAGCTTCCTCGATGGAAGTTTTTAAGTCAGGTCTCTAAACCCATTTATTTTATGTTTCTATTGATGAACTGTTTCTGTAACGCGCCTAAAAGTAAGACTTTGTTTTATTAAGGCGCGCAATAAATTATTGTATTGTATTATGTAAACAAGTATTCTGGAATTTCAATTTTAGCGGTTAGTAGAGTAATGGAAAACACACACGCGTGCAGAGAAGGTCAGCGAGTTCGATTCCGACCTCCCATAACAGTGACACGTTCCTCTCTGGCTAAGGGTCCGCGTTGTCGTTGTATAAAGAAGGATCGATGTGCGTCTTGCATGGTTCCCTACAGTTAATTTAACTCCTGTAGTATCTTGCTACCATCCGTTCATACTGTTGGGCTACTTGTAATCATGCTGCAGTTTATCAGGATTATTATTATTTGTTTTAGTAATAATAATAATAATAATAATAATAATAATAATAATATTATTATTATTATTATTATTATTATTATTATTATTATTATCGAGACACAAAATAATCACAGAACATCATCTTCCTTCCTACCATCTTCGACACCATCTGCGTTGTTACAATTGTTAATGCAATTATTATTATTATTATTATTATTATTATTATAGGCCTACTAGCTGTTAACCAGTGAAGAATCATAGGTCTTGTATAATCAAGTATAATCATAGGTCATACTTGATTTTAACGTTGCTATATATATATTAGTGGTGAAGTCACTTTGACGCAGAGCTAAAATAAGCCTACACATTAATTTAACAAAACAGTCGACAAACTGCGTGTCACCTACACAGCAAGTTCTCAGCGGTCAATATTAAAATACGCAAAAAGCACACATTACCCATTAAGTATTAACTTAACATAGACGCGAATAAAATATGTCTAAAACGCGAATCGAACGTTTGCTTACAGTGACTTTTGCGCTCGACATACTTAGGTCAACTGACGTTTACGCTGCAAATATTTAGACGAACTTCAGTCCAAACACGGGTCTTAGATTCAACTTATGTCCTATCACGCGCCTTAGATATGACGTTCAAAGCACATGACTTAGGTAATTATATAGATAGATCACTATTATTATTATTTTAAATTATTATTATCATCATTATTTCACTATTATTATCTTAGAATATTATATTACTATTCATTATTATTATAATGAATTATTATTATAATGAATTATTATTATTATTATTATTATTATTATCATTATCATTATTATTTTTTATTATGATTGATGTTACTATTATTATTATTCTATTTTATTATTATTATCGCTGTTAGTGATACTGGTAACGATAGGCCCTAACTGTAGCCTAAACCCGCTGACTGATCTATTATAACTGTAGTTATTTACGTTGATTCAAAGTCAATAAACCGATTGGAAATCGTTGAATTCGACGACCGTTCGTCTGATCCACTGTTAACAAATTATTGCCTGACTATTCATGACGTCGTTTCTCTCGGCTTAGTTTCATCTGCCTCGAATCATCGTCACCGTCATCGTCAATCGTCGTCGTCGTCTTCATCACCACTGCATATCACGCCAGGATCGCCACCTCCACTATCAACATTATCATCCTGATAGCCGCGACCATAATTATTATCACCACAACGACGACGACGACGATTACTCCTACTACCACCGCCACAAACTCCACTACCTCACCAACACTACTTTCATTGCCACCACCACCACCTCTACCACCATAGTCACCGTCACTACCACTATGACCACATCACCACCGTGACCATCACCTCCACGACCATCTTGTTTTCTGAGCTTCCAGAACTGAATGTCTGTTGCAGGTGTACGTCACTTAGTGCTGTTGCCATTCGACGGTGCGTGAAATATGTCCAGAAGACTTTTCCTCTTCTGGATGACATTGTCCAGTCTACTGGCCAGCGGTCATTCAAAGGTCAGAGCATCATTATACTTCCTTGTGAATCCCTATAATCAACTCAGTTTTTGCTCCCTCTCTGTTCTACTGCCTGTTGTTGTCTTTCCCTGAGAATATGAAGATGTCTGGATATATAATTTGGATCGATGAATTTACGGTCTCTTGTACTCTGCAAATGCAGTCGTGAACGGTTGAACAAATTTCTATAGCATCTTTTTGCGAACATCTTAAGTTAGCTGCGTGATTTGTTCAGTCAATGCAGTAGCCTATCCATGTGCTTTGTGGAGAGAGCCGGTATAGTACCAAATTGCTTTTGGAGTCAGTCAGCTTCGCTACTCGCCAACCGTTTGCATAACATGGGACTCGATTTTAAAGAATCGTGTGACCTACATGTAGATTTTAGATTTGATTCCAACAGTAATAATAATTTAGTAAGGGGAAAATTAGAAGCTTAGACATCAGCAATAATTATGTGAATACTATTCACATAACTATGCTATTCACTGATTAGCATAATTTAATTGACAGCAAATATTCGTGTTTTTGTCACGTGAAGAAACGAAAATGTATTCGAATCGCTCTCCACCAGAACCTCGTTTGGTTTTAATCGACGAATAAGAAAAAACTGCATCTATATAACCTAAAGTAGATGTTGAATACAGATACACAAGAATGTATAATGTTCCTTTTGTATTCAAAATGTGACAGTGATATCGTATGATGCGCAACTGAAATCCATATGGCAGTTCCCGATATGAATTACATGTAATGTTTATATGGTTGCATTTGATTTAACATGGAACTCATATAAGGCTTCAGTGGAAATATTATTGTCCAATGTACTTCATGTATGACATTATGACGATGGTTACTGGACAGACTAGTGGATGAAAAGCCAATATAGAGCGCACATGGTGGTGCATTTCCTGGCCATCGATTGTGCAATTACTGTTGTGTGAAGCTAGACACTTATAGGCTAACTCATTTGCATTCTATATAGATTTTCTCAGTTATATAGCATCAAAGTTCAAAGGCAAACAGAGCGTGGAATTTTTTTTAGCGTCGGCGCTAAGTGAAAGTTGATGCGTGAAGTATTTACTTGAGGCCCCAGCAAGTGACCATTTACTCTGCCTCCTCTGACCCTCTGAAAACCGAACTCAGACCATTCTCATACTACCCTTTGGACGACCCCGTGATTCGACGCCCCGCTCGTGAATAAGCTGATCCCTTGCGCTTGGCTTCCAAGTGGCGCTTTACAAGTTTTAAGATTACGATTACCATGAGACGACCATTGAAACTGACCATCGAGTCAAACACTTGATTGGTCAACTTTATAAATACACATTCGTTTACCACTTGTAATTAATTATTGTGATTTGAGACGATTTGTTTGCCTAGCACTGCCCTAGCTAATTACACGTGTCTCTACTTTTCTGTTAAGATACCTGACTACTCTTGCCCAAGCAAACTTATTCCAAGACTCAACACAAACCACTTTATTTAATTTATTACTTTTTGGCAATAAATGGCATATACGATTAGCAACTCTCAATAACAATGAGTTTGTAGACAACGCTGCAGTAGAGGACAGAGAAGTGCGACTAGTAAAACGATGAGTATCCTATAGTGTAAGCCTTCTATCACATATGTGAGGTTTAAACACTAATAACAATCAGTTAAGAAACGATCCGGAGAATTTACTGTCCTTCCATGCATAATATAACAGTAACTGAACTAATTATGAGTCAAATTTGGATTTGCTTATAGACCATATACAAGGGGTTCGAGGATTTTAATAAATATAATTATTAATTATATTTCGCCATATGGACTAAACGGCTAGGTTAGGCTACACAAAAAGCCAGTTTCGTACCAACTCTATCGAGCGCACAGATCAGATGTTTGCATCTTGCAATACGGCTGTATTTGATATGACCTATCTTCCAAGGGTACATGAAGTTCACGCAAGATAATGCGACAGAACGCTTATGGTGTTGAGTAAATGTGTGTCAAGGTATTCGTCGCTGAGAGACTCGAACCCTAGTGTACACGTTATAATCATTCGTCTACCGCGCTGCACACTGCTATCACTCAGTTTTCATAGATTCGTGTGGATGTTTTAGTCACACCGTGGACGTGTGCTTATGTCGACAACAAAGGCATCTGAGAATTTTTTTAGAGAGAGAGAGAGAGAGAGAGAGATTCACACGTTGCATATGAGCCAGACCTTGGCATTAGGTGACGGGCATAAGTCCACACATTTAGACCGTTTCTCTAAGCCATCTTTTCTAGTCTATTATTATGGCTAGGCCTATGCATCAACACGATTAATATCTTCCTTTAATGTTCCACACGTGTGGAGCTAAGTATCGCCTATAAAGTGAATGCGGGTAATAACGTGTGCTATTATATATATATACACACACATTTATATACACATATATATTATATATATATATGTAATCAAAATGACCATTGAATGCGGTTGGAGAAAGAGAAAGACGTTAATTAAATTCTGAATGCATGAATATTACAGTAGGCTAATCATCATCGTATTCATGCATTCATGAGATGTCCTGCTTTGCTTGTATAGTTCTCGCCGTCAAGTGATGCCTTAATTAAAGGCGCTAAATCATTGTCAAAACACGCGTTGTCTTTTGTTTGGTGATACAAAAACGCTTGTGGTCTATGTTTTCAGTCATTTGACCGCCTACAGAATGCTATCTTTAGAGGTAAGTCAACATTACGATATGCTGTATGATCCTTAGCAATTAATTAATCAATTTAGACGTTCAGCGCTCCTGAATACGATGGTGCCCCGCGCTTGGTATTATAAGTTTGACGATGACGATCACAGCACACTCGCAGATAGGCCATCTACTCAGAAGCGCTTGTTTCTGTTTGAATTACGACAGAGAACAGTTTCTTGGTGGTTGGTCCAAAGTGTTGGAATTAGCTGCCCAGTTCATTGCTTTATGTCAGCTCTTTAAGGTCTAGACTCTAGACTAAGACTCGTTGCTGGTATCAACTTTCTTTTATCCACCAGAGGCTGACTGTTGGTTTATCTGGTCACCTCTGGTCGACCCCTTCATCAATTTTATGGCTTTTCTTAACGATCATCACTTTGGCTAGGATACAACTTAACACTCTACACTCGACCATGAATCGTGGTGACTGTTCTACAAAAGTCATTAGGTTACACGTACAGCGTATCAGTCCTTACCGATCACCATTTTCGTTTCCAGGAGCCGACTCAAGAGCTCCCGTTCCAACTCACTGCGGCCGAAGTCGCTACCATTCCAGCCACGTGAACGTCTACGGTGACCTCGACGTGGCCAAGCGAATCGTCGGTGGTCAGACGTCTCAATCGGGGGAGTGGCCATGGCTCGTTACGATGCAGCTGGCCAGAAATGGAACGAAGTTCGAGCACCTGTGCGGAGGTTCTCTTATCGACCGTCAATGGGTCCTCACTGCCGCCCACTGCTTCGAGTAACTAAAGCACACCTAAACGTCTCATAAACGCTATAGAAATGCTCGGATGCCCTGTCACCTAAAGCTGGCACGGTCACGGCACCGATTATTTGCATAATTCAGTGACCTGATTCCAAATGAGTTGACGTCGTCCTAATGCGGTGTTAACAGATATATTATGAAGGCAAATGATTGCAGAAAGAAGAAGAAAATGCATTAGATAAATATTTAAACAGCAATTATAGTAAGAGAACATGCTCTTGGAAACATGACCACGGCGCCACGCATAACCATGATGTATTTTTTATTAGGCCTACCACTCTTATTTTACTCCAACGAAGCCTAATTGTTTTACTCTATCTTTTCGCTGATGACTATTCTTAACACATGACATCACGCATTTTTTCATGCTAATTTACATAAGAGATTCAGAAAATCACAATATGATTGAAATAAGGATAACATAACGGCTGATTATCCACAAAACGGATTTAGATCCATAGTTTCAATAAAGTGATGTTTGGCGTAGGCAGATTGGTTTGGTTTATGAGATTGTTTGAGGCGATAATTATATCCGTTTAGATGCGAGTTTCAATACGAATGAGAGAGTTTAAATAGTGGATGGTAGTTTGAGAGGAAACGGTGTTTGAAGTGGTTTATCAACTGAGTATTTGATATATCATTGCAGGCAGCCGCGTCGTCACAATTTCTATATATATATATATAGTGAAACACTAGTTCTATCAACCACTGAAAAATTTTTGCCTTTTCTGACCATGCCTTCTTTCACCTTCTTTCTCTGACACTTCTGCATACCAGACTTGAATCTCCATCTTCGCATCTCTGGTTAACTCATCCGATGCCCGGCACATAGAATTGACTTAAGGGATGCTTTAGGAGTTTGAAGCTTGCAATTAGGCTAACCACGTTGGAACTCCTTGCCGTTACCAATTCGGAGTCTCCCACTGTGTGTAGCACAGGAGACATTTTCTGGACTATTGAAGACGCATTTATTTCAGAACTGTTTGGTAGCTTCGATAAGCGCCCTCGTGAGGTTCTTATAGGGCGCTATATAAATGTTCATATACATGCCTACATACATACATACATACATAGCAGAAGTTTGCTTCTAAATAGTGGACTAAACATGACATTTCCAGTGAACTTCTTGGGTCGTTATTTTCAGGTCGTTCTGGGCAGAGTTCTTAACGGCCGATCCGAAGGCGTGGAAGATAAGAGTGGGAGAACATAACATGTTTGAGGATGACGCAAGTCAGGAGGACATTCCAGTGGAAAAGATCATCTTTCATCCACAGCGACACCGTAATTATGAAAATTCAACAATCGATTTTCTGTAAACGTTTAATTTGCGTCGCAAAATCAGCCCGTTTCTGATTCAGTATACTATTAGGATTCTCTCATTTATTAGTAAAATCACTCATAAACAGTTGTTGCCAATATGATAATTCCAGACAAAATTATGTTACTCGAAATTTGTCGTCTACTTTCCCGTTATCGGCGCTATGAAATTTTTTGAAAGAGGGCGAATTGCGCCTTTAGACCTGCAGTATTTATTTTGCCCAGCACTTAATTGCAGTGACTATCTTAGTAATGACACCTTCGATCATGGCAACAAAGCCAGAGACGCCATCATTGATCCTATACAACACAATAATATAAGAGATAGGCCTACACGTTTATTTGTTCTGTCTTTAATTCAACTACTGCCAGTTCGAGCTTGCTGAGTGGTCTCTGAGGCAGCAATCTAAGAAAATTGTTCTGGCTCATTTATCTCTGCTGTCAACATGCTGTAGGATTTGGCGCAGAGTGGAAAGCAAGTGACAGGTCTTGCGATGCACTGCGCTGTGTCAATCGTAATCGTAATTTTGTTTAGCGCCAATTTAGCGTAACTCATCAGATTCGCTACCGATCTCACAACACAGTGCCACGATAGAAAAGAATGGGTTTCAAGCGCTTGGAGAAAAGAGTTAAAGGACGACCAGCAGTTCATTACGAAGGTTAGTAGGCAATCCATTCCAGAAAGATTTACCGATGGAAACGACTATTTATGGAACTCTGCGGAAAGCGAAGGACAACCAGGTCGATTTGTGAAGGATTCTACGGTCTGGTATTGCTCATACTGACACACAAAGCTCCCTGAGCTAGCCTACATGGGTCAGACATGCAAGACAATTACGTAAAAGCATTAGGATCCTAAACTCAATGCATGTTTGCATTGGGAACCAGCGCAGTTCCTCCTCCGTAAAGACTAGATATATTCCGAAGCTTAGGTGTGTCGCCGATGGGGCGAGCCGCGACGTTTAGAACAGATTGCAGCTGATCAACAGGCGATAGGGATGGGCCCGCCTTGCCTTGATGGCATTGCCATGATCGACTCTCGTGCACATGAATGCGCGCATCAGGCTTTAAGTGCTGGCGCGCGACGACCCGAGCAAATCGAAGGCGAGTTGGAGAAGCACGTGTGACATAGATTCATCGCCTGTTCTGAAATGGTTCGTTCCTGGTACAGGGCAACACCCAAATCCCGCGCAGTGGTAGAGAACGATATGCCTGGGAAGTGATGATGTATAGATTGGGTAGATCAACTTGGGAACTTGCCCGCGATACCCAATCCAGATGAATGGCGTCTATCCGGGGTTTAAACGGCGGCGGTTGGATGACATTACTGGCTGTGCTCCGTCGACTCAAGAGATTAGATTTAGAAAGAACACATCTTCCAATTCCACCAACAACATGATAAGTTTAATTTAATTTAATCATGCAAGCACCGCCTGTTAATGTTCAACGTGCCATCTCGTTTAAATGCTGCATGTATCAACTAAATTTCTAGGGTTAAGTAAGTTTATATAATGCTTCTTTATCTGTTGTCAACTATGCATATATGTATGGAGCCTAATCAAGCAGTGAAGATGACCAAATGTATGCGTAACTGATTTGTCCCATTGAAATACCAACTGTGATCAGAGGCGGCGATCCCGGGGGTCAAGGGGACAAGTTCCCCCACCTATTACAGAGAGGGGACACGTTAAACGTGTGTCCCCTCACATTTCCTACCCCTCTAATTGAGTGTCCCCACCTGTCAAACAAGATCGCCGCCTCAGACTGTGATGCATTATCCAGTACTTTCGTGTGACACTAAATTACAGCTTACCATCTTTAATTGCGGTAAATCAAGTTCACTTGCGTTATTGTGTCAGCTTTCTTTTGCATACATTTGTTAAAATATTATTCAATAGTACATTTGCTAAAAATCATTCATTAATACATTTGTTAAAAAATTATTCAAGAATACATTTGTATGAAAATTATTCAATAATACATTTGCTAAAAAATTATTCAATAGCAATAATTTGAAGACATCAATGATGAAACGGTTTTGGATTTAAAAAATTTCAATTGGCCTTGTAACAAACTTATAAAGCGCCTGTTCAAGAGACTTCTTATCTAAACACAGAGAACCATGATAAAATGCAATGGCTTATGAAATAAATGTAAACCCTCAGCAAAAGCGATGAGCTTATTTCGTAGGATTATATGGAGTGAGGATTCGAGGTTGCGTTGATGGTAAGTTTATGCAATGGGAGACCAGAAACATCGGCTTGAGCACGATGCCACGCTTTTTGCTGATGGGTGCACTTTGTAACTGATAGCAACGGGAAAGGACCTACTGGCAGACACGGTACGTGACGTTTAGGCGCAGATCTCTGATACAATAATATTGTATATTATATTATAGACTATAATTATAAGCATATGACAATCTACAATGTACCACTTTAGTGGTACACTGTAGTGGCGAAAAGAATCGTGTTTACTAGAAGCTGAACCAATTAAAAGGATACTGTTAAACTGGGAGCTGGATTGACGAAAATAATCATGCTTAAGTGGAAGCTGGACTGGTGAAAGTAATCATGCTTAAATGGACGCTGGAATGATGAAAAGAATTATGCTTAAATTGAAGCTGGATTGATGAAAGAATTATGCTCAAATGGAAGCTGGATTGATGAAAAGTGTTATGCTTGAATTTAAACTGGATTGATGAAAATAATCATGCTCAAATGGACGCTGGATTGACGAAAGTATTATTCCTAAATTGAAGCTGAATTGATGAAAAAAATCATGCTTAAATGGAAGCTGGATTGAAGAAAGACAGTGCCCATATGAACGCTGGATTGATGAAAAGTAATGCCTTTCAATTGGATGAGGGATTGATGAAAAGATTGTGACTAAAAGGGTTCCACGACGAGTAGAATTCTCATATCCATCACGCTTCTATTTAAGCATGATTCTTTTCATCATTCCAGTTCCCAGTTTAGCATAATTATTTTCATCGATCATGCTTCATATTACATTGATCAGATATCTGTGCCAAAACGTCCAGCGCATAGAGTCCTGCGCCAAAACGGCGCTGCTCCAAAACGTCCTGCGCCAAAATGTTTTGCGCCAAAACGTCCTGCGCCAAAACGCCCTGCTCCGTGGCAGACACTTTGCCCATGGAAGGTAAATACCTGTACATACTCAGTGAGAGATAATATGAATTCGGGACCAGCGAAGGCTTGACCTATTGAGATGAGCAAAATATAGAGTAACGTATGTTGGGGGGTTATTTGGAAAGACGCGTGGCCCGGAGGGAATTGCTTGAGGTAATGGATGAACTGACGCACAACCTGACGCATAAACTGACGTAATAACTGACACACGAGCTGCCACATAAATTGACACATATAATGACGCATTAACTGACACATAAACTGACACGCAAACTGACGCATCAAATGACACGCAAACCATTGCGACTGACAGTGAACGAAATAAATGAATTATTGATCTATGGACTGCAGAGTTGTCTTTGATCATTTTTTCGTTGACCTGTTGACCTTTCAGCCCCGGAGACCTTTAACCTTGATATAGCTTTGGTGAAGCTGGCTCATCCCGTGAAGCTCAGCGATGCCGTTAACGTCGTCTGCCTACCTTCGACCGACGATAGTTTTCCTGCGGGAACATACTGTCTGACAGCTGGATGGGGACACACAGAGGAAGGTCATCAACCCTTATTATATATTCCAACAGGCCATCGACCTTCGTTTATGCCTTGATGAAAATTTAAGTGCGCTATCCTCTGTCTCAGTGAAATATTTTGACAGGACATTGACTTCTGTTTATTTCTACCAGCAAAGCATTAAGCACTTACATTGGCCATCTACCTCCATCGACCGAGTCGCTGCATAGACAATTATTGAGTAAGATATTATAAACGATATTAGATGAATTACGTGTATACTTCAATGGATCGCAAATGAAAGCAGATTGTCGAAATATTGTGTAATATAGTATGCACCATTTACTCAATAGGTGTCACTGATGCAAAAGAGTGATGACTCCTGATGGAAGTAGTGCATACATACATACATACATACATACATACAGACAGACATACGTACATACGTACGTACATACATACATACATACAGACAGACAGACAGACATGCATACGTACATATATATATGTATGTATGCACAGATTTCATGATGATATATATATCATGAGCTAATTTTCACCTCACATTATCGGCTTCTCACTCTTTAAAGGCGTTTCTTTTCCTCCGAGGTTTCAGTGCTGAGAGCGCCTCTGAATAGTTATTCAGTGAAAGGCGATTTGATGTTAACTAATATCACCTTGTCACCTTGTGCTGTCAGTTCTTGGAACTCTAGCGATCGCAAAGACAAAAGAGATGCGACTTCAAAAAGAAAGCAATGGAAAACCATTGCTTTCTTTTTGAAGTCGCATCTCTTAATTCCTCCAGGTTCATTCCGGTTCTTTCCTGTATCTCGTCCATTCAGTTTTTTCCTTGGTCGTCCCCATTTTCTCCTTCCTTCTCCACACGCCAACATCATTTCCTTTTCTAATCGAACTGATCTCAACACAATAATATAGCGGATAATAAAAAAGCTATAGTTTTTATACATGGTCAGGACTTTCACAAATCTTGGTTGCGTATTCTTAGCCATTAGACTTCTCGTAATGTTTGTGTAGGCTTACATATATTGTCTTGCTGCCAATGACAAACAGTTTGTTGATTGTGGATGATTAGCGGGCATGGTGTCTGGTCTTGTGAGACACGTCTTGGTCCCAGTCATCAGCAGTCGACTGTGCAACATTCTTTACGATAAGATATCTCATGCGGTCAGACTCGACATCACGGATGACATGATGTGCGCTGGACTGGAAAAAGGCGGAAAAGACGCATGCCAGGTAACACTCACACCCTCACGCACAGATAAACGCACATGTACACTTACACAAATGGAAATGTGTTTTATTGTTGCGGATAGTTGTTGGTGTTATGGCCCTATTGTTTATTAGCTAGCGTTGCGCTGTTGTTCCTTGATTCAGTTTTTGTATACTGTTATGACGATTGGTTGATGAAAAGAAAGTGCATACCAGAGATGAAGTCCGCCGCAGAAATCAATGATTAGCTGTGTAATACCAGTCCGTTCTTTTGACCCTTTTGTAGAATATGTTGTCTTCTGTTCAACCTCACACATAAGGTCTAATATTTACACGTATATACATCCGATGCTTTTTTGTTCGCATGTGGCTAAAGTAGAAGGCTACCATCCACTCTGCTCTGTGATAGACCTATTTGTTGCATTATTGCATCGCAGCTTAGAACAGATTTTCACCGAAGCGAAACTCTAAGAAAGGAGGATCGCTGTTCCATAGCAAAGAGCCAACAGAGGCATAGGCACGATGCTGAGATGTGACAGTTCTAGACCGAGTTACTAGAAAGTCCTGAAGGTCTAAAGAGCGGAGAGGATTTCAAGAGGTAGCCGAGATAGGTTGCCTGATAAGATCACAAAGATAGCGTGGAGCTTGACCCAGAAAAGTTTTGCATGTAAGAAAGAGAATTTTTAATTTCGGTTATAGAATATTGTTTACTTCATAAAGTAAATTTTTTTATGATAATCGTTTATTACTTCAAACTGACATATAAGAGGTAAGATTGCATTATCTAACTGTAACAGATGATTGCAAGTTTTGCAGGAGTCGAATTTAACTGTCAGAAGCCCTTTTGTACTTGAAGACTGAACTGAACCTTAAGGGGTTAGCGTTTATTGAATCCGTGTAATTCTGTTCTTTATGCCAGCATGTAACCATCCAACCATTACCCCTCTAAAGCGGCTTAACCAGCGTTTGGAAATAGCTTTATCAAATGTTGTTAACTACATTTTCACTGATATTGTGATGACCTTTGCTCAAACCGTTTCGTGCGAACTGAGTTGTTATATGACAGGTGCGGACTAAACTGATTATTAGGATTTACCTTGAAGCACACATGCAGCACTGTAGAGGCCTACAGTCCTACACTATAGCTTCATTTGTTCATATTCAATTATAAAATCAATATCAGACAATTATTCTAAAGCCGAAATTATATCTAAAAGCAGTTCTGCCAACTGTGACAGAAGCAATTATTTTGAGAAATTGATGACGACAAGTTGGCAGGCTTAGTAATGGCTTAGTAATGCGAAACAACTATAGTGATTGCTTGTAATTAATTTTATTCACTAACTGGAATCGAGGTTTAAAAAAATATTTAAATAATTTGGATTATTTAAAAAGTGGTCTGATTCTACATTGCTAACCATAGTGGCTACATTCAAGCACTGCCAAATCATCGGCGATAACAAAATCATTTATAAAAATACAGCATGACTGCAAATTATCAAGGTAAATAAGTTCCCCTACGAACCTCTGGATTAGCATCTGCTATCTTTGATGCATAAATTTGAGCTGAGTTTAAAAACTGTTTAATAGCTAATTCACGAACAAAGAACAGCTTACAGATTGAGCTGCTTTTTACACCAATACTAGCGTTTTACCAAAATAATATATTATTCTAATGTTTAGCGACACCTCGCAGCAACATTATTGATCCGCTTTCTTTCTTTTTTCTTGTTATTGTTAACGATAACGATTACGGTACCATAGCCATGATTTACTATATAGATATGCTATATGGTGGTTGTGGTTGTAGTATGATTCTGGAGGTCCGATGGTCTACTACGATCGTCGTGACCAGAGCTGGCTGTTGGTCGGAGTCGTCTCCACCGGATATGGATGTGCAAGACCCGGATTTCCAGGAATTTATACTCGCGTCTCTGACTTTGTTCCTTGGATCGAAGATGTCATCGCCAAGAACTGATCTTGCTTCACACTTTCCTCTACGATCTGCACTCTTTCCCCTAATTCATTCTACTTTCACTTAAGCTATTCTTCCTCTGTTTATCTTTCTACCAACCTTCGTTTTGATATTTTCGACCTTCCCTTTCTTTCTAGCGCTTTCTTTCGTTGCCTCCACTACAGTTTATCCGCGCCTCAGATTCACAGTTAGGTGTGACCTTGTGTGCGCTACAAATTTAATAATAATAATAATAATAATAACAACAACAACAATAATTGTACGCACTGATCCAACGTTTCAATGCGGTGGCTTTTCAGGGCACTATGTCAAGATTACAATCCACTGACAAGCGACGACCCAGATAGCCTGATGACAGATCCGTTGGCAATGCCAATGATGAATAACACTATATTAATAATAATAATAATAATAATAATAATAATCATCATGGGCGATAACAACATAATGTGAAACATATATAATAATAATAATATACATTTCGTTCTTCTCCTTAGTACTTTGGTAAAGCTTAATTTTTTCTTTCCGTAATTTCTTTCTTTCCTATAACTCAGCCAGTTGCCATTTTTCCGTCCATTTATTCACTGATTGTTTTGTGTCTTTCCATTTTCCTTTCATTTACCTAATTGCCTGGGTAGCCTGTTTCTATAGATACCTAATCAAACGTGAGTCCAACGTTCCTTCAACTTCCTGCCTTCGTCTGGCATTCCATTCTTTGCCCAAAGCATTGGAAGCATCACTTTTGATAAAATCAGATCTTGAAAGAAGTTGAAAATGTTCTTTGTTGTAGAAAGCCGATAGCGAGTGAAATGTGACTCTTGTCCCTTCTAATATCGGATTCTCTAAGCATGCATTTTGGTATTGTTTCAGATAAAACATTTTAAAAGCGCAATTAAATGTTTCTGCACAATGGATTTCAGCCTAATACAATTATGGACAATAGTAACTAAGCTATTCTGCCAATATTTGTTTAATCAGTTATCCGAGAAATGAATTTTCTAGCCCTAACTACCATTAGAATTGAGCTAATGTGTGGGAGTTTATGTTTGTGCTAAAATCATCGTGCACATTGAAATCATTTTGTGACAATCGAACCCCCAGTTAACTATAGGCTATAACAAAACTTTTCAACGAATAATCATTAATTTGAACACAAAATTATTATTATTACCAGCAAATAGGTCTTGACTTTCCATGTATGCCTACAGTTTCAGCTTCTTGCACGAACAGACACTAGACATCTGCACTCCAGGAAAATCATACATGTAATGATGGTGCCTATAGTCTCTCATTCTGAGAGTCCTCTATTCTGTCGCAGAATTATGTTGAGCTAGACGCCTTAAGAAGTTACAGACGTGTATCTAGAAATCTCATAGGATGCTCCACAAAGACAAATTATGAGTTTGGTAAAGATAAAAACTAAAGGAAAAGTTCTGTTGCTTGAAGCATGAAATAAAGTCCACGTAGTTTGTTGTTGTTCTCACTCTTCAAATACGAATATTAAATGTGTCAAATGATTAAATCGAATTTTAGAATTTTATATTGTTCTCTAGGCCTATAAATCCTTATAATTCCTGTGCTTGACCTCCCCAGATTCTGACCTGGCGCTGTACGATTTGATATAGCACTGATGTATAAGCTGGTTCCAATCTGAGCCGAATTTTGTATGACTCTAGTAAATCTTAAAGATTTACGTTCTCCTTTCTTAATCTGATCTGTCGTAACTTCTGTAGCGGCGTTGTCATAATAAATGCAATAAATTATTAATCGATAATCGATGATTGGTTCAAGTTAAATTGTGGTCAAATCTGAATACGTTTGAGAAATCTGGTCGAAACTTGATTTGTAAGAGAACCAAGAAGTAGTCAGAATACGATGGTTAAGCGAGATGAATCAGGTGCGATCACATTTAGACTTATCTTGCGCTATAGAAAGTAAATGACGACAGATGACTTCCAGTGCAAAAGTAGGACCACTAGCTTTAGAGGCACGACTATTCGTCGTTCTTCCACGTGCAAAAGCGACTTGCGAATGAGAGCCCTGGGTAGCTTGCATCATCTTATAATTTATTGCACCTGCTAGACCATAGCTTTTGCACCACCTTCTCGCGAGCTGTAAACCATCTCCTTTCCTTCCTCTCCGTTTCAATTTTTGTGAAGGAACGATACCCACCCCCGGCTCTTCTATCCCGATGTACATAAAGTCGCTCTCACCTGATATAGTCTGCTGTCAATGTCGCTGTCTTATGAAGAAAGGCAGGACGCCCATGCCCACTCGACGCTTTTGCCCGTTTCGTCTACAGGTGGTGCTGTCAACAGATATTCCCTTTGGCATGTCACCACTCTACCCTGCCTTGGTCGTGAAGTCCTGGTTTACGAGAAATCGCCTGCTGCCCTACAGTCCTCGAATTTAAGCCGGTTGCGAAGTTTCGGCTGCCAATAGACTTTTTTAAGGAGAGATTGAGGCCTGAAGTTAAAGATTAACGTCAAAAAATCTGTTGCGAGAACTGCCGTTACCTGGAGATGTGTGCGAGGATAGGTTCTACGGATCCTTGTATGCATGGACAAGTTGCCACATCATTGTAATATCTACATAATTTCTATTTCCTGAATAATCATTTCAACCGGGGTAATCAGCAATTGTCAGGAATGTGAACGAAGACTTCATTTCAGTTTCGCTGGACTACAACAACCTACACCATAAACACCAACAAGAATGTTGGCGTAATGTGACGCAGGCCCTATATCTTCAAAAATATATCAGCGCCACAAAGACAGCGTGTAAGGGAGACCAGCTCTTCACAGAGGTCGATGTATAAAGAAAATGTTCAGTAAGCCACGAATGTTAACGTTCAACACACTTCACAACATATAATAGCCTATTAATTGGCAAGTTAGATGTTATAGTCCATTATGTTTTAGCCGTCATCGATTTTCTACTAAACAAGTAACAATAAACTGTTCGCAGATCCGTTTTGAAAGACAGGATTTGTCTATCAAATTCTTCGTGGAGTGACCTGCAAATAAACCAGACATTCAGCGATGGAGGGCAATAAACAGGACATCGTAATCAGTCTGTAAAAGCAAGCCTTACTCAGCAGTAATCTGCTATTCACGCTTATTAAGTTGACCAGACGCTGCTGCCTAAACCAAACGATACACAAATCCAGTCATTTAGCCATGATAAAACAATTAGCCATATTTATCCGACTACATGAACCAATTTGCCCTAATCTGGATGGCTAGCTCATCACATTATTAAACTACGACGTGCTATTCAAGCGAGTTCCAGTTCCGTATCTTGTTCTCCTTTTAACCGAATTCGATCGCTGACTACAATTTTACATCTACCAGCGCTACTTGGCGTCGACTTCCTGGCTACTCGCCTTCTGGTCGCCAGTCGAATGCAAACTTGCAAGACTTCAGTCAGCAGAATCCGCCGGAAATGACGCGAGAAGAGAACATAGATGACAAAATTGACGCATGAGTTAAGGACCGCCAGATAATCCGCCATCTTCTCGACATAGAAATAGATCCGACCGCATCCCAGTCCGTCCGTCCCCGACAAGGTCAAGGTCAGGCGCTGTGCCGCCGTCGGAGTTTGGCAGACGATGAAGACGACGATGACGATGACAAGGACCGTCGTCACCTTGTCGTCACGTGACTGCTTCTGACGAGCGACGGCCAATCGCCGGCTGTTCTTCTGGCGCATGCGCAGCGCTCCCATCAGTCTGAACGTTACGAAGACGAGGCTGAGGAGGGGAATGAGGACCATGAACAGATAGAAGCAGACGTTCTTGTAGAGGACCTGGAACCACATCGATTGACCGATTTCCGTTAACACCATCCGCCTTCTGTTGACAGATACGTCGTCCCTGTTATCCGAGACTACAGAATCCATCACGTGTTCGAAGCCGATCTCCACACCGGAAGCGTTCGCCGCCATTTCCCGAGTCTCGTACTCTAACAAACGCGGCAGACTGTAGGCGAGAGCGAAGCAGGGAACCAGCGCAATCTGGATCTTGACCCGCTTCAGTCCAGAGAGTCGTTGAACGTCGTGGGGTCGACAGACGTGGACGTATCGGTGGAGAGCGACAAGGACCGTCATGTACACCGTGCTCATGTGTCCGGCGCTGGCCAGTGTCCAGCCGTATCGCTCCACGTGCATAATGACCGTGCGAACCGTAGGGGCACAGGTACGGAGGGCACAATAGGCGGGGGGCATGATCACGACGACAACGGGTACGAGGAATACCAGGTCGGCCACGGCAAGGGCCGTCAAGAGCAACTCGGTGACGGACTGACGCATCCCACGGTGCTTGGCGAACGTCATGATTGAGAGGGAGTTGCCGATGAAGCCAATGATGCATGTCAGTCCGAGTAGAACGAACGAAAGGCTGAAGCCAAAGATGGCGCAGGGTGTGACGACGTCTGGCCAGCTAGCGTCTGATACCGCAACGGTTGCGTTGACCGTTGTCGCAGCGGATGAACCACTGGACTTAGAGCGAATCGCAGCCGATGACATCTCTTGAATAGCTGTACAATAATATTGTAAACCAGTGATTTTTTTTTATTTTAAAGATAACAACAAACTGCCAAACAGCGTAAAATCATGTAGAAAATACGCGGATTAAGAAAACTCTGATTTCCTGTATACTGAAGCTTATAGTTGATTAACTGAATCTTTCTGATAGTAAAACATACATGCAGTGAAGTTTTAAATCTGATTAATATTATTTAACCTTGACAAGACGATTGTCATTGCGTTAGTATAATTTTAACGCATATTGATCAGCAGCAAATTTTGACCGATATAAAAATTATCGAAAGCAACATATTATTATTAGGACCAAAAGTTGAAAACTAGGGACAACAAGTCCAGTTAACAGGGTTATCCAATTTCTTAGAAGGACATGAACTACAGAATGAGGTGTAGGTTAGCAATACTGGATTCTAATAACCGACCGGTATAATAGGATATAAATAAATGAATTGCAAACTTATGAAATGTGGCGAGTTTTAGTTTGTTTCCGTTGTCACAAACAGAGCTTTAAACAGGAAGCTGAAAAGATCAGCTACTCAGGAATCCTGGTAATATTCACTGGCTCTATATAGCAGAAATCAAATTTCTTCTAAACCACCAATTGTGTGGAACGGTGGTCGATTGGTTAGAGCGGTCGGCCCGAGTGCGCTCAGTGAGCGGGTTCGACCCTCGTCTGAGGCGCCAGTCACTGTGTAGGGACCTTGAGCAAGTCCTTCGCGCACAATTGCTTTGTAGTCGATCCTTTCTTATCATTCTTACCTTATGGCACAGTGGCTGATCGTTTAGAGCGGTCAGCCCGTAATACTCAGTGTGCGCTGAGTGAGCGTGTTTAACCCTCGTCCGAGGAGTCACTGTGTAAGGACCTTGAGCAAGTCCTTTGCGCACAATTGTTCTGCAGTACAACCGCTATTGCGCCATCGAGGCGTGTGTATGCACTTCTGAGCAAAAACTGATGGAAGAAGGGTGGTATCAAATTTCAGAATAAATAAATAAAAATTAAAAATTAAAAGCCATATTAGGTTTTCGATCTATTACAGTTGAAGCACATCATAGTCAGTCAGCGTGATTATACCAGACTGAATTATCTCGTTGTTGGCCATAGTAATTGCCAACATTGAATACATGTATTTTAAGTATGTTTATTTATAAATAGGCTATAGACCACATTGGCCTAATCTGATGCAGAGAGTATCTGATGCAGAGAGTATTGCATCATTTTCGACGACCACAGTCTTCACTGTTGTTTGTCTGAAACGTTGCCGAGATAATCGTGTAATCTAAAAACCGACGCTTGTCTTAGTCGATCATTTTCGCCAAAGTTGATGCAGTAAAAACGATTTTATGGCTCTCGTCGGTTATAGACCACACGAGGATTATTGCTTCATCTGAATGTTATTGCAATAAGAAAAGCAACGCAATCATCTTCACAAACAAGCCACACTGTAACAAATGCGTTAGAATGTATGTGGGTCTACATGTGGACGCACAACTGTTGCATGTAGAAGGATTGGCATGTAGGAGGATTAATTTACGTATAACGAACTCCTACTGTTTTAATACATTAGAAGATGATCGCTGATCGTGCTTCCGGTTTACTTGCATTTTTATCCTTATATATTGGTCAGTTATTTAGGTTAGACTAATGGTGACTACAAATCAGATGAAGTCAGCTCTTGTAAGCTGCAAAATGACCGATCGGTTAGAGCGGTCAGCTCGTAACGTTAAGTGTGTGCTGAGCGCGAGGGTTCGAGTCTCGTTCGGGGCGTCACTGGGTAGGGACCTTGAGCAAGTACTTCTCGCACCATTGCTCTGCAGTTCAACTGGCGTGTTTATGCACTTCTGAGCAAAAAGATATTGGAAGAAGGGCGGTATCAAATTTTGGTAATAAATAAATATGATCAAATTTAATGCGTATAATACCAAGTCGCCAAATATCAAAGTAATTCATCAAACGAGTAGCTCTTAAAGGATATCATTCGATCATGCATGTATCTACGCCAGAACTGAGTCATGTTGTCAAGACCAGAAACTTAAAAACGACGACTAAGTCCAAGACCGGGTCCTTCGTTTTGCTTTTAATAAACTCCCGTCGTAAAAGTGTTAGAGCGCATTTATAGACTCAAAACAGCGTTTACGGCTGTCCTCAATCATGTTATGCTTCCAGAAGAACGTCGGTCTTCAGCTGAATTGCATTGCATCCAGAGTCACTGACCCGGATTCTGCCCACGATTGACAATGACACGGAACAGAACGAAGTGTTATCAGGAGGCGGCTACATCCCTCCGAGGTCAACACTTGGTGAGTGAGATTTATCTATAGGCGACACTCGGTCGATCCTCTAGACCTCTCCGACGAAAACCTCTCGGAAATGAACAATCGAAGCGAATCCGATGACCGTGATTGTGGTGGTTAGGGCCGCGTTTACGGCGCCTTATAACACGATAGGGCATAAGTTAGGGCGATCGGCTTGCAACCCAGATAGTATGAGGCGGTTACTGTTTAGGAATATTGAGCCAATCCTTTTAAGGCAGACTGCTCTAAGCGTCATGCGATGTTTTGTCGTGCGGTCGTGTTTTGCCTCTGAACGTTAGAAGATGGCAAAATGAAATGCAGTCATTGTTTTATATAGACCTACCCGAGCCAAAGCCAAATAATGCATTAACGTTACTTTATGGAGTCACAATCATATCACGAGAAGTTACAAAGTCATATACACAGATTTTATTACCTAATGAAATGCAGTAGGCCTAAGCATGATATAGGCATATAAAACAGCGTCAAATTGCATGCCCTCTCTGTTTTATTGATTATTGTCACTTTCTTTCATCTTATGGAGCTTTATATCAGACTCATTAAGCTAAATTATTCCTGTATGGATGAAGAGAAAACTTCCATAACAATGCGTGTACCTAGACACTTAAAAGAACGTTTTCTTTAGTAGAGCCTAACGGCCGAAAGCTGAGCATGCGGTGGCCTGGCTGCTAACTGATACGACCTATCATGCTAACTGTGCAGACTACTAAGGCTACTGAAAAGTGCTGTCAGGTTTACATCCTACGTGTTGGAATAAATCTGAGCGTTATGACTCCACTGAGACCAGCGTTGGGTTACAGGATTGTGAGTCGATGAATGCGTCCAGTTTATTGCCTAGTTCACAAGAGGGCGAGAAATATCGCTTTGCTCTGGCTGAGGTCGAAACGCCAGTAGCTAGAAAGAAAGGCATTGTCAAAGAGCACAATTGACGATTTGTCAGAGCGCTCGTTTTGTAAGACGCAGGGAACGAGTTTAGGTCTCATCTCAGACTTTGAACTCAATACTATTCATTGACGCTTGGTCGTTTCAATTAATGCGTATAATAATAAAACATTAATACTAATTTTATAATATTAATACTAGGAATAATAACAACAGCAACAGTAACAACAGCAATAAACAGCATAAGCAGTAGAAAAGAAGCTACAACAGCAGTAATGACAGAAGCATCGGCAGCAGCAACAACAGCAGCACCAACATCAACAGCAGCAACATTCATTCATTGCGAAAATTTACATAGCGCCTCTTCAAGATTACTACTCAGGAGCGCTCCCGACTCAACCCGGCTGAAAAGAAACGACTTAAGGCTACTGAAAAATGCATCTGAATGAACCTTAGGCATAAGACAATAATGGTAGCGCATTCCATGCCATAGGGTCAACAACAGAGAAAGCGCGATGCTGTCTAATAGTAGTTTGCGTGCGGGGAACAAGGAGTTCAACCTGCGTGGAAGGAGCGGAGAGCACGTCGTCCCTGCAGGCCCATGGTAGAGCAACTGAGCTCTTGTAAATACGTGAGGACGGCACCTAAAAGGTACCGCCAATCCAAATCAGAAACGCAGCATCGACAACAATATAGAAATAATGATTATAATGATAAGAAGTATGTAAAGCGCAGCACCTTAGTCCCTTGACTATGAGTGCATGTCGCTTAGTTTCGTTTGAAAGTTAAATGCTATTCCGCGTCCGTCGGAGTTTTTGATCTATTAATGCGGCTTATGTTCCTTTCCAATAACAACACGATCGTACGTAAAATGATCTAATGTCAATGCCCCTGTACCATTTATTCACTTGTGGACAATTATGTTCACCCAGTCACTATAGATGCGAATAAGAAGTTACATCACGACTCATTCCACGTATAAAGAAAGCCCTGTGTTCATTTTCGAAATCAATGAAGCAGCTGTGATTATAGGTCAAAAGGCTGGTCATGTTATTAACTTGATTATTATAGAAACTCGACGCAAAGCAGTCAACATCTATAAATCAATTCGTCTTCTGGCTCTAATACAGCGCTGGTGCTGACACGAATACAAAGTAGCACGAGTAGGTAGTACGATGCAAGCAATACTTGCAACATTTTGCATATTTCACACCAATCATTATTCTTCGTGGCAGCCCTGTGATGGTCTTCCTATTACTATGGCTCAAGTGAATAATGTAATTGACAACTGGGCTGTTTGCTGTCACCGGACCAAAGTTCTTGAACGCTCTTCCATCATCTGTTCCTTTAGCGGTGTCCTTGGTAGCTTTCCGTCCTCGACTTCGCTGGTTTTTGTTTCAGCAATCCTTGTCTACCGAGCTTTGGAACACGAGATTGTGATTCTGTTGTTGAGCTACATCGACTGGTGCCCACTTTGACATAATAAAGGCGCTAGAAAAATTCTGAGATGCAATCAGATTGGATCGTTCTGGTTCCACGCAGATGTGCTGCGACCTCATCTTTAGCGCATCAAACTGCTTTGTACGATCTAGGATATGTTGTTCAGAATATACACCTAAGCCTACTGCAGATGGTATTCAACATCTACAGAAATAGAGTACGTATCGTTTGAGTAATGCTCACAACCACACGTCATAGTGCAATTTTAACGAATTTCAGACAACCGGGAGCGCCTCTGATCAGGCAGAACTGTGCTTTATAAGTCCGTAGACATAGTATTGAATTTCATCACAAATTATCAAAACTATTCTTCTGAACTTCATTATTATGCGGCGACAAAACGCGATGGTATTCCTGTTTAACACAACTGAATGAAAGGCAACGAAAATCAATAAATTACATTGTTTAAACATTTGTAATTAAGATTTAACTGTGTACATGCAGCGCAGTAAAACAACACCAAAACAGAATTGCGCTATTTAATTTATAGCTTAGGAATAATAATTTGATCAAACAAAAGGTAAACATGATTATATTAAAGAATCCTTTAGCCATTGCCAATCTGATACATTACGACTGATTTGATATGATATATGCGATATAGGAGAACAAAGACTTTGCCTCATCTCTTCACTGAGGGATGTTATATATGTAGTTGCAACATCAAACAGATTGATGACGGCTCTGGTCATGGGTTTTCTTACAAGGACTAGGCCTACACCATTTACATATATATATATAATATATATATATATAATATATATGTGTAAGTGAATGTAGGCCTAGTATATATATATATATATAATAGATATATAATAATATATAATAAATATATATGTATGGCATATATATATATATATATATATAGGCCAATATGCGAAGGCTATGCATGTAGGCCCTAATATAATAAAAATAACGATTATAGTATCAGTAATAATAATAAAATATATATGCAAAAATTATATATATATAAAATTATATATAGATATATCCATATAATATGCCGATGAACTAACTATAACGGTCTATCTGGTACGCTACACCATTGATATCCTCCCCAGCACCTCTTCCCTTTTGGTTCCCATATTTCTTGTCATATTTCTGTCTCCGGATATCGACGTCCTTGCATCTGACCTTCGTCCGTCCAACCGCCTCCTCCTGTTTATTCCGATAGGTGGCGTAAATTCGATCACATAAACCAATTGACTTAATGACTGCTGCTTCTGGAGTGTAGCCATCTATGAAGAATAATGACATACTAGTGGATCTACAGTATAGCCTATATGCGTCTATACCTATATGGACCTATTATACATGTATGTGTGCTTACGTATATACATACTAACTGGGAAACCCGACGTTGCACGGGTTAATATAGGTTTTTGGGCCATGTATGTAAATAAACAGTGTTTATATACATTCTGTATAGACACCGATGCGTACACAGTACTACCCACCTGACCGACTGTGCAAACGATGCCCAACTACTGTGTACGTGCTATTTGTACGATATCTCCAAAACCGTTCATTCATTGAAGAAAAAGAGGTATGGCAAACAGATAACACGTGCACATGTCGGGTGTTTCGTCAAGACGCTCCTGACGACTGAGAAGGAAACTTTCCTTGGTGGGGAGTAGGTATAAAACGCGCTATCTGGGATCGTCAAGATCTCTACAAGCGGGGACCGGCGTTAGTATTGGATTAAAGCACAACGATTTAAATGGAACCCACGTTTTAGCTCTTACACAGGCGCAGGTTAACAAGTTACCTAAGGCGTATCAGGGTGGAAAAGGAGCGACTATCAAAATGAGTAAAACGCAATTGATACATAATATCAAAGTCGAAGGTGGTTTTATCGGCGCTATTTTAACGTTTCTAGCAACTGCGGGTAAATTTCTGCTTTCGAGCGTGTTATCGAGCTTAGCAGCGGGCGCATTAACAGGAATAGGTGCAGCGGCCGGATCAAAAGTCATAGACTAAGTCACCGGATCGGGTGGTGCAATATATCTCAATAGTCGAGGTAAAAACTAAAAGATAGTGCAACAAGGGCATGGTCTTTACCTGAAGCCATGGCAAGGTTCTAGACTTGATGGTGTGGGAGAAGGTCTGTATCTGAAAACAGGCTCTGGATTCGTAAATGGTGAAGGGCTTATCCTTGGACCAGATTCGTCGTTTAAAAACATTCCACTTCTCGGATTGTTACTATAATTTTTTTCGTATCTCAGTTTAAATAAAAAGTCATTCCAATATAAAACGTCTCATTATCCAATTCATAAAATGGGGTGGACGAAACCCAACACTGAAAAATCTACGAGAACACAACCGAGATCCGTCACGTGGAAGGCGTGTGAAGGTATGTGGGACGTGAAGTATAGGCCGCAAAGACAAATGGGTGGTTTAAGATGGGAGTTTTTTCCTCAATCTACAAGAACTATTCATTCTCGTGAGACGGTTGTTTTACCGTTAGGCTTAAGTGTCCGAATGACGAAAGGATCGTGTAAAGTTTCGCTCCATCCAGAATTGATAGAAGCGGGTTGCCGCCTGCTAAGCGATACCGTTACAGGAGTCATGGAAGAAATTTTACTCGATATTAAGAATTTTAGAGATCTTGGAGATGTCACCATAAACGAAGGAGACTCGTTATGTTATGTCGATCACCGCGTCAACGAATAAAACTTCAATTCCATTTAAAAAATATTCTTCGATATTATAAAATGGAATTGAACAAGGCAAACACCTATCACCTTAAGAAAATATCTGAAATTCAACAGGAAATCTTACGAGAACGCGAAAAGAGAGAAATAATCTGTAAAAAATATCAAAAGAGTGTTAAAGTAGCCGATGCGTTGGAGAGTTTGTTTGCCCTTACATCTTCTGGACTCGGTGTATTAGGCGTAATTTTTCTAAGTACCGTCGTAGCCGCACCAGCTGCAACAGTCGTGGTAGCTTTATCCGCTGGAGCTGGAGCATTGTGTTTGATAGGAAGTCAAATCCGCCGAATATTATCGCTGCGGCAAGGAAAAAATGCAAAGATCAGGACTATAGCCGAAGGGAAACTCAATCCGATCAGTGACCTTGTTTCGCAAGCTTTAGATGATAATAATATCTCAGGTTTGGAATATACTGTTATTCTAAGCGAACTCGAGAAATTTAATGAAATGAAGGAAGAGGTTAGAAGTGAAAGCAATGCCAACATAGATGAAGCGACGAAACAATCGTTCATTAGGGAAGAGGCATTCAAAAACGTATTGAACACAAAGTGAACGTAATTTACGTTTTATGTTTTAAGTTTCACATTTTATGTTTTATGTTTTACGTTTAAATATCATGTTTCCAAGTTAAAAATGTCGTTTCTAAAAATCAAAGACCCAGCCAAACGTGATTTTATCGTTGAAAACTTTCTCAAGACTAAGCAAAATATTAGACAAGACTCGTTATCCGAGAAAATAGGGGACATTGGACTTCAGCGAGAATTGATAAAGGCGTACAAACCGATAATCGACTCGCAGTCTGGAATAACCAAAGAATTTAGGTACTATAAAAGAGAACTCTATGGCAACAGCTGAAGCGCTTCGAGCATTACCAGCATTGATATCGACATCGTTGAAAGCGATTCAATTCCCACAATATCCATCGATAGAAGTGTTTGAGGACGATCCCTTTTCAGATATTGAAATTTTGGAATTAGGTGATATAGCAATAAAATATTTAAGATAATGCGCTACAGACAAGAAGTCGACGGATACGACCTTCGGAATATACTTTTAAGATGGTCGATTTCACATCGGGGACAACCCAATCACGATCGTAGGTGATGATATAACTATCGGAGATGTTACCTATAAGGGAACTCCGGGACTTCGGGAGTAATTGACAAGGGCTAAACCAGACAAGACGATATACGACATAAACTCAAAGACTTGAGTGAGATTTTCACTGTGACAAGCGCAATCCGTCAACCTGAGAATCCGAACAAACCCAAGTCGTCTAGAAGCGATAAATATAGGGAAATCATTAAGTCGATATGGGAAGGGAGGTTCTCAACGGGCGAAGGAGTCGTAGTTCTTCCGCAAGATCCTAATGCGGTAGTGCATATGCTAACTCTTCGATTCGCTAGCTTCAGATCGGGAAATACAGGATTAAGAAACGAGATAGTCGGTATCTGCAATGAGTTACTTCGACAAAATGTGATAAATGCGTTAGAGTATAAAAATTTAATGATACAATTATAAAATGATTGTCGTAACTAATAGAAGATTCACTAAAAGATACGTCGTAGGAGGCGCCGGAATATTTGATATGACATCAGGATTTTTCAAAAGAATGTTATCTTCGAATGCGGCGAGACAGGTAGCAACAACAGCCGCATTAAGTGCTGGGAAAGACGCTGCAACGGAGATTGGAAAACAGCCATAGATGTTGGTAAGACCGTTGCTATCAATGCTGGAAAGCGATTGGTGGATAAAACGGTTGCAAAGATGCTTAACCCGCCGCAATCAGTCGTACACTCAGCCAACAGAGCAAGGACGCGTTAAAGAGTTTAATATCCTCCGGTGGAAATACGAATATAAATAATTTACTATCCGGTATCGGCGGCGCCGTGTCGATCCAAGATCTGGTGCGTGGATCTGGAATTAGCGTTGGCTTAAAATATTTTGTTGCTATATTAAAAAATGCTGTCAGATATTCTAAGATTTACTGAAAATACTATTCTAGAGGAGGGAGTTGAAAGATACGAATGGCACGAGTACGAGCCGGTAGCGGGTACGAATCTGAACAGCTCTGAGGAAATTCGCATAAATATCGAACTTTTCGATCTTTTCAGCCACCCCTCCGAGTCATACCTACTTTTCGAAGGTAGACTGACTAAAGCAGATGGAACAGATTACGCTAATACCGATGCTGTGGCTATTACCAACAACGGGCTCATGCAACTTTTCAGTCAAATATCGTATTCCCTGTCGAATCAAGACATCGAAAGCGTGTTTCATCCGGGGCAAGCCACAACTATGCTAGGCCTATTGAAATATCCAAACGACTTCGCTCTCGCACAAGGACTTAACCAATTATGGACAAAAGACACAGCCGCGACTGCCGTTATAGCCGACAACTCTGGATTCGCGATCAGACAGGCATATCTCATTCAGAAACGAACTGCCAAGGGTACATTTAGCTTCATAGTACCTCTGAAGCACATTCTTGGATTCTGTGAAGATTACGATAAGATAGTCAACGGCATGAAGCAGACTTTGACGCTCATTCGCAAATCCGACGACGACGCCGTCTTCGGGTTGGCCACTGCAGCGGCTGGCAAAGTCAACATCAATAAAATTTCGTAGTTTATGCCTCATGTCATTGCGGCCGACATGGAAAGAATGCAGCTGCATAATACGATCGAATCAAAGGCAACATTACCAGTAGCCTATCGAGCTCGTATTTGCGATAGCGTAGCGGTTACTCGATCTACCACATTCAGTTGGCGACTTAGCGTAAAGACAGCTCCAGAAAAACCGAGGTATGTTATCGTTGGATTTAAAACGAATCGAAGCCTTAGTCAAGAAGCTAATCCATCAATTTTCGATCATTGCGATATTAAGAACATGTATGTGATGATGAACCAAGAAAGAACCCAGCAGTCGATTATAACCTCTCATTCCCGAATCAGCAATTTTCGAGAGCTTACAGAGATGCCGCGACCTTTAGCGAGAAATTCTTCTATGGGATGGACCAACTCGTGACTCAGAGCAACATTACGCCGGCTGATTACAAAGATTTATATCCGCTGTTCGTTTTCGATGTAAGTAAGCAATCAGGGCGGTTACTGTCATCTGTCGTAGACATCCAGATCAAGGCTACTTTCAATGCTGCGGTGCCGCTTGGAACATATGCTTATCAGTTGTCATTTCAAATAAATGGCTAAACTTCCGTGACGCCGATGTTACTGGCTCTCGGTCTGTGCTGGTGATCAGATAATCCCTGATCCGCTATCCCTAGTTTTAGTACGTTGTTGGGGTTGAGATGATGGGAAGAAGCTACGGTATCCTCCGGCTTCTCATTCTCCCCAGTGGTTCCCACTGAGGGAGAAATAAAAAAATAAGTAAAGCAGCCTACTACGTTCCGGGCGTGCTGGTTCGCAACATTCCTTTCTGGGGAATCTCTGCAGAGTGGGTCCTTGGCTATTTGCTAGGGTACTCAAAGGGAGAAAGGCTAGAAGTTGAATGAAAACCTCCAATCAGCCAAAAAAACACAAGTTATTACAAAGATAAAGCTTGACAGGTAGTGTTAGACCGTAAGACAGGTGGATGTCCAACACGCAGATCGCATTCGGCCCGTGGGTGGATTTTAAGTGGCCCGCTCGGGCTTGAAGAGTTAGCAATTTAAAAAAATGAAGTAAAGACAAGTCACTTGCCCATTTTCATACTTGGCTCATCAACATGATGATAATCATCATTGCCATTATGTCATTATCATCGCAATCCTCACAAATAATCGCCATGAACATCGTGGTCGTACCTAGTTTATTTTGTTACGGCGGGTACATCACCAGTTTGCATTGCTACATCCCCATGTTAGGCCTAGAGCTGATCCAATTTCAGATCAGATGTCAGGTTCCCCAATAAATTTTAAATGCGCTTCGTAGGTTGTTGTAGTGCGCCCCCGATTTACGCCCTAGAAACACATTTCTTAGTACTCAGAAATTTGCAAAACAAAAAAGGTCATGGCGATGGCATTAGGATGCCAACTCTGTAAAAATATCGAATTTTTCTGCAGGAATAAAAAAGTTTCTCAGTTCCCCGATTTCCGGGGTCTTCGGGTACCTCGATTCTCATTTCCCCGACTAACCAATTAACAGCGGGGAAGTAGTAGTAGTAGTAGTTGGGAGGGTAGGGGGAAGGTTGAGTAGTTGGTGGAGTAGTAGTAGTAGTAGTAATAGTAATAATAATAATAATAATAATAATAATAATAATAATAATAATAATAATAATAATAATAATAATAATAATAATAATAATAATAAGCAAGACACTGTAATATCAACGACCTTATCCATCGCAGCCTCAACAGAGCCGATATTCCAGAAGTCAAGGAACCGTCAGGTCTTTCTAGATTAGATGGAAAGAGACCGGACGGGCAGACCCTGATACCGTGGAGTGGGGGACGGGCCTTACTTTGGGACACGACTGTGGTGGACACAGTGGCCGCTTCTTATATCCCCGAGACAGCTGCCACAGCCGGAGGAGCGGCGGAGATAGCAGCCACAAGGAAACACACAAAATATTCTGAGCTGGAGAAGAAATACACTTTTGTTCCAATCGCTATAGAAACCTTCGGTCCCCTCAATGGTGAGGGCCTCGCCTTTTTGTCTGAGACTGGACGCCGACTTTCGACAACTACCGGTGACACCCGTGAGACAAGCTTCCTCTTCCAGAACTTGTCGGCATTGATCCAACGTTTCACTGCGGTGGCTTTTCACGGTACTATGTCAAGATTACAACCACCTGACAAGCGACCCGGATGGTCTGATGACAGATCCGTTGGCAATGCCAATGATGAATAATACCATATGTGACATAATAAAAATAATAATAATAATAAAACTAATAATAATAATAATAATAACAACAACAACAATAATGCTACATCATCATATATCATCATTGCTAATAAATTATGCAATACAAACAAATAACTAAATATGTTGATAACGTATACAAGAATACGCAATTACACTAAAAAGTGAATTTCTAGGACGTTTTTAGAGTACTGAGAACATAGGACACACACAAGGGTCTACATAATAATTGTATGTTGATGGGTCCTTTAAAGAACTCCATGTGAATACTAAGACACAGATCTTTAGATGATTTGGTCTAGAAGTGTTTATGAATATGTATGTTTATGAATATGTATGTTTATGAGTATGTATGTTTATGAATATGTATGTTTATGAATATGTATGTTTATGAGTATGTATGTTTATGAATATGTATGTTTATTAATATGTATGTTTATGAATATGTATGTTTATGAATATGTAGGTTTATGAATATGTATGTTTATTAATATGTATGTTTATTAATATGTATGTTTATGAATATGTAGGTTTATGAATATGTAGGTTTATGAATATGTAGGTTTATGAATATGTAGGTTTATGAATATGTAGGTTTATGAATATGTAGGTTTATGAATATGTATGCTACCGCAGCAGCAGCAATGAGAGCAATTCTAGACCTATATACGGAGTGCAACGTCGACCCCAGCTGCGACGCCGATGGCAATCACGGTATGTTTGTGAAGGAGCTAATATACACACGGCAACACGCAACTACACAGACAATGAGAATTATGAGACAGACAAACAGAAATGCATAGGAAAATACGTAGACAGACTAGCAGACATACATACAGATACAAAATACACGCTGATTGACAGATTGACATCACGGGCAGACATAGATAGACAAAGACATGGCACATATGAAACCAGCAGACAGGAGACAACGAAAGGGGTCAAGTGAAGGGGAGACATGTTGAGATAGAGTGACAGAGATAGATAGATAGATAGAGAGAGAGAGAGAGAGAGAGAGAGAGAGAGAGAGAGAGAGAGAGAGAGAGAGAAAGAAAGAAAGACAGAGAGAGAGAGAGAGAGAGAGAGAGAAAGAAAGACAGAGACAGAGAGAGAGAGAGAGAGAGAGAGAGAAAGAAAGACAGAGACAGAGAGAGAGAGAGAGAGAGAGAGAGAGAGAGAGAGAGAACACGCAGCTAAATTGAAAGAGAGATATGCTATCGGATGTGTGACGAACTTATAGTTCAGATGCAATCTGGTTTCGTAAAATTCCAGGTCAGGAAGAGGTGACATTGTCAATTTCTGTCTCTCTCTCTGTCTCTCTCTCTCACTCATCTCTTTCTGTATCTGGTTCTGTTTGTCTCTGTTTGGCTCTGCCTGTCGGCCTCTTTCTCTCAGTCTCTAAGAAGTTCGTCTGATTGATCAACCTATAAGCCTTTAGGGCAGGGATCACCTTATAGGAATGCTAATATCTATATAGCGGTTTATCTGCCAGCCACTAAATTTATGGGTATGTTATAATGAGGCGGATAATGATAACGATGATGTCTCTAACTGTTTTACTTATTATCTATCCTCTTTATGTAGGCCTGCTTGGTCATCATCAAGGAGTTGCATCGTTGTGTGACTCCTTCGAAGAAAACATCTCAAAGGCGAATTCAGAGGAGGAAACATCTCAAAGGCGAATTCAAAGAGGAGAATAATACACGCATGCAATTTCTCAACAGTTTTACTCTTTGAAAAGTATTCACTGGACTGGTCGAGTCTAAACATTGCAGCCTTTTGTTTTTGCTCTTCATATTCTTGTTCTTCTTCCTCGTCATCAACTTCTTCTCATAGGCTGAGCTAGATTCCATTCATCTAGTTAGAATCATCTCTATCCAGAAAGATCGATTACAACAAATTGTCTCATGAATTATGAATGAGCGTGTTACAGCATTACAATGAGTCCGCCCAAATTGGAACCAATGCCTAATGTGGAGCAACTGCTGATAACGCTATCGAAGTATTAGGCCTACAAATATAGTTTCTAAGAAAGCTTAAAAGAGCGTGGGGATTTTTCCAAACTCGGGCGATAGAAACTGACAGGGACTTTTATAGCTTCATATTTGTCCACTGCTGGTGGGGCCTTGGAACTGGCAGCTTCTAGAAAAGTATCCAGGTTCAAATCATGTCCTGTTACAAAATCGTTTTGTTTCACCGGCCCTCGAAACTCTTGGCCCATTAACAACGCTGGGACTTTTGGTTGATATATCATGCCATGACGACGCATGACAAACAAATGCCACTTTCCAGAGCTTCTCAATTGTGATTCAAGGCTTTAAAGCTCTGACCTGTCACAACACTCTTACCTTGCCGGAATTTGTCGAAGTTTAACCAACCAAGAAATTATTTAAATATGACCTAATTATTATTATCTGAGGGATCATATGCACCTCGCGTAAAAATACTAATCACGTTGATGACAATAATCACAATTATACAGATAAACATGCACTTATGCAAACTATTAAAAATTGATAGAAACTGTGAAGGGTGAACTAATATCTTGATACATACAGTATAGACAGACTCCTCTGTCAATGGGCCAACTGCTGGCTCTGTCTAACTGGGGCAACTGATAGGTTATTCATCACTCAACTGGCCACACATTCGAGCAGTAACAATATTGAACCCAACTCCATGCTACAGATACTCACAGGCAACTACCCGAAGCAAATCGTCTGGGTGTGCTCAAGCGTTTATATCCCTCTATTTTTGGTGATAAAAGTGCTTTATTGCCATCTTGAGGTATCGGTTTTGGTCGTAGGCCTACTACTATAGGACAGGTTTGACGACTCCAATCATTCTCCACGTCCACTTTTTATTATTGTCCACTTAATTTATGAGGTCATACATCTGACGGTGTTTGATCAGCTCTCGCCGACGCCAACTTGCTTCCTGCTGCGGTTGATCGGCCTAGCTCCTGATTGTAAATTCACGAACTTCATAAGTCGCTCAATCGTCTGTTGGACTTCACGATGGCAAGGAGCTTGTGGAACGTTGCTTTGACGTCAAACCACACAATAACAAGCAAGATCGTCTGTGGGAATTTTACAGGTCATAGAAACGAGTTTGAGCGGATTTGAGACACCCAAACAGCGTTTATCCAACAGCGCTTCAGACAAAAATGTTGGGTCTCAGTTCAGCACTTAAGCATCCTTTACAATTAAAACGAGATCAACAATTTATTCAGGGAACTAAAACAGTTCTTTTGGGCTAAATATATATCCATAAGTGTTGCTCCTATTAATGCCATCATACACGATGGCATTGATAACAAATAAGTAGCTCATTAGCAATTCGGAAAATATCTAACTACCAAATCGGAAAGTCTTATTATTATTATTATTATTATTATTATTATTATTATTATTATTATTATCGGAGTAGCAGATCATTTAAATGTATCGTGTTGCGTCGGTTACCTTGTCGAGAGCGAAGTGGAAAAGTTGCTGAACAAATGAATGAGAAATCTGGCAAATAGAGAGTGAAGGGGAGAGAGAGAGACAGACAGACATACATACAGACAGAAACGAAGACAGAGGCAGAGACAGAGACAGAGAGAGAGAGTATATAAGAGAGAGAACTAATAGAAAAAAGAGAGAAACGAGAGAGCGAGAGAGAAAGAGAGAGACAGAAAGAGAGAGAGAGAGAGAGAAAGAGAGAGAGAGAGAGAGAGAGTGAGTGAAGGGGAGAGAGACAGACAGACAGACAGAGACAGAAAACATAGACATAGATAGAGAGAGCAAGAGAGAGTATATAAGAGAGGGAACGAATAGAAAAAAGAGAGAAACGAGAGGAGAGTGAGTGAGTGAGAGAGAGAAACCAACATTTCAGCTGAGGGCGATGCAACAGTGAAGTATCGGTTACATTTTTAATTAGAAAAGTATTTGAACTCGTCAAGTGTAATGCTTAGTTCGCCCTCGATCTAGGTCATGATTTGGAATTCATAAGTGTATCCACAACAGTTGCAATACTTCCTCAATGCGACATGAAAGCAACGGAACAGTCCGTCCCATCTCCCGGAACTGGTTCCTATGCAATCTGCCACATGAACTTCTTCTACCTTCTTTATCTATCACTACGCTGCAACCCGGTAAAAGACAGTTTTCGCCGATCCGCGTCTTGTTTGGCCAGGTTAGGAGCAGCTGTGGTGAGTTTTCTGAAACAGCGCTTTTACTGAAAATGCGCTATATCAAAGTTTCAGTGATTATACAAATGAACACGTACAATAACAACTCACGGTGTTTAGATCTGCATCTGCTTGCAGGTCTCTGTTACTCTAACTTTACAGAGAGAGAGAGAGAGACAGACAGACAGAGACAGAGACAGAGACAGAGACAGAGACAGAGACAGAGACAGAGACAGAGACAGAGACAGAGACAGAGACAGAGACAGAGACAGAGACAGAGACAGAGAGATCAAAGTAATTTCAACGCATGGCAACAACGATTTCGAACACGAAAACTTGTCCTGTCTGCCAATGATTGTCAATAAGGTAGAACCAGAGTCACCTATTGCTAGACAAGTCTGCCGATGTCTGGTCACTCAGCATGCCTCGCTGTTCATCTTCTGCGTTGCATTCTTGGTTGGGCTCTATCTTGCTTGCCCAGTGTCTGACGTTGCAGCACGTCTGGTGCTTCGCTCTGCGACGAGAGGTGAGCTAACTTCTAGTTCCACGTGCTCGCCTGGCTATTACAGGCAGCACTGAGCTTTCTCGGTTGTGGGCCCTTCAATAAGGAATGATCTACCACTTGAGCTTCGGTCATTGCTCGTGGCCCAACCGTCAAGTTTTTACAAGTCCCTCAAGTCTTTTATCTTTAGTCGTAGCTGGGCTGGGAGCCCCTATGAGTAGGTTTCTTGAAGGGGTGCTATATAAATGTTCAGCATGAATGAATTAATGTCAATAGCATGATTTTCTCTCGGGTGATTCATGTCAAAGAAAATGATGAACACATTTTGTAATCTTGTTGCACAATGTTATAGTTAGACGTGCAACTTTTTATAACCAGGCCAGCAAGAACATCAGCAAGTCATAAGCCTAATATTACGAGCTTAATTCAAATCAGATCGAGAGAGCACAGAGGTCTATTGTCAGCTCAGGTTAAACCATTCCCCTTAACAGCGGACTCGAAACATTATCTAGCGAGTTCAAATTGAACGGAGCTGAACGAATTGAATGACACGTTAATATCTAACCATGATCATTATGAGAGTATGGACCTTAATGGGAACACACCCTAGCATACATGCACGTCGTAATGACTGCACGAATTAGTTGAAAAGCCCGATCCGTTCTTAGTACATTTTGTAGGATCGAATTAGATTGATGTTTTGCTAACTGACCGATCAACTCTCAGGTGCAGCACATAAAGGCTGCGTTATGAACATCGGCCTCACCAGCATCAACCAGAAATAAAGCATTGACTGGATGCTCAAATCGGAAGCAGCGCTAACGAAAGCACGTGCAAATGTTTGCCAACCGGAAAGGTTTGCACCGAAGCATGGGGCTAATGTCCCAATGACGCACATTCATTCATTCACTCTATGCATTTATGTGGCGCCGATTTATTTCTATCCTTAAGGTTGATAACATGCAATTTATAAAACACGCCATTTTAACATTATCATAAATAACGCAGAGGTTTATTTTACCTGTTGAAAGAGAAATGCATTGCCTACAAAATCAATCACCCACTGAAACTTTGATATAGCGCATTTTGAATAAATCTACTCAGAGGCGCTCCCACTCAACCCTCGACCAAAGAAGACAGATTTCAAAGCAGAGCAGAAATGGGACGAAAGTTCTTAGACAAATACCAAAGATCCAATGGGCGCCCATTCAAAGCAGACGGGCCCGCAAAACAAATAAGCAGCCAATAATCGACTCTCCCTCTTTCTGTTTCTGTCTTCATCACTTCCAATTTATCTAGCTCTCTTCCTCTCTATCTCCATCAATCTCTCTCTGTCGTCCTTTGATCTCTCAATGATGCTCCACTTACAGGTCTTCCCATCATATCAAGCACTCACGTTACTCTCTCCCTCTCCAATGCAGTCAAAAATTAACCTGTCGTGGAAAGCTCACACAGTCACAGTAGATAATTATTATTTATTATTAATTAAATTTGTAACGCACGCAAGGTCGCACCAAAATATCAATCTGAGGTGTGGAGAGTCAATCGCCACGAGAAGATGCACTTAGATTTCTAAACCCTCGAAAGCTAAGGGGAAATATTTAGTGTTTAGCAGCTCTGTGAAGGATGGAAATGAATTTTAGCTATGAAGAAAGAGTGGCAGTCGATTAACATTCATGTGGAGCCAGGCACTAGAAGTTCTTAAACTCCTACCCTTGAAATTTGTTTACTGAACCGAGTTTATGGATGAATGCATTTACTTGCAACTGTTTCATATCTCCTTATTTTGCCTTCACGTACATGTAGATAGGGCTGTTATAATTTCAATATAAGTAAGGCATACGTTTAGTAATCAGCTATGAATAGTAACATTTTACATGACTATGACTAAAAAACTTCTATAGCGCCGCCACAATAATGCCCACGGCATCAACCGACGGCGCCCCAAAAACAAATCCGAAATAAATCCAAAAGGTCAGTCAGTTCAATACAAATCTCTGTATTGAATTTTAACGAATTGTAAGTGGATTGATGAATGAATGGGTGGGTAGAAATGGATAGATGGGTGGGTGGATGTTCTATTTGGTGAGTGGATGCATGAATAGATGGATAGATGGACCACAAACCAAAGCATAATTTCATTTATAGTATTTTGCTCTAGACAGTTAAACGGTTAGACTAATGCTGGGCTGTCAATTCGCAGATCGTTTGTTGAAAAACTCGTCAGGCCAGTATAACGTCTATCGAGGTTTGGTTCCACTTGCAATCGTCAACGAAGTCAGCCATAAGATGTGGACTCTGACCGAGCAGAATCGGTGGGGAATCGAGCGGTGTGGAGATGACTGTTGACCAATTGTAACTTCTCATATGCCGAGACCAAGAAATTGAAGTCCTACCTATTCCTTATATTATGGACTACTTGCTCCTCTTGTTTGTTAAACCACTGCTCTTGGAGCATGACGAATGTCGGCGTATCTCCTTGTATCCCAGTTCGTTAGTTTATAATGCGCCTTTACTTGCTTAATGTTATTTTATTTGTCAGTTAAGATTAGCTAAGTTTTGTTCCTCTATCTCTTTTTCACTCATTTTACTCTCCTATTGGCCTCTATGCTCAATTACTTTATACCTAATTTAACTTGTGGTACGCTTCCATTCTTAATTGGGTCTCCGGTGCAATTGTAAATTATCCTTGTTAGAAAGCTCCTCTGCAAATATTGTACTTTAATTGCCAAATAAACTCATAATGATTTATTGATTGTCTTCTTTGTTCTATTGCAAGGTTTACACGCTTATATTGGCGTTGCTATTAAACTACAGCCACCAATTATGCAGCGCTTAAACTGGATGTAAAGTCCAACTCGGTTCAGATACAAGTCAACGTCAAAAGAATGCGAAAATTTTACAAGTCTTAATTACTCTTTCGCGAGCCAACATCACATCCGGAAAATTGATTAGTGCTGGATATGAATTACCAAGCGGTTCGTTGCACCAGACTAGATTTGTTTCAGAGGTGAAGTGTAGATCGATTTACGACGCGTGAAATTGCAATGTTTCACGGACTATAAATTCTTGGTTAATTGACTTTCGCAAGCGGCTTACAAGCCTCTCATTAACATCTTACATTAACGATGACGCATTAATCAGAGACTGCAACGTGATTTTATTCTTCAGCAAAAGGGTTGAACCACACACAAGACTATATATGCGTTAGCTATCTATCGTCTTAGTTTCAGCTGTCGATAGCCAAGACCTCAATTATTGTCTCTTCCAATGCAGTAGCATATACAATCAACATTGGCCATTCCAATCACGGATATAATCATTATTCTAATCGTCTTCGCAAGAGTTGCCACTTCATTCGTATCTGTCGATGAAAGCTCTCAGGATTTTTACTGAATTGATCATTTTTCATTCGAATTTCGTTACATACTTATATAACTGTGTCAGTGTAATTACTTAATTAATACCTTACGTATTAAGGTACAATTGTAAGGCCTAATCAAGTAAATGAACAGCTCTACACGTGGCATAACTCCACAATTATAACGAAGAGCATGACGTAATTATTTTATTTTAGGCATTTGCTATTTAATTTTCAATGTACTTACCACTAAGCACTCCAAGACTGTCAGTTGAATCGCCGCTTATGTGCGCACTGGACGTAGCAAAGACATAGCCACCTGTTCGGTCTGGCCGTACTCGCGACACAAACAAACGCACACACGCTCACGAGCACCTGCTGCTGAATCGGCGCTCAGTCTTCGTCACTCAATAATATTCTGTGTCGTCTGCGCATCAGGCAGCAACTGTTAAGCGCTGAACCACTGACGGTAGATGGCGTTGGAATCTATCAACGACTGTAATTGTGTGTGTTAAATTAAGTAAGTAAGCAGTAATTTACCTTGCTAGACTACCAGCAAACGCGCAATAGCTATTATATTGTTATATAAAGTAAGTAAGTAAGTGAGTAATTACGTTCCTTACGAGACTACCTGCAGCAAACGTACAATAACTTATGATAGGTTTAAATAACAGCATGAATTTATGTAAACAAACCATACAACATTAAAATAGAGTCTTAAAGCATTCGCATAATAAAATTTCTCATATCAACAAGGACACTGATTTCAGGTAGAATTGGAACACGTGGCCAGGATCGCCTGTTGTGTAATGTTACTTTACGGGGAGATAGAGGTTCATCATTCATTTGGACTGAGCGGTAAAGAACAAAGTCATCTTCGTAGCAGTGCCTTTCAAAAGAAGGAGAGTTTCCAGGCGTAAAAACAAAATTGGTCAGTTTTTTTAGGAGACTATTGAGGAAATTGCGATACCCTAAATGGGCGGATTCCCCCAAACGGGGAAGACATAGGGTAGTTGTGCATGGGTAGTAGCTCGAACAACATCCAACAGTCTTTGACTGAGGATAGTTGGATACGCCAGTGATTAGGACACAGAAAGTGAGCAATGGCCTTGCATCAAATCTTGTCAATGTGTTGATATTCACGGAAATCACTGATTGGTCTGTAAAGATCCGGGTGGATCTTGGGCTGAGGGATAAAAAAAATGTTCATTCAGAAAAAGAGTAGGAATACGAACCATTTGAGTTCATAACGGACGCTTTAGAAATGCACCGGAAACCGGTTGCCGGGTAGAACCGGAATGAAGGGAAGAAGGAAAGCAGGAAGGAAGGAAAGAGAGAAGAAAGAAGGATACAAAAGAGGAAGAAGGAACGACTTATAAGAAAACATGGAAAAGGATGGAAAGATGGAGGAAAGAAAAAGGAGAGAAAAAGGGAGGTAGGAAGGACGGAAGGAAAGAATGGAAGAAGTGACTAAAGAGCCGAAGGAAGAAAAAGAGAAAGAAAATGGAGGATGGAGAAACGAAAAGGAAGAGTAGAGAGAAGAAGTAAGGAATGGAAAGGGGAAGAAAAAGGAGCTGGGAAGAACGGAAGAAGAAAATTGATAAAGGATTGAAGGAGGGAGGAAGTAAAGAGAAGAAGAAGGGGCACACATGAGTGGAATGACAAAAGAGTGAAAGAAATAAAGTAGAAGAAAGATTGGAAGTAAACAAAGATGAAAAGAGACAGAAATAGGAAAAAAGAGCAAGGAAGAATAAAAGAGAACGAAAAAGGATGGAAAAGAAATCATTTGGGACGGAAAGAAAGACAAAAGGACCAAGAATTAATAGCTGGGAGGAATGAAGAAAGGCTGCTAAGAACAGAGACGGAGGAGGAAATGAAGGAAATAAATTAAAATAAACAGAAGAAGAATAACGTTGGCATATGGCGAGAAATAATGAGTACTTAAAGATAAACTCAGAGAGACATTAATTACACATTCACGTGCCATCGGTAGACGGGCAAAAATAATTGCCTGGGTTTCTACACACTGACAGGCAGGCATAGACACATAGTCAAACAGACAAATGGTCAGAGATGCAAACGAGCAATGAACACCAAAAGTCATGCATTTGAAATAGACTTGATAAGCTATGACTTTGAAACCATATAATATTATCGCTGGCGGTGTTGAAATCGGTGCAAGAGAGTGCGAGTCATAGGTTATATATATTATTATACCAATGAGAAAAGGACATTGTATGGTATATACTTACAGCTTTTCCTTTTGATTTCCGGCCAAGAAGTCGCAACAGAACTTCAGTAGTTATATGGTAGAATTCGGTTAGATATTCCTTTATTTGAATTTTAAAATGTTTGAAATATGAAATTCTTGAGATTTGATATTGCCCTTCTTCCAACATATTTTGCTCATAAGTGAACGCGCCTCGACGGCGCAATTGCAGAGCAATTGTGCGTGAAAGACTTGCTCAAGGTCCCTACACAGTGATGTCTCGAATGAGGGTCGAACCCACTCGCTCAGCGTACACTGAGTGTTACGGGCTGACCGCTTTAACCGATCAGCCACCGTGCCACACGTGCTTTTCTAATCAAAGGATGTTTCTCTTCAATCTACAGAATCGATGACTGCCAGTTATTTTCCAGAATTGTATTTAGTAATCAACTACATACGGCAAACAACAGCACTACCATAACCATAACCATAACCAAGTGTTTTTATTGTCTCCAAAACAACAAACAAAATTATAAAGTGTTTACAATCAGCTGGGAGGCAATAGGGACTAACAGAAACCCTTAAAGGACAGAAAATCCTGTAATCAGGGTCACCCTTACATTAGATTGATAGTTGCAGTTGGTTAGGTATAAGAAATACATTGGCAATTAGTTAGAAACTTAACTAGTTAGTTATTCTATACAATCATGATGAAGACGATAAAGACGCGCAATGAGACAATTACAGATCCATTAAATAATTCCGCAATTTTATTTTAAATACGTTAAGATTATTTAGAGAGCGCAATTCATACGGAATGATGTTCCATGCTTTCGGGCCAGCGTATTTAATCGAGAACATTCTAGTGTTTGTTCTCGAAAAGATAGGTCTATAGTTGGAGGAAAATCGTAACTTATAGGGATTGACCTCAGAGAGAGGTGAGAAGTAGTTTTCGAATACTGAAGGTAGTTGATTGTGGGTATATTTGTACATGAATTCGTTGGTTTGAAAGATCAATAGCTGCTCAACTTTTAGAATACGTGTTTGTTTGTAGATGTGGTTAGTAGGGATAAGGTAATGTAAGCCGTTGATTATACGGAGGGCTCTTTTTTGGAGGATATTTAATTTTTTCAATCTTGCTGGATAGTTTGAAGCCCAGATGAGGTTGCAGTAAGTTAAATACGGGTTAATCATTGTGTAATATAAAGACAAACGTATATTGATTGGCAATAAGTATGAAATTCATGACAAGATTCCTATATTTTTTGCAATTTTTACTGAGACATGTTGTATGTGTTCTTTCCATGTAAGGTGTTCATCTATATATATTCCCAGGAATTTGGCTGATGTTACTCTTGGCACAGGAACATTATTAATAGCAAGGACTTCCTTGAACTGGGGCAATTGCTTTCGATGCGAGCTAAATAATATATAGTTGGTTTTAGTAATATTTAAGGATAATTTGTTAGTTTTGAACCAATCGTTGACATGCTCAAGTTCCTGGTTGACCATTTGAAATAATTTATTGTAAGATTTATGAGATGCAAAAATGTTAGTGTCGTCAGCAAATAAGAGAAATTGAAGGATGGATGAAGCATTTGGCAGATCATTGATGAATAATAAAAAAAGAAGTGGTCCTAAAATTGATCCCTGGGGAACGCCATATCTTTTACGATTTAAAGAAGATATAACTCCATTGCATTTCACCTGTTGGTATCTATTACTAAGGTAGCTCTGAAACCACTTTAGTGTCGTACCTCGGATACCCAGATTTTCCAGTTTAAGGAGTAGTAATTCATGGTCTACGTAGTCGAATGCTTTTGCAATATCGATAAATATGCCTATGGAATATTCATTGCGATCAATTGCCGTCGTTATATTGTCATGAATATTAAGTAATGACATCACGGTGGAATGACCCGATTGAAAGCCATGCTGGAATTTGCAAAGTAAACCTTTTTTACCAATGTGGCCGTATAGACGTGTGTATATGACCTTTTCAAATGACTTTGAGAAATAAGGTAGGATAGAAATAGGCCTGTAGTTGGTCACATCCTCTTTGTTGCCCTGTTTATATATTGGAGTTACCCTGGCTACTTTTAAGGGGTTAGGGGTAATTCCTGTCTCCAAAGAGCAGTTTATGATAGCAGAAAGTGGTTTGGCAATTAAGGACAGTACAGGTTTCCCAACACTGGGATTAATATCATCAGGGCCAGAGCTGTTAGTGGATTTCAGTGAATGGCTTAAAATAAGTATTTCCTCCGCGGTCGTAGGATATACTGCAAAAGAGGAAGAGTTAGGAGGGTCGAGGTATGAGGTTGGTGGATTAGTGGAGGGAGGTATTTTGGCAACTAGATCTTGTGTCATACTAGTAAAATAAGCATTGAACTTTTCAGCAATAAGTTCATTATTTGTAATTTCGATATCATTAGATGTTAGACATTTAATTAACGAGCCCATTGGGTTTACTCTTAATATTGTCTTTATCGTTTGCCAAGTCTGTTTAAGATCATTTTCGTGTTTAGTGAATTCCATGGCATAGAAATCTTTTCAGCTCTTTTGCATAAATTTTTAAACCTATTTCTATAAAATACGAACTTTGCTTTATTTTTCACCGACGGGTTTTTTTTATAAAGGCTGCATATAATTTAGTTTTAGTTTTGCATGACTTATAAAGAGCAGACGTCATCCAAGGTTGTTTGAAAGATTTGGAGGTATTAAGTCTTTTGGGTTTGAGAGGGAACGCTGCGTCGTAGGCTGTTTTAAATTTAGCACTGAATAGCTCGTATGCTGCGGATGGATCCTGATTGACACTAGATTCTATTATGTTGGACCAGTCACTTTTTGACAGAAGCTCTTTAAAATATTCCTTAGAAGTGGGATCCATTACTCGAGTAAAGTCGTCAGTAGCAGTTCTAGTAAAAGACGGGGCAATGTCGACCCAAGTTATAATAGGGAGATGGTCGGATAAATCTGCAACAACTATAGTGGGTTCGATGGTTTTGGAGATTCGATTTGTAAATATATTGTCGATGAGTGAAGAGGATGATTCAGTTATTCTCGTAGGTTGAGTAATGATAGGTAGGAAATGGTATGATTAAGAAAATCGCTAGTTAATTTGTGTTCTTGAATAAGTCAATATTAAAGTCACCCAGGATGTACATATCTTTATCTTTTAAATGAAATGCGGATAATAAAAGGTCCCATTCTTTATTAAATGCCTCTAGATCACAGCCAGTTGGCCTATAGATAGCTCCAGTAAGAAAATAGGATCCGTTAGCTCTTGGAAATCGCAGAAATAAAGATTCATACGTAATATGGGTAGAACAGGCTGATGGCAAATTAAACGGTTGGTAGTTCAGATTATCCCTAATAAAGAAACCTACTCCTCCTCCCCTGCCAGTGGTTCTGCATTTATATTCAAAAGTGAAGCCTGGTATAAATGTTGAATTGGCTGAGTTTGAGTCAAGCCAAGTCTCCGTTACAACCAAAATGTCACTTGAGAGAAGAGCCATCATACATTGGTTAACATCAAAGGTACATGAATCATGTCTGCAACGTTCACTGGTAAGGAACGTTGGGTTAGGCATAGAGCGATGGGGCTACATGTTATCTGGATCCTCTCCAGGTTGAAAAATATCTGGCCGCATGATGGCATACATTTGACTCGGTGGCTGGCATTCTTATATTAATGAGGCATTGCACAGCTGAACCAGGAATGGAAGCAGCTAGTCAATTAATTCTTTCAGAAGCAAGTCGTGATGGGGTCAAGCGAGCATTTTTTGGTGTATAGTGTAGACTGACTTTAATTCAACGTCTGTCACTTATTCGAGCCTTTTATCGAGAAGCTAGTGTTTCAACAGTTGTTGCGATATTTGGATGTCGAGGCGGCTACAATCCCGCGGCTTCAGTAAGGGTCATTCGACCGAAACCATTCTTCTGATGATCATCTCTGAAGTCTGTGATGCCATCGACACTGGGCACGTCACGTTTCTCGCTCCTGGACATGCGTGAAACGTTTCACACTGCTGATCAGACGTCTGAACAGGCGTTTGAGTGGATTCGTTCTATATTCAGCAGGAGTGAAATAATGAAGGAATACGCTTATTCCCTTTTTTCAGATCTTGCTTCTACCATCTACCCCAGATTGGACTCATAGGGCGAAAGCGCTCATTTGATTTTTATCCACTTCTTGGTGGTGGCTCGCCTGGACTGCCGCAATGGTGTCCTTTTAGGTCTGTCAAAGTTCCGGATACGACAGCTTCAATCCGTTCTCAACTGCACTGCACGATTCTACAAAAAATCCCGCACATTTCAAGCAATATGTGAGACACGTTGCACTGACTCCCGGTTGAAGATAAACTTCGATGGTCAATTATAAATTCAATTTAATTTTCGATTAGAAGTTCCACCAATGCTGCGGTGTGAATTATTGCTAGACACTTTCGCCGAGTTTATACTAATCTTATGTTCCCAACATCAAAGATACTAAAAATAGAACCTGCAAACAGATTCCAAATTAAAAAAATTATGCATCGATATGCACGGAGTGAATTATTGCCTTGAGTTTTTTATGGCTACGTCCTGAGAGGCAGTACATGCGCTCAAACACAAAACATTCTAATAATATACGCCCTGCACCATCAAAATGGAATGCATTTCCCGTATAATTCGATGGGAGCCTTGCATGGCTGCCGACATTCAATTCGACTCCTGTAATAGCATATTCATATTATACTTGCAATCATTTTGCGAATTTTTTAGTTTAGTGGGCTATGCATGAGAACAATACATTTGCATAGCTTAGATTTTACTGCATATATGATTTACAAGACAACTGTTCATCGAAGAAATCTGTACTGCATTTAACTGGGTGACCGTATTTAAGGGGAATTCATCCCCGCTAATATTTCCTATTATACTGCATTAACGTTTTTAGACATTCTTTGATTTCAATGAACATAGAATGATCGAAAGAAAAATGTTTCTGATGTTTCATCTGATATATATATATATATACATCAGAATTAGATGTAAATCTGCTTGTTTGATTAGCCAGCAGTATACTCAGAGTATGAATGAATCAATGAAGCTTTATAAAGCTCATCTCTGAGAAATCTACTTAGCAGCTCTCTCTGCGTTTATAACCTGCCTGATGTTAATTGTCGTTTCAACGACTATCAGAACAGCTGAAAAGAGTCACCAATCGTGAATGGCCTCGCACGAGTTCTGAACCGACCAACGATTTCCGTCAGCAGCTGACAGATGGCGGGCGTTCAGAGTAGGCCTACTTGACATGGCTACTTCAGTACATGTAATTTATTGTCTCAGCAAGCCGGGTAGAAGTAAGTGCTCCCATTATGGACGTGTTTGCTTACCCCTCCCCGGATGATCTACGGCTGATTTCAGTGGGATCATGCTGGCCTATAATTGGCCAAAAGGAGATGGTTATCCGGGATGAACTCATATACTTCCTAATAATCTGATTGAACGCAACTATGACAGTATTGGAGAATCATTGCGAACATGATCAACCAGAATTAATACGTATCAAAGCAAATCATTCTGAATTTAAAGCTTTTATGGACCATTAAACTCTGTCGATCTTTAGAGCAGCTATTTGAAAGCTCAGTTGAATTTCCAATTGTCTAAAGTTCTGAACATCATAAGCCGAAAACTAGTTAAATACACATGAAACATGCAGAGTCGTACAAAACAAGATAGTTACACAATAATATAATAAATGAGGTAAATCTGATTATGGAGAATCAATGCACGGCGAATTAAAATTGTTACAAAATATTAGACATTTAGTCAATTCACACAAAATCTGATTTGGCTGATTCCATTCCCTTGCTTGGGAACAGTTGTAGGCAGGTCCAGGAATTCTACGACGTCATTAGTTTATATTCTACTCTGCACTTTCCATACTTCCCCGGTTGCCCGGTAAATTTAAGTCTTTAGCATAGATTTCAGTCCAGTTCAACAATCGTAGTCATGGGTCTATTTTCCTTCCATCCTTCGTTCCTCTGTTCCTTCCTTCCTTCCTTCCATCCATCCATCTATATATTCATCTATCCATTCTTCCTTCCTTCCTATCTCCATTGCTGCCAGTTCCATTCCTGAAGCAATTCGCCAAGAAGTATGTGTCCCATCTGGTCCATTTGTTCTGCTTCATCAGCGGTCTTTACCTCGGCACAAAACTCAGTAACTCATCAGACATGAATAATACATTATGATTAAATTTGTTCTCAACTGATGTATTCCTTGAAGCAATCGATATTTTCTCAATTTAAGTCATTGCCTCCAATAATCATAAGAAGCTTCATTATCTAAATAGAAGTTTTAAATGTACATGACTTTGGAAGTAGATTCCATTAAATAAGGAATATTAGGATATTCTCTCTTGCAAAACGCATGTGCCCATTGTTTTTCTTTCCATCTCAATGTGACGCTGAGTTGCCTGTGATGTTTGAGGTAAGAGCTGGTTTCACCTGGTCCAGCTTTGACTCGAGGCCGCAGTACTCTATGCTACACATGTATCACATTTCTCGCAGGTCTGAAATGCACTGAATACCATCACCATTTAGGCCTACGTTGTCGAAGGTTTTTCATATTGTAGAAATAAGATGTGGAAGTGTTGCATATGTGTGTCTTGACGTTCAATTAATCCAAGGGCAGTACGAACGTGCTATGCTCTACCGTCTGACTACAACCTGTCCTTATGAATTTCCATCGCTTCACCCTTATTATTCATTCATGAACCTAGGAAATATTTATAATATAATTAATCTGCCGCTCTTTTGGTTGATGATTTAGGCCTATGAGCGCAACTAATTTTACATCATGCATATGACAACCATTGATTTACATATAGAGCATCGTTCGTATTAGTAGTTGAACGCGTTTAGGCAACAAGTATAGTCGATACGGTCAGTTGAGCAGACGAATAAATAGACTGGAACAGTGAAAATTCGTCGCAGTTCACGGTTGACTATAGGACTGGTATCAACAACGATCTAGGAGTTCAATTTCAAAGGTTTTCCTGAACTAGATTACGGCTGATCGTGTTCTCGCAATCCGGAATTTTCATCGAGACGGTCGTTGGAGTCACCTGCATTTGAACCGGAATCTGTATCAACTGAAACCCAATGCATCACTGATAACTGATCCAGAAATTTCCTAAAGCAAGGCGTTGCAAGCTGAGCTAAGGGAAAGTAAATAAAGGTAGCCACAACCAGAGTGTGTTTTCCATAAGGTAAGATAATATATGATATGAGAAAATAAGATGAGTAAGTTAAGTAATGGTCCAATGAGACATAAACAATCTTCTTTTGTCTTTTCCATCTTTCCTCTATTGTCTAAAGTTTTTTCTTCCAGATGTTCATTTAGCTTGTCTGATAGTTCCTTGTAAACAGCTTAGAAAACAAATGTTTGACCTAAAACTGTATGGCCTAATAGGCTTATTTCAGTTTAGCCACAATTCTATTTATATGGCTGAAGTTTTACACCGGTTCCCGATCCTCTTACACATTCAAAGTAAAATCCTTCTCATACTCTTGTAATCTTGTAATCTTAACTAGGCTTTCAAACTGTATGTGTAAACCGCTCTCTGCAGCATCATTATACATTGTCTCTTTTACCCAACAGCTCAATCAATTTAAAACTCATTGAATTAAAACACTCGAAATGCCGATGCGATCGTAAAACAGAAGATCACGCTATGCTATAGAATTCGTCTGTTATGAATGATTGAAGTGTGTGGCGAGCTATGATGCAGATTTTAAATTAGTAGCCAACCTTCTGGTTTGTCATCGATTCCGACTGATATTGCTGAGGAAATATTGGCAGATATTGGGCTGTCATTGGTATGACCTACAGATAATCATACAGACAGCAGTTATTCTTCATACATGTTGCATCTGCGCAGTTATAGTACGCGGAAGCATTCTTATTACCCTCTTTTATTTAACTAGGTTTGCGTAAACTTTGTCACGGACATCTACCAACTCTATTTCAGGAATGTATCCGCCGACCTACAAAGCTGAAATTTTGCACACATTTCAGGCTTGCATGACAATGCAACGCATCATATTTTTACGGACATGACTCAAAAATTGAGAAACAAAATTACAAAAATGCAAAAACTTAAATATCGTTTAACCTCGAACGAGTCCTCCTTGACGAGCTCCACTCCGGCGAGTTTACATCATCAGTGATATATAGGCCTAATCAAAAATCTTTTATGGAAATGGAACGATTGCGCCATCTACCAGATAAAAGAGGGTCCCGAAAAAGCCATGTTTTTACTTTAACTTGTTACCACTTAATAGCGATGCTTTGAACACTGTAACGGATGTTTTGTAATGCAACAAAAGAAAATAATAAGTGACAGTAAAACAATATATATCGACAGACCCAGCTAAAATATTAATACAATTAATTAATTCATTTATTCTGGTTATATTTGTCAATTATTTATTTAAATCATTTATTCAGAGCGCTTATTTAGCGCTTCTCGTGAGAACTACTAAGAGTCGTTACTAATTCAACTCCAATTGAATAATTTCAAGTGTTTCAACTTAAAAAACTGCTCATCATTCCTCTCATATTGCCTTGTGCCAGTAATGATGTTCAATACCGACGGAATGACACCCACCTGTTGAGTTGACGGGCAGCAGATGATTCTAAGGCAGAAGACGAAGAGTGAGAATCCGATGACGATCGCCGTTGAACTGGCTCCAACTGACAGACTACCAGTCACAACGGCGCCACGATCCTGTAATTGTGCAACAACGATTTACAGCTTAATGGACGTTAAAATTAATTTAAATTATTCGCGAGTTGCATGATGATGATGATGATGATGATGATGATGATAACGATAATGTTTATCTACATAACATACACCTGTAGATGCCCTAAAACTTATTCAGTGCTGTTCGAAAGGTTCCATCATAATGTAGGAAGCGTGAAGCGCATAATGGATATTAATTTAAAGGTAGAGCACATTTTAAACTGTGGGTAACTTCAGTTCAGCGACTCTGTATGATAACAAAGACCCTAGTGTCGACCTCCTCCTTTATCGAGACCAGTGACTAGCATTGTCAGAGTGCGAACAGTGGAGGAGATAAAGGACTGAAAAATAGCTAACCATGTATACCTCTGACTGCCTATCGGAGTGAGCTTATCTATATTATGACCACCACCACCGTGGTGGTGGTGGTGGTCATCATCATCATCAACATCATCATCATCATCATCATCATCATCATCATCATTATCATCATCATCATCATCATCATCATCATCATTGTCGCGTATTTCACTCTCGCCAACTCCTTCTTCTAGATGACGAGAGTACCGCCGGTTCTTTCCTCTATCACCAAGCTCAGCAACACGACACACTTGATGGTTTTAATACGTATATTTTAATGATATGTATACACACCACTCATCCTATCTACACTTACTGGAGTTATCAGTGTTCTTTTAGAAATGTTTCCCTGGTTTACGTTGGAGACGGGATTCCCAACTACGTTGATTATCCTTATCGTCAGAACGACCTAGCGTCTCCTCCAGTTCCGAAAACAAGTCCCGTTTCCTTTTCTTGCTACGCTATATGAATCCTTCTAGAGGCGATTTCCTTCGCCATCCCAAACGCAAAACTCGTATCTCTATTGGACGACAAATCACCTGCCCGTCTATGAAACTATTCCTAAACCGGGTTGGTCGGATCTTGCTGTCCCTAGCATAACGTCAATCACTAGGGGTACAGTTAATGTTTGACTAGCGGCTATCATGGCTGGGCCTTGCCAGTGTCATAGACGGGCAACAGGTCCCAGGGATCAAATTTCATTATTATCGTTATACCGCCTAGTGGGTTGCGCCATTCGTATCGGAATTGTCCCCTAGTCATGATCCGTGTCAACCAGCCGGTCTAGACCAAATCTTTAACTGATTCATGAATTTCTTGTCTGTGGGTCGTAGAGATGGAAGAGACAGTCAGCTCTGACATCTGCCTCGCGGTGTCGGGTTTCGTTGTTTGACACCCCAATGACCTTTGCATAATTCTCGCCGTCTGTATTGAGGCCATCTGCTTCAGGCGAAGCCCATTGATGTCTCTCCTCTTAGGTTTCAGGTAGACAACTTCATCCGTAGTCCTCCTACCCTCTGCTGTCGGTCGATGACTTTTATATAGCGCCATCGTCCAGAGTGTCGCGCGTGACAATCATTATCATCATCATCATCATCACCACCACCACCAACGTGGTGTTGGTGATGGTGATGATGATGATGATGATGATAATGATTGTCACCATCATCGTCATCATTATCAGCAGCATCATCATCAGTATCATCAGCAGCATCAGCTTCATCATCTTCTTCTTTGAAAGTCACACCCATACGAACCCATGTGTAGCAGAGGCAGTCGTCCATCTCTGAATTGGTGCACCTAAGAATGGGACACTGCCAGTGAACAAGGTCATGGGTCAAGGCGAAGGTCGCCACGATCAGTTGCGTTATGCCAAACGCCACCGAAAGACCAGATGTCACAGCTGTTGCGGTAATCTAACAACAATCAATCAGAATTTATATTAATATTCTTGTTCAATATAATGCTCATTGCAATAATGAATTAACTCAGTATTTACTTGAAAGATATGATTTATAAATGCTTTAACACTTAACGGACGATCTGCCTTGGTCTCCCATTCCCTCTAAGTATACTTTTGTTGCTTAAATGTTATATGATCTGCCAAAGTATGATTAAACTAATAAAGTCATCAAAAGAGTCTGTGAATATAGATCTACATGTAATAGGAAATGGCACAACTGAAAATTCTTATATCATGGCAAATTTCCGGAGCGTTTTCGCCTCACAAAACAGCGCTATAGCAGTAAAACACAACGTAGCCAAGGCCGTTAAATGATAACGTAAAAGTGTCACTGTAATAATGTTATAAATAACACGCATGATTGCATTCAGGTTAAAGTGAGCAACCAATCAAGAGTAATTCGCGGTCTATATAACGAACTAATTTTAATCATTTTTTGTAATGGTGATTAATAAATAGGCCCTGCTAAATGACACAGAAGTAAGGCTATGGTCGCACGGAATAACCATCAAATGATGGAATTCGACACAATGCACTCGTGCATTTGAAAGGATAAAACAAAAGACAACGACGACTGCACGTGATTGATACTGGAAAGACATATAAACGAAGGAAATAAAGGTTGTATTAAGAATGATCGAGTGGATCACTGGAATTTGCCAAACGACACGAACGAATGGAGATCATCTATTCGCTCCATCGCCGCTAAATGATTGGCGTGAGGAGCTGGCAATGATGATGATGATGATGATCGTCTTCTTCCTCCTCACCATATGCGAGAGACTGCGTTGGTTTGTTTATTGTGAGTCAAGTCGTCTGCTGTCGCTACACATCCTCGCTCAATGTAGTCCAGGAACTTCGAACATGGTGTCACCAGTCTGCTTTCAGCTTGGGATGGCGATCTGTCATTCGGGTTCTACGTGTTTGCGGGAGCTGACCAACGGTGACTGTTCTTGTTATCTGAGCACTATTCCCTTGGTGATTTCGTTCTTAATACTTCAGCATCATTTAGTTTGCACAGGCAGTCATTTTGTAAGGTACTTTAAAAGCACAATATTACTGTTGTGCCTTTAAAGTATCTTACAAAATGACTGCATAGTCATTTTTCAAAGGTGCATAGATGCAAACACGCGTTGTCGTGATGGCGCTGATAGTCACTGAAATATGTATTAGCCTGTCATAATTTTAAACTTAATTGCAATGTGTTAAAGCGTAGCAAATAGTATCAAATTATACTGCAATGAAGCATCTGGGGTGACAATCATTGATGAACCTGGCAAATAGATGAGAAGCGGGATAAACACCCAAGTGAGTGACATACCAGGCAATCGGTTTTGTGATGACCAGCTGCAATGGCGATCCCTCCAGTGGACACAAACTGACCAGAAAAACAAGAAGCATTGGTCTGTGATCATTTGCCCTAATCAATCTGATCAGTTGTGCATCTTTGCTATGCATTGACAAGACGAAGAGTAATGTATTATAGTAATTTAAGGAAGAGAACGAGTTCGTGATAATGATGACAATAATAATGAAGAAGAAGGAGAAGAAGAGGAGGAAAAAGAGGAGAAGAAAGAGGAGGAAGAAGAATAGGAAGAGAAGAAGAGAAGAGAATATGAGGAGGAAGAAGAAAAGAAAGAAAGAGAAAGAAGAAGAAAGAAGAGGAAGAAAAACGCAGAAAAAAAGAAGAAGAAAAAAGAAGAAGAATAAAAGGAAGAGGAAGAAAAGAAGAATTGGAAGAGGGAAGGAAATAAGAAGATGCTAATGGTGATGATGAGACGTTCCCCGAGCTCGCTCCAACAGGCAGTCATTGGTATATTTTACAATTGATTGTTCCTGTATCCAGAAAATGATGGCGAGTCCTCTATATATCGCCGCCTGATTGTCGATAGTGATATTGAATGACTCTCAATGGCCAGACGTAGAAAGTTCATACATAACCAGAATGATTTCCGGTGCAACGCTGAGCACGCAACCTTGATTAATGGAGATGGATTATTACTTTTATAGTCTGCTCCAGGCATTGGGGGTCAAACTGGTCGCTTCACCTTTGACCTCTCTTTAATTAATATGTTGCCTTATCGGCGCAGTGTTGTGCTCTCAAGACAAAGTCTGACAGCACAACAAAGACTTTGCACTGACAGGTGGCGATTGGGAAATAATCAGATTCTCCTTCTAAAGAAGAATTCTACTCGTTGAATATCAGCCATGACTTCTGAAATGTACAACTTACATTTATACGGACATACATTTATGCATACATTTATATCTACTACTTACATTTACATAATGATCAAGTGCATGCACGCATTCATTCCGGAAATTGATATAACGACCCTTCAAGAAAACTACTCAAAATCACACCAGTCTATTTATGGCAGTTCCGTCGATAGCATTTGAAGTACCGTTGTAAAAAATGCACCGATATTCTTCTTGAGAGAATGTGCATGTCAATGTATCTAGTAATTTGCTTGGCTCTTTTTCATAAGATATCTGCATCAAGCGTCCACAGCCAAGTGCTTACCATAGCTCCACACCAGTAGCCAGTTCCGACAAAGCCCAGTTCTGCGTAGTAGATGAGAGCCATAGTGGCGCCACCAATCGACGCACAGCCGCATGCGATGAGCAGAACACCGAGGATGACAGACGTCGACCGACTAAAGCAGAGACCATACCTACTGCACCAGGAGAAGGGAAATGGCGGAGAGGGGACGGAGGGCTGTTGCGGGGCCTGGCAGAAGGTAGTCATCGAGGGACTGGTTGGGGTATAGAAGACCCCTGGACTGGAGGTACACTGTGCGGTTGGGAGGACGACATGGGCATTCGACGGAGCGTAGAACGTCATGGCGAATCAACGACCTTCAATGATATTCAGAATTCTAATTAACATGATTATATGTTATATATAAACTTAGGCAATGTTCATACATTGATAAATGAACCAAACCTCCTATATACAATTTTATACATTGTAAGCGTTACAACAATTCCACTCCATCCTAAGATGAAGCAATAGAAACTCCAAGGTAAGTTAATCATTATTAAGAGCCAATGTCATTTTCCTCTGTGGCATTAATACGTCCTTGGCACGATGATAATGATGACGACTGTTTTGATGATGATGATAATAATAATAATAGTAGCAACAACGACAACATTCTTAAAAATGCCGCACTGCACGGATCTTGACCAGTCCGAAGTCCAATTGGCGATCTCAATCCACTACTGGACAGTAGGAGGTCCGCTACGAGGTTCAGCTAAGATAATATGATGATAATATGGTCTACTAGTTTATCTAAGTCAACTAGTTCGCTTTTAAGTAGTTTGGCCCTGATATGCTGACTGTGAACTACTTATTAATGTGTTGGGACCACAATGGTTAAATTCATATCCTTTACCTGCATTCGTCCCTCTCTAATGGCATGAATTTACATCTTCTGTTCGAGCTACCATCTTCTGTGGTTGGATCGCGGTTTCTTTTTCTCACCTAAAGTCTTCCTATCTAAAGAAGTAGGTCTACATCGCACTTGGAACGTAAATGTTACAATACAATACAATGGATTGGGACTCATTGTTGTGTAACTTATTCCTTTCAACCAAGTTCGATGAGGCTATATTATCTTAGAAAACCAAAAACCACATATGAACTCAACAACCAAAAGGATTAACATGGTTTTGTTGCAATATTGACAAGCTACAATGGAACAACGTAATCGTAAAATAATATAGCGCTATAAGTTCTCTCCGTAAGTTTCGGGCTAGCACGAGTGACTCCAGTGATGGTGCGGAAAATATTCAAACGGGCAGCGGAGCTATCGGACCTCTCACTTCGTATTCGTAAACTCCAGAAGATTTATAGAGCGCTAGTATTAGGGTACATGTAAGTGAAGGGCATCAGCTATAATTCAAGAGCGCTGATTTTACTGATAGTTTATTGAAAAATGACTTTTTCTATTGTATTTGAACGACCTTCCGAAGCGGTGTTCTAAGTAGGGGCCTACAAATTAAAGCACTGATTTCAAACTCTGGATTCGTAATACAGGGATGTATCAACGACACTCAGAGGTCCCTAGATGGCGTTATGTATGGAACGGATAAACATATTCAATTAATGCGAAGTGAAAACAAAATAACATTGACAATACAAAGAAGAAAAAAGAGGCCCGTATTTTTTTAGCCTACCTGTGAGCTACTTTTGTCGGATTGCGCACATATTCGAGCTGACGGTATGGCGAGACTGATAGTCTTCTGTTTATGATATTTAGTGGTTTATAGTTCGGCTGCTATTACTGGTCTGGTGTTGCTGGGCTAAGGTTGCTAGGCTACGGTCAGAGGGTTACTGATGTGGAGCACATATCCTTCAGGCGTTCAGTTTTGGCCGCCTCCTTTTCCAAACCTCGGAAATTGTTACAATAATAGTGGCTGTGTCTTCTGCCTCCCTCCCTCTGGGCGTTACATCTGAGGAAGAGGAGGGGCTACATGATGGCAGGGAGGAACACGAGAGAGGTACACAGCATGAGGAAGAAAGCAACATAAATAAAAGATTGGAATGATTGAGCAGACGAAGGAATAGATAAAGTAAGAAAAGAAAGACAGGAAGAACGAATATTATGCCCAGATAGACAGACAGACGGACAGACAGAGATATATATAGACATACAATTCGTCTCCGTCTTGGTATACGTCAAAAGAGACAGGTGAAGCAGAGGCAAGGGAGGTCGAAGAGAGAAGTCAAGACGCAGACGTACCCATAGGACGGGTATCAGATTAATAAACGCATAGACTATTCCTTTGCAATGCATCCTTATTGCCTCTGCCCACAGGGCTAGACGTTCTGACTGACAACCACAGGTGTTACTTACATACATGTATTTACTTACATACATGTATTGTATGCTTTTATATTTGTATATAATTATCTTGTTTAAATATCTTGCCTATATATATGCACACATTGCCTTGTCGTATATTGAATATTTGTCTTATAACAGTTTTCCATTAGACCAGCGTCGAGTTCCATTTCACTGTAGAGCTAACATTTGTATTACAGCCATTTTAAAACGCACATTTTATTTGGATATATGAGATAGATAATTATTCGTACAGTTCTTTTGTAGTATAGATTCTATAATACAGGCGCCATAGACGCAAAAGCAGAAGAAGTGCTTATTTGTTTCTTCCAATGCGTATATACATGCATACATAAATGCATACAATCATGTATGCATGCAAAGATATGCATATACCGAAATATGCACAGAATGTGCATATTTCTAGTCTGTACATTTTGTTCACGCATGGTTAATATTTAAGCGTACATCTCTAAACCACACTTGAAAAATCATAGATCACAACGGGATTTCTTACTTTAATGCAAACGACAGCGTTGTTATCACCTCAAAAGTTTCGAACGACCAACTTTATTTGATTATTTACAAGCATAAAGTATATTTGCTACACATCAACGTTGTTAAGGATGTGCTTCGGAATCTATGCATTTGAGGTGTTGTAACTTATTTAGTATTTACATAGCGCCGTTTCTTTCCAGCATTGACTCAGTTACTATCACGTTAAAGGTACACGTAGGCAAGACTTTTATACCATAATGTGAATAATGCCCAATTAATCGTGTCGTGGAAAATTAGAATCATAGCGGAGACTTAAATTAAGATGTTGCATTGCACGTTAATTAGGTCTCTGGTAAAATGTCCTATTCCTCAATCTATGATGTACTGCACCAGCAGCTGTGATCTCAACCACAGTCCTACTCGTAGAACTCCGTTGGTCGAGTCTTGGCGGACTTATTCACCACCTTTACATCACATTCGCCGAAAGATGCTCGTTGATCAGCGTACAATGCAGAAGCCTGAAGTGAGGCCATGCTTGGTTGAACGGCTGCTGCCTGCAGGTTGGATGAGTAGAGAAACGGTTGTGCTACAGTTACCTGTTTGAAACGAGAACCATTTGGATTGGCTATTAATGTATCAAGCTGATACAAAGCCATTTTAAGGTAATCACTTCCTTAAACGAAATTGTTCCGGAGTTACATTCAGTTCTCTGCTTGTTACATTTATTATAAAGTACGTAAGTAAGTATGTACTTTATTGAACCGCTTGCAAACGCACTGCGGGCACATCATAAATTGAACGTTCAAAACAATGTACACTCTCAAAATAAACATATCAAGCAATTACACAGCAATTAGACATCCTCAAAGTAGTCAGAGTGAAATAATGTACACTCATAAAATAATCATAACTAGCAATTACACAACATACATCTGAGGAGCCAGAGTAAATAGCGCAGAAGACTCAGCCAATGCGTTTAATTGGAATATTAATAAGCAGAAGACTCAGCCAATGCATTTAATTGGAATATTAATACGCAGAAGACTCAGCCAATGCATTTAATTGGAATATTAATACGCAGAAGACTCAGCCAATGCATTTAATTGGAATATTAATACGCAGAAGACTCAGCCAATGCATTTAATTGGAATATTAATACGCAGAAGACTCAGCCAATGCATTTAATTGGAATATTAATACGCAGAAGACTCAGCCAATGCATTTAATTGGAATATTAATACGCAGAAGACTCAGCCAATGCATTTAATTGGAATATTAATACGCAGAAGACTCAGCCAATGCATTTAATTGGAATATTAATACGCAGAAGACTCAGCCAATGCATTTAATTGGAATATTAATACGCAGAAGACTCAGCCAATGCATTTAATTGGAATATTAATAAGCAGAAGACTCAGCCAATGCATTTAATTGGAATATTAATACGCAGAAGACTCAGCCAATGCATTTAATTGGAATATTAATACGCAGAAGACTCAGCCAATGCATTTAATTGGAATATTAATACGCAGAAGACTCAGCCAATGCATTTAATTGGAATATTAATACGCAGAAGACTCAGCCAATGCATTTAATTGGAATATTAATACGCAGAAGACTCAGCCAATGCATTTAATTGGAATATTAATACGCAGAAGACTCAGCCAATGCATTTAATTGGAATATTAATACGCAGAAGACTCAGCCAATGCATTTAATTGGAATATTAATACGCAGAAGACTCAGCCAATGCATTTAATTGGAATATTAATACGCAGAAGACTCAGCCAATGCATTTAATTGGAATATTAATACGCAGAAGACTCAGCCAATGCATTTAATTGGAATATTAATACGCAGAAGACTCAGCCAATGCATTTAATTGGAATATTAATACGCAGAAGACTCAGCCAATGCATTTAATTGGAATATTAATACGCAGAAGACTCAGCCAATGCATTTAATTGGAATATTAATACGCAGAAGACTCAGCCAATGCATTTAATTGGAATATTAATACGCAGAAGACTCAGCCAATGCATTTAATTGGAATATTAATACGCAGAAGACTCAGCCAATGCATTTAATTGGAATATTAATAAGCAGAAGACTCAGCCAATGCATTTAATTGGAATATTAATACGCAGAAGACTCAGCCAATGCATTTAATTGGAATATTAATACGCAGAAGACTCAGCCAATGCATTTAATTGGAATATTAATACGCAGAAGACTCAGCCAATGCATTTAATTGGAATATTAATACGCAGAAGACTCAGCCAATGCATTTAATTGGAATATTAATACGCAGAAGACTCAGCCAATGCATTTAATTGGAATATTAATACGCAGAAGACTCAGCCAATGCATTTAATTGGAATATTAATACGCAGAAGACTCAGCCAATGCATTTAATTGGAATATTAATACGCAGAAGACTCAGCCAATGCATTTAATTGGAATATTAATAAGCAGAAGACTCAGCCAATGCATTTAATTGGAATATTAATAAGAGGTTCAAACTGGGCTTTGCACTCCCATTGTAAAACGCTACTGTAACTAGTTACTATTTTACGGTAGCTTTTGAGGTAAAAATATGAATGATGCATCAGTGTAAAACCAAATCACGCATCATACGGTATATTAAATATGAATATTAGATTGAGCATCGCAGCTTTTGAGTAGTAACTTACAATATCGTAATGTAATGTAATTTAATGAACTTTCATAGAACACTGCACCAGCCACTGGATTCTCATCCAGAGCCCGTCTCATAGAACTGGTACGGATTCATCTTGGTGAATTAATTCCCGGCCTTCACACGTACCTCGCATTGCTGTATTCCTCCGACAGAAACGTGTTGATCAGCGTACAAAGCAGAGGCCTGCAATGCTGCCACGCTTGGCTGAACGGATGCTGTTTGCAGGTTGGGTGAGTGTAAAATCGGCTGTGCAACAATGACCTGCTTCAAAAGAAAACGACTCAGATGAGTAAAAGATTAAGTTTCTTGGCATGTGAAATGGCTGTGCCACTAAAAGAAAGAACACATTTGACAATCTAGATTGATCTCATGTTACTGAGTCACTAAAGAAATTTCAAGCATGTTGAGTCATATAAGCTCAAAAGGCACAGTACAGTTGATGGTGCAGATTAAAACTGTTTATTTGGTTATGTCGCAAAGGGAGATGAAATATAGAACGCAGAGTAAAAAGCTTCTTGCTGAATCATCAGGTCATCTGCGCTACACACACACACATATATATATATACATGTATATATATTATTATGTACATACGTGCATACTATGCATATAGACGCCTAGATAGGCCCTACATGCTAACAGACATATATACATGCATGCATACATGCATAATATACACACATATGCACACATACAGTCATATATACACACACGAACAAGCACACACACATAAAAGCATACACATGAAGATACATAATAATGAAGTGAAACCTGGTTTCTGGATCCCTTCCTGACTGCGCGCGTAGCAATAACCAACAGCCAGATCCCACATATGATGGCACAGAGTGAAGCGAAAGCCATCATGCTGTTGGAAGCGATGCCTCCAGCCGTCTAAAAGTAAACTGATGCTTAATAATGCAAATCTTCATTGAATTTGCTACAAATGATCACAGTCTATTCGTACCTATTATAACACACAATGATCTTTGGAATATTGCTTATGTGTCGTTATGTAGGTAGGTAACTGCATCTTAAGCCTTCTGCTGATAAAGACGGGAATTGCTTTTCTGGCCCAACCGCTGTCCGGTGCATTTCAACATCAGCTCGCAAAATGTCATATAAAAAATGTAGACTTCGTAACTTTGTCACTGTTTATTATATCTACCATTTTGTTACTGTTGCATGTTTGAAGCTACTTATAATGTAAATTAATATCCTAAACATCATCGTATGGTGTAGGCCTATACAATTAAGTATTTTATTTAAGCAGTTTATAATCGTTCCGCGGCGCGGAAACCAAATCACTCGCGGACCAATATCGGACCACAGAAGACCGTTTGAGTTGCGCTGGTTTAAGTCAATCTTCATCACTATAATGCGTCTCCGCGCCACATATTTATTGTTCTCTTTAGTGCGTCTCAAGTAGCATAAACAGAACAAGTTTAAGTTTGTTTATTACATAAATTGGTCAGGAAAGCTGATTTTGTGGAATAAAGTGAATTATAACAGATATTCACAGAATGTGTGACGCAATTTTGTCCCGAAACGGAGCTGTTCCTATGGATGGGAATCCACTGCATTGTTTGGTTCTACACGTGTGAGGGAGCCACTGTGACCTCTTCAGAAAACTCAGCAATACATTCCTTTGATTAACTTCTAATAGTGACATCATCATGATTAGCAACGAGGTGACTTCTGATCAGTTTCTCCCTCAGTGCGCTATGCAAATGCCTTATTATAAAAACAACACTAGGCAAAATGTAAGTGCAAACCGGTGACGAAGTGCAGGTGCCGCTGCAATAGCAGGTGATATCGTATTCCAATCCAATGGCTGATATTCCAAGATGGGTTACTCCGAAAGCGGCAGCGAACATCGACGATATTGCTGTTCCAGTAACCTGTTCAAATGTAAAGGAAAGTGGATCAACATTTTAAAGAGAAACAGATGGAGAGAAACATTATTGGCCAAAAGACAGGAAACTGTGCAGTGGAGTTTAGAAAAGTAAAAAAGAGAAGAAAGTGCAATCAACAGATAACACAAGATTTAATTTTTTATAAATCAATATGAAACTCCACGAAATTTTAGATTCGCTAATTATCAACAGAGAATGGATAACACTTGACAGGGCAAATGAAAGCAAGGAAAGTGAAGACCTGCGCTCCATCCCGCGCGACCTCTAAGGCTCGTTTTATAAACTTTTTAAGACTTTCCTCTTTGACCGGGCCTGGGTTGGGAGCGCCTCTGAATAGATTGATTGATTGAACGGAATACTGTAGGAGGAGTATGGTAAGATAAGATACGTGAGGAGGAGAGGAGACCATTAAACCATGACCATCCTGTTAATATTTATTAAATTTTATCCCACTGTGTGAGAATCTGGTATACCTTTTTGTCATCTGGAGAGCGACCTGCAGAAATTGCTATAATTCCAGCAATAGAATACTGTCAACAAACATTCAAAGGTTAGAACATCAGTTAGTTTTGAAAGAATGAAATCTAAGCCACATTAAGAACCTAAACTGAAATCTTGTGCAGTATATTAAATCCTCCGTCGTATTTTTTCCATATTAAACAGATGACGGTGTAACTCTAAGAGATGACAGAAGAAGATAGTGCGAAAGGAAAGAGGCCAATAATTCATCAATTCAAATCGTCAGCTATTAATTACCGTAATCGGTCTATGAATTAAAAATATATTCATAAAATTGCAACATCAGGATATGGTGGCAGATTCGTTTCAACGCTCGTCAAAAAACGATCAATTGTTAACATCCTCTGATGAAGTTACAATTCAGGGAATAGCATGATCCCTAAAAATGGAAAAAATCGAACCAGCTGATTACTTCGTCTTGTTTTGCATTTTTAAAATCAGGTATGTGAATCAATAGAAACTTATTTACATATCAATGTGAATGTTCATAAATATGTGAAGTTGAGTAGACTCACGAAGGCCCCACACCAGAATCCGGCCGCAATCCAGGCTACAGCTGCTGAGAACATCAGAGCTAAGATGGCTCCAGCGGCAGATACCCAGCTCATGAAGACCAGGCAGGCTCCAAGACCCTTGGAAGTGGTCGCTGAATAGAAGGCGCCATATCTTCCAAGCGATGCTGGTGCCACTCCTTGTGGGACGAATGACGCGGGGTAATAGGCCCCTGGCTCTATGAACTGAGTTGATGGACATTCATTGTCCGGCTTTGCAGTAACGGATGGAGTCTTGAAGACCATTGTCTTTCGGTGGTATGCCTCAGTGGACCTCAAGTAAAGGAACAATCAATTTTTTTAGAACAAGCTATAGCATTGATACAGCATTCGCCATTGCATTCTCGTGGCTGGCCTGATTTCGTGTTACACCACTTTGACTTACTCTCATGACATTAAACGCTATCCGCAATCCATTTGAAAGGTATGACGTAATTCAGCTGCACAAAATATGATCTGCTTTCTAAATTATTTATGACCTATATATATATATATATATATTTGTATAGACAAAGGTTTGGAGATTTTAATGGATTATAGACGTTAATGGGTTTAATTCAACTGTTAAGGAGATGCATTATGGTGATGCGCACATGAACTGCATTATTAAAAATGGACATAATAATTTTATTGCGTAGCTGTAGGCTTCAGTGTAATAAAATGCAATCAAACTGTTGGTTGGGCTGACAGTTTCCACTCCATAAAGAAGGAAACATAACGGACACTGCATTTAGTTTCATGTCCGAAATTTCTGCTCCACGACGGACCCACCATTAATAATTCAAGTCAGAGGCATTGCATTTGGTCTAATAGCATAAGCTATAGTCCCTCACTTGTGTGGGGGCAATTCCGCTGCTGTTCGCACCCTAACAGTGTCAGTCCTAAGCCTGGATTAAGTAGGAGGGCGAAACTAATGATCGTTGTATTAAACAGTGTCGTTAAACTGCAGCTACTGTTACTATTGCTACTACCTTCCCTACTTCCCCTTCCCCCTACTACTTCCCCTACTCCACTACCTCCTCCTACTACTACTACTACTTCCCCCTTCCCCTACTACTACCACTAATACTGCTACTTGTGTTGGGGTTATTTGCATCGGATAGAATCGATGAAATTATAAAGCATCCGTCCAATTTATTGTGTCAATAATTATAATGAATCACTAACTAGACAGCCCAAAAATTGCTGGGTAAAATATTTCAACAGCGCACACTAAATGAAATCGCAATAGGAAACTTATGCATAGACGCATGGTCAGATACTAAATACCGTTATTTTATATACTTATAGGCATGGTAATTATAATGCACAAGACCTAATCAGTAGGCCTAATCAATTCGACCATTATGTGGAGCAGGGAGAGAAAGAGGCAGATAGAGACTAAAAACATAGCTGGGTCAAATATGACAGTTCAATTTATGCTCAGTTAAATTCATTAGAGCCCACTCACCTTTGCTCCTTTGCTTCAAGGTAAGAGATTTTAAGATCACAATGGTTGGAAAGATGTTGCTAGTTATTTGGGTTTGTAATTACCCTTGTAACTAGATCAAAACATCTCCGAAGGCAAAGACTCGCGCCTAAGACTAATCTAGAGGCATGACCCTTGAATGGTAGTAATGCTGTAGACCTTTGCAGTTAGATAAGTAGTCAACAGAATCAACAGCGTGCCTGTGACGTATCAACAGGTGAGAAAGCCTGAATATGTTTATCTAAGTGAAAGGTTGTACGCAACGAGTGCATGTCTAACTTTCGGAAACTAATCTAGAGTAGCCTACGAAAGATTTATTACAGCATTTTATTGCAACTCTTGATCTGTGTTATCCGGCCGCTAGGCTGATGACCACAGTGTCTCTTCACAAACCGTTGAAATGTAATGCTTAATTTATGCAGCGCTAGCAGAGAGTGCAACTGCAGGAACCAATTTGACCACAGACGTTTGGTCAAATATTCAATGACGTGCCGTTATTTTATTAAATTGATCGTAATTATAAAGCCAAAAAGGTAGATTAGTAGTCAATTCAGGCCAATTTGACCATGATGGGGAGGAGAGAGATACATGCAGAGGGCAGATGATGACAGATACATTATCTGTTTGCTGAGAGGAATTGAGAGAGATAGTGAAAGAGAGAGAGGTTGAGATTTGAGAAGGGAGAAAGAGATATACAAAGGGTGAGTCTGATTGACGGGACAAAGAGAGATTCAAACATGGGATTGGAAAGATAGATAGATAGAGAGAGAGAGAGAGAGAGAGAGAGAGAGAGAGAGAGAGAGAGAGAGAGAGAGAGAGAGAGAGAGAGACGATAATGATGACGACGACGACGACGATGATAATATTCGTTTAATGTTATGTGAAAAGTTCCCGTTCTTCTCTTTCTCGTCAAGTGTTCGTGATCTGGGTGTTACCCTTGATTTATGTTGAACACATCTCTGAGATTTATCTCACACAATCCACCTATATTTCATCTGAGGCGTCTCCGGTTCATTCGTTGTTCCTTCTCATCCTCCACCTTCACTACTTCAGCTCATGCTTTAATTTGTTCTAGAACTGACTACTGCAGTTAACTTCTCATTGGTCTTAAAAAGGATCGTCTCTCTCCTCTTCTTATAAGACAGCTGCCATAGATTTCCTCGTTTCTCTCGCATCACTACCTTGGTCCCTCTCTGTGGAATGCACTTTCTCAATCTGTTCGCTCTAAAATTGTATCTGGCAGTCACTCATCCTCTTTTGCTTTTCTCAAAACCTACTTCCTCTCGTGGCGGACTTGCGCACTGGCAGCATTTTTGATCGGTTCACCCTACTAGAGGCGCTCTATAAATATTTAAATACAATGCATCAGATGTTAGACCCCATCGTGGTTCAAAATTAAACAGAATGCTTAGGAGTAAATTAGTATGTTCATCGATTTATCTTTGATGGACATTTTTATATAATTGTACAGAACTCTAGATAGATTGTCTTTGATTGACCTTTCTGGGTAGTTCATAACCGTGGGCATGGGGCCATAGTGGCATTTATTATGTGGTGGAAACAGGAGTTTAGCCGATAGTAATGGTTTCTCTCGAAACTTTATAGGAGATGATCCTCAACAGATCCTACACGGTATTTCATTACAGGACGGTGACATTACCTTCGATCAGATATCTCATCCGCGCAGTTCTTGACAGCAGCCGCTGGAGTCCTTGGCGACACAACGCATCCGAATATCCCATTAGGCGGAGGAAGCGTGTAGTACGCTGAATACTGTTGCAACCTCAACAACTGCATTCAGCGCAGCACTTGGAGTCCTTAGCACGACGATTATTTCCTTACCGTTAGAATCACAATAAGATTATTTCCAAAGGTGACCTCCAAGGATTTCCAGAATGAGTGATTCTACCCGAGTCACTCAGTCCATTAGTGGAGGCAGATTCACTCATCCTCCCGCTGTCAGCATCTCTCTGGAATTTTAACGCCAGCGCTCATGAATAAGCTGGTGCCCAATGCTTGGTTTTCAAGTGGCGCTTGGAGATTACAATAGCGAGGTTATTTCTTGAAGCGAGTCAGCCTGGAGATCTTTATTAGCATCAAGACTGAATTTTACTTACCGTGATGGATGCAAAACGACTCAAGATCAAAAGCAAAAAATGTACGGTTGTCCGTGTAATTCAATCAAAATAGTGTGATGCTATTACAGTGCAAAGTAGCAGACAAAATGTAGCGACGGTAAATGGAATAACGTTAAATACAATGATGATAAAGCAAAATGCAATTCGGCACTGCAAAACCTTCGTTAAAGTTATCGATATTTTACTTATTAACAATTAATACATTTGGCTTAAATGTTTCAATACCTGTGTATTTTATAGCAATGTATTATATTCGACTAATTGCCATGCAAACTACTTACGTTTTAGCTATTTTAACATTTTTGATAATCAGGAATTTATCGTATTAGTTGATTTGCAATCAACTTACAGGCTACCAATTCTCCCATAGTTGAAATACAATAAATTATTGTCCAGTAAGTAACCGTACTCAAAACTTGTACACGGCATAGTGGTGCAATTTATTAGTTACAGAAGTCTACGGAAGAATCGAGACCACAGGTATGTCATACTTCATCTTAACTACAAATTAAACAATAGAGTTGGAAAACAATTAATACACATCTTAATTACCGCACTTCTTAGCTACCGACTCAAAAAATATATGTTATCCATTGCAATACTTGTTAGTAAGAATACTTGTTCAAGTAATCGTTATAATTTTATATAGGCCTACAACTTATGCCTAACCATGCTAAATTGTAACTTCGATGGTTTATTTGAAGAAAATAACATTACAGTTATTTTCTTGAGCCTACTAAAACGATTTTGTGAGTTTGAGCGAAAACCAGGAAACAAAATCGAGCAATTGCATGTGAGCAAGACTTCTAGAGATTCCAGAAGTGTAATGCTTTGTAAATTAAAAATCATTGGCTTACTTAGACAGAGGTCTATTTCAGACAATGGATCTCTTCTTATCATGCTCAAATAAAATATGGAACAAAGGGTGAAATGTTTTCATTTGTATAATAGTAATTAACAACGAATTCTTTTATAATCTATGTATGTGGACGTATTTAAAATTGCCCTATAAAAATTATATGTTAGATATGTTATATCAGTCTGTCGGAAGCAATAACATGTTACTCAAATTAAAATATAAATGTGTTCAAAGGTACTTTCTCTTCAAAACGCCGATAAAAGAGCTCAAAAGCCAACTGAAGCCATACGTCTGGTTTCTTGAATCCAATCAAAGCACCGCTTTGATGAACGACGACATGCTGACTAAACTAGTGGTGATCTCCCGCGTGGTGGTTGTCGAATCTCTCAGGTTGACGGTGATCCGGTGTTGTGTAAACTGTTTGGTGCGAACCTGTTGGCAGTTGATTCTGTGCAGAGGACAGTTGTACGTACTGCACTGGGACAGAGAGCATCTGCGGAAGGATACACTCGCATTTTAATATTATGGGTGTACAAATGAGTGCATGAGTGAACGTACATGTATTTGTATGTATTTATTTATGCATTTGTGTACACAGTACTTCAGTCATCACAAACCCTTCTTACTTTGTCAATTACTATTGAACCAGTTCTCTTCACACCTTTTCTGTTCTAAGATTTCTCCACTCTTCCTCCATCATAACATTAAAATTTGGAAATCAATCTGTGGCCATAGATAGTATCTGCTCCACTAGAATAATAAACATCCGGTAATTATCTAATCGATCATAATTTTATAAACTCACCAACTTGCTTTATAAACGTAAGACACTGCATAACTAATAGCAGAATTCTACAAAACAAATGGCAACCTTTTAAATCTTAATACAAAGTAAACAATAACCTGTTGATTTGGAATCACTGTGGTGGTCATCATCTGGGGTGAATTCGGAACGCATTGAACGGGTATTGGCATAACCTATAACAAAGCGATTAACTATCTCACCATTTGAAGATTAGAGTGATACTTATAATGAAGAAGACCATTCAACTTAGAGTAGTTCCAATCATCAGTGCGCTTTATGAAAGGCAAGGCATGATATATAAAGGCAATTCAGCAAAAGATCTCTGAGTCTGCCAGAAATTGACTGACATTAAACTTCTCTAATTGGTTTCAGCAAGTTGCTATTGTAACTATTCGGTCTGATCCTGTTATATGCATTTCCGGTGTCTCATTGGGATCAACTATTGCCTCCATGTAACTTAGAAATGAGTTGCAAAGTCGATAACTTTCGAGTCCAACAAGAACAGCATGCTGCCGATACACAGCGTTAAACTGCTCTGTTACCAAATTGATCACAATAGGGCGTGGTGACAATCGAGGAATTGCATCAGTAGCTCGCCAATAGAAAACGAAAAATCGAAGCCAATCATGTATGTCCCTCGCCAACGCCGCTTCTTTCCCTGCCGTTTCATCATGAAGCTTTGCTATTCCGCGGACAACGTCTGTCAAAAACTGGGTGTTAATCTGGACTGCAATCTTACATTTGTTAAGTAACGTAACGTAAATCTTCAAAATATTATCAGCGCCCACAAAAGCCACGTCAGGCAGACCAGCTTATTCAAAAGTGCAATAACAAACCGTTACAAATCTGGATTTTATCACATCAATTTTTAATTTGTCGATTCTTGCCTCGACTATGCCAACTGGGTTTTCGCTGGCTGGCCCCATATAAGATTCGAAAGTCAACAGGTTTCAACGCATAAAAATATTCCCAGGCTCGCGTGAAGCTGCGTAGATTTTCTTGCTAAAACTTTATTGTTCTGGTGGATTCTCTTAAGAATTTAGACAAAAATTAACCTGGCGAATATCTTGACAACGGACTATCCTGCCTACCTTCAAACACTGGTGTTTACTTGCACACCGCTGCCTACCGTACTGTCTCAGTCTATGTGGTTGAGCTACAATGCAGAAGTGCTGTGGGTTTTAATTTATTCTTGTTGCTCCCAGAGAATGGAACCGATAACAAATGTCTCTGAGACGCTTTCGCACTTCCTATTGGATGTTGGTTCCATCAATCTATCTATCTATCTATGTTGGTTCGATACACTTATCAAAATCACTTAATTGCACTTTCTAAAAAAATTATTGAATATACAGTCATCATTGTAGCATTACGCTGTCTCTTCTATTTGGTATTCCCGGATTGTGGCCTATCACCTGAACAACCAAAGAAGCCTGGCTATTGCGGACTGGATTTATCATAGCGTTGGGGCGGGTCTAATCTGGGCGTTATAAAATTTTCAAATATTTACCTCACATTACATTCCTCGCCCGGTCACTGACTGACATTAAAACAAATATCCGATTCGTCCTGCGAAGTTACGAACTTACAAACACCTCACCTCTTGCTATCTCCCCACAGATCTTTCATTCACAAATGAAAACACTGCTCTTTCGCAAATCCCATTCTGATTCCTTCTTTCCCCCTCCCTCCCTCGCCGTTTCAACTTCAAACTCCAGTCACCATAGCCGTCTGCCTGGCTGACTCTCTGGATTTTTTCTCGCTGCTTATCTATTATGTTTTGATTAAACGCCTGTGATTAGCCGGTTCCCGAGAATTCGCTTTTGTGAGCGCTGTTAGAGAAGAAAGGTTAAGATGATGAATGCGATTATGACTGTGCGCGCTTCAGACTCGTCTGTTCTATTCTGGGTAAATTCACTTGAAAGCCTTCTGAATTATAATAGACTTAGCGAGAATAAAAGCTTCAAAACATCATGTTACGTTATCCTTCTTTGCACGATTTCATTGCTCACTTTATTAGATTCATCTTTAGTTTACTGCCCTTTCGACAGGTTCGCATGTCCAATGTCGCCACTTCTCTCTGTTCTGGATCACCTCGTTCATCCTCTTTTTATCACCTCTTCCAACATCCAGTCCAAGATCATTGTTCTCGGTCGTCCTCTGGTCTTTATCTCCTTAATTTTCCCTCGCAATTATATATCTATAATTAGATGCTTTTGTCCTTAAAAAGGGGGGAAGAAGCGCCTTAGAAATAAAAAAAAATATGGAATATAATACGTCCTATTCCAACGGCGTCCATCATGAAAAAGTTAAATAACTTCGACAATTTGAAGATTATTTAACATGACTATGTGCTGTTATGTGATATCTGTGTATTACCCTTGCGGTTGGTGTTCTGCAAAGACCTACGCAGCAGATGACGAACAACCAGAATGACAAGATGAGGGACACTGCTCCGGCGCCGATCATAACACTGTTGGCTGCGATGGCGAATGTTTCCTAGAAGAGATTCAAACATTTATATCGACCGTCAACACTTAAACTGATTTAGAGCACAAAGCTCCGCAGTACAACTGCAATTACCCAGTCGAGATGTGTGAACTTCTGAGGAAAAAAATTTGGAAGAAGAGCAATATTAAATTTCAGAATAATTTTTTTAAATCTTTCGAGAACCGGGTCAAACAAAATAGGGTTCAAGCGCATACGAAATAAAGGTAAAGATAGACCAGGAAGATTAAGCCGTGTGTATAGGTTATAAAATGTATGTATATATATCACATAAATATATATATAGACAGATAGATGGATAGATAGATATATATGTAGATAGTTAGAAAGATAGAAAGATAGAAAGGTAGATAGAAAGATAGATAGATAGATAGTTAGTTAGATAGTTAGATAGATAGATAGATAGATAGATAGATAGATAGATAGATAGATAGATAGACATACACACAGACAGACAGACAGATTGAAAGATAGAAGATGTCCTAGTATAATGATTGTGTTCTTACCCAGTCGTCATAGTAACAAGAACAATAGCCGCTATAGTAGCTGAGGTCTTCGGTGAGTCCAATTGAGGAGATGGTGATGAGGGCAATTGAGAAGAGAATGTTGAAAGCAGAAGTGACCGTCGTTGCAATAATCTATTAGCATATTATAAAAAGAGTTCATTTACTTAAGATAAGAACAGACTCTTCGTTGGCCTTCACTTGCTAGCAATGCTTCTGTCGAGGGTGGCGATAGACTCAATTGATTAGCCTCAAGCATTGTGAAGTGCACAAGGTTATCAAGTGGCGGATAAGAAAACAATGTATGATGCATCGATCATCATCATCATCATCAAGTGATGATCTCATTCTACTTTGGCTCTTTGCTTTATGTTGGATCACTTTATAGTAATTTACTTTCTCAACGCTATTTATTCAAGCAACGTTATATATTCTGCACGTATTTCTGCATCATGCAGATTAAATAGACATCGTTAAATAAATTATTTTTGCACTGTCAAGCAGAATAATTGTCCTAAATTAGTACTTACAGTAACTAATTGCTTCCGATGTCTTTAAGTAAAATTCTAATACCTCCAATTAGGACTACATTGACGATAGCTAAGAATAAGCTGGTGCCTTAGGCTTGGCTTCCGAGTGGTGCTTTAGATGTTTGGAGATTACGATTACGACATGTCGACGAAAACGATAATGGTCGGGACTTAGTGAACAGCCAGTCAAACAACATATTCTAAACCTTAAAATATATGCAAGCAACAACAAATTGCGTTGAAGCACACGAACGCCATGAATGTAATTGAGACTTGTGTAGTGCTTTACGCCCACAGTGACCTTATTTTAAAGTGCCATTTGCTTAAACCACTCGTATCAAGCGTTATTCTCTCTCCAGCGAAGCTTTCAAGACGGTAAAGTGCTCTTAATATGAGATTGGAGATGTGTAGTACGTACCAGAGTGTCTGTCAGATGGCATCCAGCGGCAATTGCAACAGATCCAGCGGCCACAAACTAACAGTGAAACAAATGGTTGCGTTTTTGTGTTTTCTACGTAATGACAAAATTAAATCTTCGAATATGACAGGTTTTCAACCTTTACACTATCACGTGTATTTGACAAGCTGTCGATTATATGAAATTAGCAAAGACCTTGAGCATAAGGCAACAAGACATCGATGAAATCTTCTATACACGTAGGTTGCACTTGAATTCTAGGCGAACATGTAGGTGTTAACTTATATCTATTTAGTAAATAAAGAAATAGTCTTCTTGAACAATTATTACAAAGCCAAACTGCAAATTACACGTTGCAACACATTTCGCGTACATGTAAGAAGCAATTAAGCATTTCTTATGAGATAAATGCAAAACGAAACAGACACAGACATAGGATGAAACGAGAGACATCGCTGGGCAGACAGACACAAAGACAGAAGAAAAGATATCACAAAGAGAGCAGAACATGCAGGACCGTATCGAGCTATTATTGCGCCCCGTGCCTAGCTATTTGTGTCCTGTGCGCAGCATCAATTTGGCGCCACAATATTTTGAAAATAGTGCATTTTGTGGAATAATAAGCTATTCCATCCTGAAATCTGCGCCCTTTCCACATTTGCGCACTGGGTCTAGGCCCCGCTGCCCCACTCGGTACGGCCCTGAGAATATGATCAGAGAAAATAAGCAAAACGACTTCAACGACAGAGAGTAACGAGTAGAGATGGGCTTGATAATGTGACTTTAATTATAATATCTATACATTCGAGGCGACAGTGGTGCCAACCTTCATCATTACAGTCCTTACCATGGCACCGCACCAGAGTCCAGCTCCAATTTCGGATAGTGCTGCGTGGTATCTGAACGCAATGGCTGAACCCGCCATGGCTGCAGCACCGCAGAGGATGAGAAAAACCCCAATGCCGATGGAACCGGATTTACTGTAGGCGATAGCATATTTTCCAGGAAAAGGCACTTGTCTGTCCTTCGCTGCAGTAGGATAAGATCCATGGCTGATATACTGGGCTGATGGGACCAGAACTTGTCCACCGTTTGTCGTATAGTAGGCCATTAAGATAACTAAAACTGGTTAACATGTTACATGCAAATTTAACAGTGATTCTAATAATATAAGTTTAGATTCAAACTGGTGAACTGCAGTACGATTGCAAGTACATCTTGAACGCATAATGACAAGTGAATACAGGAGTTTAGTTGAACTGTCTGGCAACCGTGTATAGCGCCCATAGCGTTGAATCGGATTTTTATTTAACGACACCCATCAGCGAAAAGAGAAATAAGGACAGTCAACTACAGTGGAAACGGAAATTGAGCTCGCTTCCTCTGCTAGCACACGAAGGTGTTATCCGTAACTCTACGTTCCACATTATGCCAGACTTTTCCAGTCGACAGTAATCAAGGTATAACGAGGAACACACTAGAATTCTGTACAAGCGATGACTTCATAACTTTTGATTGACTTTATTATCTTTGATTTACATATTTTGTAAACGACTGCGGATTGACATTCAGACACATTACACGGATATATACATAGAGGTCTATACAAAGACAGACAGTGACAGGAAATTGTTTAAGCCTCGACGGGTGAAAATACTAAATTATTAATCAGACATTGATTATAAATATCATAATTAGTAATTGCTAATAGTATTATGCATTCTACGATAATGTCGTTGACTGTAATATATTTTCTTTATGGTCGTTGACTTGTTGTGCAAAACCAGTCAAGATTTTGCATACTCACTTTACACACTACTTCGTAATCGATTCACATTTGAAATTCATACCGACCAAGACTAGAATGAATTTACTTTTTAGTTTACTGCACATATGATTCACTAATATCATCCACAGTCACAATTGGAGAAATTAACTAATCGCTTCTTGATCATTCATCAAGTTGGATTATGCGGATGGGCGCCAGGTTTTTTTACCCAACGTTTGCGATTCGGTATATGCTCAACAAACTCCGTTTAAGAGCCCTAAACGAGTTAGTCGTGAATTATTACATGATGCATCGCGACTCATATTAGCGTGCAACAGCTGAGTAAAAACTTCTTATTTTATCATCTTTAGTATTTTATCTGTGCTGTCTCATTACCTTAAGTATCTTATCTTTGCTATCTTACTATCTTGCTATTAGTGAGGTAAAGTAATTTGTAAACTATATGACAGCAATGTAATTTCTACAATATATGGCAATATAATGTGACTTTAGCAAACTTACCCTTGTACCTTGCTTGTCTGAACGTTAACAATCTGGATACGTGTGTGTCATAACCTGGCAACCTACCTTTGTACCTCGTTGCATGTAATATACCGTTCTTATATAGTATGAAGGGGCAGGAACCTTGAAGTAGTAGTTTAGCTCATAATCGCTTATCAACCTGGTTGCTGATAATTATACGGCAGTGTCTACTGAGATGATCTCATTTCTATTAATTAAGAGGTTCTTTTAATGTGCTCTTACGAAATCACGGTCACATAAACATGTACATACTTATATATATATACATAATTATATATATATATGTATATGTGTGTTTTGACTGAATGAATGCAGTACATATATAATTTTATATATACGTGCATGTACCGCTCATTTAGTCTCAGATCATTTCTTTGCATTCATTTCGTCGCAATTCATTTCGTCAGGTTGAGCATCCCGTGGCTCCTCAAAAGAGCCTCGGACAATTGCTTCCCGACAAATCCGCCCCGACATATGCGCCAAAAAACGACCAACAAAAGCGCCCCGACATTAGCGCCCCAAAACTATCTCGTGCCCTGTAGACACTCATGTCCGTTATCGCTAGAGAGCGAATTAAATTGACTATTTTAATTTATTAGTAATAATTTAAATACGATACAAAGGTCTAATGTGTGTGCATTGTATTCTTGGTGAAATCTCAATTGTGGGGAAAGTCATTGGACACACGCCGTACAGCCATTATCATGAACATAACAACTTGAAATAGAATCTGCATTGATAAAAATTATTCATTTTTAGGCCTAAATGGAAGTTGGATTGATGCAAATAATTGTGCTTAAATGGAAGATGGATTGATGAAAAGAAGTTTGCTTGAACAGAAGCTGTATTGATAAAAATATCAGCATAATAATTAAGCATATATAGAATTATATGCTTTATGTATTATTATTATTATTATTATTAATTATAGAATTAAATAGAATTATATGTGGGGCGCAATCGTCGGGGCGCATTTGTCGGGCCGCATTTGACGGGCGCATTTGTCGGGACGCATTTGTCGGGGCGCATTTGTCCGGGGCGCTTTTGACGGCGTACGGAGCATCCTGAGGGTCGGTTAGGGTCAGGTTATGCGCCGTGAGGGGCTGTTAGGGCCAGGTTATGCGTCTTGACGGTCGTTTAGGGTCAGGGTAAGGGCTACATGTAGTGTCGTTTTTAAGCGTGACGAAATTAACAACGACGAAGTGATTGCGACGAAATGATCTGCGACGAAATGAACTGGGAACCTACTATGACTGCAATGAGTTAAAAATTGTCATAATATGCATTGAGAAATTTACGTTTCAATGGATAAACAAGAGCTCCTGTTGCAGCTCAGATTAATTTCGGTGTTCCTTTTTAGCCTGGGTAAAGATTTACCACTGTGCCACGAAAAGATGGTGATGGCAATGTTAATGGTAAGAGTAATTTCCAAACTTCTAAAGCGCAACTTGAAGGCCAAGCCCAAGCGCAGGGCACCAGCTTATTTACGAGCGCTGCAGAGGGAATGTTCAACGGGCAGTCCGAGCGAGGTTCGAATCGGATTTATTGACAGTGAAACCAGTGACAAAATTAATGTTTCAAGGAAATGTCGATATTGAAGTGCATTAGACCATCGTAATAAATTTGGTTAGCTTTTATACATTCTGCGGCCTAAACAGTCGCAACCATTTACGATATTAGAAAGTTAGCGTCATTTGTTGCATTGAAATAGCAGTCCTTCTGTAGCACATGCTTTGAACATCTAAGCTTTTCTGAGTAAATTCCAAAAATTTATCTGAACGAATGTCTCATTTATCGAACATAACTACCATATCATGTGATTGAGTCGCAATTTAAAATCGTTCTAGAGTCGGAGCTGATAATGATGCAGGAGTAAGCTGAAAAAGATAAACAGGAGATCGTGTCAAAATATAGGCCAATATAAGGGCCCATTACTTCCTGATTGATCATAGGTTGTGATCGTTATTCGATATAAAATAGTTCTAATATTCTGATGCTGCACACTTTAAGAATGTGAAGAATTATGCGAGCAGTAAAGACGACATTAACCATCATAGTTATTATGATTATGGTTTTGTTTATCACGACATAAATGGATTTCAATGGTTTAAAACAACATAATTATTATGATTTTTATTTTGGAACGCTTCGATTTATGACCTGCGTAACAGACACCGGCGTTATTGAAGGGTGTAATTTTTAATCTATTCCTAGTTAGTTAGTAATATTAAAGAGTCGTTATTGGAAAGGCTCACTGATTTGTGTATCTCCGAAATGACGCTATATAAATTTAGCGTTGCAAATGTGATAATCTTTGTAGCAACCCGAATCATCAAAAGTTCCAGTCATACTTAATCAAGACAGCCAATTTGCTGACTTCAGAGTATATAATAGTTTTACAGAACATTCAGAGGTCAAAATGCCTTTATCAACACTTACGATTGTAAATGCTTTGTTGCCGACGTTAAACATGTATTTGATAAGACTACCAATTGAAAAGTCATTCTGTACCAGTGTATTATAAATAGAATCAACTATGACTCGTTAGCCCCATAATTATATGATGGACTCCCGGCTTGTCGGCTTAAATGCCTTGACAGGGTCTTGCGCACGGCCGCCCGACTGGTGGGTCGCATCCCTAGGTTTGACCGAGTCTCTGGGTACATGCGTGATGTCCTGCATTGGCTCTCTTACCCACAACGCGTTGCCTACCGTGTCTCTGCGCTGGAACGGCGCTGCATGGAGGACCGGGCGCCCTTCTACCTCATTGAACTTTGCTACCCCACTGTCACTGTTGGACGCCGTGGTTTGTTGCGCTCTGCTGCGCAAGCGGAGTTGCTTGTCCCCCGTGCAAAGACTGCTATCCGACAGCGCCGTGCTTTTTCATTGGCTGGTCCGTGACCTGGAATGGCCTTCCAGTAGCATTACGTCTCACCTATAGGCCAATCTGCTCTGTTTTTCTGTGGCCTTAAGACTGTCCTGTTTGACCGTGGCTGGGTTGGGAGCGCTTTTGAGTAGAAGGCCCTGAAAGGGCGCTTTATAAAACTGATGTAATAATAATAATAATAATAATAATAGTTATAATATTGCATGGCACGAGGCGCATCATTAGTGACGCGATGTTGATCAGGAAGAGTCTCCCTCTGCTTATTACGTCATTACTTTCCTCTGCTTCTGACACCAGGATCGCCAGATTCGCCACATGCAAGCGTCGTAACAAGTATCTGAGTTCTTTCTCTTGGGTCACTAGAATTTGAGGCAGAGGACGACCCAGGTCAGCGAGGAGAAGGCCTGTCCATTGGCGTTAATTGACCCTATGATGTCAAAAGCCAATGGGACAAAGTGTAGCATTGCATCAGTTAAGACAATTGAATCTTAGCATCTCCTGTATGCAGCCAATTCCGCAGCAGCTACCTTCCGGTTGGAGGTTGTGACCACACAAGATATCTGGTCAGCCTGTAGGCCTATCTATCAATGTGACGTTACTATAATTAAATATTATTACAACCATTTATTTAGCGCCCTTTTAAGATTAACTACTCAAGATTGCTCCCAGTCAAACTGCTGTCGAAACGTTCTTCTAGAGGTAGTGAAAACGAGGTAGATCGACCAATAGGTATTTGACGAAGCGTCGTTGGGAGCCCATTCCAGGTTGCAGGGCCAGTCATGGGGACAAGTTTAGCTGAGCGGAGAGGGCAACGGTGCTGGACATGCGTGGTGAAGTAGCAAAGCTCCCGCAAGCATGAAGGGTTAAGCCATCAATATATCGCCATCCAAAGAAGAAGAAACTGGAAAGCAACGCGCAGTGGGTAGGAAACCAGTGGAGTGGATCCCGCATGCGCAATGCACATGGAGACTCGATCAGACCATGAAATGCGGCCTACATGGCGGGAGGCGGTGTGCGGGTTGGCCGCTCATTTCGTCGCAGGTCATTTCGGATTGCGTACTTTTTTAAAAGAAACCACCGAAAGATGACAGCTGCTTACATATAACAAGCCATCTAACAACCCACCTCGCTGCATTCGTGAAAAGAATCCCGTTTAAATGGAAGCAGGAATGATGAAAAGATTTCGACAGGAGGGTGGATTAGTGAAAACTATTCTGTTTCTAGATGCTAAATTTACGAAAAGGTTTCTGCCTTATATGGAAGAGAGAATGATGAAAATATTTGTGCCTAAATCGAAGCCGGAATGATGAAAAGATATGTGTGCAACAAGAAGCTGAATTAATGTTAAGAATGTCATTTAAATGGAAGCGGGCTTGATGAATAGATTCTGACAGGAACATAGATTGATGAAAAGAATTATATATAAGCTGAATTTATCAAAAGGATGCTGTTTATATGGAAGCGGGAATGATCAAAAGGTATAAATGCGACGAAATGAATGAGACGAAATGATACGCGACGAAATTAACAAGAACCATGCGCAGGACTCTATTTTTGGCAATCGATTTGGAATCGTTGAGCCTGAGGTTATTTCTTGAAGCCGTACGCCGAGGCAGCGTCAAGCTCTTTCTTGACATCAAGACTGAATGTATTTACCTTGATGGATACAAAACGACTCAAGACTAGAAGCAAAAACGTATGCTAATACATGTAATTCGATTAAAGTAGCGTGATTCTAGAAAATTAGTAGACATCATATAACGAAGGTAATGGCAATAAGGACAATAAAATACAACGATAATGGAACAAAATGCAATTTGACACTGCAGCACCATCGCAAAAGTTATCGATGTTTTCTTACTAAGCGGTTTATGCTTTTGGTCTAAGTAGTTAGTTGTGTATTTTTAGCAATGTCTCATTCGGCAATTTGCTACGCAGACTCTTAGCTTTTCGCTCTGTTGACTTTTTTGTCAATGAAGCATCAACCGATTCAACCAATTTTCAATCAACTTGCAGCCAACCAATTATCCTATAATTGAAATACAATAATATTATTATCCAGTAAGTACGGCATAGTGATGCAATTTACAAGTTACAAAAGCAAAAGCAGGAAACAAAATCGAGAAGTTGCATGTTGGCAAAACATCTAAAGGTTCCACAAGCGTAATTCGTTGTAATTTAGAAATAATAGAGCCTACTTACACAGGGATCTATTTCAGACAATGGATCCTCCTTTAATCATGCCTTAACAAGATAGGCCTGTGGAACAAAAGGTGAAATGTTTTCATTTGAGTAGGTCCTAATTAGAAAATTGTGATCTCTATATATGTTATTGTTTTATGGACGTAGTGTAAATTACCCTGTAATAATTTATGAGCTAGATATGTTATACATAAAGCAATCAGTCGGAAGCAATCACATGCAACTCAAAAATATTCAAAAGTGTTTTTTCCCATAATGTCGACAAGAGAGCTTAAAATTAATGCTAATTGAAGCCGTAAGTCAAGTTTCTTAAATTCTAGCAGAGCATGCAGCTTTGGTGAATGAAGACTAAATTAGTCGTGATCTCCCGCGTGGTGGTTGTCGAATTTCTCAGGTTGATTGTGATCCGGTGCTTTGTAGACTGTTTGGTGCAAACCTGTTGGCAGTTGAATCTGTGCAGCCGACAGTTGTACGTACTGCGCTGGGGCAGGAAGCATCTGTGGAAGGATACACTCATATCTATAGAATTATTATGGTTTAGAGCTGATGTGGGTTTTCATACAAATGAATGTATGAGTGTGAACGTACATGTAGGCCTGCCTATCTCTATTTGTCAAATTTGTGTACACATGCTTCAGTCATCACAAACCCTTCTGTCCTTGTCAATTAACTTTTCATTTTTTGCCTTTGTACGTGAATGTTATTTGCTGCGGATTGTCATTTTGCATAAGAAACGAAGATATACTTAATTACAATTGAACAACTTCGCTTCGCACTTTATCTGTTCTAAAATTTATCCGCTAATCCATCAAAGCATTAAAATTTGGAAATCAATCCGTGGCCATAGAATCTGCTCCTTTTATATAAACATCAGATAATTATCTGATTCACCAAAGATCTTGCTATCACCGCTCGACCCCTTAAATGAAAACTGAGAAAGCGCCAATAAATATCATTTTTATTCTTTCTTTCCCTAACCTCTCTCGTCGAATATATTTTGAACATCATCCACCGTTGCAATCTGTGCCTTGTTAGTAATTATCGTTACTGATACTACGTGTAATTCTCTTAGATGCCTACCATTTTCAATAGGGCCTGTGAAAGTTAACTTTACCGAGCCTACTTTTACGCATCTGTGGACCAACATCATCTTCTCTTTTGACCATTAGACAGGTTACGCTGCTTATCCTCTACGATGCAAGCCCAGATTTTTGATTCTGAAACCAACCTGTTGTCTGGGGCCCAGTGACTGACAATGACACCTTAAAATTTGATTGCATTTTCCATAGAAATGGTTTTCGTCAATATCGGTTGAATACTGTTGCCACAAAATACGCTACATAATAAAAGGCAGTTTTCCACAAACAAAAAGCTACCTCGTTTATCTAAATATGAGGTAAATTACAACCTGTTGATTTGGAATCATTGACGTGGTCATCATCTGTTGTGAATTCGGAACGTATTGAACGGGTATTGGCAAAACCTATGTAACAAAACGATTAATGGACATCAGTTCCTTGTTTCCAATTATATGAAGTCTCTATCTCACCATCAGAAGATTGGTGTAGTAAGTAAAATGAAGATGATCATTCATAATAAAGTAGCTCCAATCATCAAAACACGTCGTTAAAGGCAAGGCATCTACCCACCGGTTTTCCACCTTACTGACTGCAGACTGTTTACCATGGTTCCCATTACTAGTGCCAAGCTAGGCTGCATCATTTTTTTAAATTCTGAAATTTGATATAGCCCTTCTTCCAACATTTTTGTTGAGAAGTGCACACGCCTCGACGGCGCAATTACTTCAAAACAATTGTGCGCGAAAACTTGCTCAAGGTCCCTACACAATGACGCCTCGGACGAGGGATGAACCCGTTCACTCAGCGCTCACTGAGCGTTACGGGCCTATCGCTCTAAGCTATTGGCCACCATGACCCACACATCACCACCGACATCTTGTGAACTTGACCCTCTCCCGACGTTTTTGCTCCCGGAGTTTTTTGATGTTCTACTTCCGTTTCTCAACTTTCTCTGCGACCGATCTATTCAGTACGGAGCTCTACCGCCGTTGCAGAAATTCTGATTCCAATCCTCAAGCATGGTTGACTTGAATCATCTGACCCCGCCAATTTTCGACCGATTGCAAATGTTACATTTATGTCGAAAAACATCAATAGATTGTTGCCTACAACTAGCTCGCTGTTTATTTTGAGTTAAATAAGTTGCCTCCTGAATGCCAATCTGGCTTTCGGAAACGTCACTCCATTGAGATGCTGTTACTCAATCTCCTTTCCGACTTTAATTTTATAGGGCTTTAGATCATTTCCGGCTCACTATGCTGGCATTGATGACGTCAGTGCCGCCTCAGACACGGTCGATTATGATATGCAATGACCGACACATTTTCAATATCAATGTTTCGCCATTAAATTTTCGCCATCAATTTTTCGCCAGTACGTTTCTCGCCATTTCATCGATTCAGCTTCCATTTAAGCCTGATGATTTTCATCAATCCAACTTCCATTTAAGCCTGATGATTTTCATCAATCCAGCTTCTATTTAAGAAGAGCTGTTTTAATCAATCCAGCTTAGTTAGAAGCTGAATGGATTACAATAATCAAGTTTAAATTGGAGCTGGATCGATTAAAATTGTTAAATCCACCGATTAATACCTTGGCTACCTCTGCGTCAGCGTGCTCGCTATATAGGGTTGTCCCTCGGGCTGATAATTTTACACGCTGTGAATTTTTCATTAGGATGTTATGTAAGAGTATGAATAGCTTACAAGCCTGAAATATTTGAGATTCATCTCTTGTCGTTAACTGAACTGTTCTG
>OY365818.1:17227311-17251944 GCA_959347315.1 Bimastos eiseni
CCGATGACATTGATGATAGCCAAGAATAAGATGGTGCCCTTCGCTTGGCTTTCGAGTGTTTGAAGTTTGAAGATTGCGATTACGATTTCGAATTGATGATGACGACGATGATGATTACGATGGCAATGGTAGGGACTTATTTAAAAAATTATCCTGAATCTGAAATATGTAACCAACATTATGGTTGGGTAGAAACATGCGAACGCCATGAATGTAATTGCGACTTGTGTAGACTTGTAGTGCTTTACACCCAAAGTGGCCTCATTTTAAAGTGCCATTTCATAAAACAATCCACATAAAGCGTTATTCTATCTTTAGCGAAGTTCTCAAGACGACCAATAATTGCTCTTAGTATGGAATGGAATCTGTGCAATACATACCAAAATGTCGGTCAGATGGCATCCAGCGGCAATTGCAAGTGACCCAACGACCACAAACTAAAATGTTGAACAATAGGATCTATGTGGCTGCATTTTTGTGACTTTGCAGGTTTTCAACCGTTACGTAATCATGTTCGTTTGGCAAGCTGTTTCTGGTATGATATGAGCTAATTGTTGAGACCTTGATCACAGAGCAACTGGGCTTCGATGAACTCTCCGATAGGTTGTACTAGATCAAGCCTTTAGATTCTAAATGTATGTGTCTACTTAGGTCTATTCTGGAAATAAAGAAATAGTTCTCGTGAACAATTATTACAAAGCCAAACTGCAAATTACACGTTCAACACATCTCGCGTCGTACATGTAAGAAGCAATTAAGCATTTCTTATGAGATAAATGCAAAACGAAACAGACACAGACATAGGATGAAACGAGAGACATCGCTGGGCAGACAGACACAAAGACAGAAGAAAGGAGATCACGAAGAGAGCGGAACGTGATCAAGCGAAATAAGCAGAACGACAGAGGGTAACCAATAAATAAAAATAAAAAATAAATCAAACGGGTAGAGATACACTGACAAGTAGAATAACGCAGCGAAACTCGTATACAACAAGATTTGATGTGACTTTAGGAAAAAATAAACGAAGTTCTAAGCCCCACCATTCATAGTAATTATACACTTACCATGGCACCACACCAGAGTCCAGCTCCAATGTCGGATAATGCCGCGTAGTATTTGAAGGCAATGGCTGAACCCGCCATGGCTGCAGCACCGCAGAGGATGAGAAAAACCCCAATGCCGATGGAACCGGATTTACTGTAGGCGATAGCATATTTTCCAGGAAAAGGCACTTGCCTGTCCTTCGCTGCAGTAGGATAAGATCCATGGCTGATATACTGGGCTGATGGGACCAGTACTTGTCCACCGTTTGTCGTATAGTAGGCCATTAAGATGACTAAAACGGGTTAACATGTTACATGCAAATTTAGCAGTGATTCTAATAATATAAGTTTAAGTTCAAACTGATAGACCGCAGTAAAATCTGATTTGTTCAACACCGTAGCCTATAGTGAAAGAAGGAATATTCAACACTAGGGGTAACGGGAATCAAACTCGCTTCGTCTGCTCGACACGCGTAGGTGTTACCTATGACTCTATGCTACCCATGGGCCAGCTGACAGTAAATAAGGCTTAAGGAGGAAAAGAGATAGAAAGTAATAGGAAATGATTTAAATCCAGATGGATGAAAGTAATAAATAACTTGCAAGGCATAGGCCTAGTATCATATGAGAATGTCGGTGACTGTAATATATTTCCGAAAATATGGTCGTGATATGAATATTTTTGGAATCTTTGAGCAGTTGACCACTACACCTATTTGCCGTTAAAATAGCAGCAAAGAGCAAATTGCTGAGACGACTGGATACCTGACCCCTATCAGGTGGCAGTTGAAAAAATTCAGCAGGCTAATCGAAAAATTTGGCAGCTTTTTTCAGATTGTGCTGTCGTTTTCAGTGCTTTTGCAACATTTTACGCGTAGGCCTAGACACAGAATTAAGGCTGAGTGAAATACACTGTGGAGTAGTTGCGACAAAGAAACGTTGGAACCCGAGAATAGGACTTAACTGAGTCAGGCCGCTGATGATTTGTGTTCGGTTCGATATTGCTCTAAATAAAATCTAATCAATTCGAAATTAGGACAGCACATTCTAACCGGATTCAAATGATGTCATCTAATCACATCTGGAATAAATCAATTCTGTGTTCTTCTATTCTGTCGTTACGGTCTACTCTGTTCGGTTCCTCACTATTTGCATGCTAAGGCTTCCCAATTATAGTGTGACCGCAGTGACGCACTCGTCGCTAAGTCGCACAAGTTCGTAATCAGTTCCCATTCGAAATTCATGACAGCTAAGACCAGAGTACTGTAACTTTTTAGTTTGCTGCGTCTCTGTTTCATTCGCATTTTCTACGGTGACATTTGGAGAAGTTACATCAGTGCTGCTTGATCGCTCATCGAAGTAAAGAATGCTGGTGAGCGCAGAGTTTGTAATCCAACGATTGCGATTCAGTGCATGCTCAATGAACTCTGTTTAAAAGCCTTAAACGAGTTGCTTTTGAATTATTACATCACGACGCAAGTTCACGTGCAACAACTATATAAATTTTTTATTGCTTGTAGTATTTTATCTGTGCTGTATCATTACCTCAGGCCTAAGTGTCTTGTCTTTGCTACCTTACTATCTTTCTATAGTGAGGTGGACGGATCCAGGGTTTAACGACAGCTTATGACAACAGAAGTCGTTGCCCTGGACAAAAATTTGCTGGCATAGTGCAGCACTCACAGCCTTTTTCTATAGTGAGGTAAAGTAATTTCTAAGTAATTTCTAGATTTAAGGGCAGTAGAGTAATTTCTAGAATATAATTAAGGCGTTATGGAAATCTATTTAATAAACTTACCGTGCACCTCTGCAAACGATCTGGAGACGTGTATTTGCTAATCTGGCAACCTACCTTTGTACCTCGTCACATATAATACACTGTTCTTATATAGCAGGGAGGGGGATGGAATTTTGTAGTTTGGTCTATACACTCGCTTATCAAGCTGGTTGCTGATTATTACGCTGCAGTGCTTACTGAGATCATATTATCTCTTTTAAGAGGTTTTTTAAAATATGCTCTAATGAAATCTCGGTTACACAAACACGTAGGCATATACTTGCATATATGTTGACTGAATGAACGCAATATATATATTTATGTGTGTTTACATATTCATGATATGACACTAGCAAACATCATTTGTTACATTGAAATAGAGCCTCTTTTTTGTAGCGCCTGCTGAGAACATCTCAGCAAATTCCTGAGTAAATTCAATATACCTACCTTAACGTTTGTCTCACTTATCGAACATAACCACCACGCCATGTGGTGTGATAGCGTCACCATTTATAATGATTGATTGTGTCGGGAGCTGATAACGATGCAGGTGAAAGTTAGAAATAATAAACACGATATCGCGTAAATATATAGGCCAATATTATTACTTTCTGATTGATCATAGGCACGTGATCGTTAATCGATGTAAAATTATCACTAATATTCTGATACTGCACACTATTAGAATATGAAGAAATTACGTGAGCATTAAAGGCACCTTTAACCATCATGGTTATGATCATGGTTTTGGCGAAAACGGCATCAATGGATCACAATGGTATAAAACAAAATGGTTTGATTTTTTATTTGGAACGCCATCGAATTATGATCTGGCAATGAACACCGGCGCTATAGAAGTATTAAAATAATAGGTTTATTATTAATATTTTACAGCTGCTATCGGTTAGGCGCACGGATCTGTATATGCGAAATGACACTGTATAAGTGTAGCTTTGCAAGTGAGGTCATTTTATATTTTGCAACCTGACTCATAGAAATTTCCAGTCACACTTAATCAAGACTGTCAATCTTCTGCGTTCAGAGAATGCATGCATTCATGGAGCATTCAGGTCAATACATTGTTTATCTGCATCAACACTCGCGATTATAAATGTTGTTTGCCGTCGTTAAACATTTATTTGAGAGGGCTAACTATTGAAATGTTATTCTGAAGAGTGTCCTTGCATTATTTTATAAATAGAAACAAATATGCGGTGGTAGCTTATTGCACGACTCAAGGCGCATCATGAGTAAGCTACGCGAAGTTGATAAGAAAGAGTCTCCTTCTGCTTGTCACGTCACGTCATGCATGCATATACAATGTATGTACATTTATGCACATATGTATGCATGTAAGCTGATGCATGTGTGTGTGTGCTTGCGTACATGTATGTATGTATGTATGTATGTATGCATGTATATATGTATATATGTATTTATGTATGTATGTATGTATGTATATATGTTTGTATGTATGTTTGTATGTATGTATGTATGTATATATGTATGTATGTATATATGTTTGTATGTATGTATGTATGTATGTGTGTATGTATGTAAGGCGCGGCGCTCTCTGGTAGCTTGTTTCTCTTGCCCACCGGAAATTCCAATTGGAGTAATTTTCAATGAATTACACATAATGTCTCAACTGATTCAACTCAACGCTCATTTATGTTTACCTCGAGGTGTTTCTTAGATCAGTTATTCCTTTGAGTTTCGGACATACTCTAGAGGCGCTATATAATGCTTCACATTCCGTTACACTAAAAGACTGCCACTATGACAATTACGTTCATCAGGTGCATTCAATGAGCATAATAATTAAATGGTTAGAATGTGGCTTTCGCAACAGGAGACAAATTAAATGCACTTCCGTCGCAAACGGAGAGACACAAAAACTGAAAAAAAGCACTTAAAGTTGGCAAGAATCATTTCATGCTATTTAATATCTTAAGATAATAAAAGCATAAAGTGAATCACGTATGCTAAAACAATTGCTTAGTTGTCTTGTATCATGGTCCATACGTAACCTATGGGTAGGCCTGCATTCACATTGAGTTGAAGCATCTGTGATCAACCAAATAATTATGGCTACAAAAAGGTATTTCTCGTGTTGCTACATCAACTATCCCACATTGGCATGATTATATTAACAATTATTAAAATTACAAAACATAAGCAATAGTCAATTAGAAAGTAACGTTATTCTCGCTTAACGGTTTGTTGGAATCAATTTGACGTGTATCCTCTTGTGCACAAGACTGACTTTAAATTTTCGCTCATTTACCTGTTGTTCTACTTTCGTTTAAGTCAACTTTAGCAAATCTTTGGGCATCCGCAGGGCGCCTAAGAGGCGTTAAAGTGTCAAGATACAAACTTATGCAGACATAATTATTTACATTATCACAGCCAAACAATTCATTCGTTGCGAAAAGTAAGTAAGTAAGCATATTCTTAACTTCGACCAACCGCTTATGCCGTTCTTTGGTTTGCATGACATAAAAGCATCACAAAGCATTCTTGTCAAAAACGTATACTCCTCGTAAGATTGTCCGCATTTGGGATTATTCGTTAGCGCAGACCTGACCTCATGGTATAGGATTGTGACATCAAGCGGTGGCAGAAGTGAGTTCAACACATGTATGGCAAAGTGCAAGCATGGAAGCTGCAAGGAGGTTCTCATCCGCGACGGTAATAGTAACATGGGGCCTATTTGAAATGTGTACAGCGCCTTTTCAAGATAAGCTCTTTAGAGGTGCTCGTGACAAATTATTCTTTAGATCTAATCAGTGTTTTGTTTGAAAAAAATTCTATAACTTGTTCCCATCGAGATCATCATTCGTTGGAGCGTCATGATGTCCCTGAAGCTGAGAGGATGTTGTCGGATCCATGATGTTTGGTGGTGGATAGTTTAATGCAATCGGTTGCTGACGCTGAGCTGATGCTCATATTGATAAACGTACTCGTTGGGTATAGAGTGCACCTGTAAATAGAACGTCCAATATGTAAATCCAGGCGAAGACACGAGAACCCATTCATGTGTATACTGTAACGGGACAGGCCTTCATCGGTGATCTCTCCCTTTCGACTATGACGTCTCTATAGGCATCCGGAGACTCTCGTCCAAGGTCCCTCCGATTCCTTCCTCTGACGAGATAAGTCATCTTCGGCGATCTCTTAATTGAGGTCCTCATGCAGAGGCTCCGGGACTCAATTAATCAATTCACTTATGTTACTATAATACAGGTAAAGTTTACCATATGCGAGGATGCAACAATAGAGACTCAACAGGGATAAAATCATACCATAAATGGACATTAACTTTCTAGATATTAATTTCACACGGTACTGGCATGAAATGTGACATAGATGTATTATGCTGTACATAAATTATATTAAATGGCCGTAGTAGACATTGCACTCATTAATCTATAAATGAACGAAGTAGCCATGACACAACACGGAAAAAAAGAACATTAATGAAGACCTAATTAATAATTTGCTGATATCTAGTTTAACGATGTCACCACATAACTAGTTTAGAATGACATCATTTTACTAATAGTTATTGAAGACATAATGCTCTCAAAAAATATTGAAGGCTGTGCGCATGTTGAAGGCAAAAGTAAGGTTATTGCAGTCACTAATACCAATAAATTTAAACAGAAAATTAACATACGATGTGAGGCTTGGCTTGAATTTCCTGATAAAATATGGATTTAGATCAGAACGTTGTTGAAAATATCCTTCGAAGACATAATGTAGAATACTATGGGCATAAATTTGTATGTAGTTAAAAGACGAAGACTTTTGCGATCATTTTCCGATTGTCGTTGTGGTGTTTATTTACCAGTAGTCCCGTGATTCGTCGTGTAATTAATGCAAGCAGTTTATAAAACAGTGTCTTGCGTTTCCTATGTTGTGGATAATTTGTGAACGTCAGACTGCATGTGGTGACAATAAAGGCCTTAGCCTGCTTAGGCCAAATACAGACGAAGCTTTCCGTAAGAAAGGATCCTACCCAGCAATCCATCCGGTGCCAGAAAGAAGCACAAAGGAAAAGGAACCGCCCCAGGCATAAGGGGCAGAAGAGGGAAATCATCTTCCTCTACAATACTGAAGGCACCGCAAAAGCATTTTGCTAACCTTGATTAGACGTAGTCATGCTTAGGCCTACCTTACTACCTCTTGTGTAAATGATTGACAATTGGGCAAAATATGAATTTATGTTAGTCGTAGGCTCTACATAAAAATATTCATATTACAACTACAACATATGGCAAGAGAAAGAAGCAACATTAAAATTTAACATGATTTGTCCGAAATAGAATCCAACCTGTTGGTTTTGTTGATTTATCATTTCTGCAGAAAAATTGGACTGTGAAGTATTCAGAACAAGTTGAGCTGGCACTTGAAAGACCTAGGTTACACACCAACATGAGAACGATTGTAACAGGCAGTGCGTAGGTCACCAAAACTAGAACCGATGTGGAAAACAGACATTGTAAGTGCGAATGGTCCGTTGAAACTAGACCAACGATTAAATCCTACACGTTTAGAAATGTAATTCCTTAACGACTGATTAGCAGTTTTTTAGAATCAAAATAACACCTAAGTCAACTGAGCGAGTATTTATGACTTGACAAAAGGCTAAAGCATAGTTTATGTAATATTAGTCGGACACATTTTATAAAGACGTGTTAGTAATTGATATTCAAAATTTTGTTTTGGCGGAGGCGAGCAACTTCACTCCAGTAGCCTACTTCCATGAGGATCAATTGTAGTTTTTTATTCTTTGATATATGCATTATATGCATATATATATATTGATATTTATTGCGTGTAAGTACATACACTCAAACGCAAGATTATCAAATACAAGGTATCTCTTTAATAACAAGGCTCAAAATCTTGGTGCGGATTGGCGCATAAATAATATCTGCAACTCGATGTGAAAGCCACTCTCCAATCGTCCTGCACTTCCGTTTCGGTCTGCTGACCAACATAGTCTTCTTATACCTCGACCGCGAACTTTTTCAACCCAGCATCAGGGTTTTACTGTAGTCGGTCCGTGACCTTCGCTGGAGTAGGATTCTCGAGGGGATCTGACCTGCATCTCCTTGCTACTTAAAGACCATCCTTTTTACGATGGTGTTGCGCTGAGAGCGCCTCCGGATAGATAGTCTGCAGCGATAGGGGCTTCAACTGTCTATATGCTGTGTATCTGCATAAGACTGTTGAAATGAAAACTTCTCCAGCGGATGCTTTGCCATTTTGATTTCTAAAATGCAATACTTTTTGAGAAGGTGACTGCTAATGCTTTGAATAAATTTCTATAATCAATCAAAATAGAAATTAAAATGCGTGTACGTGTTGGGGCCTACAACTACAATAGACACCAGATTCAGTCAGCACAAGCCAGCATGTTACTTATTGGTCGCTTGTTTTCAAACATTTAGAACACCAACCGAAATAAGCATCACGTAAGTTTTAGCAAAACAGAGTCACGCATAAAAATCAGAACCTGCTGAACAGGACTCGTTGTGTTGGTCATCGGCTGCAGAGAAATGTATTGAACCGGCATTTGCATACCCTAAACAACATGAACAATAATGTCTTACTTCGAGTATAATATATATAGGCCATCGTAGTTCAGCATCGGAGCACTTACGAAAATGTTTCGCAACTTCAAGACAGTCAAGGAATAGCGTAATTGCCAACTTTCGTCATCAGGCGATGATTGATTGACTATAGTCGTAACAGTATCCTTTTAGCACAGTGATGTTCATAGGGTGACTGGTGTGATGGCTCAATTGGATATCGAAACTTAACTTCAGGGACCCCTTCTTAGTCTTCTGTGCCCTTAATTAAAGCGTCCTATTGGGCATATGCACGCACATATACACAATAATATTATTCAAAGCAGCAAGCCAGTTGTTATCATAGCTTCAAATTTATGTAACGCCTTTTCAGAGAACTTATTAGAGGCGTTCCTGCCAGTTTGTTATCAGGGTGCGGAGAATGTTCTTTTGCCGATAGAGTCCAGCGTGTACAACTTATGCAGTTGACACAATTAATCAAATATTAAGTTGAAGTTTAATATTGATGTCATGTGTTTAAAAGGAAGACGATTATACGGAAACTTCAAACGAGGTAGATATGAATTAATAACCACGTAGGCCTACTACCAGAAGTTTGCCATTTATAAATAGTATCAGAGGTAGAAAGTTGAGTTAGGTCAGAGAGTTGACCACATTGTACCTGAGATGTCATTGGTGGATGGATGAGGTTAGGGTTCGGATGGTTCAATGGCATCGGTTGATGATGATGCTGCTGAATTTGCATCTGAACTGGGGTTGAGTGCATCTGTAAAGAGAAAGATTCTATTTAAGGTAATTTTCATCGCAAGCACTCAGGTATGAAGCTGCTTTCATCGAAAGTATAACCAAAGAATCATCGTATCCTGGTTAGACTAAATACGTGCTTACCTCAATCCAGTTAATTGGACTGTCTATCGATCTATCTGTCGATCTACATAATATCGATCCGTTTTTGATCTCTCTGACCTGAAAGCTGGTCTTCATTTTGTGGATGGCGATGCAACCAGCGACAAGGAGCCATACCCCAGCGATGAAGGCTAAAGCGGCTGCGGTAACCATCGTACCACCAGCCGCAATCGCTGAGAAACTCTGTTAAAGTTAAATAAAATCTAATTGTACATTATTAAATCAGGTAAACTTCCTGTTTACTGCTTGAAAGTAGCTCCAACTCAACGAATCCATTGGTTCCATTGGTTCATGAGCGGAATACAGCTCGAAGATTTCCATCGAAAGGATAGGGTGAAGCCGCTAACTAAAAATTGCCTTGTTTAACTTTAAATTAACACTTCGGGAAGGGCATTGTTGCATTTCAATGTAACAATAGCTCACATTATGATCTTATTATCTATTATCTTTTAACAACAGCTTTTATCTCATCTCAACTATCTCTCATCTGATACTAAAATGCACACGAGATTCCAGCCAGAGGTAAGAAAATCGCAGATCAGATATAAAAATAGAACTAGAGAGCGAGGATCGATGTAGGAGACAATACAGAGCAATTATGACCTGAACGGTGATTAATTTTAAATCATAATAGAGAATTAATTGATGCATGATCATCGAATGAACGCTATAAGCTAAGTTAAAGATGCACGCATTATTGACTACAAACTATTCTATAAATACATCCAGTAATATTTTGTAAGCAGTTGGGACTTATGCATCACTCCCAGTGGGCAAATTGAACAATTGTGTAAAAAAATGCACAACATTTTTGCGTAGAATGAGTGCAAATTTCTTTCGGACGAAACACTTTAAAAATCACATTTTGGCCATTTTAATCAAAACGAAGAAATACTCAGATAAATTAGAATTAGAAATTCGGCATTGAGTGCCCGATAAAATATCATTAGGCCAAAATTTGAATCAATTTTTTTTAGTACATTAGATGTGTTCATAATCATTATGTTTCAAACTTTAATCTATTCAACTGTTGTCCTGCAATGAAATTGAATCCTATTATAAGTTTTGGCTTCTCTTTCAATGCTTAGTTCTGGGGAAATCACGATTTAAACAATAATAATAATTGTGGTCAGATGGTTGTCATTAAACTAAAGATGATGCCAAGGTATTAGCGAATCCAGCAGAACATAGAGCTATAACAGCTAACGGCTCCTCAGTAAAACACAGAGAAATGTCAAAGATGCACCGAAGATAAGGATGAAGGTTTATCCAAAAGGAGATATCAATGCACGACATAACGGAATAAGCTAAGTTTGAAACGAAGAGTTGTTCCCTACCCATTCTTTTATCGAACAACACTGAGACGAACAGTAGTAATAGTAGTTATCATCTGCAAGCCCAATGCTAGCAACAGTGAGCTGCGTGATTGCGGCGACGATAGCTAATGCAGCAGTGACTGTTATCCCAATAATCTGTTAACACATTAAAATACCACGAAAAGGATTTTCAATGCCGTATCAAACTCTGTATTCGCACATCAACAATCATAAATGTAATGTAATGTAAGTCTTCGAAAATTCCTCAGCGCCCACAAAAGCCACGTCAGGAAGACCAGCTTATTCACCGGCGCTATACCAAATCAAGTCCGCAATAACCAAGCCACTCATTTCTTTCCGCTGCCAGATCGAAATTCGGGAGGTCAGGCCGAGGAGACAGCATGGTGCTATGTACATAGCTAGGTTGTCATGAGGGTGGCCATGTGGTGGCGCAGAAGTAGAATCCGGATAGGTCACCTTGAAGAGTTCGGCTTTCAGTCGTGAGTGGAAAGTAAAGGCCTGCATGAGCTGTTTTGGCTTACACTGTTTGGCTTAACTGCTTTTGTAAGGTTTCTTCAATCGATGTATTAATAGCAACAGTTCTACCTAGCCGAAGTAACTTGGATTTGCATTGCATTGGCGAAATATGTTCGTGCACATGCAACTGCAACTGTGGACATTGCGTATAGCCTATGTATGACCGATCGTACCCATGCTTGTTTGCTTGCACGGATGTATATATGTATGTATATAAGTATGTATATATGTTTGCATGTATGATTGTATTTACTTAACATTGTATGTAACCTTGAAGAGTTCTTTATAAATGTTTTTGTAAAGAATGAATGCATGCATGCATTTATGTGGGTTTCTATGAATCAGAATATGTATGTACGCATGTTGGTATGTATGAATGCATGGCATAGAATTTTTCCGTGTATTTATACTTTATTTAAGTGTTTACAGAGTAATTATTAATCGTATCGTATCTTTAGATTTATGTAGCGTCTCTTGCAGAATAGCTATTCAGAGGCGCTCTCAGTCTCGCACAGAAGCTTAGGGGAAAGAAACGTCTTTGAAGAGCTAGAAGCCAAGAGAATCCAGTCATTAGTTTTTTCCTTAATAATGAAGGAAGGTCATTCCAGGTATGATGGGCTCACAACAGCAAACGCCCTGTGTTGGACAAGGCAGTTTAAGTCTTTGGCACAAAAAGATCAAGATGATCAACAGAGTGCAAAGAGCGAGATGAAGTTGCAGATACCGGCTTTCGCAAAGAGTCAGAGAGATATCTCGGGACGCAGCCTAGCTGGACTTTGGAAACTAGAAAGATGATCGTGTAGTGGATACGTGCTGTTACAGGAAGCCAGTGCAAGACTTCAATAATATATGTAGAGATATGCGTAAAGCGAAGGAGGTCGGGTTATGAGTTTAGCTGACGAATTTAAGACCAATTGAAGGGGAGAAAGTCTTTGTTTCTAGAGCCCCACTAGAAATGAGCTGCAGTAGTCCAGGCATTAAGAGACAAACGCATGAACTATGGTGGTAAAGACAGAGGAAGAGACAGAGTCTGATGACTGTGAGTCGTACCAGTTGAAAGTAGCAGGAGCGGGTCATGTTAGATATGTGTTCCGTGAAAGTGAGGGAAGAATCAAGTGTGACGCCCAGGTCACGGACATTTAGATGAGTATGTGTAAGCGGGAAAAGTCTCAGTCAGTAGTTGTAGGTCAAGTTTAGCAAGCTGTTGCAAGGCCCAAACCAGTTCAGCTGAGCTTTTGCAGTATTAATGTGTGCGTGTATTCCTCCTATAATTTCTACGAACGCCATATGGACAGAAAGCTTTCTTACTTGCTTACTCGCTCACTCAAGAAGTTACAGTACGTAGTTTCAGCTTAAGGACACTGTGTGACGACAAAGATAATTTTCGTCTCCCTCCTGCTTTATCCAGTTTTGGGACTGGTACAATTATCGCTGCTTGACGTATACGTTGTAACTTCGTCTAACTGCTGTGAACATTATTCTGGTGAAAATGCAGTTAAGGTTATGTTGATCCTACCAGTTTCTTCGTTTCACGATGACCGGTCACAATTGCAACAAATCCAGCAGCCAAGAACTAAAGTTTAAACAGATTTTCATTTGAATTAACTGAACGACAGAAACGAATATTTTCATAAGTGAGATATTGCCACCACATAATTTATGCCCACTACTTTGCCAACCGATGCATTCGTTAGTAGTTACATTTAGCATCATTTAAGCTAACGCTTAAGGGGAAATGTAGCATGTAATGTAATGGGACATTTATATAGCGCACCTTCAAGATATCTACTCTGAGTAGATATCTACTCTGAGTAGATATCTTGAAGGTGCGCTATATATATGTCCCATTACATTACATGCTACCTTTCCCCTTAAGCCACCTTTTATTCCACTATTGCTCAATTCATTTGTCTGTGCTTACTGCTGCTGCTGCCACTACTACTACTAGTATTTTTTCAGCTACCAAAGAGATAATGTTGAGCAAAGAAAAAGCGTACAGAGCAGCATAGGAGGATAGCAAAGCTGTTTGCATGTGTTATTTTACACTTACCATGTATCCGCACCAGAGTCCTACTCCAACTTCGGAAAGACTGGCATAGAACCTGAGCGCCACGACTCCACCTATCTGCGACATAACACCGCAGACCACCAGAGAAGCTCCAAGCCAGATGAAGCTGGTTTTGCCAACCAAGACGTTGACCTTGCCTCCGGAAGCAGGTGGTTGCTGCTGATGAGCGATGGCATACGTCTGAGGATTGGCAGGATCTGGAGATGTGTAGTATGGTCCTGGGTTGACCACTGGAGCCGATGTGACGAATATTGGCGCATTGTTCTGTGTTGAGTTAGCCATTACGTGGACTGCAAAGAGTGTGACAAACATAAATATTATAGGCCTAATTCAAGTTCTGCAGTGTGGGCTGGAAAAGAGGAAGCGAGTGCAATTCCCATTACCTCTAAGGTTGGCTACTCCTTCCTTTGCTATGCGGCAGGCCCGTGGTGTTGGTCAAATTGAATATATCAGGCCTTCGTGATGGGAGCCTTCCATGGCTTCCAAAAGTTAAATTTGGCTCCAGTATGCAACGCTAGATCACTTAATTATGTTTCTTTGCTTTGAACAACATTGAACAAGAAATGACCTTCACGTATGCGTATACCTATGACTGGGTTTCTCTTTAAATGCTACAATATAAATGTTTCATTCAATTTTAAGTAAAATCCCAAAATCCTTAACACTAAGATTACGGTTAAGAATTTCAGTTATGATTTGTAACATATCCGTAGTATTGTCGCTTGCCTTGCTTGTGATCGAAAATATTGTTTGCAGTGATTGGCATAATAGTATTTTGAAAATATATTTCCATTTCAAAATGGGAAATACTATCATATTAGCATTTTAAAAATCGTTTTAGAAGGTACTTTGTAGCAGAATAGGTATCTTCAAAATTGTTTTAAAAGTTTTTTGTGGAATACAAGAAGCTTACCCAAAACAACTCTTCCAATATACTTAGCTTAGGCACATTTAACTACTAAATTTTACAAACCTTCCACCAAAATGATTATTTTGACCTCATAAATTTGAAATCTTAACACGGACTTAAAATCTATTTTAAATTGTTATTTGTTAAGTGTTTCAATGACTGACTGCGTCTCTATCTTCAGACAGATAATTGATCTGATTACGTGTGCATTAAACACCTGCGCAATAGTAGTTAATAACTATAATTTTATCAATACTCTGAGTCATAGGAAGATATCGATCACTGTCAAGTATACTAATGCAATATAAATTTATATACAAGCAAGGAGCACTAAATAAAAAAGAACAATGCTGATTTTTCTGAAGTATTAAAAAACTATATTCAAAAGATAAAATGCACCGAGGTACCGGTACATGGGATCTCTCAGGGACTAGAACATTATTTAAGATACTTATTTCTAAAGTGTTTTCAAAACAGAAATCATTTTGTGTTTTTCTATAGGCCTAAATATTTTGTACGAGCATTTGCAAAGCACTTTGAAAAGTATGTTTATTTTTTTATTTTCAAAATACTCTTGTACAGCTATCACCTAAAATTATTAGATGCCTTAAATGTCCAGGATTAGCTTCTGTTGTCGTACGTTCATTGGTATGCTCCTATATCAACTCACGATGTTGCGAAGCTATCGTAGCATGTTAATCGAAAAATTCAAAAAAAAACAGAAATAACATTTCACTCAATAGAACATTGACCTACCGGTTTTTTGCTCATTTATCCAATATACACATAGAAACCACGTTTCCAGACTTGTTGTGCACTCCTAATCTTGTAAAGACTAGAAAATCCGTGTTTCAATGACGTTTTTCGACTTACAATACGATACAACTCGGTATTTAGACCTATAACGCGCTTTATCACGACAAGTCGTCCTCGAAAGAGCGCACATGTCTCGACGACGCAACTGCAGTTGTAATGCAGAACAATTGTGTGCGAAGAACGCGCTCAAGATTCCTACACAGTGACGCCCCAGACGAGGGTCGAAACCCCTCACTCAGCGCACACTTATCGTTACGGGCCGACCGCTCTGACCAATCTGCCACCATGCCACACCTTAACGCAATATACGCAAATAGACGCATTGAGTCAAGGTATCCAATAGACCCACATACGTCAGTAGATTATTAAGGCTCAACAAGTGTGCTGGCAACTTAAGGAATTTTATCAACGACCGCCCTTTCGTCTGCGCATTGGATTCAGTCAACAGACACACCTACAACGGACCTCTATTCTATTCAAAATTATCAATATAGTATAATAATTACATGTATATGGCCTATTCCTATGTATTTACTAGCCTTACTACCCGGTGTCGCCCGGAATTTAAGTTCGCCTTATTATTTCAGTATTATCAGCCGTGCAAGTTGCTTTCATGCACATGTAGACGATTTGTTGCTGTTCGTTATGCTCTCCTTTTTGCATTGACTCTACCAGCAACAACATATACATTCGTTTAGTACCTTGGAACCAATTGAAAGAGGATGAAAGAAATTGCTTATAACCGCCAAAATTTGTTAAAATATTTCAAACGGAACAAAAGTTATCGCTTTTAATGACTGTAACCATCGATTTTTGTGGCTAAAAAACATTTAGCGCCGCACAAAGTTACAAAAAGTGAATTTATCGAAGTCAAATATCAGGTAATTGTAAGAAAACACACTTCATAAATATTATTGCTGTGAAAAGAAACTGTAAATTGTCTCACATGGAAGCCACTTTGACGTCACGTAGCAAGCAGTTGATTCAATTGGTGAATAAAAATGTTTTGCGATTAATCATTTTATGATATCATTTGTAACATAATAAACATGGGCAAGGTGTCCATGACAGATAAAATGCGTATACAGACACTTCATGAATCATAGGCATGATCTTGGAGCCAAAGCTGTAATTAATGCTCACTCTGAAATCACTGGAGCTGAGCACTTGTAAAAATACGCGGACGGGTTGATGATGATTATAAGGTGGACTGTGAAACGTCGTAAGGACAGCGGAAGGCAGAATTCCAGCCGCACCAGAACAAATATCGAGCATGTTGGCGAACTTATTTGCTCACAGAATAGCAACATCAGAAATCATCTCAGTACTCGGTCTATGTCTGCAGAGTTGAACAGGAGCCTGTTAGAAGAATTATTGCTAAAGAAGATCTGAACCTCATCGCTTTTCATCGTGTCCCTGGGCAAATTATCACCGATGCAGTGGCCCCCAACCAGGTCATCAAAACTTGCCAAATAGACTCAGAATATGTGTAGCTACTGGTTGTAGACACATTGTATACAGGAAGTGAAACAACACGATGTTTGTTTTATAACAATTACTTGAGATGTGACCACATAAAATCGTTTTTGTAACGTTTGCTGCGTTGAATGTTTTTTGACCATCAAATATGAATTGGCTTTGCGTCTGCAAAATTTCATTTATTAATTCTTACTGTTGGCCGAAATATTGGCAAAAAGACTGAGGGATTTATCGTTTAATTGTTCACCCTGTATACAGCCTACTCTCTGCTCTTCTCGCTGGGCCTGCTTGAGACGAGTATAACCTAATCTTCACTTCGCCATGATAGACGAACGTCTTTAAGCTTTCATCTCCAAAGAATGAAAATCTTTTGAAAGTGGTGCACACTGATTGCAATTCATTTTTATGGAATTATTATCAAAACCGTTTGCTATGTTAGTTTTTCTGTGTTTTAGCTTATACTATGGGGTGCATATATATATATATATATATATATATATATATATATATATATATATATATATATATATATATATATATATATATTAAATATTGCAAATGAGCAATTAATTGACACTGAGACAATGCAGTTACGTGAGTTCTGATTAAGTTTTTGAAGGCATATTATTATATTGCGCAACTAACTCTCTCGGCCGTATTCGGGGGCCCACGGGTGAATACATTACCCTGACGGAGGGTAGCCAGTTGGATGTCTGGCTTCGCTCATACATACATACATTCGGGCATTTTTACAAGTACATATCTCTCCATACACTTATACCTTATACATACTATGTATGCATGCATACATGCAGATCAAGGGGCAGACAGTTGCACACTCATCCGTCGCACACGTATACATGCGTGCGTGGAAACAAACCGACACACACGCATGTAGAAGCCCACATGCAGGCATTAGTTGGTGTCAGAGGAATGAGAGCGACCAGTCAATGTATAATTATGTTGCGCTCTTTTTTAATTCCCACTCAAAATATACTTAACCTACTTAGGCCTAGATATCGACATAGTCATACCACAGAGCGACCAGACACCCAATTTACTATTGGATATGTAATTATCAAAGATTAAACTTTAATCTAGAGTTCTTAAAGTTCACCAGAGACACTGGCATATTGATGGAACCGCGTACTATCATCCTGCATGATAGAATACGCCACCTGGCGTATGGACAGACAACCAGAGAGAGGGCGACATAGAGATAGAACCAGAAAGGGAGACAGATAAACAATAAACAATAAAATAAACAGAAAGCGAATAGAGGCTGCACTTACTAGAGGGCAAAAGAGAGAGCGAAGCATGAAGAAAACGCGACATAAAGAAGGAGGATAGACAGAAGACGATTTAAAACATTAGACTTACATACAAGCATACATGCATAGATACATACACATACAGGCTATATCAAGTATTTATTGATTGATCGATTGACATGCATACATGCATACATACAAACATACAAACATACATACATATATACATACATACATACATACATACATACATACATACATGCATACATACATACATACATACATACATACATGCATATGCATATATGGTTTAGGAAGAAAGGAAATATGGTCGATGGACAGATGAGAGCAAGCAACAGAAGACTACAGCTGACAGAAAAGGGGAGCAAGAAAAGAGAGAGGTTTCAAAATGAACGAAGAGGCAGGTGAGGGGGGCATTCGCAAAACTCAATGTTGGACCAACACTGGATAAAAAATAAGGGATCAAATATCGGTCCATTTTTATTTCTTATTTTGATCAACGATCCTGCAAATATCTCTATAAGCATAAACTTCATTTTATTTGCTGGCAATACGAACGTGTTCTGTTCTCATAAATGCCTCCAGACCCTGTATATATAAATATAAATATATATATATGATATATATATATACAATTCAGACTGTTAATATTGAACTGTCAATTACAGCATATTGGTTTCTAATGTATTAAAATCACACAGTGAAATAGGTGCTACTCATAGCGGCATCGCCATCTACCATGTTTACTCGACTACATGCGTATCAACTTATGAATCGAGGACGAAACAGAAAAGCAGCATTCGAATTGTTACAGGTGCCCCAGTGTGTTAGAAAACTAGCCAAGTTTTCTTAAATTTGGGATTGTTAAAAATGTTACAGATAATGATGTTTCAAATAAGGGAATTGTTCTTCCGATATGAGCATGATCTGTCTCCAAAAGTTTATGGGGATTTCTTAAAAATTAGTAAGAACATATCCACTACACCAGAAATGCAAAGGCGTGTCGCTCGGTTTCCGCTCATTCAAAACCTGTGGGGTTACCATCAACCCTCAGGCACCCTTGCATAGGACAAGATTCTTCCACAAATTAAATAATCTCAGAGCTAACGTGAATTCAAAAGGAGGCTCCGCCCACATAATGAATCGAAATAAATAGTTTATTTACCTATGTTATTATTATTGTGTTATTATGTTATCATGTCGTTAGTTAAGATAAAATGCTAACCAATTAAGTCGTATCTGGATTAAGCGTATGATTGAGCACAACTGTTCATCATATGTGGAATATTAATCGACTATCATTCATGTAGGCCTATAATTAGCAAGTACTTTAGACAACCCTGGTTCTAGATCCCGTCAGGGCCTCCAAGTCCATCACCTAATTTGCCTACAATGGCTGTTCAGTGAATCCAAAGGCGTTGACGCGTGTCTAAATCCTCAACGTGTCATACTGATTTTCCACGGCCATACTCCGATACATCTCTTCAGCACCATTGAGCTTTGATGTCATTGGATTCGGTTGCACCATATCAGGTGCAGTCGGTGGAGGCCTATAGTGGACCGGAACGTTAACCTAGATTGACACAGATATGAGAAGATAATATACACTTCTTATAGCCTTATTGATTCTTAAGAGACGCTACATAAGTAGATATATACATGTCTCCAATCCAAACATTAATTCATCATTGTGAACAGCGGTACTTGAATGGCTTGCGTGACCCTAATTCTCCAGTCAATATTAGTCGTGTAGATTCCTCTTGCAAATACAAGAATACCAGATACAGAAAAGCGATGAGATTTAGAATATTCAGGTATCTTTAAATCAGCACTAAGACTTTATAGGAATAATTATGGTTGGAAGAGTAGTGATGATTGACCTCGTAAACTATAGTCGTCGCTCTGAATAGATAGATGAACTCTATATGGAGTTATTTAAATGAGGACATGTATGGCAAATAGAGAACTGCCTGTCTCCTTCAGGTATAAACAAGTTCATATTGTTTAAAGGTATAGTTCTCAGTATAATCAGGCAAGGAAGAATGCGGGGAATGATGGCTTCGTGTCGATCGATACTGAGGCTGAGCATAGTTCAGTGGAGGCTTACCGTAGATTGAGGGACGGGATGCCCATGTATGAACCCTGTTTCCGGTTGAATGGTTGTGAATGTCACCGGTCCAGCGACACTCTGCTCATAGAAAACACGCGAGAGATACAATACTAATAATAGTACGACTGCGTTGCATTGCAAAATATGAGGTCATGGGCCCCGAAACATATTTTGCAGGTGGTCAGTCATGGAATAGGCCTATATAAGACCCTACTAATATACGTTATTAATAGGTTAACATAGCATGAACTTTAACATTTATCTTAATGCTGCAAATAAAACAGTTCCATGATAAGATGAACATAAAAGTTTGAATTCGATTACGTAATCCTTGCGCCAGTAGCGCTTTGTCACCTCAGTAAATGACAGCTGCTCAAGCGTTTTCAAGATTGCAACGAATGTTCTTCGAATGCTATTTATTACGGCATAATGCCGTGTTCAACATTGTCTAATGGGCCTATTATTCGCCTGAGTTCAATCACACTGTTCTTATAGTTTGGGTTGCACAATAGAACGTTCAGTAAGTCCGTTAGTGCTTTTTGTGGACTTATCAAAATATCATAACACTATGGACTGCTGTTCTGTTCTGCAATGTCTTTTGTATCGTCGACTAAAAGTGATAACATTCCCGTTTCGATTGCAGCCTTTGATATTACATAAGAAACGCAAGTGGTTATTCACAGGAGAGATGGATCTACTGAATGAGATAAAGATGAATGCAGAAGGTGAGGAGATGGGAGCCACACATCAGGGAAGAGTGGCTGCGTTACATGATCCTAAACAAGGTCTTTCAATCATAATACCCAAGCGTCACGTATCCTTGGACGTTGACAGGCTATAGAGCTGGAAAGTGACGAATGCCAACGACAGCTGTGCAGCATGTGAGCATATGATACAATGGGCTACAATCATCGTATATCATACTTAGGCCTATATATTATATATATGACAAGTCTTCAATCTGGCTCGATACATTTCCCTTGAAACATATGCATATATATATATATATATATCACCGGTTTCCTCTCAACACAAAGCATCTCAACGGATTTGGACAAATCCCAGGATACATCTATTATTACGAGCCAAAAGACGGGCAGAAATCAATGCAACCCGATCATTGCCCGTAATTGCCCGGACTAACGCTGCTTCCTACCATGATGCAGTAAAGTGAGTTAGTCAGTGAGTAAGATAACATATTATGAGAAACCGTCAACATTTTAAGGGAGCTCAAGCGACCCCTTGACCTATGCTGTAGGCGCTCATGTAAGAGGTACATACTGTGGTCTAATGCTCTGGCATAAAGCTATGTTTAATGAATCTACACTGTATTAAGAATCGATATTATGTTTTTAACACTATCACTAAATATCCTTGCAAGTCATGTATGTATACAATATTATAGTTAATCCAACCTGTGCTTTTGATGCTTTATCAATTGCATGAGCGCTGATTCCCATCAACCAAAATCCAATTATAATTTCCAAGGATCCAACTCCTATCATCACAGAGTTTGCCGCGACAGCCACCTTCCACTAACGTGAAGGAAAACACAAAATCATAAAACTTTAACGTCAATAATGAAAATTGTGAATAATTATATATTTATTAATTACTGTGCATGTTGCTGAAGAATTAATTTTAAATAAATGCAAATCGTTACAATTGCATTATTCAATTGCAATGGTGGGTTTTTAAACTGTTTCATAGCTCAATGAGTTTGCATTTGAATAAATAGGAAACTAAATAGAAACACTTACCTGCATGAAAGCTTCTAACCATTTTCAGTTTCTTTGCACTTTGAAGGAGGTGTTCGAAAGGTTATGTGTGACTAGAGAAGGAGATATTTGTTCAAAAGTAATACCAAGATTGCACACAGGGTGTTGGAGGCAAAAGTGATAAACGAGGAGTTTTGAATGGGCGAATGGAGATGAAAGCCAATTCAACAGGATAACAAAGAATGAAAAAGAAATAGAAAGACAAATTAATTACAAGCGTGACATACGCTAGTGGTAAATCTTAATGCTAGTTAACTAAATAGCACACTGTAGGGTCAGTATAGATCAACATCATTGCATAAGAATTATAGACCTAAAGCAATTTATCTGGAGCTACTAAATATTTCAATTGAATTGAAACCAAGTTTATGAATTCGTTGATTTTTTTATCACCTCTCCTTCGCAGTAGTCCTCGTAGTCATCGTTCCAGTGGTAGTTATCGCAAAAATAAAGGTCGTCATGAACTCCAAGTGATGCTATTATGACCTGAAAGACGCCGGTAATAATGTCGAAAACCGAGAAGACCAGTGTGGCTATTATCTGTATAAAAGAGCACACACAAAAAAGCATTTCTATAATCAAATTCCTGTTGCTCGGTTGAACAATTTGAAGAATCATTATCGCTCTCAGTACGAAAACCCCCGGGAAAAATAAATGCCTGTAAAGACTGAGAGGCCAATGGAGAGAAGCCAGTCAGTAGTTTCGCTTTTAGTGATGGAGGTAGATTATTCCAGATAGCTGGACCTGCAGCAGCAAACGCCCGGTATTGGGGCAAGGCAGTCTTTGTCCTAGGAACATTAGGCCTACAATCAAGACGATCAACAGAGCGCAAAGAACGAGGTGAATTGCACAATCGTCTGATAATGTCTGAATATTAGGTGTGAGATATTTGATTGTACGGTGAATGATGAGATTTTCCAAACTTCAAAGCCTGCATTGAGATAGGCCAAAAATCGCAGGTATACATGTATTCTGGCCAACATTTGAAAACTGAGTTTTACTCTCTGCAGTGAATAGATAACCGTCCACGATTATAAACTCTATTTAAATGCGTGTTATTATATTTCTTGGTAAAAGTTAATTTCGTTGACCGGTAGTTTGCTCCTTTGAACGATGTCTTATTTAGTTGAATAATTTGTTTCGTACGTGCATTTAGGCTTATAGCATTACTGTCAACCCATCCATCCCCCGATGCAATCATCCATTCATCCCTCTATCCATCCACGAATTCATACACCCATCATTCCTTCCACCTATTCATTTATCCATTGCTTTTGCAAATTCATTCATTCATTCATTCATTACGGGAATTTGTGTATAGCGCCTCTTCAAGGTGACTACTCAGAGGCACTCCAAACCCATGCGCGGCCAAATAAAAAGTCTTAAGATGAGGGAGGAATGCCTGAGAAGGGATTCTAGGAATGGAGCAGAGCGCCTAAGGGAGACCATTCCAAATCGAGGGGCCTACCACTGAGAATAATGCACAGCTCTGCGTGGTGGTGGTGCGAGCATGAGGAACACAGAGGAGACCCTGCTCAACCAATCGGAGGGAGCGCTTACCCCGAGCACTGAGGGTGGGGCTGCAAAGTTCGATCAGGTAGGCAGGAGCGAAGCCTAGCAGGCATCGCCAGACTAGGGCAGCTATTCGATACTCGATTCGTTGCTTAAGGGGGAGCCAGTGGAGGACGTCGCACATGTAGCTGGAGACGTAGTCGAATTTGGGTATGTGACCAATGAGCCGGACTGCTTAGCGCAGGATGCGAGGTAGTCCATTCAGGCGGTCGGGGGGCCTGCATAGAGCGAGCAGCAGTAGTCGAGTCTGGTGGTCACAAAAGAATGGACAAGATTAGCAGTAGCAGTAGCTGTCGGAGTTAGAGAGCGAGCGACTGTGCGTAATTGGCGCAGTCTGTAATAGCAAGCACGGCTAAGTGAGTGAATGTGAGGAGCGAAAGTTAGCTCCTGGTCAAGAGTAACACCAAGGTCACGGATGGCAGAGGCGGAGACAAAATGGGGAATGGCGGCAGCGAAGGCAGGCATATCTAACTTAGCCACCTGTTGGCGGATGCCAAGCGAAATGACCTGAGTTACTATGGAGTTAAGGCGTATTCGGTTGGATCATTTCTTGGCCCCTAAGGCCCCAATGGCCAAGTTCATAGCCTGGACAGTCGCAGCAGCACACGTAGAGGACCCATGAACCACACAAAAGGAGTGCTCACTAAGAAAGGATCTTAGCCAAAGGAGCAGAGTATCAGAGAGGACAAAGGATTTATGAAACCGTTCAAGCAAAATCTTATGGTCCACTGTATCAAACGCTGCACTGACCTCAGAGAGTGCTAATAGTGTCAGTTGGGAGCGATCGATAGCATCGTAGACATCGGACAGAAGACGAAGGAGTGATGTCTCGGTGGAATGACCCTTCCGGAAGCCAGACTGGATTGCAGGTAGCAGGTTGTTTGTCTCAAGGTACGATGTGAGCTGGAAGGCAACAACCTTCTCAACGACATTCGAGATGAATGAGACGTTGGCAATGGTTGACTGGATTGTTTGTATCGAGCCCATCACACTTGAGAACGGAAGAACGGACATCAGAATGGATCTCTTCTGAGACGCCGGCCGGACTCCTTCCCAGATGGAACAGTTGCAAAGGACGGTAAGGAATGAAAGCAAGACGTCGACGAACTCCTGTAGCAGTGACGTAGGTAGGGGATCCAGTTCACAGGATTTAGGAGCAGAGGCAAGAATGATTTGGCGTAGGTCAGCCGGAGTGACAGGAGTAAGAGTGGACAGGTTGAAGGCTGTGGGGGGGGGGACTGGTGGAGGCGAGCCGGCGGGGTTCTTTCGGATGTTGGATGTTGGATACTTTGGTGGTGAATGAGGTTAGGTAGTCCTCCGCCGTGAAAGATGTCCACGGCCAAGGAGGGTGTTGAAGGCGGCCCACAAACACTTTGGTTGGTCCGCATTTGCATCAATGTTTGCTTCCCAGTGATCCTGTTCCTTT
>OY365818.1:17252144-17459946 GCA_959347315.1 Bimastos eiseni
CCTAATTCTCCAGTCAATATTAGTCGTGTAGATTCCTCTTGCAAATACAAGAATACCAGATACAGAAAAGCGATGAGATTTAGAATATTCAGGTATCTTTAAATCAGCACTAAGACTTTATAGGAATAATTATGGTTGGAAGAGTAGTGATGATTGACCTCGTAAACTATAGTCGTCGCTCTGAATAGATAGATGAACTCTATATGGAGTTATTTAAATGAGGACATGTATGGCAAATAGAGAACTGCCTGTCTCCTTCAGGTATAAACAAGTTCATATTGTTTAAAGGTATAGTTCTCAGTATAATCAGGCAAGGAAGAATGCGGGGAATGATGGCTTCGTGTCGATCGATACTGAGGCTGAGCATAGTTCAGTGGAGGCTTACCGTAGATTGAGGGACGGGATGCCCATGTATGAACCCTGTTTCCGGTTGAATGGTTGTGAATGTCACCGGTCCAGCGACACTCTGCTCATAGAAAACACGCGAGAGATACAATACTAATAATAGTACGACTGCGTTGCATTGCAAAATATGAGGTCATGGGCCCCGAAACATATTTTGCAGGTGGTCAGTCATGGAATAGGCCTATATAAGACCCTACTAATATACGTTATTAATAGGTTAACATAGCATGAACTTTAACATTTATCTTAATGCTGCAAATAAAACAGTTCCATGATAAGATGAACATAAAAGTTTGAATTCGATTACGTAATCCTTGCGCCAGTAGCGCTTTGTCACCTCAGTAAATGACAGCTGCTCAAGCGTTTTCAAGATTGCAACGAATGTTCTTCGAATGCTATTTATTACGGCATAATGCCGTGTTCAACATTGTCTAATGGGCCTATTATTCGCCTGAGTTCAATCACACTGTTCTTATAGTTTGGGTTGCACAATAGAACGTTCAGTAAGTCCGTTAGTGCTTTTTGTGGACTTATCAAAATATCATAACACTATGGACTGCTGTTCTGTTCTGCAATGTCTTTTGTATCGTCGACTAAAAGTGATAACATTCCCGTTTCGATTGCAGCCTTTGATATTACATAAGAAACGCAAGTGGTTATTCACAGGAGAGATGGATCTACTGAATGAGATAAAGATGAATGCAGAAGGTGAGGAGATGGGAGCCACACATCAGGGAAGAGTGGCTGCGTTACATGATCCTAAACAAGGTCTTTCAATCATAATACCCAAGCGTCACGTATCCTTGGACGTTGACAGGCTATAGAGCTGGAAAGTGACGAATGCCAACGACAGCTGTGCAGCATGTGAGCATATGATACAATGGGCTACAATCATCGTATATCATACTTAGGCCTATATATTATATATATGACAAGTCTTCAATCTGGCTCGATACATTTCCCTTGAAACATATGCATATATATATATATATATATCACCGGTTTCCTCTCAACACAAAGCATCTCAACGGATTTGGACAAATCCCAGGATACATCTATTATTACGAGCCAAAAGACGGGCAGAAATCAATGCAACCCGATCATTGCCCGTAATTGCCCGGACTAACGCTGCTTCCTACCATGATGCAGTAAAGTGAGTTAGTCAGTGAGTAAGATAACATATTATGAGAAACCGTCAACATTTTAAGGGAGCTCAAGCGACCCCTTGACCTATGCTGTAGGCGCTCATGTAAGAGGTACATACTGTGGTCTAATGCTCTGGCATAAAGCTATGTTTAATGAATCTACACTGTATTAAGAATCGATATTATGTTTTTAACACTATCACTAAATATCCTTGCAAGTCATGTATGTATACAATATTATAGTTAATCCAACCTGTGCTTTTGATGCTTTATCAATTGCATGAGCGCTGATTCCCATCAACCAAAATCCAATTATAATTTCCAAGGATCCAACTCCTATCATCACAGAGTTTGCCGCGACAGCCACCTTCCACTAACGTGAAGGAAAACACAAAATCATAAAACTTTAACGTCAATAATGAAAATTGTGAATAATTATATATTTATTAATTACTGTGCATGTTGCTGAAGAATTAATTTTAAATAAATGCAAATCGTTACAATTGCATTATTCAATTGCAATGGTGGGTTTTTAAACTGTTTCATAGCTCAATGAGTTTGCATTTGAATAAATAGGAAACTAAATAGAAACACTTACCTGCATGAAAGCTTCTAACCATTTTCAGTTTCTTTGCACTTTGAAGGAGGTGTTCGAAAGGTTATGTGTGACTAGAGAAGGAGATATTTGTTCAAAAGTAATACCAAGATTGCACACAGGGTGTTGGAGGCAAAAGTGATAAACGAGGAGTTTTGAATGGGCGAATGGAGATGAAAGCCAATTCAACAGGATAACAAAGAATGAAAAAGAAATAGAAAGACAAATTAATTACAAGCGTGACATACGCTAGTGGTAAATCTTAATGCTAGTTAACTAAATAGCACACTGTAGGGTCAGTATAGATCAACATCATTGCATAAGAATTATAGACCTAAAGCAATTTATCTGGAGCTACTAAATATTTCAATTGAATTGAAACCAAGTTTATGAATTCGTTGATTTTTTTATCACCTCTCCTTCGCAGTAGTCCTCGTAGTCATCGTTCCAGTGGTAGTTATCGCAAAAATAAAGGTCGTCATGAACTCCAAGTGATGCTATTATGACCTGAAAGACGCCGGTAATAATGTCGAAAACCGAGAAGACCAGTGTGGCTATTATCTGTATAAAAGAGCACACACAAAAAAGCATTTCTATAATCAAATTCCTGTTGCTCGGTTGAACAATTTGAAGAATCATTATCGCTCTCAGTACGAAAACCCCCGGGAAAAATAAATGCCTGTAAAGACTGAGAGGCCAATGGAGAGAAGCCAGTCAGTAGTTTCGCTTTTAGTGATGGAGGTAGATTATTCCAGATAGCTGGACCTGCAGCAGCAAACGCCCGGTATTGGGGCAAGGCAGTCTTTGTCCTAGGAACATTAGGCCTACAATCAAGACGATCAACAGAGCGCAAAGAACGAGGTGAATTGCACAATCGTCTGATAATGTCTGAATATTAGGTGTGAGATATTTGATTGTACGGTGAATGATGAGATTTTCCAAACTTCAAAGCCTGCATTGAGATAGGCCAAAAATCGCAGGTATACATGTATTCTGGCCAACATTTGAAAACTGAGTTTTACTCTCTGCAGTGAATAGATAACCGTCCACGATTATAAACTCTATTTAAATGCGTGTTATTATATTTCTTGGTAAAAGTTAATTTCGTTGACCGGTAGTTTGCTCCTTTGAACGATGTCTTATTTAGTTGAATAATTTGTTTCGTACGTGCATTTAGGCTTATAGCATTACTGTCATTCGAATTGCTTTGATCAGGCATTCAGGTACGAATCATAATGGCAAAATACGCAATCAATTGTAAAAACAATATTACTATTGACAATTATGATAACCAGTAGAGGATAGGAAGCAAAACAAGTAGGTGAAGATGCATGCTCATGATGAATGCTGCTGCTGATGATGAAGATGTTGATGAAGATGAATACGGGCATTGTCCTACTAGTCCGTTCGTTGGGTCTTTCCCGGCTGCAATTGCTAGAGATCCGGCGACTAAATACTGTAAACATACAAAAACCGCAAAAGGTTAGGCTAGTACGTATGATTCGAACAGTTCCTTATGAATGTTAATATTCCAAGAAGGTACGTTGCTACCTTGCGCTGTTTTGCGTAATTGGCGACGTTGAGGCCTTGATTAAAATGAAACAAGCTAGTAGGGGCCTATTCTGATAGTTGCTTGAAGGTATGAATACTTTAATAGTATTTTTTATAGAATTATTATCCATCCGATCCTCTGCCGTCCAGGCTTTCCCGTCTTCAACGAAATCCACCGAAGCCGCTGGTTTCCCTGACAACCGGTCGGACACCCACTGAAATACATACATGTTCCATCAATTCGCAATGGCATTGTTTATGCCATCTTTAACTGTGTTGTGACAGTTACAGGGGTTTGGTTGACTTACCACGGCTCCGCCCCATATTCCGACGCCGGCAGTGTAATTGTTGGCTTTGACTGCGATGGCCATTATACCCGCAGCGATTGATAGGCACGCGAGGACGACCTGTGTCGCTCCTAGTCCGGTCGATGTAGGTCTGTGATAGTGTGGTCCAAAGAGTTTAATGACCTTCGGATGGTAATTGTTCGCAGGAGAGGCATAGTAAACGGTGGGAGCTGGATGCTGGAACTGATGCGGCTGTTCCTGAACCGGATTTTCGTATGCCATTTAGCTGTATAAAAACCTAATAATAATTATGATTCGCAGAGCGTTCGTCGAGAATCAAAGGCAGTTTAATAAAAATAACAATTATTGACAACAATAATTAAGGGCACTAAGGCGTATGCATGTTGCAGCTACAAAGTTATCTTATAACATAAAAAATATAAGATAACAAGGGTTTAAAGTTTGGTTGACTTTTGAAAACGTTTAGTCTGTGTTAAAACCATTGTGATTTGGCCTGGACATGTTTAATAGCCCAATTTTCCAAGTTTCCTCTTAAAAGCCGTGATAGTGGCCACTGAGACAGTATTATCATCCATACCATTCCCCAAGTCTACAACTCTTCCACCGAAGAATTTCTGCCCTAATGTTACTTTCGGTTTCTTAAACAATGTGTACATGTGTCACCGAGTTACTTTGTTCAGTGCAAAATCATAACAGGCTACTTCAATTGTCTCCCTTTGATTTCTGAATTAGTCTAGTCGATGAACATCTAATATAATTTTACTGAAACTTTTGTTTTACAAGAAACGTATTTAAACAATTTACCGAGATGCTTAAGTTAAAAATATTTGTATTTATATTGTTGACTTACTGTGATCAGGTTAAGCTCAATACTTCTGAAACCTTCCAAAGGAACAAATAAACCAAATATCACATTACGGTACTGAAAGTGTTTAGCTTATACAGCTACATTTAACTTAAAACCGGAATTAGAACAATTTCGCAGCTCAGGTGTAGATTGCTGTTGAATAAATTTGTACATTGAACCTTTGATAAGATTTCAAGGCAGTTGTTGATTGGTCCGATGACATGCTTCAAGCCACGCCGTCACTTTGAACAGACTTTAAGTAGGCCCCAGTGATGTTAGGTGGTTTCAATGAGCTGCATATACTAAATCATCAATTTCCAAATTGAACCAAGATGATGAGATATTTTCCTATGAGATGTAGGCTACATATAAGTTTAATTATTGCGCCATTAAATTTAAAGGCCTTGCTTTGAGTAAGAGTATTGATAACTTAGGTATTTCTCTGATTTACTCAGATTTTCACCTAAGCTTGTTCCTCGCTTGATATGTAAGCAAATCGGTTATGCTTGGGCTCGCGTGACTTGATTAACATCTCCAAAACCGTCCAATACTAAGATGCACTTGAGAAGCGGTGATAACTGGATAAACGAATCAGTGCTTGAAATAATTTTTGTAAAATTCATATGAGAATAAGCACTGTGTTGATTACTATATCGTTGTATCGGGTATTTCAATTGCCTTATACATTTCAAGTGTCTTATGGACCACCAGGAAAATTGCTGGGTTTTGCAAATAGCTGCTGCTCTGTATGACTAAAATGGGATTACGGAGATTCTAGTTGGAGTTGGATTCTAGTTAGAGATTCTAGTGGCTAGTTGCTTCATAATATTGATCTTTTGCAGTCTCATAATTATAACGGTGAATGCTTCAAGATTGCAAATTTCAAGCTGTCCGAGTCGTTCTAAAGCAGTTAATCGAGCAGTATTTAGAACTTCAGAAGAGGTGTCTGAAGCAATGAGTCACAGTTTGACATAATTATTTTGGTCGGCAGAGTAAGAGCAAAGCAGAGGCTAAGACGCGGAAGTTGAGGTTACGCTCAAGAACACGAAGCCCACAAGCGGTGTCATCCACTTGCATAAATCTTATTTGTACATGTAGCCACATGTGTCACTTCTCTTCTGCCAAACTAGATAACAGTATACGTACTGTCTTACTTACTTACCATAGATCACCTTTTAGTCAGAGGAGGCACATTGGATATGATCGGAGGGCTAGGCGAAGGGCTACTGTGTCTCCTCACTAAATCCAAGAGTTTGTTAAAATTAATAACAATGTAACCATAACACTGGACAAAAAATTTCCATGTTTGTCGTGCCTCTTATAATAAATTTATATATAATAGCATGAGTTTTAGTGTGACTGACACGAATATTGCAATATAATCAATTAATTGGCTCCAATTTCTATCAAATGCGTAAAAGTTTTTAATTTGATTAAACAATGATCTTACATGCGAATAACATATAACAATAAAGCTTCGCTTTAACTTGCGATGGTTTGCATTGGCTGTCTCTGGTATAGTCGCTCAGGATCATCAATGGCAGGGGTGTCAAAAAGCAGGCCCACAAGCCATTTCTGGCCGACCAATGATGTTCTCATGGCCCGCAGGGCCTTGGCTTAGGACTCCACAGTTTGAGAATAAAAGTTAAAATTTGTTACATTTATAGTTTACAAGTTAAGTTTTCGTTGATTTCATAATGATAATCAAGATCAAAATTGAGATATGTGAAGCACAATTTAACTGTGCATGCTTGAAATGCGCCATAGAAGATTGAGTTTTTCAAATCATTTCTGATGATCGGCTTATTGAACTCCATCTCAGATTGTTACCCCGATTTTGCTGAGGCGTCTTCAGCGAGCACCCTGGCCCGCCAATTGATGGAAAATATTGCTACTGGTCCGCCATTAACTAAAGATTTGAAACCCTTCAATCTTAATCTATGGTTTGCGTCCAACAGTATTCTGCCACCATGGTAGTGGACCAGTTTCTCTGGTATCGTTTCTCAATTATAGCAATTTCTTGGTGAAAACGTTCACCGTACTCATCACTAGCCATGCCACAGTTGTAGGGAGAAAATCCAAGTGGGAATGGACTAAGAGGATCATTAAGGACATCATGCATATCAGAGGCGGACTGGAGGAAAGCTGCATGCCGGGCAATTAGCAATTTGGTGGGCAATTGAAGTCATAGTACCGTCGAGAGGCTAAAGTTGAGTGTCGGACATTTGTCCCCTCCACCGGAGAAAAGACTTAAATGCAAAATATATTTATCATCAATCCAACTTAATAATAATAATGATAATAGTAATACCATTGATAATAATACTAATTATAATAATTACAATAATTATAATAAGTTTAATTTCAAACTGACAGACCTCAGCACAATTGCAAATATAACATGAACGGTTGAAGACAAGTTATTTAACTTCTACTATTTCCGTCAATTCAACTTCTATTAAGGCAAGAATTATTTTTCATTAATCCAACTTCTCCTAAAATAAGTGTATAAGCACCTAATTATCATGTCATGCGAGTCAAAAGTCTCCGTAATTGTGTTTTTTTATTTTGTGTCAATTTAATAATTTCTCGAACAAACCAGACATGCTGTCAAAGGACGAATTAATTTCCGAATTTCTCTTTCTCTTGTTAGACGCATAAATATTGAATACAATCATTGGCACGAATAATTAGAGTCTACCGTAAAGTCACTTGTTAACGAATTTTTATTACGAGCTGAAATGACGCGCATCATTGTCATAGAGCGCCTTGTTCTTGATTTTACGCATTAGGCCATTGGGCGAGCTAATTGTCTAATCCTTATTGTTGTCTGGGCGAATTGTCTGTTCCAAAATTTCGGGCGGATAGATGTCTACTTTAATAGAAAACTTTGATATTAGGTTTGACATCTACGTTATAAGTTATATATAGGCTCACATGCTTAATTGTTAGGCCTATGGCAACAAAGTCATGCAATTCTTCGTCATGCATGCATTAGTATCCTAAAGCATACTCTGTCAAAGACTTTTTCAGAGTCCACAAAACACAAAAAAACGTCTTGCACATGCTGTAGGCCACCAAAGGAAGAATGAAGAGCTCGATGGCCACATATATAGAATATATCTAATATCTAATTTAAAATATATATGTTTGTATGCAAATGTGCATAGATTCATTATTGAGTCTATATATTTCGGTTGAAACATTTCAAATATTTGCTTGAATTATTATTATTGTTATTATTATATTATTATTATTATTACTATTATTATTATTACTATTATTATTATTATTATTATTATTATTATTATTATTATCATTATTAATAATATTATTATCATTATTATTTGTTGTACCCGAGGTAAATACTGATCCCTCGGGTTGACATTATTACTATTATTACTATTACAGTAAATTTATATATCGCCCTGTCAAGTTTGAAAGCGGTAGATAGTCCATTCCATGTCGCAGGACCAGCCACTGAGAAGGCGCGGCACTGCCTGATTGCGGTCAGAGAACGTGATACAATAAGTTCAGCTTGTGCAGTTGAGCGGAGAGAGCAACGGCGCTGGACATGCGTAGTGGAGCAGCAAGGCTCCCACCATTATGGTGGGGCTAAATCCTCAATACAGCGCCGTACCAGAACAGAAACCTGATAAACAAAATCGATGTGGGTAAGGAAGCCAGTGCAGTACATCCCGCATGTATTCAGAAACTCGCCCAAACCTGAGAATGCGGCCTACAAGGCGGGCAGCAGTGCGTAGAACAGTATTTCGGCAAGCCGGAAGTTCATCATATATGGCGCTATAGTAATCAAACCAATTATAATAATACATTAATAAGGCTCTACAGTAATGAGTACATGTAGCCTATAACTACAAGATAACAATTTAGTTGATTTCAACGCCAGGTAAATCAATCTCAGTTGACGCAGTGTCAATTACTGACATTTATGATAACATTAGTTTAGAGGTTGCGAATTAAATTAATCGATTTTAATAACCAGTAGATTCAAGATTCATGCCAGTAAAAAATCCTGCGTGGTAATCTGCAGTTGACGAATAAAATGACTCGATCAGAAGTCGATCACGTAATTTTCCTACATCGTCTGTTTAACGAATCCAAAGGTGTTGACGCTTGTCTAAAACCTCAACGCTTCATACTGACTTTCCTCGGTCGTACTTTGATGGATCTCTTCGACATATTGATCTTTGGAGGTTGTGCGACTTAAACATGTAATGAGGTCGTTGGGTTCAGTTGCACCGTATTAGGTGCACTCGATGTATAGTAGACAGGAAAGATAGTCACCTTGATTTACACAGGTAAGAGAAGACACACAATACTTTATAGCCTTATGGATTCTGAAAAGTCTCTATATAAGTAGGTAATAGATATGTGGATGTCTCCAATTCGAACATTTATTCATCAACGTGAGATACAGATACAGAGGCTGAACAACAGTGAATATAATACGGTGAAGGCTTATATAACTGAGGGGCAAAATGCGCCTGTATGAACCCTCTTTCCTGTTGAGCGGACGCGAATGTTGCCGGCTCACCTGCATTCTTCTGCTCATAGAGAGCACACACACTTGAGACACAATACTCATAACAATACAATGTAATCCGTGGTAATGCAAAACACGATAAGCAGTAATGTGGCGCTATGCTGAGTTATAAAATTATCTTCGTAATGTAAGCCCAACCGTATTATAGTGAAACGCTATCTAGGAATCGATATTGTATGTTGAAAGCTATCGCTGAATGTTTTTGTATAGCATATAGTTAATCCAACCTGTGCTCTTGATGTTTCGCTAATTGCATGGGCGCTGACTACCATCAACCAGAATCCAATTATAATTTCCAAAGATCCAACTCCTATCATCATAGAGTTAGCCGCAATTGCCTGATGAGAAGGAAAAAGGCATCAGTAAAGCTTAACCATCAATATAATGTTGTTTAAATTATTATGTATATATTTATTAATTATTGTACTTGTTGCAGAAGAATTAATGTAATTGTTGCAGAAGAATTAATGTAATTAAAGGCAGTTATCTATAACTGCTTATGCAATTGAAAGAGTGGTTTTTCAACTGCTTCATAGCTCAAGGATTTTGTATCTGAACAAATAAAAACACAAATAGAAGAACTTGCTTGGAGGAAAGTTTCTAACCATTTCCTGCCCCTATTGAGGTGCTCCAACAAGCATTGTATTGATTCAGTTCGCATCTAGCTTTTACATTGTCCTTCTCGTGTCTTTAACCACCCTCACTCACTCCGAGGGTTAGTTGCACTATGCCTACTAACAAGTCAACTCCATATTCTCCTGTCCTTCGTGTTCTGTAATGTTTATATGTTGTCAAACTCATCCACGACTTCATGATACCAATACATTACATGATCGGTCTTCCCTTGGCTGTTATTCCGGCAAAGAACCCTGCATAATCTCTATTGCAGCCAATATCCACTCCTCCGCATCACATGCCCAACATTTGCAAGCTTCTCCGTTTGATTATTCCCAGTAACTTCTTTTTAAGGACTCCCGCTACCATCACATAATTATTCGTTCGTCTTTCAATCCGTCCAAATATTCTCAGTATCTGTCGTAGACATTTCGTGTCAGCTGTGTTAATCATCGTTTCTTCTTCATTCTCACCCATGGACCGGAACAACGTGTATGTCGTCTATCGAAGTCTTACACAATCCATGAAAACACTCCGCCACACAATTCAACGCTTGTGAAAATCATATGCGACCGCCTCAACGGTTTTAAATCGCTCACATTTCTCACTCGTTTTCACAAAATGCACTAAGTGATGTTGAGACTTGTCGATTAAGTTCATGGAGGCTATATATATATGTACACTTCTGAAGCAAAAATCCATTGATCTAGGAACCGAATTTGACGTTTCATAGCTTCGTTAGTATCTAATATCTCGTTGTATTGCCAAAAAATATACATATAGGCTTATCGGCGATATCTTGTTCGATATTTTCAAGAACATTCTTCAAGAACATCCTTCAAGAACATCCTTCTAGCGCACCTTATCGCTGGTGTCATCCGTTACTATGGAAACTCATCATGATAAGCTGAATCATGTGATGCTTCGGTTAGGTCAGAGATATTTCTGATAGCTCATTGATAAGCTCGACACATAGTATCATATAGATCAACAATAGCATTTAAAATTATAGACCTAAAAAAATTATCCATGTCACGTCCTTCTTGGCCTGCTCCCTCCTCGTAAGATCACCTCTTACAACATGCGACCCAGGCCACACGGCCCCATCCTACCTAGAGTTGATACTTTTGAAAAGAGATCTTTCATCATGCGTATGTTATTTGACTTAGTGTGAAATTGTAAGCTATTATGCATTTGCTGGTAGTCTAATATTGAATATTCTTACTCACTTACTTAAATTACACTACACACATGAAACATGAAACTTATATTTTTAGACACACATTGAACTGCGTTATCCAAATTTCTTTGTATATGAGACTAAAAGACTGGCTTGTTAGAATCCTATTGCTGACACATTTTGTCTGTTTGCTATTTCTGATGGCGTTGGTATATTTGTCAATAGTACTTTCAATACGAGAATGTGCTTTGACCTTGTTTAAATGTGACACTATTGTTTAAAATTTTTGTAAGCTATTGTGCGTTTGCTGTTAGTCTAATAAAGAAATATTCTTACTTACTTACTTATCTGTAGCTACTAAATCTTTCAATTGAATACTAGTTCAAGAATCGATTGACTTTATAATCACCGTTGCATCGCAATAATAGTCGTAAGCCCAGTAGTATTCGCAATCATGAAGTTCGCCTAGAACTCCGTAGGAGGCTAATATGATCTGTGTGATACCAATAGTAATGTCGAAAACCGAGAAGACTAGTGTGGCTATAATCTGCATGAGATAACACACACACACACAAATACATATTTCCATAATCGAATTTATGTTGCTCACTTGTAAATTTTTTTTCAGATTTTGGAGAATCTGCATTTCTGCAGATTTAAATAGCACCTCTCTCAGAATAACTATTCAGCACAGCTCATAACAGAAATCTCGTGGGAAAAGTGAAGAGTGATAAACCAATGGTGTCATGAATTTGGCCTTGGTGATGGAGGAAGGTCATTCCATTTTGATCGACCGGACAAACAGCAGCAAACCCGAGCGTCGGGCCAAGGCGCTATTAGCCTTAGGAACACAAAACATCAAGACGATCAACAGAGCACAAGGAACAAGATAAGATTGCATAATTGTCTTATTGTGCATGAATATTATGTGAGAAAATTTGGATTATACGACTATGCAAAAGACGTTAGACGGATTGCTTGCATTAATTAGGCCTATGTCAAAGATTGTTATTGATTCATTCGTCATTAATCTGTGAATGATGTGATTTTTATAACTTCAGTGTTAGCTTTGAGAAAGACCGATCATTGTGTTCTGGTCATAATTTTAAAACTGAGTTTATCTTTCAAAAACTAAGTTTTTCTTTTAAAAACTGAGTTTTCCACTCTGCAAAGTAAACCGACCATGATTATAATGACCATTGAAATGTGTAATATCATATCACTTTTTGGGAGTGATATGATATTCTTCCTTATGAAGATACGATACTCTTCCTTCAAACGATGTTTTATTTAGTTGAATATTATAATTTGCTTTGTACGAGTACATTTTGGCTTGAACCATATTACCAGTAATTATTTTCTTTGATCACTCACTCACGTACGAGTCATAATGGCAAAATACTCAATCAATTGTAATAACAATGTTATTATCGACTATAATAGTAATAATTACTAGAGGAGATAAATTTTATAGGAAGTAGGTGAAGACGCTGGTGACGATGAAGATGAATATACGCTCATAGGCCTACCAGTCCATTCGTTGGGTCTTTGCCGGCTGCAATAGCTAGAGATCCGGCGATTAAATACTGTGTACAAACAAAAAGCATAAGTGAAGCTGTCGTGTTATGCTATGTCACATCGTCGCTTCGCGATGGTTAACTACATCAATCAATCAATATCGAATGGCATATAGTATAATGTTCATTACGCTAAACCAGTCCACGCCATGACATTGTCAAACCAGCAGATTCTGGGTATTCCACGATGTCGGCTTCCTTCCATTATAGTCAACATCACGCTGTCCTCAATGCTGTGCTTAAGCTGTCTCACGATATGCCCGAAGTACCGCAGTTTCGGGATTTGATGTGTCCCAACAGCTTGCTGCCAACTTTCGTCATCTAGTATACTTTTTCGGTGGTCACCATTGCCTGCTGTCCATGTAATTCTGAGCAATTTCCTCGTGCGTTTGTCCTTGTATGCGTTTCTTTTCCACTTTCTTTATTGTCCACGCCTAGCAACCATACGTTGCTACTGGCCACGCCAAGACCTTCATTAGTCGCACTTTAGTACTGCTTAACCCAACTTGCGCAGTTCCCGTCCTTCGTTACTCTGTACCCCAAGTATGTATATGAGTCTACCAGTTCCAGCTTGCAATCATCCACCTTAATCAAAGTGCGTCATCGTTATTTGTCATTACTGTCGTCGTTGTTACCTTAATCAGCATACTGTATTAGTGTGCTGATATTTCAACACCTTGCACCAACTCATGTAAATCCTCTGGTTAAGTGATCGTAATCGTAATCTCCACATTTCTAAAGCGCCACTTTAAAGCTAAGCGCAGGGCACCAGCTTATTCACGAGCGCTGCGTCAAATCAAAAGGGTTGTCCAAAGGATAGTCCGTGGGCGGTCAGAGTTCGGTTTCCAGGAGGTCAGCAGGGAGGCAGAGTAGCTGTTAAGGAGGGTGGCGCTTTGGTCGAGGATTGACAGGTGGGATGCCAAGTAGTGAGTCTGGATAAGAGTGCTTGAAAAGGTGGGACTTAAGTTTAGAATGGAAAGCCCGGGGTGTGATGGACAGAGGCGCTAGGGACAGATGACGCTGCATGACGGGAAATGATGGTGAAGGAACCGAGACGACACGAAATTCAAGAGGTAGGTCGTTCCAGAGACGAGGTGCACCGTTTGATATTGCGTGGTTGGAGAACTTGAGATGAGATGTAATCGGAAGTCGAGCGAGGGTGAGGCAAGAGGACGATCGGGTAGAGCGGGTTGGCTGGATGGTGAAGAGTTCGCGAAGATATTTGGGTTGTGAAAATTGTATGGAGTTGTCAGTTAATGATAGGATTTTGAAGTGAATGCTCTCTGGGATTTTTAGCCAGTGAAGTGATTTGATGATTGGGGTGATGTGATGATGCTTGGGTGTTCTGGTGACGGCTCTGGCTGACGAGTTTTGGATTAATTGTAAACGTTTGATTTGTGTGACTTCAAGGTTGAGGAAGAGGGAGTTGCAGTAGTCGAGCTTGGAGTGGACGATGGAGGTAGCAATGGTGGAAGCAGTTTTGAAGTTGAGCATGGATCGGATGCGGCGAAGGTCACGAATGTGCATGAAACAGGAGCGAGAGAGGTTTGAGATGTGATTGGAGCAAGACAGATGAGGATCGAAGGTGATACCAAGATTTCGGACTGGGGCATCCAAGGTGAAGGGAAGGGATGAAGAGTTAGTGGGTAAGTGAATTGCAGGGTCGGGTATTTTCTTGATTTGGTCAGGGAGGCCTATGAGGATAAATTCTGTCTTGGAAGGGTTGAGGCAGAGGAGGTTAGATGACATCCATTCGGAGACTAAGTTTACTACATTCAGGAGTTGTGCAATGGAGGTGGAGAAAGAGGTTGGGGAGAAGGATATGTAGAGTTGAGTGTCATCTGCATACAGGTGGTGGTCGACAGAGGAGGATTGTATGAGATGACTTAAGGGTGTGGTATAGAGGATGAAGAGTAGTGGTCCTAGGACGGAGTCTTGAGGGACACCACATGTGAGTGGAAGTGGTTGCGAACAGAGTTTGGAGGCTTTGACATAGAAGGATCTGGAAGATAAGTAGGATTGGAACCAGAGTAGAACAGTCCCAGAAACGCCAAACCAAGAGGATAGTCTAGTCAAGAGGAGGCTGTGGTCAATGGATCAAATGCAGCAGAGATGTCGAGGAGGCAGAGGCAGGAAATACCTATCTACCTGCCTACCCTCCCATCCAGATATTAAGACATCCATCCGTTGGTATGTCTGTCCATCTATTTATCAATGTGTTGATGGCTGACGGCAGAGACCAATTTGTTATATAGAGAGGCAAGCAGAGTTTCTGTGGAGTGGTGATTAGTGTAGCCTGATTGGTGAGGGTTTAGCAGTGAGTTTGTTGAGAGGTAGTCGTTAAGGCGGGTAAGAACAATTCTTTCAGTTAGTTTAGACAGAAAGGAGAGGTTGGAGATGGGACGGTAGTTATACAGATTTTCTTTTTCTAGATTTGCTTTTTTCAGTGGGGGAGAGACGATAGATTGTTTAAAGACCATAGGAAAATTTCTGGTAGAAATCGAAAGATTCATGATTTTAGTGACCACAGGAACAAGGATTGAGGCACAGTCTTTTAGGAGAGAAGTGGCCAATAGAACGATGTCATCAGCATATCTAAGGCTATTTATAGTCTTCTCTCCAATCATGAATTCCTTGTGGTATCCTAGTAGTGATGTCGGCATCACTTGCTCTGTCAGAATGTTAAACAGGCTTGGGGTAATTACATCCGTGTCGGGCTCCCTCCTTGATACTGAACCATGAGTGGAGACACTAAGATCTATAAGACAAGGACATGAGCGTTGGGTAGGAATATTTGATAGCTTAGTGAAAGGTCTTCTCTGTTGATGAACATCATCGGCCTGTAGGATTTAGGGCAGGAGATTGTTTAAAACTTGTTACATAAATGTTTCATCAATAAATCATAATAGCATTGTTGATACCATCTTTAATTATGTTGTGGCTGGTTCTGGAGTTTGGTTGACTTACCCAGGCGCCGCCCCATAGTCCAATGCCGTAAAAGTACAGGTCGGTTTTGACTGCGATGGCCATTATACCCGCGACGATCGACGCGCAAGCGAGGACGACCTGAGTAGCTCCTAAGCCGATCGATGTGGGTCTGTGATAGTGAGGTCCAAAGAGTCTAATAACCGTCGGTTGGTAGTTGATCGTAGGTGAGGCATAGTAGACGGTGGGTGCTGGATGCTGGAACTGCTGATGCTGTTTCTGAGCCGGATTGTTGTATGCCATTGAGCTGAACACAAATTCATATGATTCCTTACGCATTCGTCCGGAATCAGGTTCTACGTCTTTTGATCCCCGTCAGTTGATCCGACGTCAATTGGTCCCCTGGTCAATTGATCCCCTCGTCAGTTGATCCCCTGCCTATTGAACCCAATCTAATTGATACAACATTCATGTTCCACTTGCGACCTTCTCCATTTATTAAAAGGACGATGTAAAAGAGCATGAAATTTTAAAATGATAAACAAAAACAAAAGCGTAATTGAGCGGCATGACATGATTAGTTTAACAGCATAAAGTCCGAATCATAGGCATGGAATGGAATAAATGAGTCATTGCTCTAAGATGTAAAGAATCTAATTTGAATGAAATGTTTCAAACAGAATAAAAGTTATATCACTTGTAATGAGTGCAACCACGGTTATTTTAATGGTAAAGAATATTTAACGCCTAATTTGAATGAAATGTTTCAAACAGAACAAAAGATATGTCACTTGTAATGAGTGCAACCACGGTTTTTTTAATGGTAAAGAATATTTAATGCAGGAATTAGTTACAAATGCAATGTTGTGAAGTCACATCTCAAGTAGTTGTTATAAGACAAACTTTATAATTATTATTATTGAGAAATGAAACGGAGAATAAGCGTATATGGACGTCACTTCGACGTCATCTATCGAGCAACCAATGACGTTGGTAAATAAATCAATTTCCGATTAATCATTTTGTGATAACATTAATTTTGTAACAAAATAAAAATGGACAAGGTGACAATTACAGATAAAATGCCTATGCAGACACTTCAAGAGCATGGTCTTGTAGCTAAATCTGGAAGCAAAGCTTACCCTGACAAGCACTGGAAGCTGAAGACCGTTAAAAAATATGCCGCCGCGTTAATGAAAATTTTTTCATTCAGCGGCCAACGTGGAGCGTCGGAAGGGGAGCGGAAGGCCAAATCTGTCCGTACTCCAACAATTATCGAGCGTTTTGACAAATTTATTTGCTCACAGGAAAGCGACATCAGAAATCTTCTCAGTAGGGACCTACTCAGAAATCAGCTCAGTACTCGGCGAATTTCAGCAGAGTTTCAGCCACACGTATGGCAGACAAATTTGTCAAAGAGGATCCTAACCTCACCGCCTTTCGCCGTGTCCCCGGGCAGATTACCACCGATGTAATGGGCCCAAGCTCTCCTAATTTGAGCCCGCTGGATAATCACGTGTAGGGAGCTTTGCTTGGGAGATCTCAGAATCTGCGACCAAAGCCATAAACGAAAAGAGAATTGAAGGGCGTATTGAAGTTGATACAGGAAGATTTACCCAAGGAACTCATCTGCCCGACCATCAATAACTTATAAAAACACTCTGAGCATGTGGGGACACTTGTGGTGGACACATTAGACACATGTTGTAATACACTATGAAGTTTGTTATATAACAATTATTGCTTCAAAAAAATCGTTTTTTAAAATCGTAATTACTGCGTTAAATGTTTCATCAACATAAAACAATCGTGGTTGCATTATTTAAAAGTGACATAACTTTCGTACTTTTGAAATATTTCAGTCACTTTGACCGTTATATGCAAATATGAGTTAGTTTTGCGCCTGTAAAATTTCATTTATTAATTCTTTCTATTTGCCGAAATATTTGCAAGAATATTAAACATGCACCTGAGGACGTTACTTTTAATGGCCCATCCGATAATTAAAAGCATTTGCTATTTGACAGCTGCAAAGTTATTTCCCAATAAGTTTCTCTAATCCCTTACATGTGATTTTTTAGTCTAATCAATGCACATCAAAACTAATGAATTTCACTAAAACCTTTGTTTTACAAGATCGGTCTTCAAACAATTTACCGAGATGCTAAGGATGAAAAGTAATTATATTTTTATATTGACTTACTCTGTTCAGATGAAGCTGTGTCGGAATTTCTAGGATGTCTCTATGGCCTTAATTCAATAATCCTGAAAAATACAAAAGGAACAAATAAACCAAAATATAATATTACTGCAGTAAAAGTGCGTAATTTCAAGAGACACATAACACTCAAAACCGGAATTTGAACAGATTTAGGCAATACGTCCTTGATCAATTCCGCAGCTCAAGAGTAGATTGCTGTTCACTAAAACTTGTACATTGGCCATTTGATAAGATTTCAAGCTAGTAACTGTTGTTGATTGGTTTCATGAAATGATTCAAGATACGACGTCACTTTGAACAGACTTCAAGTAGTGATGTTGGAGTCTTAGTGGAGCCAATGTCTTACATATCTATCGTTTACATTCCGAATTGAATCAAACTGATCAAATATTTTCTTATAAGATGTACGATTGTATATGTACGCACATATAATAAAATTCTTTGTGCCATTAAATTTAAAGGATTTGTCGTAAATAGGAGTCAAAAATTGATAATTGTATGATTTACTCAGATTTTCACTTGAACCTGATCCGCGCCTGAAATGCATCCGATAGAGTCTTTGCTTGAGATCGCTTGATTTGAATAACATTGCCAAAACCTGTCAATTCGACGATGCACTTGAGAAGCGAAGATGACTAGATAGACGAGCCAGTGCTCAAGACGTCGAAGAATAATTTTTTTAACTACATAGAAAAGTTAGCTCTGTGTTGGTAGCTCTGACGTTGGAACGAGTAATTAAAGTGCCTTATATGTGGTCTTGAGTTGAAATTTATGGACCACCAGAAAAAATGCTCTCATGTAGGCCTAGGCCTATCTTTAAAATGGAATTCAAGAGTTTCGAGGCTAGTTGACTCATAATTGACCTTTTGCAGTCTGGTAATCGGTAAGCATTGAAATTTGCTAGGATGAGCGCCGTATGTGTGGCTGCTGAGTGTGGGCTCTTGGGTTTCAAAATGTCTCTCTACATGTCGTACCTTGCATACGTCTGATCAAAGAATATGGTTACTTACTTACTTTATGAAGAATGCAAACATTAAGCTACTTAGTCGTTCTAAAGCAGTCAATTGAATTGTGTCTAGAGGAGGTGAAGAGGTGTCTGTCGTTGAGGCAATCAATCACACAGTTTGACGTAGTTATTCTGGTCGGTCGAGTAAGAGCAAAGTGGAGGATAAGATGCGGAAGTTTTGATTACTCTCAAGTACACTAGGCCCACTTAGGGGCGATAGTAGGGGTGGGATTATGAGGGGTGCTTGAGCACTCCCTGGATAAAAGAGATGACCCACACAATTGATCCAACTCCGATTAATCGTTCCTTTTCGAATTTGGCGTTTGCAATATGAGCACCCCCAGGAAAATGTAGGCCTACTGGTTGCGCCCCTGAACCCCACTAGCGTTGTCATCCACATGTGTATGTAGCCACATGTGTCACACCTTTTCTGCCGAACTAATTGACTAAAATAACGCTAAACTTACTTTCATATTTACTTATCATAGAGCACCCTATCCAGGAGGCAGAATTCTTAATTAAGCTAGTCAGCGTCAGAATTTTTTTTTTTATCAAATCATGTATTTTGGTTTTAGTTAAAAAAATTTACTACTTCATCTGAAATGATGAATCTGCTAATTTAGCGAAACGTAACATAGTAATTATCGCAATGCAATTTTAATGTCTATTATAGTGTTATCGGCCTCAGATATGTGCTAACACAATATTTTTATGCTAATAAATTCTACAATAGTTTTAAACTGGATTTTTTCACACTATTTACAATCGTATACAGAATACAGAACTTAGGTATCCTAGATTATAATTGGCTTGTATTTCAAATGTTTTATTTGATTTCAATTTTTATTCTCATTCGACTTATGTGAATATGTAAAATGAAGAAAACAGAGAACTTTGTCCCATATACAGGTCTCCCATGAACCTACGGTTTTTCCAATCCATTTAAATTCTTCGCAATGCGTGCGTCAGTTTCCTCTACTCGACCCTTTCAAAGGTCTTTTCACAGTCCACAAAATACACAATGCCAATGTTGTAGGTCTCAGAGCCCGAAGTCCATACATGTATATACACATATATAGGTATATGATATATAGTATATGCATGTATGTATGTGTTTATGTATAGATAAACACATGTGTTTATTTTGTATACATTAACTTATATCGAGTGAAAGTTCATTATCTGCCTCATTTGTATATACCCGGGTAACAATTTAATTAATCTCAATCCTTGGTAAATCTCAGTCAATTGACATTTAAAATATAACTAATTTGGAGGTTGCAGGCGAATAAATGAATCGATATCAATAACCAGTAAATTAAAGAATCCTATACATTCCAGTAAATAGGTGATTTAAATGCCGTGTGTCAAACTGTAGTTGACGTACGCATGACTTGGCCAGAAATCCATCATACAATAGGCCTTCATCGTCTGTTTAGTTAATCCTAAGGCGTTGAAGAGCATCTAAAACCTCAAGGCCTCATACTGATTTTCCTCGTTCGTACTCTGATGAATCTCTTGGGCACCGTTGATCTTTGGAGGTTGTGTGACTGGAACCTGCAATGAGGTCATTGGGTTCAGCTGCATCGTATCAGGTGCAGTCGGTGTATAGTAGACTTGAACGGTTACCTTGATTGATACAGGTAAAAGCAAATATGCAATATGTTATGGCTTTAAGAATTCTGAAGAGGCTCTACATAAGTAGATATGTACATACCTCAAATTCGAACATTATTTCATGAACATGAAACACGGCACTTGCATGGTTTACTAGATAATAAGCTTCCATCCATTATTAGACCTGTAGATTCTACTTGGGAAACACATGAATGCCAGGTATAGGAAATCGATAAGATTCTGAATACTCAAGCGTCTTAAAATCTGCAATAAGCTCTAAGAATTTATAGGAATAATTTGGTTGGAAAAGTAGTGTTGATTGACCTCGTAAGTAACAATCGGGGCCATGATTCGCAAATAGACAGATACACTCAACGGATGCATTTAAATGAGGACCGGTTTCGAAAATACAAAGTTGCTTGTCTGCTTCAATAATGAAAAATTCACACTATTTAAGGGATATAGGCAGACTAGTTGGCTTGTATCGATAGATACTGAGGATGAACATAGTACTGTGGAGGCTTAGACTCTGGAAAGTGATGCGCATACATGAACACCATTTCCTGTCAGTTCTTGCTAATGTTGTAAACCGGTCCTACGAGATTCTGCTCATAGAAAACACACGAGATATAAAATACTTTTAATAATAATACAATGCAATACATTGAGATACAAATGCGATTGGCAATGATATAATCATTATAAAACTATGCATGATGAATCTATTTACCTAATGTAGACCATACGGTATTATAATGAAGTGCTATTTAAAAATCAATATTATAGGATGAAGTTATAACTGGATATCTTTGTAAAGCATAGTTAATTCGACCTGTGCTTTTGATGCTTCGTCAATTGATTGAGCGCTGACTCCCATCAGCCAAAATCCAATTATAATTTCCAAGGATCCAACCAATATCATCATAGAATTGGCCGCAACAGCCACCTTCCATTAATGAGAAAGAAAACAAAACACCTACAAAGCTTTAACGTCGATGATTACATTTTCCAACAATTATATTAATAATCAGTACTTTTTCTGGCGTTCCGGCACCTTTTTCCAATAAATAAAAAATAAAAATTGTAGTTGTGCTAAAAATATGGAATTAATATATATATATATATTAATATAAATTATAAAGAGTGTATGTAACTATGTTCTACAAATACTTTTGAGCGACTCGACCGTTTGCTCCCAAATTTTGCACAAATACTTCTTAGCAGCCGAGTAAAAACATATGGGGTTGTTGATCCCAAAATCTTACCTCTTTCCCATTTTGTGGATGAAACTTCGCGTAAAAAAGCACAAAAATTACGCCTTATTGCTACACTCATTCATTCTAATAATAGCAATGCCGACCTTCGTGTATCGTGTCTAACCAATGGTGTCGATATAAAATTTGTGCCTATTCGAACTCAGCCAATAGCCTGGCTCAAACGAAAGTACCACACACGAATAAAACTAAACCAGGTCGCCATCACGTGATGAGATCTAGATTGGGAGCCATCGGATTCGTCGCCAATTTAGGCTACCTTATTAATTTCGTTGAGCAACGTTATTTGGATATTGTCAATAACAAACAAATATGTTCGACTGATCGCCCGTCTTCCTCGTTTCTCACATAGGCCTTTTTCTACTTTTATGACTGAACATCTTTATTGGCTTCCCCTAACGGATCGAATTCAGTTCAAGATTCTATTTCTTACTAACAAAGCGTTGTTGGGTCAAGCGCCCCGCTATCTTTGGGATCTTATCAGGCAACCTATCTCGGCTACCTCTGGACGACCTCTCCGCTCTTTATACCGTCACGACCTTCTAGTACCTCAGTCTAAAACTGCCACAGCACAGCAACGTGCCTATGCTTCTGCTGGCCCTTCGCTGTGGAACAGCCTTCCTGTTGTGACTCGTGCTACCATTCTATATGGTAGCACAACTGTTTCTGCTCGTTCTCTTAAGAGTTTTCTTTTCTCTAAGGGTTTTTCGCACTGGGAGCGCCTCTGATTAGGTTGTACTGTGAGAGGCGCTTATAAATCCGTAAATAGGATAGAATAGAGTCCTAATTAAGAGAACAGCACAAGCAGACACTTCAGCGGCCTGTCATTTTTCCCGGGTCAGCCAGTTATATACAAATTTATCTGGAGATACTAAAACTTTCAATAATGAAAATCTCGTTTATAAAATGATTGACTTTATTATCACCGTTTCATCGCAGTAGCCGTATCTTTGGCAATAATATAGGTCGTCTTGAACTCCATAGGAGCTCATTGTGACCTGAGTGATACCAATAATAATGTCGAAAGTTGAGAAAACCAATGTGGCTATTATCTGAAGATGAAAAACACACACAAAAGGATTTTTATAAACCAATTCCTGTTGCTCGGCTGTACAATTTGGAGAATCATTATCGTTTCTGTAGATTTATGTAGCGCCTCTCAAAGAATAACTATTCAGCACGGAAACATTGGGGAAAAGAAACGCCTTAAAGGAGAGACAGGCGGATGGAGAGTAGCCGGTCATTAGTTTTACCCTTATAAAGTGATGGAGGGTAGAACCAAAAACAGCAAAAGTGTTGGGCCAAGGAAGTCATTGTCTTAGGAACAACAACATCAAGACGATCAACATAGATCAGTTGCGCAACTATCTTATTATGTCTGAATGTTGATTTTGAGAAATTGGATTGTACCATTATAATAATTATAGGCCTATGATGGACGTTTAACGGATTGTTTGCAATAACTATGTTAATGATAATTTTTGTCCCATTCGATATCAATCGGTGAATGATGAGATTTTTTCAATTTAAAAGTCTGCTTTGAGAAAGTCGATCAATGTATTCAGACCAATATTTATAAACAAGGCATAAAATAATTATTTAATTATTAATTAAGAATTGCTCTCTGCAATGAAAGGTAACTGATCATGATAATAGTTAATGAAATGTGTAATATATTGTGTATTGAAATATTTAATTTTGTTGGCTTGCAGTTTGTTCCTCCGAATGATGTCTTACAACGTAGGTCCCTATATGGTTAAATAATTATTTTATGCTTTGTGTAGGTCTATACTCCGTTGCCACGAACTGCAGGCTAGATCTAATGTCCTTGATCATGCATTCAAGCGCGAGTCAAATGACAATAAAGATTAGCAATCAATTGTAATAACGATAATCACTGTCGTCTCAAAAGCCTTCAGAGCCATCCCAATCATTTACCGAAATCCTAAACATCCTTTCTCACTTAGCATTGGTACATATTTGCGAATACACAACCTTGAGCAAATAACCCAACTCCAATTGAACGAATTTATGTAGGCCCCATAAGCAATATAACCATTTGTACAAATATAATTTGATAATAATGTTTCGCTACTGTATTTGAACTTAACTCGCACAAGTTTGCGAAATGCTAATGAGTATAGACCCTTATATTCCAGAACCAACACAGAATTCCGCATGAGATAAGGAACCTACCTAATATATCACTATTTAAAGCCAAACTTCGCACATATCTATACTACCAATGATACTGTATTAGTTACCATTTGACATGTGTTAGCATTCATACTATTTGTTTTGAACTATTTAGTTAATTAGTAAAGATTATAGCTTACTTACATTAGTTTATTGTCACCACCCTCCTTATTACTTAAACACGAACTGGTGTCCCAGCTAGCGAGACCTCGGTCTCTTTTTGGGTTTTCATTCCCTATCGCTCCCTGCCAATCCAATCCCCGATCATGTTGCTTTGTTATTTTAATTGTGTTACTTGATTGTCGGTGAACAATAAAAAATCCTTGTCATTGCTATTGGTATATTGGCATTATCGACAATAATGATAATTAGTAACGGAGAACAAGTAAAGCAAGTAGGTGAAGATGCTGGTGTCCTACCAGTGCGTTCGTTGGGTCTTTGCCGGCTGCAATAGCTAGAGATCCGGCGATTAAATACTGTAATCAAACAAAAAGCACAAAAAGCTAGTAAGATTAAATTGTAATTTGTTCCTTATGGGTGCTAATCCAAGAGGTATGTTGCTGCCTTACGCTGTTTTAATTTTTATTGACTGACGATGTTCAAGCCATGATCAAAAGGTAACAAGTCAGTAAGCCTACTTTGATATGATTTCTTTCTGTTTCTAAATATAGGCTCTTTTTTGATCGCATCGGTTCTTTTCTGAACTCATATATTTTCCATAGAGGATTTGCTTGATCTTATTTACCTTATCTACAGATCACCAAAACAATATCATAGCATTAACATCAAGCAATCTATATCATATTTATAAGCAATATTCAATATTCATAGGCCATCAATTATAATACATGCAATATTCAATAATCTAAATCAACAACACAAGCAAAATATTAATAATAAATTCATACATTTATTGTCACAAAGCAAAACAAACCGATTTATATATTGTAATCTATCACTTTGTCAAAAATAGTTGATGATGCGGCTTCGCTCATATGTCCATTATCTTATTGAAGTAACCATATCAACTGTAAACAGCTGTTCATTCAATTATGTTAAGAATATGGACACTGTTCATACAGAATGTACTTACAGAATGTATTTCTAATATCATATCGATAATTTATTTATTGTTATCTTATGATTTAAAATGATCTTTCCGTTATTTGTTTTCATTATTTTGTTGTTAGCACGAGATTTCATAAAGCGAATTTTAAACATTCAAATAATATATGCATGTTCCATAAATTAGTGATGGCATTGTAGATACCATCTAACTATGTTGTGACTGGTCCTGGAATTGGGTTGACTTACCCAGGCGCCGCCCCATAGTCCAATGCCGTAAAAGTACAGGTGGGCTTTGACTGCGATGGCCATTATACCTGCGACGATTGATAGGCACGCGAGGACGACCTGTGTCGCTCCTAATCCGGTCGATGTAGGTCTGTGATAGTGTGGTCCAAAGAGTCTAATGGTCGTCGGTTGATAGTTGATCGCAGGTGAGGAATAGTAGACAATGGGACCTGGATGCTGGAGCTGCTGCGGCTGTTCTTGAGCCAGATTGTCGAATGCCATTGAGCTGTACAAAAATTTGTATTTAGTAACATGTGGGAGATTCTAGTGGTAAGTTTGCTTACCGGATTGCTTCATTTACTTTGCCAAGAATTCGGTACGTTAAGAGGCATTTTGTTCGCAAGGCCATGTGACTGCATCGGACCATGCTTTCCGATGTACGCGATCAACTCTGCGGAAGTGTACGCCTCCTGTAGCCGAGCGTTTACGTCTCGGTGGAGGACGAGCGATGCGGCCGTTGGAGTGACCTCGCACGATAGTCACGGGTGGCTATTCAATCTGCCGACCAACTCACGACGAAGTCATTTCCTTCTTATACCTCAACAAAGATCCGGACGCGCGTCATCTTCCATCAGTGAGGGTCTAATCGTCGACACCGTCCCGTGTCTGCGATCGGCGTTGACAGTTGTCGCTCTACTCATCGACGAAACTTGGTCTATATATATATATATATATATGGACTAAACAGCCATGCCATCTGTCATGTCATGTCATGCCATCTGTCATGTCATGTCATGCCATCTGTCAGCTGTCGACGGGAACCCGTTGGTTGGCCAGTTTCTGCACGTTTGTGCGGTGTCCGCTCGATAATCCGAAGGTTCGATAGTCGGAAGTTTAGATAGTCCGAAGATTCTATACTCTAACATTAATTTAACTAGAAGCTGGATTAATTGATGAAAGGAATGTTGTAAATCTGGGAGCTGGATTGACATGAGAAGAATCATGACTAAATGAAGCTGGATCTAAGGAAGAAATGGTGCAATCCAGCTTCTAGCCAAACAATTCTTTTCATCGATCAAGTGACCATTAAAACCGCAATCTGACCACCTATCGACCGGACATCATGAAATCTTCAGACTGTCGAACCTTTGGACAATCGAACCTTCGGACTATTGACACAGAACCGTTTGAGCGTGCTCCCACCACTGACGACTCATTTCAGCTTACTGTGCATGGTTTTTAAAAGATGTACTTCACTCGATCACTGTGTCATTTAACACCATATTAAGGCCAGCGCAGAGGCGTCTCTGAGTAGACATCATAAGGGCGCTATGCAAATGCTCGATGACATTACATTACAGTATATGATTCATTACATTCTCGACGAGAATCAAAGGCAGTTTGATAGTAATTATTAATATAATAATAAATGACACTTACTATTTGGAAGCTGCAGAGCAATCTCAAAACAAACTTCTTTAATCTTTAGTCGTTTCCCTGTGACTCCTGATTGTATTGAAACTTTTCTTTACAAGAAGGGTCTTCAGACATTTTACAGAGGTGCTAAAGAGAAAAATTATTGATATATTAATATTGGCTTACTGCGTTCAGGTTGAGCTCTTTGATGAATTGTAATGAAGTCGCCAAATAGTCTTAATTTAATGCTCCTGAAACCTTCCAAACGAACAAATATGCCAATTATAATGTTACGGCACTAAATATGTGTGGCTTAAACAGAAACATAACACTCAAAACCGGAAGTAGAATAGAGCTCAAGAGCGGACTGCTGTTCAGCATAACTTGTACCATGGCCATTTGATAAGATTTCAAGTCAGTTGTTGATTGGTACGATAAAATGCTTCGATCCACACGTCCCTTTGAACAGATTTTAAGTAGTGATGTTTGGTAGACCCTAGTGTTGTCAGTGAATTCAATGACTTACATAAGGCCTATATGAAATAGTCAATTTCCAAATTGACCCGAACCGATTAGATATCTTATCCTAAGCCTTCATAACCCTTGTTCACGCCTTCATTACTGCCCGACTGGATGACTGTTGCTCACTCTATGCAGGCCTTCCAGCTAGGTCTTTGCGGTGCCTGGAGCGGATCCTGCGTTCTGCTGCACGTCTTGTTGGACGCATTCCTGAATTTGGCCATGTCTCCGGCTATATGCTGGATGTGCTCCACTAGCTCCCCCTCCAACAGCGAGTCTCGTACCGTATCATCTCTTTGATATGGCGGTCCTTGCTAGGTCTCGACCCTGCCTATCTTCGCGATCTCTGTTACTCTACTTTGAGTGTATTGGGTCGCCGCTCTCTCCGCTCTCCTGAGCGAAGCATGCTCATACCCATTTGCCCGTACAGCTACTAAATCGTGACTTCTCAGTGGTTGGCCACTCGCTCTGGAACATGCTCCCGTTGGCGTTGCGGTTGTCGCCACTGAGACTTATTTTACACTCACCTTAAAACTGTTCTTTTTAACCGTGATGGAGTCGGGAGTGCTCCTGAAGAGTAGCCCTGAAGGGGCGCTGTATAAATCTCTATAATGAATGAATTTAAGTAATTTGTGCCATTAGGGCTTATGTCCATAGCTTTTTCTTGAATAAGAGCTTCAAATAGATATTCTTCCTATTTGCTGAGATTTGCACCTAAACTAGACTTGCGTCTGAAATGTATCCGATATGCCTGGGATCGCTTGATTTACATAACTAAATTTGTTCAATACGAAGATACATCTGGGAAGCGAGGATAACTAGGTAGAGTAACCAGTGTTCGTGACGTTGCAGAAATAATTTTTCTTGCCTCATATGTAAGTAAGACACATGTTGTTAACTTTTCCGTAGGATCGGTTATTTCAAGTGCCACATAATTGGGTCTCATAGACCCCATTACATTTGTTGGGTACTGTAACAGCTGCTATACTGTCTCATTAAAATTAGATCAAAGACTATCATGGCTAGTTAGCCGTTACTTTATGATTGACCGTTTTCAGTCTGACAATCGGTAAACAAGATTGCAATCTTGAGGCTGTCTGAGATGTTCTAATGCAGTCAAGTATAATTCAGAAGTGGTGACTTTCGCTGATGCAGTGAATAACAGTTAACATAATTAACATAACTATTCTGGTCGATACAGTAAGAGCAAAGCAGAAGATAAGACGCGGAAGTTCTGATTGCCTTCAAGTAGGCTACGCTAAACCGACTATCGCTGTCATCTACATGTATATGTAGCCACATGCGTCGCTTCTCTTCGGCCGAACACATGTCCTAAGTTCGATATACCCACCAGTCGCTAAAGGACGTTATGGTCTTAGACCTAGGCCTCATAAATTCAGATTGCCTGTTAAAGATGATCCTTCGAGTCCTATACAGAACTCTTATGTAGAACGAATTCTCTTTATTATAATAATTTAATATAATATTATATAAAACTCGATCGAATCAGACTCTGATACTAAACAACTAACATATTGTAATGGTTTGCGGTGTGACATTCCATGTATATCAATAAACGAATATTTATTAATTAAATGACTAAATTTAACCATAACCATAACCAACCATAACAATATATTTTTATTGATTACTGACACTCCATCAAGAAAATAAGCACAAACGATTGATAAATTAACGAGCTATAGAGAAAGTAGTCAAACCCTAAAGCTGAGGAGACCGTGGTCCCCCAAAAACAGGGTTACCCATTACGTAAGCGGTTGATGTAATCAATAATAGCTTGATTGTTTAACAAAAAGAGATAATTAGTCAACCAAGCAAAATTTTACAAGTTATAAGTAGAACGATGTAGCACTCTTTAGTAAGTCAGTAAGTTAGTAACAATCATAATTGTTGAGAGTCACAGTTAAAATATTATTCACACTGTGCTAAGATGTGTAGGCATACTTACGCAGTTTATGGTTAAACAAAAATACGTTTGAAAGACCGCGTAATTCTGTCGAAATTGTATTCCATACATTAGGACCAGAGCATCGAACTTAGAAATTTAGGGTGTTTTACGGGTGAAATTTGGCCTAATATTAGTAGACGAGCGTAGTTTAGGCTTATATGGGTTATCCTGGGCTAGGTGTATAAAATAATATTATTGTCAAAGTTAGAGGGTAGTTGGTTGGGAAAGTGTTTGTACATAAATTCGCTGGTTTGCAATAAATTAACTTGTTTAATACTCAATAATGTAAGTTACGTTGTAGGGACACACGGATGGGACAAGATGGGGCTTCCCAACAATAACTCTAAGGGCTCTATTTTGAAGGGAGATTAGCCCTTTTGGTTGTTGAGTGGTAGTTTGAAGCCCAATCAAGATTACAGTCAGTCAAGTAAAAGGGGCCATTGGAGTAGTATAGGTTAAAACGTATATTAACGGGCATGAGATAGGCGATTCTAGATATACATGTAATGTCTAGATTTTGGCTGCTTTAGACGCTAACATTTGAATGTGGTTTTTCCACGTTAGAAATTGATCTACATAGACATCTAGCAATTTAACTAAGATGAGTTTGGGAATGGGGGTCTTGTTTGCACTTAGTACACCTATATTGGCAGGAAGTTGATTACGATGAGAGGTAAAGATGATATAATTGGTCTTGGTGACGTTGAGCGATAGTTCATTTACAGTGACCCACCGTTAGCGTAAGCGAGCTCATGGTTCATTAATGCGATTAGCTTATCATAAGATGCATGTGATATAAATATGTTGGTATCGTCTACAATGATAAAAATTGAAGGAGATTCGAGGCATGTAATATTTTCGTTTGATATTATGCCAGCTGAGAAACCGCAGTTGTTTACAATCGATGAAAAACGAGGAAAAGTAGTATAAGATTATTAAGAGTTAACGGCTGTGTAACTCGCTAGGAATGGAAATTTTTTATTAAGCGTTAGTATGTATGGACACATGTGTTATTGAGTATATCAACTAAGATCGAACAAAAGTTCGACATTTGCTTGAATACATGTATAAGGTAACCACTCCTATTCTCAATGGGTTCTAGGTTAAAATTCCCTTGGGCAAAAACCCCCGGCCAATAAAACCCGGCCAATAACCCCCGGCCTATAACCCATAGGAAATTACTCCCCATGCAAATAACCCCCCGTGGCCACATCGTAGAGAGAAGTGAAACAAGAAGTTTTGATAAAAGAGTCTTCGAAAATAAATTTTCCGTAACGTATAGTAATATTATTTTCCAAAATAGGCAAAGCATCCATAATGAACCAATGCGTAAGGAAATAAGACAAACTAATGTAAAACTAAATCTAATCCAAAACTAAGCTAAATGCAATTACTCTACCGGGTACGCTGAAGAGCAATAGCCCCCTATCTTCCCAATGGCTCTGTCCTCGATCATCTACATCCTGTCTACCTCTCACTCTCTGTCACTATATGTTCCTCTATCGCTGGTGTCCCTTCTGACAGACGAGCTAATAAGGTTTTTGATTAATTAGAGCAACTAACGAAGTCGTTAGCGCAACGATTAAGAAAACGGTTAGGTGGCCTGCCATCTGCCGCCCATATTGTTATATATATACCCCACAGTATATGTTTATGTACTATGTTCAAATATTCTCGTCGTATCCTGTAAGTCAAATTTTCGCATAAATGAATAACAGTCACAATTTTAACAAAATAAATAGATAAATAACATTATCACAGAATAAAAGCACCATAGCAGCTATTGATTGCACAGCCCCGATGTTCGCAGTGTCATTATTTGCACCATAGTTGGCCTGGGGGGTTATTTTCTTAGGGGGTTATAGGCCGGAGGTGTATGGCCGGGGTAATTGCCCAGGGGGTTATTGGCCGGATACCTTCGCAATGCCAGGTAAATCTCAACTGATGAAGAGTCAACTGACATTTGTTACATTATTTAGTTTGGAGGTTTTGACATGCAAATAAAATTTATCGATATAAATAAACAGTAAATTCTACTCTCCTATACATGCCAGTTAAAAGGTAATTTAAATGCTGCAACTTCATCTACGTGTAAGGTCGACGTACACATAGCGTGGCAAGAGGTTCATCGCATAAAATGCCTATATCGTCTGTTTAACGATTCTAAAGGCGCTGAGAAGTGTCTAAAACCTCAAGGCTTCATACTGATCCTCCTCTGCTGTTCTCTGATGAATCTCTTGGGCATCATCGATCTTTGGAGGTTGTGTGACTTGAACTTGCAATGAGGTCATTGGGTTCGGTTGCACCATATCAGGTGCACTCGATGTATAGTAGACCGGAACGGTAACCTTGATAGACACAGGTAAGATCAGATATACAATATTTTATAGCATTATGGATTTCGAAAAGGCTCTATGTAAGTAGATATTTGCAAGCATCAAATCTGAACCTTAACGTGAATCTCGGTGTATAGCTTTCGAGATTAATCTCTTCCGTCCATTATTAGTCCTGCAAAATGCAGCGGCATTATACTTGGGAAACACATAAATACCAGATATGCTAAATCGATAAAATTCTGAAAACTGCGGCTTCTTAAAATCTGCTATTAGACTTTATAGGAATAATCACGGTTGGAAAAGTTGTGCTGATTTACCTCGTAAGCTAATGGGGTCTAATGCCAATACATGTGATGAATCTATTTTCGTAATGTACGGTATAATAACCATAACCATAACCATAATCAGTCATTTTATCGATAGGCTCTAAACTGACAGAATACAAAATATAGTCGAAAATAATCGGCGGAGGTTCAATGGGAAGCAATAAAGAAACCTCTGAGCGACCAACGATGTCCTGTTATCGGGTCGACCCTTTCTCACATGGAAATACAAGTAGCAATTTGGACTAGATAGCACGAAGATAGCTTTATAGCTTATCTAGTTGACTAAATGAGCACTTCTAAAGGGTATTCTGTTCAAGTAGTAAACGTTTGTAATTTGTTTTGGATAATCTGTAAGACTTTGACAACCCAATATCCAGAGGAGTTGCATTTAAAACAGAGGGACCATTATATTTCAAAGCAAATTGCCTAGTGGTTGTTCTACAAAATATTGCTCTAAGTTACAAACAGAGCAAGTATGGTAAGTGTGAAGCGTATGGGGAGCTCATTTTAAAAGTATTTGTACGTGAGCACGTTGGTCTGAAGGGCATTTATTTGAGAGACATCAAGAATGTTGGTCATGTAGAACATCTGGGTAGGTGATATTCGACCGCATTTATTGCAGCTCAAGATCATATAAATAATTCTTTTCATGCAGGAATATAAAAATATAATGGACTAGCCTAACATTCAAAAATCGAAACTGCAAGACGAAAATTATCGCTGAATATCTTTGCAAAGCATACTTAATCCAACCTGTTCTTTTGACGCTTCGTCAATTGCACGAGCGCTGACTCCCATCAGCCAAAATCCAATTATAATTTCCAAGGATCCAACTCCTATCATCATAGAATTCGCCGCGATTGCCCCTTGCAACTAAAGAAATGGAAAACAAAATACATGTAAAGCTTAACGTCAATTAAGAAACGTTCCAATAATCATAATAAATTATTAAAAATTATTGTTCATGTCGAAGAAGAACTAGTAAAGGCAATTCTGTAAGACAGGCGTGGCCTCCAATAGAAATTCCTGGCCCCTGGGAAGACAGTCACGGGCATCTGAATAACATGTGTCACTGAGATATATGGGAAAAAATTGAAATAATAAAAGTACGGGTGCAACCGTATGATATTATATGTATATAATAATTTACATTTATTCTGAAATTTGAAACCACCCTTCTTCCAACATGTTTTTATCAGTATTGCACACGCCTCGACGGCGCAATTGCAGTTGTACTGCAAAGTAATTGGGCGCAAAGGACTTGCTCAAGGTCCCTACACAGTGACTGACGTCTCAGACGAGAGTCGAACCCGCTCATTCAGCGCACGCTGAGCGTTACGGTCCGACGCTCTAACCAATCGGCCACCGTGCCACACCATAACATATATAAAGCTACATGTATATATATATAGTAATTGTGTTATATATATAACTATGATGGTTGATAAGTGTTTTGACCTTCTCTCGCTGCATGAATTTCTTGAACAACTTACGTGCTGCATGCTTCGATTAAATCATTTTGAGAATCTGCTGAAAGATGATTGTCTGAAGGCATTGTCAAGTTTTTTAGATTGATTTACCTATGAACCATGTGCTTCTAGAACTGGATCATACTCGGGGCTCGAAATGAACCGGAATGGAGCGGAACGCCGCTCCTGTTTGTAAAGTGCAACGGTATTATCGTTCCGATTTGTCAAATACCGGAGTGCATCAGAACGCCGTTTCTTTACGCCGCTTGAAAATTTTATTTCGTGGCCATTTTGCTATTCAGTTTGTTTCAAGTGGAAATTATTTAAAATTCCGATTGCAACGTCCGCTTTTTGTCATGAATCACAATACTAATCTTGAAAAAATGTCAATGAAGGGGCATTAAATATAACGAGGTGGCAACTCTTCCCTACACGGTATTTATTTGCATTGACATTTTTATTTAAGAAAGCGTGGCCAAAACTTCGGTCTCTCAACGCAAGGAAAAATAACTTCTGCGGCCAAAAGTTTTTTACACACGTCTAAAAATAACACTAACCCTAACCCTGACCCTAAACGACCCTCACGATGACCCTTACCGACCCTCACGCACATATTAAATTTTTTAAGGTGTTTTTAACAATGACCAGACCCGCAATAAACTAATGAAATATAAAATACTCAATATTTATACAACCAGCTGTGAACCCATGAAAAATCACTGGTCGCACTTCATTATAACCTTAAATTACACGATGTACACGTCAAAATTGAAGCGTAAGGTATACAGTTAATAATAATAATAGTAATGACGACGATTTATAAGGCGCCGTAAACGCGGCCATACCCTTGCAAGGGCGCCTAAAGTTGGACATCTATTGAGACTTCTACCGTCGAATCAAAAAATGGAACGCGTAAAGACCGCTGCGCAGGTTCAGGTTCACCTTAACGGTTTGCAATTCCCTCGAGTTTTCCATTTCGTTCTTATAAAATGCACCATGTGATGTTATGACTTGTCAACTAAGTATACACGGTGTATTGACTTCCATTGATCTAACAACCGATACAAACGTTTCTTCGCTTCTGATATTTTGTTGTGTCACTACCAAACCGATCGGACTCCTTCTCGATATTTTCAAGTGTGTCCTTCTAGCGCACCCTTTGGCTAGTGTCGTCCGTTACTATGGAAAGTCACCAGGATAAGCCTAATTACGTGATGCTTCGGTTGCCAAATCGTATAGATCAACATCATTATATGAGAATTATGGACCCAAACCAATTTATCTAGAGCTACTAATTCTTTCAATTAAAAACCTGGATTACGAATTGATTGACTTTATTACCACCTTTTCATTGCAGAAGCCCTCGTAGTGCCAGTTGGGTTCGCAGAAATAAAGGTCGTGTTGAAGTGCGGTGGTGGCTACAATGATTTGTACGATACCAATGATAATGTCAAAAACTGAGAAGACTAGTGTTGCTATTATCTGCATGAAAAAACACACAAATAGACATTTTACAATCCAATTCATGTACAGTGGTTGCTGATATTTGGTGAACCATTGTCGTTTCTTTAGCTTTGTATAGCGCCTCTCATAGAATAACTAGTCAGAGGCGCTCTCAGTACGGAAGCCCCAGGTGGAAAGAAACACCTTCAAACGCCTTTTTTGACTTTGTGAGGTTCTAATAAGGCGCTATATAAATGGTAAAGTCAAGTCATGTCAAGTTGGTTTTATTGAAACCAAGGAAGGTATATCAAAACTCAACATGTATACAAGAAAATGCCGAACCAATGGCTCAAAGGGAGAAACCCAAAAGGGCCTAATCCCCGCTTACTAGGCCCCCCAGTAGTTTTGAAATAACATAAATATGCAGACGGATATGGTTAAAAAATATGCAGTATAATTAGAAATAAACTTAACTATGAACTAAAATGCACACAAGAAGGAATTAGTAAGCCTGTGAGTGAACATGTATACGAAGATGCTTTTTAACTGCATAAAGACTAGACAAATTTCTAAGCTGCAGGGGAAGACCATTCCATAAACTCTCACCCACAAATTTAAGAGAAAATTGACGTGAGTTAGTTCTTGCAAAAACCCTTCTTATATTTGAAGCAGATCTCACTTCATAGTCGTGAACTGAAGAAATTGGTTGGAAGTAGCCATCAAAAGTAGGAGGTAAAGTATGCGAATTATATTTATATAGGAATTCACAAATTTGTATGATTTTAATTTGATCCGGTCGTGGGATACCAAGTTGTTGAAAGAGGAGGGATGAGGCATTGTGAAAAGATCCCGAAATAACTCTCAATGCTCTTTTTTGTAAGGTAACAAGTCTTTTCAACCTAAAAACATAATTAGAAGCCCATACCATGGCACAATATGATAAGTAAGGGTGGACAAGTGTATAGTACAGAGTAAGTCGTAGGTGGAGAGGAAGCAGGTATAGGCCTTACATAAATTAGAGTGAGAGGCCGATGGAGAGAAGTCAGTCATTCGTTTCGCCCTTAGTAATGGCGGAAGGTCATTCCAGGCAGCTGGACCAACAACAGCAAATGTGTAATTGTAATTGACTCATTCGACATCAATCGACGAATGATGAGAATTTTCAAATTTTAATGTTTGCTTTGACAAAAGCCGACTTTTGTATTCAAACAACATTTGACAACAGAGGGAAAAGGTAGCCGACCACTTAAATAGTTTTTTTAAATGTGAAATATTATTATTTTTGCAATATTTTGATTTCGTTGACCTGTAGTTTCGCCCGTCGAACGATATCTATCTGTATGGTTGAAATATTTGTTTTGTACACGTGTGTAATAGGTTTATGCTGCACTTGTGTTACCATTCACTGTAGAGCTAATCATGCATTCATGTACGAGTCATAATGGGAAAATATGCAATCAATTGTAATAAAAAATATTACTTACAATCGACGACAATAGTAATCAGTAGAAGAGAGGAAGTAAAACAAGTAGGTGATGATGATGATGTTTATGAATATAGACGTGCATAGACCTACCAGCTGATTCTTTGGGTCTTTACCAGCTGCAATAGCTAGAGATACGGCAACTAAATACTGTGAACAAGCAAAAATCATAAGTTAAGCTAGTTAGATTTAAATAGTTTTTTCTATATAAGTAAGTAAGTAAGTATAATCTTTATTCAACCAACTGCATATCATCACTCTGGTGAACAATTCATCTAAAAGTACAGCATTCAAATTAAAAACGAATATATCGCTAGACTGTCTACCTGTGGAATAACAGGGTCATTAGGTCGTGGGCCTAAGGAGTAGGAGGTCGTCTATATTGGAAGAAGGAATCGCAGCAAAATGTGACCCGGATTATACGGGACCGCTTAGGGTGGCATATGTTTAAAAGTACAGCACTCTCATTCAGAAGGATTTTCGCGCTAGATTGTCTGCCTGTGGAATAACATGGTCATGCGGTCGTGAACGTAGGTAGTAGGAGATCGTATTTACAGGAGGATGGAACTGGTGCAGCACGTGACCTGGGTTCTTCAGTATCGATTTAAATTTGGCCTCATCAGCCAATCGGCTCAAGTGTTCAAATGTAGGTTCATCTTCTGGCAGATAGGGTGGACGATTGAACTGGTTCATCACTGGCTGCAACCGGGCGCGTTCCTGCTGTCCCAAGTAACCCCATTGTTAATCCAAGAGGATTTGGAGCTGGCTTGCGATGTTTAGTCAGGTGCTTTTGCGATGAAATGGTGATAATAATTTAAAGTCAATCAATTCATAAACCAGTTATGCGTGTTTGACGATATTGAAGCCATGACTAAACGGCAACGATCTCAATCCAAGTAGTATTTGATAGTGTCTTGAAAATATAATTAATTTAATTGCCATTTATTGTAGAATTTGCAGTCCGGTGAGAAACTTCTAAAGATTCTGCACCGATCAACATCCTTACTTTTTTTTAATGAAATGCGAATTAGGCTTACTTAAGAATGTGATGTGGTAGCTTGGTAACGGACCTAACTATGCCTGCAAATAAAATGAATTATTCCCTGTCTTATTATCAGAAGGTTGTAAGATAGGAAGAGGGGTAAACCAGGGATGTCTGCTGACGCCATTACTGTACATCATAAATGATGAGGCACTTACAAGAGAGGCGATAAGAGATGTAGAAAAAGGATTAGAGGTGGGAGGTCAAATAGACAATTTGTGAGATATGTGGACGACAAATCAATGGTGGCCAGCACAGAGTTGTCCACAGGTCGGGTCGCCCCACAGACTGGATCCGATTGGGTCGGGTCACGAATATCTGTTCTTTTGGCAAGTCGGATCACGTCAAGATCCTGGTGGGTCGGTTCGTGTCAGGTTTACAGCCTGAACTCATTTTTATGCAGAACCTCACTTTTACTCTGTGAAAGTAGGTTCCTCACAAAATTATAGAGAGAATCGTTACACCTGTTTGACTGCATGCCTGGGAATTGATTGGGTCAGAATCAGAATCATCTGGCAGGCTAATTATATAAGGTGCAGGATCCAGGGCTAAAGAGTGTGCACGGCCAGCTGAGGAAAAGAGCCACTGGCCCGCGGAATGACCAGAAGTCGCTGGCTGGCTGAAAGATGAGACAGGTGAATGGGTAGGGTAGAGAGACAAGTGATTGAGATTGAGAGGCAAGGTATAGTTAGAACTCTGGATGACATTTCTTATTATGTATTATGATGATGATGATTTCTTTACCCGAAGGCAGGTTCGCCGTAGGCTTGAATGTATATTACGAAAAGAAGGTCTGCTGTTGACGGTACTAGAGGGAAGAATGCTAGGGAAGACAACAGGGAGAAGGAAAAGATTTAACATGCTGAGTGATCTGGACAATGGAGAGCCTTACGTAACTACGAAGAGAAAAACGAGCGACAGAGGGAATTGGAGAGAAAAGAGGGAACACAAGAATCGTCCACATCAAAATCCTGGTCATCAGCAGAGGGCCGAAGAAGATTAATATAATCGGCGTGTAGGTCTTAGAGCAAGTGATTCCATAAAGCGAATTTACATGCATACTCCATAAATTCGTAATGGCATTGTTGAAGCTGGATTTTTTTCAAACGAGAATACTATTTGAGTTGACTTACCACGGTTCCGGCCCATATTCCGGTGCCGACATAGCACCATTCGCACCATTCGGCCCTGAACGCGAAAGACATTATACCCGCGGCGATTGACACGCACGCGAGGACGACCTGAGTCGCTCCTAAACTGATCGAGGTAGGTCTGTTATAGTGTGGCCCAAAGTGTTTAATGGCCGTAGGTTGGTAGGTCATCGCTGAAGAGGCGGAGTAGACGATGGGAACTGGATACTGGACCGGCGGCTGTCCTTTTGCCGGGTTGGAGTATTCCATAGATCTGTACACAGATTAATATGATTCATTACGCGGTCGTCGAGAATCAAAGGCATTGAAATAATAAGTATTAGTATGATTAATACAGGCATTTGCAAGAGCAGCTAATGTTGATTGGCAACTGCACAGTGATCTCAGAACAAGCTGCTTTTATCGGCTCCATGTGATTTCTGAAATCGATACATCAAATAAATTTTAATGTAACTTTTGGTTAACAGTAAATTTCTTTAAATAATTTACCTTGACTCAAACGATATTATTATTTATATTGACTCACTGTGCTCAGGTCAAGCTCTGTCGGAATTATTATGAAGTCCTTAAATATCCTAAATTCAGTACTTCTGAAGCCTCAAAAGGAATTAATTAGACAAATAAATTTAAAACTACTGCACTGAAAATGTGTAGCTCTAACGGAAACATGATTCTCAAACCGGTATAGGAACACATTTATATATGGCAAATTCCACAGCTCAACAATAGACTGCAGTTCAATAGAACCTATACCTTGGCCATTTGATAAGATTTCAAGTGAGCTGATGAATGCTACGCGATACACCCTCACTTTGAACAGACTTTAAGTAATGATGTTGGATAGCCTATCTCAATGGAATCAATTGGTTCATATCAAATCTTCAGCATTCCAAATTGAGCCAAATTGATCAGATGTTTGCCTATAATATGTACAATTTATACAAATATTCTATATTATTTGTGCCATTAAATTTAAAGACTTTGCCTTGAATAAGAGTCTTGATAACTTAGATATTTCTTTGATATAGGCTTATTAGATTTACACTTAAACTTGATCTTCGTCGAACTGTGTCCGATAAGCCTGGGATCGCTTGATTTCATTTACATCACTAAAATCGTTTATTACTAAGATGCAATTGAGTAGCGATGATAATTAGGTCGACGAACCAGTGTAGATAACTTTGTTGAAGGATCGGGTATTTCAAGTTTATCACTTGGGTCTTATCGACCACAAGGGAAATTGATGGGTGCTGTAAACACCAGCATATTAAAATTGAATTATAGGTCTTCGTGGCTAGTAACGTCATTAATGTCATAACGTCCTCTTTGCAGTCTGATAATTGCTAAGAAAGATTGCACTCTTGAAGCTGGCTGAGTCATTCTAAGGCAGTCAAGTATTGAGAAGAGGTGTCTTGCTCTGATGCAGTGAATCACAACTGACAGAATTATTCTGGTCGGTACAGGACGAGCAAAGAAGAAGATAAGAAGCGGAAGTTTTTCTTGCTTCAAGTACACTGAGCCTACTAGCGGTGTAATCCACAGGTACATGTGGCCACATGCGTCACTTCTCTGCCGAGCTAAATGACTCAATGACATTACACTTGTTTCAATGCCTTAATTCGGCTTTCGTGTTGATTCGCATACCCTGCCTAGAACATTTACTAAGGACTAACGCTTGTGCCCTATACGTCAACCGACACAGAAAGCAGCCTTGAACGATTTATTCAGTATCCCTTAACTGAGCCACACTGTTCGGCGGTGCTGCCTTCAATTAACTATAATAGCTATTCATGGGACGCTTCGATAAAACGGTTAAAGGATCTGGAATGCATGATGTGAAATGCCGATAAAACTAAAGGTCAGCCATGTTTGCTCGCATCACTTTTCTTGATCTCTTTTCATCCTTATATATACATACTATATATATATATATATATTTAATCTGTTGCTTCCATTTCTCTTCTTTAGGCCTATTCATGCATATTACCGTATGTTTTCAGGAATTTGAAATTAAAGACAACTTTTATATGTAGCGACCAACGACTGGATTAGGAAAGGCTGCAGTGAAGGCCCAAATTGTTTGAACGTGTTAGACTAATTTCTAAATAGACCCTATATTTAAACTGACAAGAACGCTGTATGATTACAATCAGAGTAGGAACGGGTTATCACAAGTTATTATGAGTTTTAGTAAAATTCTATTGTGTCGACACCAATGCTAGGTAACCATCACATTCTACATCTAATTTAAACAACACCATCGCAAAAAAAATAGCGTCCTCTGTTCTGCACGTCCGTAATATTCATTACTCTATTATTCATTATTCATTACTCCGTGTGTTTTGAGTGTTGACAGGTTTAGTCTGCTAATTCCGTCAGTATTAGTGCTCAGACATCTTATCAGTATCTATGACCAAAAAATAGTGATAATTGCAATTTAAGTTATATCAAATATTTATCATGATAATAAATATTGATCAAATACTTTCGCAATGAAACCTTGCTATGATTCTGCTATGGAACTGCAAAACAAAATGATAATTACTTGCTAACTAGGCCTTTTTGGAAGGGGCAGACCAAAACTAGTTAGGCTTATTGCTAACCGCCAAAGACCGATGTAGAAGACAACATTTGTCATTCTCCCACAAAATTTTAATAGTCGTTAATCGGTTTCTGAAAATTGGAACATCATTTCATTGTTTTCATTTCTAAAAGAAATTGATTATGAAATTCGGGTTGCAGTAACCGAGACAAACCTAACCAATAACTTGGACCAAAATGGACCAAAATGAGCAAACAATTACAATGACTGCTCGAAGTTGTCAATAATGTCCCATGTACATGTATATATATGAGACCCATCTGACCAAAAGGAGGCTTAAGTCGGATTTTTTACAATTTGAGTATCATATCACATTTTAAAGGGTTAAGTCCGTCCTTTAACATGACACTAACTTTATTGTTCTAAGATGTTCCTGTCAAAAGTTATTAGTAAAATATATGGCTCAGCTGTTCGATTATAATTCCGAGAAAAATGCATTTAAAGTTCGGTGTAATTTTGAAATAGTAAATTCCTAACCGACCTTGTCCAGAATTGAGTGAAATTTGAGACTGACAAACTAGCTTATGTTTGTTGTCTAATACAGCATAGGCTAAACGAATGTATGGGCTTTCTACTTGCATCAAGATTGCTGTAATAGCCGCAAGCCGAGCTTGGCTATTAATGGCTGGAAAATGGCCAATTATAAGAAGTCGTTAAATTATTAACACACTGGCTGCCACAAAGTCATCTAAAGGCCATTAAAAATTAGATTTTTGAAATATCTTGGTTTTTATACGTTTAAAACATATTCATATATCAAGTTCTGTAAAAAAATAAGAAATTGAAAAAAATGACTTTTTCTCACATTTTTGCATTTATCTCACTAACGTGTGTGACGTCTTAAGCCTCCTTTTGGTCAGATGGGTCACATATACATATATATATATAACCATAATCACAACCATAACCAATCGTTTTTATTGATCAACTAACAATCGACAGAGATTGTAATAGTGGGCTATAACAGTTTAATGAGGATTGACAGCAAAACACTAGGGAAGAATAGACCGTAAAGAAACCGAAGTTCCGCTAACATTGACAACCTTACACAAAGTTAACTGAAAATAGGTGGCGTTTGAAGGTATGATAGTATATTGAATAACTTGACTGGTTAGTTTTGCAGAGCTTTTATTTATATATATATATCATTATTATAAATAACAGTGGCCTGTTATAATAACGGAAAAGTTGAGGTAACAGCGTTTGACTGAGAAACCAAAGCATGTGAATTTTCAAAATGAGTGACTGCAAATCAAGATGAATAACCAGAGAGTCGTAGAAGAAAAAGCAGATTGTTTTTGACAATGTTGCGGAGAATAGCGCCATGTTGAACGGACGAGGGAAATTGCTGTTGGATTTTTAAACGTTGTGTGTGACAAGTTAGTTGTGAAACTCTTAATTCGTCCGAACGCTTATGATGTCATCAACAGCAGAATTCGAATATATTTTGCCAATTTAAAACAACAGAATCACCGGAACATGTTGAAGACGTTGATGAATGCATACGTACAACGATGATTAACTTATTGTGACATATTTTAGGGTGAACATGATCAGCGAATGATCCTTGCCAAACATGATAACATCACAAATTCCATCAATAAAATAATGTTATATTATGTTTTGTATATTTAAATCAACTAGTGGTGCGGGATCTACAAACCATTGTTCCAAATGTGGAAACAATTTTACATATTTATATTACGATACCAATACAAATAGGCTACAAGTAAGTGATGCCTCCAATGATCGATCTTTTCCCGCGCTTTATGGAGTGATAAGCTAATCATAAATTCCATTGACAATGATGTTTGTTACTAGTTGTGAAAAAAAGTAACAGTGATTCAATTTCACAGCACTTTGAAAACAAATTTACCAGCATTACTCATATTAGCCTCTATGATAATTATTATATATCTTCATGGTAGGCCCTAATACAATAAATGAATAGTTGGCCTATGCGCTATTCCTTCGTTTATTTTATTGTTGGGCCAATCATTAGGCCTACTTCTGCTTTCACTGATAATACGTGGAATTCTGATTACATGTATAGATGCAAAGCAAAAGGAAAGAAGTTCTGTGACTTGTATGTTTTGGAACTTTTGTTTCAGACTGTTTCCTTGTAGAAGGTAATGTTGTTGACATGAGAAAGCAACTGTCTTTCTGTGTGCTAGCAAATTGACGACCTCGTCATATCCGCGACTCGAGGAGATATTTTGAATTGGCGCTATATCAACTCTTTTTGATTGATTGGTTGAGTGATTGATAACTAAGATCACATAAGCATGTTTTCTAGCTGGTTGCAATGCTAATTCTATATCGTGAAGACACTGGGTTATTGAGCACAGTCTTCCGTTTGGAATCTATAGGAAGTCTAGACTCTGCCAGAATGATACAGAATGCAATTGTTAAAAGTAGGAATTGTGTCCTTGACTATGGCTTGAACATCTTTGTTTTACCACCTGATTGATTCGTCAATGATATCCAGGGACATCGTCTCGAGACCGGAAAACTGCGGTCTTGGTCTTGAGTGCATCGGTCTTGGCCTTGGTGTTAGTATCGAATGCATTGTTCCTGGTCTTGGTCTTAAAGGAACGGTCTTGAGATTGGTCTCCGTTTTAAATTAGCTGTCCTGGTTATTCCCCTTATCAGAGCAATTTTTCAATATTCGTCGGTTATTTTCGATTATTGAAGACACCGATGCGTAGGTCCTAAGCGACTGTTATCTATTTATGGCGTGCTGACCGAACTTCTGGATCTTTATAAATATGTAACTATGGAAAGAGAAATAAAATACATCTGCAATAAAGCCAACCATTTCAAAATTTTCTTTCACAAATGTCAAGGTTTTGTAACAATCTAATAATTATGTGGTCTGCCACGTGTAAACACTGTTAACCTGCAATTCCGAGGTCCGTGGTACAAGTACACCACTCAAACGGAACATTAATCTACTTGTTCATATGTCTTAAAGTATTTACCTATTGTTTAAATTCTGTCAGTAATCTATAGTGTGATATTCTCAGGCTGAAGCCAAGGACTGAAACCGCTAGCGTTTGAAATGTACTGTTATAGAAGGATATTGCAACCGAGCTGGACACAAAAAGTAGCAACGGTTGAAGTAAGAAAAAGACAAATCAAAGAGAATATGATGCAAGACTTAATTAACCTAAAATTGGGACTGTTTGTGCATATCTGCAGAATGGATAATGAAAGAAAAATAAAGAATGGGATGACAGTAATTATTGAGGGAACGGGAAGAAGAGGAAGACCTTGCAGAGAATGGCTTGATGACATAGACGACTTGTGTGGGACCGATATGCACACCTTATTACAGCTAACCCAGTACAGAGAAGCATGTAGAACAAGGGTCAAATGTTCAGTGGACACATATGGGCTTTCAGCCCATGGATCATGATGATGATGATGATGTACCTGTAAGTATGTATGTTTGTGTTGTGTATATATATATTATTGAATACACTTGCAATTCAATATTTTATCAGTTTATATCAATGACATATAAAGCTCAATTCACGCAGAGTCAACTGAAATTTATAACATTATCAGTTGGCTGTTGTGACATGCGAATTAAATTGATTTATATCAATTAAACAGTAAATTCTAGAGTTTCATACATGCCAGGAAATAAGTGATTAAATGCTGCGTCTATGTAATCTGCAGCTGACGTAAAAGCTACACATTTCATGACCAGAAGTCCATCACGTCTGTTTAATGAATCCAAAGGCGTTGAAGAGTGTCTAAAACTTAAAGCCCTCGTACTGATTCTCCTTGGTCGCACTCTGATGAATCTCTTGGGCACCGTTGATCTGTGGAGGTTGTGCAGTCGGTGTAGGCATATTATAGTAGACCGGAACGTTAACCTTCATTGACACAGGTAAGATCAGATATGCAACATGTTATGGCTTCATGGATTCTACAAAGGCGCTACATAAGTATTTCCATCATACATGCCTCCAATCAATCAGTAGATCAATGTGAATCACGGTGCTTGCATGGTTTGCAAGACAATACGGTTCCGCCCAATAATTAGACCTGTAGAGTAGCGTCTTAAAATCTGCTCCAAAAATTTATGGGAATAATTATGGTTGGAAAAGCAGTGTTGATTGACCTCGTAGGCTATATTCGTCGTTATGAATAGATAGATAGATAAACCCTATGGAGGCATTTAAATGAGGACAGGTTTGGAAAAATACAGAGTAGCTTGTCTGTTTCACTAGCTTCCGGTTCAGCAGCGCATTCAATATAGGATTTCCTCTATTATTCTTATTCTTATTCTTATTCTTATTATTATTATTATTATTATTATTATTACTATTATTAAAGGAGTAGTTTTCAGTATAGTAGGCAGGCAAGGAATAACACGGGGAATGATGGCTTGGTGTCAATAGATAATGCGATGGAGGCTCAGGCTGAAGGCAGGATGCGCATGTATAAACCCTGCTACCTGTTGAGTGGGTGCGAATGTTACCAGTCTACTCACATTCTTCTGCTCATAGAAAACACAGGCAAGAGACACAATACTCATTATATGTAATTTGTAAATGAAAAGTTATATAGCGCCACTCGATTTCAGAGCCGCTTACGACTCGACACAGCTAAACGGAGAGCAGGAAGTCTTAAGGCGCCAGAGGCAGGCGACAAAGGGAAGAGTGAGCAGCTCCTCCCGGAAAGGAAGGGGAACAGTCCACGGGCAGAGGAATGATACATAAGGATACAATACAAAATACAATCGGCAATAAAGCGGAGGAATGCTATGGCATAAAACTATGTAGGATTAATTTATATTCGCAATATTTAGGCCATACGGTATTACAATGAAATGCTATTTAAAAATCGATAATATAAGAATAAGCTATCGATGAATATCTTTGTAAAGCATAGTTAATCCAACCTTTCTTGGTGATGATGCGTTAATTGCTTCAGCGCAGACGATTATCAACCAAATTCCAATGATGATTTCCAATGATCCAACTGCTGTCATGATAGAATGGGCCGCTACTGCCTCACGCCACTAACAAGAAGGTAAAAAAGCACCTGTAAAGAGCTTAACCGTGAATTGTGAAATTTTCCATAGATTAATATCTTGATTGATTAATTAATTAATGCACATGCCGCCGAAGAATTAATGTAAATAAAGACAATTCTTTATAACTGTTTGTTCACGCTACCACGTCAAACTAAATTCATGAACTGTGGGCCTAGACTAACTCCTTACATCCCTCCTCGTTGCCTGCCATCTTCGAACACCGGTCTTTAGTTGAGTTAATATGCAGAACAGTTACGGGCCCTCATGTCCATCAAGGAATGGAGTTGACTGGCACTCTATCTTTGTGGATTAAATTCACTTCCTTACTTCAAAAAGGCGGCTCAAAACTAACTACTTTTTGTTCGCTTTTAAGGACTGCAAAGTGAATTCTCCTCCGGTGTCATAATTATAGAGTCAATCCTCGAAACAGGGTATCTGCTGAAATAATGTCTCCTTCCCGGAGACTCTGTATTGGTACAAAGTCTCCCTATAGAAATAGAATCCTCGCCTCTACGATACAAAGTCTTCCCCGTAGTAAAATCGGCCCTCTACAATTATTTTTTGCTCCTTTCTGTATAATTCTATGATCTATGCATTTTCTGCAATAAAAAACTGTTCTATTTATTAGCTGAATAGACAATTAAACATAGTAATAATATAAACAAGAAAATTATTAAATTAATGTGTTGTATTGAGGTAATTTATAGTATGCCATAGAACCCCTGTGATGCAGAAAGCGCTCATGTCCATGTCATTACAACGCAACGATAAGATTAGCCTACACACATTGTGATAAATTAAGAAAATTACTTTGACTATAATTCTATAAAGGTGAACCAAACGCTGAGACGTCATGGTGATTAAGGAAGGATATGCGCAAATTTATAATTTCGTTTGGTATTTGGTATCTAATTTGCTTGTTTAAAATCGTCTAGAAGATTTCAGACGTGTCTAAAAAGACTCTCTTTATACTAGGCCTATTCAGAAGATGGGCCGACGAAGAGATATTGAAAAAGATAAAGCATGGGAATAACAAAACTGTTATCGGGAATTGGTACTATATACATTATAAGTTTCAAATTTAAATTACAAATGAACCTTGTTCCCGAAAATTTATACATTAGTATTTTACAGTATTTTATATCGGATCACTTGTCTTTTACTGTCTCGTACTGTCTCGAACTGTTTTGAACCTTATGTCTCGGTCTCGGTCTTGGTACCTCAGTGTCTCGGTCTCGGTCTAGGCATCTCACTATTTCGGTTTCGTCTTGGTCTTGAAGTTTCAAGTCTTGCATACAACACTGCTCTGTTCCAGAATTTGGTCTCCTGGAGCGAATTTCTTCTGAAATACGTATACGCCGGAGGGAGAATCTGTTTCAAAATAGAGTCTCCGGGGAAGACTTTTACCGGGTAGACTCTGTCACGCCACACAGTTAAACATTTCGGTGTAGGCCAATATTCTGCGTTATAAATTGGTTAAATCACAGTAATGTTAAATCACAGTAATGTTAAATCACAGTAATGTGATTTAACTTACACGTTTATAAGTCAGCGATATATATATATATATATATGATAATACGTTTTTATACACTCGACACAGATTACCATATAGATCAACATCATAACATTATTCATTTTACATGTAGGAATTACAGACCTTAAAACCAGTTTGTCTGGAGCTACAAAATATTTTAGTTGAAAACCTGGTTCATGCGTTTGTTATTGACCTAATAATCACCATTTGAGGGCAGTCCCGGGAGTCGTCGTCATAGTAGTCGCAATAATAAAGGTCGATGTGAATTCCGGCTGTTGTGGCCTGTACGATACCAATAATAACGTCGAAAACCGAGGAGACCAGTGTGGCTATTATCTACGTGAAAGAACAAACACAAAAAACAGTCTTATAATCAAGTTCCTGCTGCTCAGATGTACAATGTGGTGAATCATTATCGTTTCTGTAGATTTATGTAGCACCTGTTCCAGAATAGACTATCAGCAAGGAAACCCCAGGGAAAAACAAACGCCTTAAAAGAGGGAGAAGCCGATGAGGAATAGCCAGTCATTAGTTTTGCTTTTAGTGATGGGGGAAGGTTGTTCCAGGTAGTTGGACCCATAACAACAAAGGCCAGGTGTTGGGCCAAGGCAGTATTTGTCCTAGGAATAAAAACATCAAGACGATCAACAGAGCCCAAGGAACGAGGTAATCGTCTTATTATGCCTGCATATTAGATGCGAGTAATAATGGATTGTACGACTATGCGTAAGACGTTTAACGGAAAGAAAGCTTGAAAGAATTATGCAAATTGATTCATTCATCATTAATCTACGGAAGCCCAACGGTGACATACGATTATTTTTATTTATCTAGTGCGCACTAGGTAGTATCTAGTTCCCACTAGATAGTATCTAGTGCGCACTAGATAATTTTCTAGTGCGCACTAGATAAATCTATGCAAAATGGCTGACATAAATCAATGCCAGGATTAGACTTGTGAAAATTTCCTTTTAAGCTTAGAAAACAATAATAATGTAATAAACAAATAGTGAAGGTTATAAGCTTACTATATTACAGTAAGCTTATAACTTTCAGTATTTGTTTATTACGGCATTTACTTGGTTTAAGGGTTGACGCCAATGAAAATTGTGTCTGCTGTACGACTTTCGAGCTTCGTGTCTCTCATTCCAGCGGAGCTCTCTTTATTGAGCCACATGCAGAGTTTATGGAGTGGCCATGTGTTAATACTCCACAATATAACTGCACTTCAATAAAGCCATACCTAAAAAGTGTTCAGAATTTCTCACAGGCAACTTTGGTCGAGCGCTTTGTACAAGGTTACAAGACAGTGGCTTTAAGTAGATTAAAGCCTGCGAGACAAAGACATGGAATATGACGCCACCATATCATGTCTCTCCACTATGATAAATAAAATAATGATAAGAGGACTGTGTGAATGATACAATAATATTGCCTATATATGTACGAAGGGACCAGATTTCGGAGCCACTATATTGAATTTCGAAGATTAAAAAGAGATTTTGCCCAAGATATTCTTGGCATTGATTTATGTCGGCCATATTGTATAGATTTATCTAGTGCACACTAGTGCGAACTAAATGGTATCTAGTGCGCACTAGATAAATAAAAATAATCGTATGTCACCGTTGGGATTCCGTATTAATCGGTGAACGATGAGATGTTTCAAACTTCAAAGTTTACTTTGAGAAAGGCTGATCATTGTACTCAGACCAACATTTAACAACTGAGTGTTTCTCTCTGCAGTGAAAATGCAACCGACCACAATGATACATACATCATGTAGCTACTCAAATACTGTTCATGGAAATATTTAATTTAGTTGGAATATAGTTTGTTACTCCGAACGATGTCTTAGCTACTTGAATATTTTGTTTTGGATGTAGGCCTATCTGGGTTTTAGCAAATGTTGAAACACTGCGAAACATTGCAGAGCTGTACAGTACTGCAACCCAGCGCATCTACAGGTGGAAAATCGTGGAATGCTCTTCAAGATGAAGGGTAGCTTCAAAATAAGCGGGGTCTGTCCCTGACGAATAAACAGTCGCGGACCAACAGCGGAAACTCCACCAGAGTGCAGTGGAGAGGTGAGTGGGGACACCATCTCTTTGAAAAATTGCATATATGCCTACCCATTGACGGAATTGGGGCATGCATGGCAAGATCAGGTCGCCATCACAATAAACCTGGCTCCACTGCAGAGTGGGCACCTCAGGAGAGGAATAGACGTAGGTGAAGGAAAACTCTGACGCTAAACCGCTAAATTACCGCTGATATTTTACAACAGAAGATCCAGTCCCCAGCCTGGAAACAAGAGGAGGGTCGGTCGAATGGGTGCAGATTAGGGTTGTCAACTCTGACCAAGCCCATTCCGGGACATTTCCCTGTTTCCAATGTGGTGAAAGACAAAACGCTAGCTTTGGCAAATCTGAACAAAACTATTCCAGTACCCACTATGATGTTCATGTCCTTTTTGACTGCGATGAGAGACACCATCAGGGAACAACTCGGGGCGGTGCACAAGTGGGCGGAGGCGAACAATCCTCGCCTCAACTCGTCACATGCCAGGGAAATGCTGGTTGTAAGAAGACAGGCCATCACGCCTGATCCTCATTACTTTGCGACGATGTGATGGTCCTCTCTCCAGGAATGTCTCGAGTCGACCCCGATCCTCTGCTGGAGTTACGCCCCACCGTATACTAATGGGGCATATAGGAGTCGGGAGATCATAGTGGCCTTTGTGACGGTATGAAGGCTCTCGAGTGAGAAAGCCCATGCCACTCAAGGACTCGGAGAGCATGCAGAGATCTTGCACTGATGCCCAGCAGTCGGTCGACTGAGGCGGTGCTCGCAGATCCCCGCTATGGTGACTCCAAGGATGTTTATCTGCCGCACTTATTCCATCCCCTCCAGTAAAGAGGATCAGGCATTTCCCTGGCATGTGACGAGTTGAGGCGAAGATTGTTCGCCTCCGCCCTCTTCTGCACCGCCGCAAGTTCTTCCCTGATGGTGTCTCTTATAGCAGTCAGAATGGACATAAACATTATTGTGGGTACTGGAAAATGTCTCGGAGTAGGTTTGTTCAGATTTACCAATTAGAGAATTTTTCCTCCCTCCTGATGCTGTTCCCATGTCGGCAATGGCCGGTCGTCCACAGAAGCGTTAATTGCGCCATAGACTACACCCGTTTACTCTCCCAGTAAAAGACGATAAAAATTCTGGATACAGAGATCAAGGTTGCAGTAGACACCTAAGTGAATCTTTGACTCAAGGAGTGTGCAGCACTTGTGGAGCATTGGGAAACATATCAAGAGTGCATTGGACACCTGCAGGTCGTCGACCCACGGATTCATCATCATCATCGTGTAGACCTCTATTCTATTACCATTGATTGTAGAGCTAGTATCTTTTATCGTGCAGTCAGTTACGAGCCAAAATGGTAAAATAGGCAATCATTTGTATTAACGATATTATTATTGACAATAGCAATAACTAGTAGAGGAGAGGAAGAAGCCTAAGACAAGTAGGTTAGGATGCTGATAACGATGAAAACAAGTATAATATACACTCACAGGCATACCAGTTTATTCGTTGGGTCTTTGCCGGCTGCAATAGCTATAGATCCGGCGATTAAATACTGTGTACAAACAAAAAGCATAAGTCGAACTGGTAAGATTAAATTAGTAATTTGTTCCCTTTAGATATTAATTCTAAAGTGTTTGTAGCTGTCTTACCATGTTCCGCATATTTCAATTCAATGAATTTTTTTGTAATAAAAAAATACATGAAAATGATAGAACAACGATGTTTGAACACAAACAACATGATTACATAGAGGATTCTAAAGGGGTCGCAGTCTCGTAGACCCCGCTAACCAAGGTCCCCTTGTAATCTGGTGATGGGCTACCCGCTACCGATATTAATTGCCCCCACACACATGGTAAATACGGACAGATGGAAGAAACTCATAACTATTGTCTTAACTTGACGATGTCGAAGCCATGATTAAAAAAAATGACAAGCTCGATAGTATTTCATAGTCGCTTGAAGGTATACGAATATGAGTAGACATTGTCGTAGAATTGGCCGTCGGGTGAGAAACTGTGAGCAATGCTGTCTTTAAGGACCATAGTTAAGGGCTTTGGTATTTATCCAAAACTGGTACGATAGTGCAGTTCAACTTCGAAGCGAAGACAATTAAGTACAGGAGCGTTAGTTCGGAATAATTATATTATATGTGATAACTTGGTGAAAGGTCCTAACTATTGAAAAATAAGGTGAATTATTTCTCTCTGTTGATGGATATCATCGGCGTCTAGGCTTTAGAGCAGAAGATTGTCTAAAGCCAATTTAAAACATGTTAAATGAATTCGTGATGGGATCGTTTCTGCCATCTCTGTTGTGGCTGATGCTCTAGTTGGGTTGACTTACCCAGACTCCTCCCCATATTCCGATGCCGATTTCGTTCCATTCGGCTTCGACCACGATGGCCATTATACCCGCGGCGATTGATAAACACGCGAGGACGATCTGAGTCGCTCCTAAGCCAATCGATTGTTTTCTCCCATAGTGTGGTCCATAGAGTCCAATGGCCGTCGGTTGGTAGTTGATCACAGGTGAGGTGTGGAAGACGGTGCGACCTCTATACTGAGCCTGCTCTCTATGCTGAGCCTGCTCTCTATGCTGAGCCTGCTCTCTATGCTGAGCCTGCTCTCTATGCTGAGCCTGCTCTCTATACTGAGCCTGCTGCGGCTCTTCTTGGGCCGGATTGTCGTATGCCATCGATCTGTACACAAATTTATATGAGTCATTACGTATTCGTCGAATTAATGACAGTTTACATATAGGCCTAATAACAATTAATTGTCAGCTACAAAACAATATGAAAACGAACTTCTTTAATCGCCTTCCTGTGATTTCTCAATTATTAGTCTCATCGATGCAAAAAAAATGACTCTTACTGAAACGTTTATTCTACAAGAAAGGTTTTCAAACAATTTACCGAAGTGCTAAAGAGAAAATATTTGTATTTTACTCAATGTGTTCCTGTTAGGCCCATATCGGAACTGTAAGGAAATCTACGAAACAAAAAAATCAATACTTCTTAAACCATTTAAACGGAACAATGTAAACCAAACTATACTGCATACCCTGCCTAGAACATTCATTTCGGACTGACCTTTACGCCCTTTATCAGCTGCCATTTTATTATAATTTAATGAGCTAAATATGTGTAACCTTAAGTAACAGAATTATAGCACTCAAAACCGGAGTTAGAACAGATTAACACTTACCCCTGCAATTATTATATCAAACGCATTAAATTTGCCCGATCACAACGGCCTCAGGAGTGGTAAGGTTTAATATGACAAGCTCGATAGTATTTCATAGTCAATTCCACAGCTCGAGAGTAGATTGCTGTTCAATAATACTTGTACCTTGGCCATTTAAAACGGTTTCAAGTGAGCTGATAATCGGTTCGATGAATGCTACGAGCTACACTGTCAGTTTGAACAGACTGTAGGTACTGACTTTGGGTGCGTCAGTGGAGTAGGCTTACACATCTAGGCCTAATCGTCAACTTTTCAAATTGGAACAAACCGATCTGAAAATTCTATGAGGTTCTATGACATATTTTAAGTAATATATGTGTCACCACAATTAAAGGTTTCGCGTTGAATAAGAGCCCTATATCGATATTTCTTTGATATACTCAGATTTTCTCCTGAACTTGACCTGTGCCTGAAATGTCTCCGATATGCATGTGATCGCTTGATTTAATTTACATAGTTAAAACCGTTTATAATTACAAAGATGCAAGTGAGAAACGAGGATAACTAGATATGCGAACCAGTGACAATAATAATAATAATGAATACGTTGAAGGAATAAATTGTTCCTAATTTCATATGAAAGTAGGCCCTGTGTTGATGACTTTGTCGGAGATCGGGCATTTCAAGTGCATCTTATGGTCTTACAGTCCACAAAGGAAAATTGCTGGGTTCTGAAACAGCTACTGGCCTGACTCAATAATATAGGATTAAAAGTGTTCATGGCTAGCTACTTCAGAATTGAGATTTTGCTATCTGATAAACGGTATGCAAGATTGCAGTCTTGAGGCAGCCTGAGTCAATCTAGAGCAGTCAAGTAATCAGGAGAGGTGTTCTTCGCTGAACCAGTGAATCACAGTTAACATAATTATTTCGGTCGTCACAGTTACAGCAAAGCAGATGATAAGACGCTGATATTGTTATTGATTTCAAGTATACTAAGCCCACTGCGGTGACATCCACATGTACGTTAAGCAACATGTATCACCTCTTTTCTGCCAAACTCAATGAGTAATTGTATTCATTTCAATACACTAGATTTGCATACCCTGCCTGGAACATTCACTTTGGACTGACCTTTACGCCCTACGTCAACTGCCAGCATAGAGCAGCCTTGAACGATTTACTTTGTGTCTTTTTACTGAGCCAAATTGTTAATTGCCACTCTCTATAAACCAGGTACTTTTAATATAATATTATTGCTGCGACCATATAGATGCTAAAAAACCTTTTAATCGTTTTTAATTTTGTCTAAAATTATAATTTTTTAGTTTTTCATTTATCGTCTAATGTTTTTAGTTTTTTATTTGTTACGCAACGTCATTTATTTATTTTCTGTTGTTATTTTGCCAAATGTATTTTGACCAAAATTAATGGACTCTATGTGCTTTCGCGCTGTTTATTCAGCTTGATAGCTGTAGAATGACTGCGTTGACTGTCAACGGGTCAACATTGTCATGGCCCAGTTCAGGAACTTTACTGATGTGGGTCCCTTCACCTGGAACAGCCTCCCACTCCCTCTTTCTTCCCCGGTCTCTTGTCCAGTCGTAGGACTTTCACTCACAGGACGATCGCTCATAGAGACTATCGCTCATAGGCTGATAGCTCATTGGACGCTGGCTCATAGGACTATCGCTCACATCTATTTTGTAAACCGGCCCATATTTCGAAGTCCCAAATACAATTCAATATCCATCACCTAATCACTTAAACTCAAAAATTACCTAGACTTTGTTTCTCGAATGAGAGCCCTTTGATGTCTACCAAGTTTTGTCTCGACGCAACTGACTGGCGGGCTAGCTATCCGTGGTCGTTTAAGTACCACACCACATTTGGAAACCGATTGCTTTATTTGTTTGTATTTAGCCAGTAAAAATTCCTAATTAATCAAGCGGTAAATCAATTCATAAACTGGTGCAACTTTTATGTCTCTCTTCCTTTCTAATCTGATATTGTCACTTGTCACTTTCTCGGTATGTTTATTTGCTTGCCTAATTACGGAAATCTTAGATATTAATTTGACACATCAAATGTTTCTATGTTGAGGTAATATCTTTGTTAATGTGCCAAAAACTGAGTAGATGTCCAATTTAAACAGCTAGACTTTTATGATATTTACTTTCTGAATAGCTTGCCTTTTGTCGATCAGTTGTGTCATATCAGTTATCAGCCTATGAGCGATAGTTCGTATGAGCGATCGTCCTATGAGCGATCGTCCTGTGAGTGAGCATCCGAGGATCCTCTCCCTCTGCTGCCTGATTCGGGAGCGGAGTTGTCTGGCGCGGCTTACTCTGTGCACTGTGCAGGTGGTCAACGCTAGATGCCACTCCTGTATGCACTTTTCTTAGCGGCTAATAAATTTGAATAGATTTAATTATTTTTGCATTTTTATTTCTCAATAGCTTTTGAAATAAAACTGGGGAAAAAACTGAAAAATTTGGTCGATCACTGTTATTTAGTGCTTTCTAAAAACTTGTGCTATTTGCCATATAAAATTAAATTGTGCTTCGATTAGTATTGATGACCAGTAAGTAATAATTGCAGTTTTAATATTAGATATTTATTATGATATTAAATATGGATTAATTGTTTTGGCAATGAAATGTTGCTATGACTCTGGAGTTGCTAAACGAAATAAGCGTGAGCAGGCAATAAATTAGTCAAGTAAACAACTTAGAAAAATTATATTGATGCATTTTGTTAGTCCTACCCATGTCACTAATCAAAACGTGATTAGTCTTACGACCAAAACCGAAGTTGGAGACAACATTTGACATTCTCTGTATCCTACAAAATGCTAATGTAGAAGCCATTGATCAATTTATGCCGTCTGTTGTTGATTTTTTTAACGACAACGTACACCATGTCCAAGATGACTTGGTGTCGCCCTCTTCCTTTCTACATGCTTGGGACTGGCACTGTCAAAGTTCAGACAGCGTCAAAACAGGAACACCATCTCATAGTATGTCATTGCCATTTCTAAAAGAAGTTTACTATGATATTCAGGTTGAAATTACCGAGACCAACCCAACCAATAATGAGTATTTTAACTTGGCCATAAACGAACAGACAGCGCCTTGCAAACAACTACAATGAGAGCTTGAAGTTCACAATAATGTCTCCAAAACTAAAATAGTATAGTTGATCCTAAAAATGTCATTCAGTGGCCTGATATCTGATATAACTGATATCGTACTTACCCCGTGAAAGCGACAAGTCGCTGAAGCGTTTGTTGATTTAGGCGAGCTGTCCTTCTCTGTATTCGCTCACGAATCAACCGCAACAGGCGCTCTTCTCGAGTTTCATCCATTAGGTTTCCATTTAATTTTAATGACTACAAAAATACTTACATTACACGATGTACGACTTACGCACGTCAATAAAACATTTTTAGCGTATTATAAACGCCCATAGCACACTTAACCGTATACGAAGGAAGCAACAGTAACGCCCGGTGAACATTATTTACGACTGACGCAACAACATCGGATGCAGTAAGATTTGCGCAAACACCCGGTGAATAAGTGAAACGTTAAAGTATGACACACACAATTACGCATGTATACACGTCACGACGGTAATTATTATTGTTTATACATTAGTATTTATTTATATATAAATATGCGTATATAATTGTATAGACGTCTGTGTCTATTGAATATATCAATTTAGATCGAGCAAAATATTCAACATTTTGTTGAATATATGTATGAGGTAACATACGTTTATATCAATGCAATATAGTCGAGCAGTTAAAGAATATAAATTTGATTAACTTCATTTGAAAGTAAGCCCTGTGTTGATAAGTTTGTCGTGTATGATTTGGTAAATGTCAGTTGACGCTGAGTCAACTGAAATATATATAAATTGGCAAATATCTTCGAATCCTATAGTATTTACGCGTCATAAGCGTTTGGATGGATTTCGAGTTTCACAACTAACTTGTCATACATTTACATCACTAAAACTGTTCAATACGAAGATGCAATTGAGAAGCGACGATAACTACAGGGTAGGCCAGTAGGAATGCAACAACTTTGACGCGTCTTGCCCAATATATGACATTGAAGATAATTATCCATTTTATCATTCTGCAAAATATCTATGAGATGCTATTACGAGGTTTTGATATAATGCTATTAATATTTGATGTGCCATTTTCATGCCATAAAACTGCATGAAAAAGCAAGAGCCTGACGACTGACTCTAGTTTGAGTTCATGTTTAACAATGCGCCTAACAGTACTGCATGAAATTCCCATCGCACGCTCAGTCTCTCGGACTCTTACTCGTTCCTGGATTGTTTTCTTGGCTGGAAATTAACTCTTGGACTTGTGCAATGTTCGATGCTGTGCGCGTAGGACGTTTGCGACCACAGTTGCGGCTGTCACACGTTCCCGTAGAATTAATTTGTCTAATCAATCGATGTAGAACATATTTATTCCATTTTCTAGAAAGGAATTCTATAATCATCTGATGTGCATTGTATCCTTTTTCTGTTCTTAAAATTCGGTTTAAAATTCTATCCTCTTCCGTGAGTGGCGCCAAACTTTTATAACAACGGTGCCGTATATCAGTGCACAATTTGACACACTAGTAGAGTGGACGATTACCTTCAATTTAATATATTGGGTACTATGTTCAGATAACAGTTGTTCAAGTTATATCCATTCAAATTAGTTGCAGTCCTATTGGCCAACCCTGTAGATAGACGAACCAGTGTTCGAGAAGTTGAAGAATATAAGTTTGATTAACTTAATTTGAAAGTAAGCCCTGTGTTGATAACTTTGTCGTGTATGATCTGGTAAATCTCAGTTGACGCTGAGTCAACTGAAATTGATACATTCATTAGTTCAGAGGTTGTGACATGCGAATTAAATTGATCGATATAAATAAAACAGTAAATTCTAAAGTTTTATATATGCCAATAAATTGGCCTAAGCGAATTAAATGCTGTGTCTTTTTCTGCAGTCGACGTTCACATAAGTCCTTCAGAAGTCCAACACGTAATGCCTACGTCGTCTGTTTCATGAATCAAAAGGCGTTGAGGAGTGTCTAAAACCTCAAGACTTCATACTGATTCTCCTCTGTCTTTCTCTGGTGCGTCTCTTGTGCACCATTGATCATTGGCGGTTGTGTGACTTGAACTTGTAATGAGGTCATTGGGTTCAGTTGCACCGTATCAGGTGCAGCCGATGTATAGTAGACAGTAACCTTGATTGACATACACGTAGGTAAGAGAAGGTATACAGCGTTGTAGGCCTATAGCTTTATGGATTTTGAGAAGGCTCTATGGGCCTATTTACGGAGCTATATAGGGACCTACTTAGGCGGAGTTGGGCCAGGAGCGTTTCTGAGCATGCCTCCAACTCGAAAATTAATTATCAAAGGAGCGCTATATAAATGCTCGAAGTTACTTACATGCCTCCTATTCGAACATTAATTCATCAACGTGAATCGCATCCATTATAGTTCCTATATTATATTTTTAATTTTTATTTCGGAAATTTGATGTCGCCCTTCTTCTAACATTTTTTGCTCATAAGTGCATACACACGACTCGACGGCGCAATTGCAGTTGTACTGCAGAGCAATTGTGCGCGAATTACATGCTCAAGGTTCTACATAGTGACTCCCGGCCGAGGGTCGAACCCGCTCGCTCGGCGCACACTGAATGTTACGGGCTTACTGCTCTAGCCACACAATACTTATACTTGGGATACACATGAATACCAGATACAGGAGATCACTAGATACAGGAAATCGAAAATTCTGAACCCCCCCCCCGGCGTATTAACATATGCCATAGGACTTTAAAGAAATAATTATTGTTGGAAGCGTAATGCTGATTAATCTCGTGAGCTAGTGGAGTGTAATACCATGGTATCAAACTATGTGTAGTGAATCTATTTTCGTAATATGCGGCATCATAAGGAAATGTCATTTAAAAATCGATATTGAAAGATGAAAGCAACCAATTGAAATGTAACGATAATGATTCTCCAAATTCTACAACCGAACGAATGGAATTTTATTATAGAAATGTTTTTTGCGTGTGTTCTTTCATACAGATAATAGCCACGGTGGTCTTGTAAAACATAGTTAATCCAACCTGTGCCTTTGATGCTTCGTCAATTGCACGAGCGCTGACTCCCATCAGCCAGAATCCAATTATAATTTCCAAGGATCCAACTAATATCATCATAGAATTCGCCGCGATTGCCCCTTGCAACTAAAGAAATGGAAAACAAAATACATGTAAAGCTATAGCGTCAATTACGAAATTGTCCAATAATAATTATTATTGTTCATATCGAAGAAGTACTAATGTAAATACATGTAAAATTGTAAAGGCAATTCTGAAAGACAGGTAAAACTGTAGTTAGTGTAGAGCAGTGTTAGAGAATCCAATTAAGAGCTTAAACAACTGTTTAAGAAGAAAATGTCGGACACCAAGCAAAGAGATTTCGGACCTTCTGCCATAGAAATGATTTCAAGAAATGCCTCGAAATGCCACCAGTTTATACTAGCTTGCCTCTGCTGTCCAAGGAAATAAAACTAACAATACTTAACTTACTCCTATAATTATTAGGTCAGTCATAGATTTTTTATACATTTATACTCTCGACACAGATTAGCATATTGGTCAAACTTATTATATGAGAACTATAGACTTGGAGTCAGTGCAGTGCAGTGCCAATTCATATGGAGCTACTAAATCTTTCAATTGAAAACCAAGTTTATGAATTGATTGACTTTATTATCACCTCGTCAACGCAGTTGTGCTCGTAGATCCAGTAGTATTCGCAATAATAAAGGTCGTCTTGAACTCCATCGGAGCTCAACGCGACCTGAGCGGAACCAATAATAATGTCGAAAACCGAGAAGACCAGCGTGGCTATTATCTGTAGGAAATAACACACGCAAAAAACATTTCTAAAATAAAATTCCATTCGCTCGGTTGTAGAATTTTTAGAATCATTTTCGTTTCTGTAGATTTAGTGGCTGTTAACGAATAACTATTCAGTGGCTATTCATCACGGAAAACCCAGGGAAAAAGAAACGCCTTAAAGTACTGAGAAGCCGATGGAGAGAGAAGTCAGTCATTAGTTTCGGCCTTAGTGATGGGGGAAGGTCGTTCCAGGCAGTTGGACCCTTCACAGCAAGACCCCCGGTGTTGGGCCAAGGAAGTCTTTGTCCCAGGAGCAAAAATATTACGACGATCAACAGAGCGCAAGGCACGAGATAAGATTGCCCAATAGTCTTTTTTTGCCTGAATATTATGTGTAAGAATGCGATTTTGCGACTATGCGAAAGACAATTAACTTATTGCTTGAAATAATTATCTTAAGGATTGTAATCGCTTCATTCGATATCAATCTGTGAATGTTTGCCTTGAGAAAGGGTGATAATTGTTTTCAGACCAACATTTAGAACCTGAATGTTTCTATCGGTGTTGAAGAGGTAACCGACCTTGATAATAAAATTAAAATTTGTGATATAATATTTTATATCCTACAGGCTTTAACTAAGCCATCATAATGTAGGGGTCAGCCATACGGATCCTTCTTCTACACTTGACTCTGTCACGAGTGTCTTCATTTTTAAATTTTAAAGTCTTTCTTTTCAATCATGTATCTTCCCATCTCTTTTTCTGTCCTTCCCGACTGCGTCTTCCGTTGACATCCGCTTTCATGATGAAGTTTTTGTCTTCTATTCTCATTACATGCCCGCACCATCTCATTCTGGCCTCTCATAATTTTTCCATAATACATGCCACTCCCGCGTCCTTCTGATGTCTTCGCTATTATTCTCATCCCTAAGTGAGACTCCAATCCTCCTCCTCATTAATTCAAATGTGTGATGTTATATTGTTTACTGGCATATTTAATTTCGTTGGCTTGTAGTTTATAGTTGAATGACTTATTTTGTTGGTATATGTCATGTGGGCCTATACTAAGAAAGTTGCCACTGGCTGCTGATTTCTTTGTTCATGCTTTCAAGTACGGGTCACGGCAATCATTTGTAATACTAATAATTCATTGTTATCGACAATAATAATAATCAGAAGAGGGAAGGCAGTAAAGCAAGTGGGCGAAGACGATGTTGATGATGAAAGTATATATACGACATAGACCTACCAGCTGATTAGTTGGGTCTTTGCCGGCTGCAATAGCTATAGATCCGGCGATTAAATACTGTGAACAGACAAAACAGTAAAAGTTTAGCTAGAAAGATTTAGATAGTAATTTTGTTCCGTATAGATGTTAATCCGAGAGGGTATGCTGCTGCCTTACACTCATATGCGTAATTTTCACTTATTGACGATGTTGAAGCAATCATTAAAGCAATGGTGTCAATCCTTCCCCCTTGAGCGATGGAGGCAAACCTCCGGTCCCAAGGGTATGGAAGGCAAAATATTCCTCCCCTAAGACTAAAAAATATGCCCCACGGGAAATTGGAGGCATTTGCCTCCGAACCCCCCTACCTAAACGCCTCTGCATTAAAGGGTGACAAGCCAGTATTTTGATAGCTGCTGGAGGGCATGAATAATTTAATAGATTTTGTCTGTCCGGCGAGAAATTATCTACATATTCTGCATAAATCAATGTCATTACTTTTACTCAAATGCGAATTAGTCTCACCTAAGAATGTAATCAAAGGTCTAATTTCATTGATTCAGTCCATGCATTGTATTGAATCCATTTTCGTAATTGCAATTTGCAGCAAAATAGTTATTAAATGCTTATTAATTATTACGTGGGGCGTTCGTAAGCTCTCATTCTGATTGCTTCGGTGTAGCACATCAAGATTGATGTCTCTCGGCTTCAAAAATCCATTCATCACAATCCATCCGATCCTCCAAGCTCTCTCGTCTTCAAAGAAATTCGTCAAAGATTGTGGCTTCTATGGCAACCGGCATGTAGTCCACTTGGTATTGATTTATGGACAGCCCCTCTGACACGACGCAGCACTCGTTAATCAGCTGGTGCTTTGTGCTAAGTTTTGGACCGCTACTAGCGAAGCCAAAACTTCGGAGCAAAGATGATTGAAGACTGGAGCACTCAAAACCATAATGTTTTTATTGTTCCCCAAAGAACAATGATGCAATCATACAATAACAAAGCAGTACAGTTTACAACAGAAGGGAGCAAGAGAAGAGAGAACCCCAAAGGGACGGCAGTCCCGCTAACGGGGTCACCCATATATGAAAAGGAAAAAAGTGTTCAGGCGGTCGAATAATATTACAAAGATGTGGATTCATCGAAAACTTAACTAGTTAACTAAGGCTTAAGATACAAGAGACTATGATAGAATCAAAATTAGTAGTCGAATGGTGCAATCAAGAAAACATTTATATATTAAGTAAGGAATCATTAATTAGAAACGCACGTAAGTTGTTTTTAGATACTCCTATGTTAGGTTGTAAGCGAATAACAATTGGTAAGCTATTCCAGGTGGTAGGTCCAGAGTATCGAATTGAGAATTTTCTAGTATTGGTTCTGGCAAAGATCGGTCTTTAATTAAGTATTTGAGGCACGCAGAGCATATGGATTAAGTTCAGAAGAACGAACAAAATAATCAGAAAAATAGAGGGAAGCTGGTTATTATAAAGCTTGAACATCAGCTCAGCAATTTGGAGAGCAGCTATTTGGCTTAGTTTCAAAATTTTAATTCTTTTGAAATTGAGATCCTTTGGATACGAGTAATTGGAGCTACATCTATACTCAAAATGATATTCTTGGATGTGAATATTACATGCTGAGATAGAGTCCAACCAGGTCTCGGTGACCGCGAGTATATCAATTTTCAACAGTGATAGCAGATTTTCTATGTCTATTAGTTAATTCGAGACACTGCGACAATTTATATGCGCTAGTTTTAATAAAGTTGAGGAGGGTGAATTCCTGGAGGCAATTATTCACGGTTTAGAATATGTGAGAGCTTGGTAACGGATCAAACCACTCTAAAAGAGGTTCATTCCTCTCTGTAGATGGATATCCACGCATGTGGGTTAAGGACACGAAATACCATTAAGCGAATTTTAATCATTAAAATATACACATGTTCCATGAATAAGTGATCGAATTGTTTATATCATCTAACTTCGTTGTGGCTAGTGCTGGAGTTTAGCTGACTTACTAAGACTCCTCCCCATATTCCGATCCCGATAATGCTCCATCCGGCTCCGAATACCATTGCCATTATACCCGCGGCGATCGACACCCACGCGAGAGCGACCTGAGTCGTTCCTAAGCCGATAGAAGTGGGTTTGTGATAGTGAGGTCCAAAGAGTCTAATAACCGTCGGATAATAGTTGATCATAGGTGAGGCATAGTAGACGATAGGAGCTGGATGCTGGAACTGCTGTGGCTGTGGCTGGACCGGATTCTCGTATGCCATGGATCTGTAAGCTACAAATAATTAATTAATACGATTCATTACACGTTCGTCGAGAATGGCCTACATAAAATAAATTTTAATGAAAATCTTATTTTACAAGAAAGGTTTCCAAACAATTTACCGAGGTGCTAAGGAGAACAAAATTTTAATTGGCTTACTGCGCTCAGGTTAAGCTGTGTCGGAATTGTAAGAAAGTCGCCAAATTGCCTAAATTAAATACGCATGGAGCCTCTAAAGGAACAAATAAATCAACTATAATGTTATGGCACAAAGTATGTGTGGCTTAGACAGGAACATAACACTCAAAACCGGAAGTAGAACACAGTTCAAGATGAGATTGCTGTTCAACATAACATGTACCTTGGCCAATTGATAAGATTTCAAGCGAGCTGATAATTGGTTCGATGAACTGCTTCGAGCCACGATGTCACTTTGAACAGACTTTAAGTAGTGATGTTGGGTAGGCCCTTGTCAGTGGATTCAATTAGTTACATATACGAAATTGTCAATTTACAAATCGAGCCAAACTTATTAGCCATATAATCATAAGATGTATGTAATTTAAGTAATTTGTGCCACTAACTCATAACGTGTGCCTCAAAACTCTATGAAACTAAATTAGATTTTTTCTTGAATAAGATCTTGTGTAGGCTTTTAATGCATAATTCTCTGATTAACTCAGAGTTGCACCTAAATTAAACTCGCGTCTGAAATGTATCCGATGTGCATGAGCTCGCTTGATCTGATTTAAATCACTAAACCGTTCAATATGATGATGCACTTGAGAAGCGAAGATGACTAGATGGACGAATCAGTGTTCGAGACGTTGAAGAAATATATTTGTTTAACTTCTTATGAAAGTAAGCCCTGTGTTAATAACTTTGTCGTATACATGTGCCTCATATGTGGTCTTCTGGACCACCTGAAAAATTGCTGGGTGCCGTAAACAGTTGCATTCCTGTATCATTAAAATGCGATTAAAGATTTTTTCGTGGCTAATTTCTTCATTATTGACCTTTTGCAGTCTGATGATCGGTTAACAAGCCTGCAATCGTGTAGCTGTCTCGGACGTTCTAAAGCAGTGAAGTGAACAATATTCAGAAGAGGTGTCTATTTCTGAAGCAATTAATCACAGTTTGACGTTGTAATTCTGGTCGATAGAGTAAAGGCAAACCAGAGGATAAGACGAGGAAGTTGTGATTGGTCTCAAGTTGGCCTACACTAAACCTGCCAGAGGTGTCATCCACGTATACATGTGTCACTTCTCCACAGAAAGCAATCGGTGTAATGTCTAAGTCACCACATAGGGAACACACATGTAGGGTCCATCTTTTCTGAGCTTCAACTGCTCAGCATACATGTAATTATCTCAAATTCGACTATGGCAAATAAATATCTTTATGCAATAATATAGGCCTACTACCAGTATTCAAGTCCTTATTCACTCTCTTCTCAAACACAACAGACTCTAGAAATACACCTGATTACACATATACTATGATACGTACAGACCTCCGTAAGCCGACCATAACTTATCAGGGTCCACGAATTTGGAACGAGCTCTCAAAGGATTGTCGCTTGGTTCGTACTTAGTTATGTTTTCGCCGAATGTGTAAGTAGATAACTATATTCTTTATTGAAAATAAATGTAAATTTATTGAATGCTACGTCCAATAATTTTACTGTCGTCATTGCATCTAATCTTCTCTGACTCTTCCTTATTTCATCTAATGCAGTTTAATCCAATACCATTTAAATAATTCTAATGTAATCATATCTAATTTCATAGGATCTATGCTAAGCCAATCTAATTTCAGCGTATATAGTCTAACCAATGTAATAATTATATCTCATCGAAACTGACTCAGTCCATTTAATCAATGTAGGTTTATTTTAATCTGATCAAACGGGATTTCCAGTAATAAATCCTATTTAATTTCACCCTATAATAATAATAATAATAAAGAGACCTACCAATAAAACTATTCCAGACAACCAACATTATTATAGCTAGTTTCATAGTCCCTGAGCGATCATATGTACCTCGGAGCATAAAAAAATAGTAACAATATTAATAATAATTTCCGTTCATCTTTCAAAGTGACATAAACGCAGCATGATTACAGACATACATGTATGTCGTGGTGATTGACCTCGTAAACTATAGTCGTCGCTATGAATAGATAGATAAACCCTATATTATGAAGGTATTTAAATTATTATCATTATTATTATATTATATCATCGTTTATTTAAAAAGCTGACAATCCGCAGCAAATAACATTCGAAAAGAACAGAAGAAAAATGAAAGTTATCCAATAACAGTAAATGATATGGCCTACTTTGGCTTATTACAAAAACAAAACTCTGGTTATAAAATATCTATTGTCTTTAAGAGGGAGCTGAAAGGGGTGAGCCCTAGGTCGTAGGTTATAGGAGCACCGTGCAATTGGAGGAAACAGAAGCATCAAGATGTGGGTATCAGACGCTATCACGGCACGTAGGAGCCGGAAGTCAGCCTCCCTAGCAAATGCCTCAACAGAGCCGATACAGGGTGGAGGAACTGGAGGCGCTTCAATCTCCGTATAAAGGCCTCGTTCCTCGGCCGATGTCAGGCCCCACCATGCCGGCGAAGCGTAAAGCAGGCAAGAGATGGTTGTGGCCTGAGCGATCGCCGACAGAGCCTCAGAGGAGAGCCCATGGCTACGCAGCACCCTCAATGCATGTAGCGAGGAAAAGAACTACTAATGAAAAGGAAAACAAAACATCTATAAAGCTTGATCAGCATTTATGAACAATTTTAATAATTTTATTTTTATTAATTATTATATCTGTCGCTGAATATTTAAAGTGAAATAGAGGCAATTATAAAGAATTGCCTCTATTTCACTTTATTCTTTATAATTGCAATTCTTTAATTCTTTAATTTCAATTCTTTGGCAATTCTTTATAATTGCATTATGCAATTGTAAGGGTGGTCTGGAACTGTTTCGCAGCTCAATGACTTTGTATCTGAATAAATAGGGAACTAAATAGAAACACTTGCCTGCATGAAAGCTTCTGATAATTTTTTGCTCATATTGGGGAACCCTATATTCATACTGCATAGTATTCGATTCTGTTCACATCTCTCGTTTTTGCATTGCCCAAGATTTCGGTAGATGTCGTACATTAGGTTATAGCCTATAATGGTCAAAACTGAATATTGTGTATATCAGATCAAATATGAAATTGAGATATCATTTGCGGAGGTGTATATCGAGGTTAGTTCAATAAAATTACTGTCTACGCATTAGAGGCGCCACCGGTCCACCTCGCCATCATTTTACTCTTGCACACAAACGTGTTTTGCATTCTTTGATTCTTTGCATTCAGCTGCAGGATGTGACGTAATTTCATTGAATAAATGACATCATTTTAAAGAATAAAATATTTGTAAATAAAATAAAATGCAATATGATTGACCACAGCGAGTTCCCTCCATGCAATGAAGTTTTGAGAATTAAAATTTCTTGTGTCAGGTATGTCAAATTTCTTGGAATCCAGGTTGATGAGTTTCTGTCATTGAATGACCACGTAATACCAGTTACAGAGATATTACTTAAATTCAAAAAGGAGCTGTTCGTATTACGGGTTACTATGATCACGAATAAAGGACCGGATGGCTTCCCTATCACTAATAACACACTAATTGTATCTCAAATGAATTCCCTCCTGGTAAATGAACTCATGTATAAATACACTAATATCTTGCTTCATATCGTATGTTTTTAAGTACTTCATACAAATTTCATCTACAAATCCGTACCAGATTCGGTCCAACGCCACCTACAGGTCAACCTTTTGTAGAACAGACACTAGGAAATCCACCATTAGATACTCTGATCCTCAAATACGGAACACGACTCCAATAGGTTTTCGCTTACCTCGGACTACCAAAATATTCAGTAAGTAATGAAAAGGTTACTTACTTAATGTCGTAAACGCTTAGAAGTGATATGTCTGTCTGTTCTGTAGTTAACTGGCTAAGTAATAAGTTAGCTTCATGTCACATATATATAATCCTTCCTGCTGCTTGATTCTCACGTGAGCAGAGGTGGGCCCCGTTAGAGGGACCTCGTTGGTCTTTTAGGGGTATCGTTATTTCTCCTCATTAATTGATACTCGACTGTCTTTCTGTTTCATATATGCCTACTTGTTCAAGTTGAATGTCATCAATTTTTCATCGGTTGAGGATATCTATAAAGAACGGTTGGCTAAATAGGCTAGTATTTGGATTGTTCCTTGAAGGTAGGAATAATTTAATAACCTGTGTAGTAGAATTATAATCCATCCGATCCACTGCCGGCCAGGATTTGTTGTCTTCAACGAAATCAGGCAAAACTTTGGCAATCGGACTATGGAAATCAATCTCTGGACAAACCCTCTGATGCGACGCAGCACTCGTCAATGGACTGGTGCCATGTGCTTAACTTTAGACGACTCCTTGTGCCGCCAAACTGAGCGAAGACGATTAAGGACAGAAGCGGTGGTTAGTAATATTATTCCTAACCAACGCTTCGCAGTCGTAGTCAGGTCAGTTGCCAGTCTATCACATATTATGTGATAGCTTGGCAGCGGACCTGACTATTTTGAAACAGTGTATTCCTTTCGGTTGATAGATATAATTGCCGTGTAGATTTTCGAGCAGAGGATTGTCTAAAGCGAATTTCAAATATTAAAATTCATTCATGTTCCATAAATTCGTGATGGCATTGTTGATATTTTTATAATTATGTTGTGGCTGGTGATGCCGATTTCGCTCCACCGAGCATTGATCTCGATAGCTATTACACCCGCGGCGATTGACACGCACGCGAGGACGATTTGAATCACTCCTAAAACGGCCGAAGTATGTCTCTGCTAGTGTGGTCCAAACAGTCTAATGATCGTCGGTTGGTTGGTCACCGCTGGAGAGGCGGAGTAGACGATGGGGACTGGAAACTGGACTTGTGGCTACACGTTTGCCGGGTTGGAATATTCCATTAATCTGTTTACATAGTTATATGATTCATTTATGCGTTCGTCGAGAACGAAAGGCTATTAACATCCATTACATTTCTATTAATTCTTTAGAAGGGCCTAATCCACGAATGAAATGAGGGATCACTAGACTGATCATATCAGATTAGTCGGGATAAGTAGGAACCATTGAAATAATGACTATTAGTATGATTAATCCACGCGTTTGCAAGAACAGCTAACGTTGTTTGGCAGCTACATAGTAATCTCAGAACAGGCTGCTTTAATCGTCTTCATGTGATTTTGAAATCGATACATGAAATAAATTTTACTGAAACTTTTGGTTAACAATCAATTTTTTAAAACAATTTGCCATGACTCAAAAGAGAATTGTATTTATATTGGCTTACTGTGCTCGTTTGAAACTGTGTCGGAATTATACGAAGTCGTTAAATAGCCTAAATTCAATACGTCCGAAGCCTCGAAAGAAATTAATTAGCCAAATTTAAAATTACTGCACTGAAAATGTGTAGCTCCAACGGAAAGATAATACTCATAACCGACATAAGACCACACTGATATAAAATTATGAAAAATTCCACAGCTCAACAGAATCCTGCAGTTCCATAAAACTTCTACCTTGGCCATTTGATAAGTTTTCAAGTGAGTTTTCCATTGGTCCAATGAAATGCTTCAACCTACGCCGTCAGTTTGAACATACTCTAAGTAACGATGTTGGATGGCCTACGTGAATCTCAGTGGAGTCAATTGGTTTCAAATCTCATCGTTAACATTCCAAGTCGAACCAAACCGATCAGATATGTTGTTATAAGATTGCACAAAGGGGCGGCAATCTCGTTTGACAGATGGGGGAACATCCAATTAGAGGGGCAGGAAAGGTGGGTGGACACACGTGTAATGTGTCCCCTATCTGTAAAATGTGGGCGACTTGTCCCCCTCGACCCCCGGGATCGTCGCCCTTGATTGTACAAATAATTTGTATTGTTTATGCCATTAAATGCAAAGGCATTGCTTTTAAAAACTTAGACATTTCTCTCTGGTTTACTCAGATTTTTCACTTAAACTTGACCTGCTCCTGCATATTATCCTATCTGCCTGGGATTGCTTGGTTTGATTTACATCACTCAAGCCGTTAAGTGCTAAAATACAATTGGGAATCGAGGATAACCAGATAATCGAACCTGTGTCTGATATAGTAAAGCTTTGTCGTAGGATGAAGTATTTCATGTGCCGCCTCAAGTATTATAGGCCACCGGGGAAATTGCTAGGTGGTGTAAACACTAAACAATTGGTTATAAAAATTGAAATAAAGGTTTTCGTGGCCACCTGCATCATAATTGTAGTCTAGTAGTCGCTAAGCAAGATTGCAATCTTGAAGCTGCCTGAATCATTCTAAAGCCGTCAAGTACTGAAAAGAGGTGAAGCAGTGAATCACAAGTAATACAGTGGTTCTGGTTGGCACAGTAAGGGCAAAGCAGACGATAAGACGCGGAAGTTGTAGTTGATCTCGAGTACTCTAAGCCCACTAGCGGTGTCATCCTCATGTATATGTAGCCACATTCATCACTTTTTCCTGCGGCGAAGGCCTAATGTGTTGAGACGTGTTTCAATAATCTTTGAATATATTCTAAATGACGAGGCGAGAACTGCGCGGATTATCACAAGTTATTACACGAGTAAAATCCAGTAAAATCGGCAACAATGCTAGGTACCCATCACGTTTTACATCCAATTTTGTCAACTGAAAAAATTGGATGTAAAACGTGATGGGTAAACTAGCTTCCTCTGTTCTGCACGCCAGTGATGTTCATTACACCGCGTGGTTTTTGTGTTTACCGGATTAGTCTGTTCATTCTGTCAGTTTTGGTCTTCGAAACTCTAAATTAGTATCCATGCATGGCCAATGAGTAATGAGAATTACAATTTTAATTATATCAGATATTGACTATAATACTATATATTAGTAGGTTCTGAAGCGGGCGCCACATAAATTCTCTGAATGAATGAGTTAATGAATATAGATGACTTATTTTGACAATAAATTGTTGTTAAGACTCTGGAGTTGCTAAACGAAATAAGCGTGAGCAGGCAATAAATTAGCCAAGTAAACAACTTAGAAAAATTATATTGATGCAATTTTGTTAGCCCTACCCATGTCACTGATCAAAACGCGCGATTAGTCTTACGATTGAAACCGAAATAGGAGACAACATTTGACATTGTTTGAATTCCACAAAATGAAAATGTAAAAGTCGCTGATCAATTTCTGCAAACATGAACATCACGTTACATAAAATCTAAAAAAAGTTGATTGTAAAAGTATTCCTGAGGTTAGCGAGACCGACCCAACCCGTAATGGTATTAACTTGGACCTAAACGAACAGACAACTTTCACATTGATGTCTTCGAAACTGAAATAGTATAATTTTCCCAAAGTGGCCTGATATCATAACTGATACGTGACGCAACCTATTTGACAGAGAAATGAAAGTATGTAGATTTTGAAAAGGAGTAAAAGCAAATGAAGACGAACAGCTCATCAGAACAAACTCAAATTGTTTTTGACGAAACTACGGAGAATGACGTTCTAGTGAGAGGACGGGAAAAATTAATGCTGGCTCTTTTAACGTTATGTATGAGAAGTTAGTTGTGAAACTCGGAATACGTTTGAACGCTTATGACGTCATCAACAGAAGGATTCGACTATTTATAAATTATATGAATATATTATAATATAATATCATTGCAATTTACCATTTTAGTGTCATAAATTATTCCCCATGGCAAATCAGGTTAAGCCTCGGGAGCGTAGATACAAAAGAGAGATCTGTGAAAAGAATCATGTTTAACTAGAAGCAGGTACATTGAATATAATGGCCTGATGACATAGAAGACTGGTGTAGGACCGATATACATAATAGTACACACCCATTCACGTCAAATCCACCAATATGAAATGCATGCCACGCTAAAAGACACAATAAATCACCGAATTAATGCACTAAAATACAGGATATAAACTATGAAATAATGAAATACGCTAAACTCTAATTTTACTTGTTTGGCTTGGAGACTTGAGTGAGTTTAAAGGAGGTGTTCTCCTTCAGACCGGAAATCTGTGTACACTACGCACGGAAAAGACAGGACATTGAAATTGTATAACAGTTCATTTTCATTTTTTCGAAGTCAGAATTCATTTGTATGCATGCATGATCCCCACGTCAATTGATCCCCGCGTCAATTGATCCCCGCGTCAATTGATCCCCGCGTCAATTGATCCCCGCGTCAATTGATCCCCGCGTCAATTGATTCCCGCGTCAATTGATCCCCGCGTCAATTGATCCCCGCGTCAATTGATCCCCGCGTCAATTGATCCCCTGCCTATTCGTCTTAAACGAGTCTCTAGGCTGCACGTCACAGACTTGTAGCTGAGATCGTTAGTAAACAACAGATTGATTTTACAGATTTTGAAAATAACAGAGCAATGCCCGGGGTTCATGTCACTCGTCCAGGTTTCGCGTCACTCGGACTTTATACATGTATTTCTACACGGAGTTGTTGGAACATCAGGCAACGAAACGATATCGCTTGCTTAAGGCTCGTGTCAACCGCGCTGTAAACGCTTACGGATGGTCGGAGATTCTGTTATTTCTCCGAGCAATGGCTCATTTATCCCATGCATAGACATTTATGCTTAGGACTTTATGCTCATAAATTAATCATAATTGTGACTCTCAATTACGCTTTTGTAATTTATTATCATTTTAAAATATCGTGCTCTGTTACGTCGTTCTTTTAATAAATGGAGAAGGTCGTAAATGGAATATGAATGTTGTATCAATTGGGCGGTGTGCTCAATAGGCAGAGGATCAATTGACGTGGGGATCAATTGACGTGGGGATCAATTGACGTGGGGATCAGCTGACGTGGGGATCAATTGACCAGGCGATCAACTGACATTTGATCAACTGACGGGGATCAAAAGACGTTGAACCGTTTTGTGTCTTCAATGTACGAGTGGTGTTTAAAGCAGAATGTGTAGTGGAGCGGCTCGCTGCCTTCGGTCGGACTATGTATTCATCGACGTGCCATGCCCAAAATGCAGTAAGATCACATAATACTGTAGTAAAAAGCGGCAAACAGTCTAACTGAATATGAAGTTGATATACAATACAACTGCCTGGAAGCAGGGATGGGCAGTAATTTAATTGAGTAAATGAAATTACGTAATTGAAATTACGTAATTGAAATTACAATTGCAATTGTCAATTTGTAATTTGTTGCCCAAAATCAATGCAATTTGAAATTTATAATTTGTAATTCAATTACAATTTTGCCTGTAATTTGTAATTTCAAATTACATTATGAAGATAAATAACTTTTGTCACTTGATAAATAAAAAATCGATAATGTAAAAATTAATTGGATCATAAATCGTCTTACTTTGATATTTGTAGTATAACAATTACTGATTTGTAATAATTTAATGATGTCCTGCCTTCTGCACTGATAGAGAGACTCTTCAGTTTGCAAGCATGATTAAATTGTATTAGGTCTAACAGACGTCGTCTCTCGGATAGACCTAGACTTGTGGAAATTATCATTGCATCACCCTGCGAAAAGCTAAAATCGGTTTTGCGCATTTAAAGTCAGTTCTTTAGTTATGTCACTCAAATTATTATGTAAACAAGCATGAAATCAGCTTTTCCTTCTGATTTCAGGAATACCCGTGCAAATCTGTTGGTTGAAACAATGAAGAAAATAAGAAAAATTCATTGGTTCTATTCATTACTAATATTTTGTTGTACCACCGCTAGCTTTGATCACAGGGTGATGCAAAAATAATTTCCACTACTGCAAATTGTTTGAACTGCTGCTGCTTCTGAAAAAAAATTAGGTTCGCGGCTTCTGACAATGTAATGCAAAACAAAAGGAATCCTGGCAAAGCTTTTCAAACGCCATCTCGCGAATAGCGGGTATTGCCTAGATTGACGATGAAAGTTTACCATGAAAATGTCGTAAGAAAAAATGTCTTCATCAATGCCCCCGGTTATACACGGAATGTAATCATGGCTACTGTTTGTGTAAGATGAATTCCGCATCATCAGACATTCGACGTTAAAACAATGTTGGAAAATAAAGAGACAACACGATATAAAAGATACGCAATTATGTTGGAGTTTCAGACACCAAGGGCGGTGTCTTGACAGAGGGAGATTGAATATAATAAATAAATATGACCATGAGTCTGCTTGGAGATAGTATTGCTGTGACTCAATATTACGTCAACGGCAACGCTGGTCACTTGCTATCCCCTTTGTCATCAACAACAATTCCTCTCCTCTTTTTAGCTTCGTTTTTGTCGTTTTGTCGAATGTTAGAAATAACGTGAACTTTAAAGATAATGTTAGATATAAGTCGATCAGTTGACCTTTAAAAACGGGTCGACCTCTGATGCACTTTCGCAGCTTGAATGACCATGACAGTTTTATTTTATAGTCGCTTAAAGTGACGAAGTGTTTCTGAGACGTGTCGCTTCCCACAAATCCAAATATGTCCTAATTGTGTCGTTGATGATGGAAGGCTCGATCGTGATGACGCCTACAACTCCAGGTTTACACCCACCAGTGAATGGAATTCCGCGCCACCGGTGTCCAAGAACCTGAAAAGGTCTTTGGAAGAAGAGGTTCGTGTGTGGACGGTTGCAAACTCCTTCCACGACGATCGTTCCAGGTTCGGAGAAGACGAGGTTAACCAAACCGGCGCCACTACAACCATGACAGCTGCATTGAACATGCGCATTATATCAACCAAGGAAGGCGACGGATTGTCCATGAACACTTCGTAGCTCAACTTGTACTGTTTCGCAGCCCTTTCTACGACTCTTTCGATCATAGTTTGATTGTGGAAGTAACGATTATTTGTTCTTCGGATGAAGACGACCTTGTTTCGGGTGTCGTGAGGAAAGTGTTTCTTGAGGTATTGTCGGTAATGTAGAGATAGTACTTGCGTCTCGAGAAAATGCGGAAAACAGCATGTAGTTGCTCTCGACAGATAGATTATTTCCGCTCGACACCAACCACTAATGATGCGATCGCTCTTTATTCCCAAAATTGTTAAGAGTTCAACCATTCCGCCATGGCTCTCCGAGGTTAGGATCCTTATAGTTGAATTTCGAACTAGAAATTCAATAAAGATTGCAATTCTTGGTGTAATCTCAGCCAATCGATGGTAAGTAGCATGACCAAATGACTGAGCAATAACGAATACCTCATCGTGGATGGGAATTTCTTCAATATTCTTAGGAGGATTTAATTTTGCATCCGCAAAAACAAGCTTACGGAACGATCTTCGCATCCTGAATGAACACATCGCCGGAACCACTTACTATACCAGACCTAACTACGTACAAGGAGTGCAGAATTCGCGGCAATTCAGTGAAAAATTGAGGCGGGAATGCAGGCGGAAAGTAATAACCTTTGAAGGGAGGCTTTGCATTTAGCGCGAGTAGAGATGGCGAAATCGGGATGGTTCCACGTGTCTTGTTTCGATTACACGTCCAGTTATTGATAAGGTCGTAGCTGAATTCCACTGTTCCTGTCTCGATCCATGTACACAGTGGCTCAGTGGCAGTTGACTCATAATACTCTCGAATGAGTAGGTTTGAAAACTCAGTGAAGGAACTCCAATCCTCTTCTTTTTGTTGAAGACTGCGTAGCCATGGTAGAATGACGGTAGTCACCTGTGAGTAATTGTACAGCTCATTAAAGAAACTGTCATTCCACTCGGCTAGTAAATGTAATTTATCAGGTTCGCTTATATTCCAGTCACCTGTTTTCTTTATTGGCAACAGCCGTTGACTACGTAATCGTTCAAGCGCAGTGTTCAACAGTTGAATACGTTCGAGTAAATGTCCAACAGCTGGAAGGACGAGGGCCGAAAATGGTCGGAATATTTCTATTAAAACTGGCTCTGCCCGGAGACACCGAGAATAATTGAACGCTATCGGCGTACTACCTTTGTTCCATGTATTTACTGGTAAATTTATCAAGGACAAATCGACAGCATTCAACAAGATAAGGGCTGTAAGAATGACCATAAAGAACAGAATGGCGATTCTGCGTTTTGGGCCGAAGCATTTCATAAACTGCATGCCTGGCTGGATTTCGTTTTATTGATTCAATTCAAAAGATACATGTGTGCAGGAGGAACGGAAATTTAAAAGGAATCACTTGAATTATTGCAAAAAACGATTTAATGTTTAAATAATAATTATATTCGCGCTGCCAATTGTGGTTTTTTATTTTATGTAAAGAAAGTGTTACAAGTAAGAAGATACTTAACAAACTGTGCTTGAATAAAATAAACTTAAAATTTTAAATTATTATATTTTAATAAGAAAAACATAAAAGGAAAGGAATAAACCAATCAATCAAAAGGGAATAAATGAACTAGGCTACTAATAGATATGAAAAAAGCAGCGACATATTTGTATTGGGTATTTGAATCAGGTAACGATGAATTCTTCACGAAGATGCATTCTGCTACATTTGTGGCTTATACTATCTAGATAAGCCCAGAAAACATAACAGTCTTCGTGAAGTAAGCTTATCTTGTGTATTATAGAGTGGAGCTTGATGGCCAAGATATGACTTGGGATCCTCACAAGGTTTGCAAAACCTGTGCTGAATGCTTACAACAGAGGACAAAATAAACAGAGGAAGAGTTTAAACTTCAGTGTGGAGAGAGCAGAAAAACCACCATATTCCTTCACATCTAACACCGGAAGGTTAGGCATTGTGATAAACACTGGTATGGAAAATTATCCACTGTGTGGAGTAGGTCTCCCTGCTGATTCCAAATCCTGAAATTCCCAGTTGCGTTCCTTGTATCGAGTGAAATCATTCACATTTACCAAAGGTCATAAATTCGGTCTTGGCTATCCAAAACACCCTTGCAGTTCACAGTACTCATCTGTAAAATGCATCTACATTCATGCCCTGCACCAATGTCACGCTTAAATAGCAGTTTCATGATTGTATCTCTTAGACAAGTTGCCCTTCTTATATGCTTGTAGCCTAATACAATACAATACAACTGTAATTTGATAATGTCCTCCTTACAGAAAGTTCAGAAGTGCACCTTGAAGCTGAGCAACCATTAAGAGCCATAGGCAGACTGGAAGAGGTAGGTTTTAGGCAAGAGCGAAAGAGAGGCTCACTGAGAGAGTTGCGAACACAAGGAGGTAGAGAGTTCCAGGTGGAGGAACCGGCAACAGTGAATGACCGCCGGCAGAAGACAAGACGTGTACTAGGGTCAACGTACTTTCCAGAAAAAGCCGATCTAAGAGAGGAACGGCCTTTAACAGAGCTGCAAAGTGTAGAGGGCAGATAAGACGGCAGCTGACCTGTGCGCACTCTGCACATGAGGAGTGCCAGCTTGTAGCAGATGCGCTCACAGACAGGAAGCCAGTGTAGAAAACGAAGAGCAGGTGTGATATGGTCTCGGTAGGAGAGTCCAAGGCACAGTCGTGCAGCCTGATGCAGTATTCTAGTTAGCGGAAGCAGTGTGCATTCAGGGAGGCCATAGAGTACTGAGTTGCAGTAGTCAAGTCGCGTCAGAATAAGGCAATGTATCAGTGTTTTCAGGGATGCAGAGTCAAGAATGGAGCGAAGTTGTCGGATTCTCTGGAGATGAAACAGGGCCTACCCTGCAGATTGCAGCATTTGGGGTTTGATTGAAAGTTTTGAGTCGAGGATGACTCCAAGATTCCGGACAGCGAGTGATGGACAGAGTTGAGAAGAGGAGGTAGAGAGTGAGAGTTCAGCGCTCTGAGGAAGCTTAGAGGAACGGTCAAACCAGATGAGTTCGGATTTGCCCGGGTTAAGTTTGAGACATATAGACAGACTCCATCGCATGATGTCGTCAATGCAGGCACGAATTCGCTCTGCAGCGTTTGCAACCTCGTTTAGTTGCAAATATACATAAAGTTGAGTATCATCAGCATAGAGGTGGATTTCCACGCCGTGGCGAGAAGCGATGACTGAGAGTAAAGAAGTGTAAAGGATGAACAGCAGAGGCCCTGGGACAGAGCCTTGCGGGACACCAAAGAGCACAGAAGCGATGGATGATGCAAGAAAGTAGATGCGGACATACTGAGTGCGATTAGAGAGGTAAGACAGAAACCAATTGAGAATGGTGCCAGAGATGCCGAAGGAATGTTGCAGGACTCTGAGTAGGATGCAGTGATCTACACAGTCAAAAGCAGCAGAAAAGTCTAGAAGTATTAGAGCAGTAACATATCCCTTGTCTGCAGCAAGTACCATGTCACTGCAGACTTTCAGGACGGCTGTTTGTGTGGAATGGAATTGCCGGAATCCCGACTGAAGAGGCGGAAGCAGGTTGTTTGCGGAGAGGTAAGAGAAGAGCTGAGTGTGGACTAGGGGTCTGTGGGTATACCCGTACCCTCGGGTAACCCGACCCGTGCCCGCGGGTACGGGTAGGGTACGGGTAAGTATTTTACGGGTCGGGTCGGACATGGGTAGACTAATCATGGATACGGGTATACCCGGTTTTACCCGTGTCAACGTCCAGTTTTAGGGTTACAATGTCACCAATAAATATATAGATGAATCTTGCATCATCACATACTTAAATACTATCATAGACAAACTGGAACAGTAGAAATCCAATCATTATATAGTAAAGACCTGCATATAATGCTTCCCCTCATCTTTGAGTGTATGTATCACAGCTTTTCTCATTCCTTTTCCTCCTCTTTTTCTGCCACTCCAGACTCTGGTCCTCCTCTACCTGATCTCCTCCCTTAATCCTCCTCCTCATTTCTGCTGATGCTCCTCCTCCTGCTCCTCCTACAGCTCGATCTCTATCTCTCCCTCTTACGCTTCCTCTTCTTCCTCCTCCTTTTCTTCCTCATGTTCGTCTTCCTCTTCATCGTCATCTTCCATCCTTTCCTTCTGCTTATGCCCGTCTGCTGAATCTCCTCTTCCCTCCTCCTTCTTTTCCTACTCCTTAGCCTTCTTTTCTTCCTCTCGTCCTCAAGTTATGTACGCCTATTCTCCCTCTTCTTTCTTTTCTTACTCCTCCTCTTCCTCCTTCTTTTCTCCTCCTCCTGCCTCGTAGCACAGCGAGTCGGAACGTAACTCTGGGTGTTGACATTGACCTCTTAACGACTGTACTCTATCAACAGTGGTTATCAGTCTGGCAATTTCACCTCTTCTCGTCGTACTCTGATACGAATGTGCAGTGTCATCGAATGTCGCAAAGTTACCCCATGCAAGCGTTAACTGTAAGAATAAGCCTCGCGATGCGTCACATTACAGGGGCTTTGTTATGGGTACGTACGGGCCGGCCCCTTCGTCCCCAGCGCCGTCGTTCTTTATCATGCATAGCTGTTGCACTGCTTCTGTTACTATCGGGTGACAATGAAAGCAACCCTGGGCCACTCTCCCGCAAAGTCCAGTCCAATAAGCCTACATTGAAATCATCGTCTATAAACTTTGGTAGCTTCAACATCCGTTCAGCCATCCGTAGCTCAGCCATCATACATGACCTCATCAGAGACGAGAGGCTGGACATACTGGCACTATGCGAAACGTGAATCTGTGCTGACACTCTTGATTGTATCAAGCGTGACATCGCTCCTGAAGGCTTCTCTGTTCTCCATGTTCATCGGAATGGATCCGCAAGTCGCTCAGTGTCTGGCGGGGGTCTCGCTCTTATCTACAGGTCTACGTTAGAGGTCAGCGTACATCCTCAAGGTTCTGCACTTCCTCGTGTAAACTTCAACTAGTTCGATTGGGCAGATCATCTTCATCTATAACTATTGGAAACATCTACCGCCCATCGGGTTCAATAGGAGATTTCTACAACGACCTCGAAAACCTAATTTCATCCATTTGTGTTGAGGCTGGTGAAAGACTTGTACTCTGTGGAGATCTTAATTGCCCTGGACCTAGAGGTCGTATGATTAGCATACTGGCTGATACATTCGATACCTACGGTCTCCGCCAGTGTGTTGAAATCCCTACCCGAGGAGGTAACATCTTAGACGTTCTAGCAGCCGATGATCGAACAACAGTCTATGACACGCACGTGAACGATGCTGCTCTTATATCGGATCACAAATTAGTACTTTGTAAAATAATGACTTCCATTCATCGCCAACCAGTGCGTCATGTATTCCGAAACATCAAAGCAATAGACCATTCATACTCAGTGACTTGTTAATTTACTCAGACCTATTCACAGCTCCTGCAAGCAGTGCAAACGATTTTGCCGAACAAATATAAACAACAGTGTCACTGATATTGGACAAACTCGTTCCGATTTAGACTTGCTACAGGCGACCATCTAAACCTATTACTAGATGGCTCTCATCTGAAGCATCCCGTGCGAAGAAGGAACGTTGTCGAAAAAAAACTACATATCGTTTAACCACTCGATATATATACATATATATATACATATATATACATAAACGAGTCCTTCTTGACGAGCTCTACTCCGGAAAGTTTACATCATCAATGATATGTAATCAAAAATTTCTTAAGGAAATGGAACGATTGCCAAATGGAACGATTGCGACATCTACCAGATGAAAGAGTGTCCCGAAAACCCATTTTTTTACTTTAACTTGCTTTGTGTCGATTATATCGACCTGCTCAATTGTTTTTCATTTCCTGCTTTCTTCCTCCCAATTATTTGTGTTCACAGTGGCTCATTTGACAATTGACTGCGTTACTTTCTATTTTAGACAACTCCATCCTCGTTTACCTTTGGTTTAGTTTAGTCTACCTCATGTTAAGATCTGTTGTTCAGTGTGAACCTAGTTAAGTTATATTTTTGCATAATTGCCTTCTGTAGGTCTAGACAGCCGTTTTGACTATTGAATTTAAGCAGGTTTGGTTTCTCAGCCATTTCTCGACTTTGGGAGGCCCTGATGTCAGTTGCTGATCACTATCCAGTATAGGCCAACATCCTTCTTAAAATTCTGTGATGTGTTTCAAGTCTCTTTCTTTCACATGTCGTAGTCTGACTTCTAGTTTTTCTGATCTATCATGGGCATAAATATATACTTGAATTTATATTATCGCTTTCACTTCACTATCAACTAATATATCGGCGCCATAGAAGTCATCAGGTCATATTATATCAGATCACATAAATTTTGGTTTTATTATTCGAGCCCAGTATAACCTAGCAACCGTTTGTGTCAGTTTACAAAAATAAACATCCGGTTTCCCTGGCGACAGGCAACAGACATGAACAGGTCATAACTTGCTGAGTGCAGTGCACAGGTAATTTTCTCATCCATACAATCGTTGTATAGCACCATGGGTGTAACAAATGAGGGCAGGGAGGGCACCGGCATTCCCAGTTTTAGTGCTCAGTGCCCCCATGTGCCCCCCCAATGGGTTCTTTTTTATGTTTCTCCAATGGCTCTTTGAGATGACTTTTGTTAAATTAACTTGTGCCCCCTTTTTTGAAATTTCTGGGGAGGGCAAAATTTAAAAAGTGGAGGGGCAAAAAAATCGCGCAATATTTTTTACATTATGCCCACCCCACTTTTCAAAACCTTGTTACACCTCTATATAGCACTTAAACTGACTGAATAAGTTGGGTCTGATGTCACAGTGCCAGAATCTCATCTTTATCAATTCAATTAATCATGCGTGTTCTTTTTGATTGAAGCAGTTTTATTCCGTCTTTTAATAAACAATTTTAACACTAATTTGCACATCATCATGCTATTTTAAATCATGCTCCTACCTTAGCTATATCTTCTTTATTGCGTGAATCAAATATTCGATATTCTTATATCTTAAAATAGTAAGCAGACTGAGCGTCTACTTCTGGTTTTTGCTGACGGTAGTGCTATACCGAACATGAATCATGTGCCTAGCGCACTTCCGTTCAGAATATTTCATTGTGCCTTGCATTGAACAGCTTTTAGGTAAATAACGGATCTCGCTGCGTCATCGAAGTCCTATGTTTGCGTAGATGTCGGACGTCAGACTTATCGCAGTACCGGAACGTTTGAAGGACAATAAAGCATGCGATTGACTCCAACCGGCGATGAACCCGTAGCTGAAGATGATGCCAATGATGATATTCGCAAGCAATCTTCAACTGCCAAGGTGAGATCATACTGCATGCACGTTTAGTACACAATGCAATAATCTTTCAGGTGTTTATCTGTTTCAGCGCAAGTAGGCTTAAAGGCATTTTCACGTCTTTCACAACATTTATCGAGTCTCATAGGCCTATAATTTGTAATAATTTCAACAGCCGGCGTCCTTGGTAATGTTCCCTGCCAACTCATCCCATAGTAAAGTCACACATGGTATTAGCACTTAACACGACACTTACTTCACATCGGTCATCTCAAATATTACAGAGGCTAACCTAGTGTGAAATTTTCACCCCATCTTAAGTAAGCCTATTTGTGCTGCATATCGTTGTAGCCATTACACAACTTATTACAGTCAACCCAGTGCAGAGAAACATGAACTATGGTCAAATGTGCAGTGGATTCCTACGGGCGTTCAGCCCATGAATGGATGATGATGATGATGATGATGATGATGACGATGTCGATGACGCTGCTGCTGCTGATGATGCTGATGCTGATGCTGATGCAACTGAAGACGATGATGCATGTATTGCATATATGGATGCGCGTATGTATTAGGCGTCAGCATGATTATGCGGACACATGTGTTTATTGAGTATATAAACTTAAATCGAGCAAAAGTATAATATTTACATGAATACATCATATACAATGTTATATCAGTTTATATATCAATGCCAGGTAAATCTCAGTTGACGCAGTCAGGTCACATAAATACTATCATTCGTTTGGCGGTTGCGACTTGCGAATGAATTAATCGATATCAGTAAAACAGTAAATTCTAGAAACCTTTACATGCCAGTGAATAAGTGATTTAAATGCTGCGTCTTTATCTGCAGTTGACGCACACATGACTTGGCTTTAAGTTCATCACAAAATTTGCCTATAACGTCTATTTAATGAATCCAAAGGCGTTGAAGAGTGTCTAAAACCTATGCACATCCAAGCCCTCGTACTGATTTTCCACGGTCGTACTCTGATGAGTCTGTTGGACACCGTTGATCGTCGTAGGGTAGGTGACGTATGCATGCATTGAGGTTGTTGTGTTCAGTTGCACCGTCTCAGGTGCAGTCGATGTATAGTAGACAGGAAAGGAAGCCACCTTGATTGACACAGGTAGGAGCAGATAATACTATATCCTACAGCTTGATGCATTCTGAAAAGGCGCTATATGATTATATATCTGAATGTGTGATTGCATGACGCCAATCCGAGCATTAGTGCATCTATGTGAATAACGGTGCATGCATGGTTTGCAAGACTGTACTCATCCATCCATTATTAGTGATGTACATCACCTCATTTATTCACTGGATTACAAGAAAACAACGATATCAGGAAGTGGGAACATTGAGCAACAAGTGGAAGTAGGAGGCGTCAAGATAGAAAACGTACCAGAACTCGTATGCCTTGGTAGCTTGGTAACATCGGGAAATGAATGCAGTAAGGAAATTAAAAGAAGAATTGGGATGGCAACGGGAGCCACGACGAAGTTTAAGAACATAAAAATTATGGAGGAACAAGAACATCGGTTTAAAGACAAAACTTGACAGCATCTCAACATGTGTTTTTAGTGTATCACGTGATGTATGCATGTATAACATGGACTCTCGAAAAGCAACATATATAGGGACAGACTACTAGCGTTTGAAATGATATGCTATAGAAACATTTAACGCCTATGCTGGGAGCAGAAAATATCGAACGAAAGGATCAGAAGGAGAAATAGGCAAAACACAGAACATCATTCAATTCACCACGAGAAGGAAACTGAGCTTCTTTGGACACGTTTGTCGAATGGACAACAAGCAGCTGGTGAAGGGTTTGGTATTTGGAGACGTGAGTGGAAATTCAGTGAGAGGGTAGACCATGCAGAGAGTGGTTGGACAACACTAAAGAATGGCGCATGAAGAGATCCACATTATCTTCAGGAAAGCAGAAGACCGGGACATGTGAAAGAGTATGGTCATAAGTGTATTGGACGCCAACAAGTGTTGAACCCATGAACTGATGGATGGAATGGTTGTCCATTTTGCTTATCAAACAGATTAAATCATAATAATACAATACTCAAGGTTTTGTAAAAGCCATTATGAGATAGGATAATCCACAACTGTTTACAAGGTTCCACTGAAAGCGATAGCGTTAAAGCAATTGCTAATTTTCATGGTGTAGCACACTGTAACTTGATAAATTTTCGCAATTAGCATAAGTGGGTCTGCTACTAAGAGGTAGGATATAGTGCGTTGTTTACCTGAGGTTTTGAACCGATGCAAATTGCGCGTATGGAAATGATTAGGAGACACAACCCAAAAACAATTCCCCAGAATCCAGTAGCCCAGACCATTGCATGCCCAGCCGTCGCGTACATATCCTGAAAGAGAATTTTCATTTAGTAATCACAATTCTTAATCAAATCTTCTAACAATTGCGCATCGAACTGTTTATTCAGCGAGTCATTTACCGCTACCCTGCATATTTCTACCTTTTGCCCACAATAATGATATTCGTGCCATATCCTTGTGCAAGTTACTCTAGAAACATTCAGCTCAATTGTCTGTATAATTTTTACATATAAAATAATCTGCAAATGATAAAATACCATGGCAATTAAAATCGACAATCACAGCTTATGACCTGGCGTCTGCCTTTTTCAAACTTTTCTCTATAGCTCTGTCTTAAACTGGCATCGGACTAACTCTTGAGTGACCACCAGCATTTATTTAGTGGTCTGGAGACGGGAGACGGGAAGGAATCAGGATTGTGCTGTAAATGACCCGCGATAGTGATGCTGGTGATGATGATAATGATGATGATTATGATGAGGATGATGATGTTGATTATGTTGATGCATATCAGATACAGAATAACGATTCGATTTAAAATATTCAGGTATACCATAAATCTGCGTTGAAGATTGATAGAGCTAACTATGACTGATATAGTCGTATTGCTTGATCTCGTAAGCTCATTCAAATTAATTCACACACAGATGCGTAGATAATGATGATTATGATTATTAAGATGATGATGATGATGACGACCATACATTTTATATCGAATTGATCATTTCGAAATAATTCAATAACTAGAGGCAGACAATGGGCACCAAAGGGCATCGAGTCAATGACCAATGAACTCAGTGAAGCGATGGAAGAAAGGACCCTCGTTTCCTACCTCAACAAAGCACGCAGAGGCATCGCATTCTCCACTGTCCATGAGACCGTTGCTTGCCAAGACGATTGCAGATATGCCAAACGGAATATCCAGGAACGAAAAGACTGCGACTGTGATGATCTGTAAGAAAACAATAAGTCACTGCTCTGTTTCAATCAATCAATCAATGCAATTTATATAACGCCTTTCTATGTAACTATTCAGAGGCCCCCCAACCCAGGCCCGGCCAAAGAGGAAAGTCCTAAGAAGTTTATAGAAAGAACCAGACAGGTCGCGCGGGAGAGTGCAGGTCAGACGGGAAGTTCAGAGGTTGATCCAAATATTTGTGGCTATGCAGTATGTACACATGCTTTATCTGTGTCTGTCTACTTTCTTGTTCTCATTAGTTGCATTGTAAAGCACAACATGATAACATCTTCACCATCATTGTTTGATTAAGCTAAAACTAGGTCTCCCTAAATTCAGAGCTTCTCTGCTACCGTTTGGGTCTGTACCCATTATTGTTTCTAAATATACGAGATGCTGCTTGTCATTATTATAAACTTGCTACGGCGACAAAGACATAAATAATATTTATATGCAAATTAAAAGCTGAATGAATTCTAGTTCTTGACAATTACACCTAATCTGAGGCAATCGCTCTTTTCTAGACATAACCATAATTTTATTTAGCAGTAGACAAAACAGATAAACAGTTCTTGACTATGGCAAAGTTTGATGATTGATGCCCTGTCAGCACTCAAAAAGGCTGAGGCAACCATAGATAGAACGGTTCTAGGGGAATTCTTCATAAGCAGTTCTTCGTAAAACAATTATTCGTAAGCAATTCTTCGTAGAGCATTTCTTCGTATGTAACAATTCTTCCGACCGAAAGTTCTTCTCAAAGCCTATTTCTAAAAACGACACTAACACCAACACTGACCTTAACGGACCCTCACGATGCATAATCTGACCCTAACCGACCCTCAAGTTGCTTAACCTGCCCTATCCGCCCCTCTCGATGCATATATTAAAACTTTTAGGTTTTTTTAACATCCATCATATCCACCATATACGGTGACGAAGAATTGTGCTAGTCAATTGTGCTTTACGAAGAATTGTTTACGAACAACTTTTTACGAAGAAAACGTCGGACACCAGATAGAACTGTGCGGCTCCATGACATGTCAGTGTAGAAGATAAGAAACTAGTAGATTTTTTAATTCGAATACGGTTCGAACATTGTTTACAGCAAACGCGAAGCTGAGACAACTTGTGTGACCTTAAGAAAGTGAGCTTAGATTGTTACAGATTTATTGGTCGTCTGATTTTTATCATTCACGTTTTCATGATTTCGTGAGCGTGGAGACTTAACTAAAGCGGTGACTAATATTTTCTTAAAAACATCTAAATCAGCATAAGCACCACTTTAATATCTGTTGGATGAAACTTGGTAAAGTCAATATGTCAGATACAAACCATGCTCTTTGTTGTATACCATCCGGCAGCAGCAGCCATGCACCCAACAGATGCATACTAAAAGAAATAATACAATAATTATGATATTGGATGTTGATAGCATCATAATTGACAAACGACGCATTGTTATGCCGCACAGAGCTACTGTTTCAATTAATTAGTTCTTTCTCATAATCTCTTCTGCCTCTATCTTAATGCGCTTTATTGTATTGAGGTTGTTTTGAGGTTGAAGAACAAGAACCAGAACAGTTAACCTGCTGTTCTTTCTTGGCAATGCTTACTTGGTTTTGTATTTACATGAGTCAAATACTAAATGCAAAACAATGTTAAAAACAGCATAAGCCCGTTGGAGTCGCCCATGTAGGTAGAGAAATTTAAAAATTAATAAATGGTGCAATAGCTAATCAATGAACGATCGATGGGCATTAACTCATAGTTTTTATTTGCGACACCTGGCGTACCATTTGCAGTACGCGTAACACCGTTTTTAACTTCTAGCCTACGAACTAAAAATATTAGAAAGGTATGATCCGATACCTATGATTTTCTATAAATTTCACAATTCTGTTTGACTCGAAATTACATTTAATTATTTTAGAGAGGGTGAGCCAATCTACAATAACGACAGCTAAATACGTTATTATAATATATTCGCATTAACGAAAGCTGTCGTCATTGAAGTACTATGCTATACTGAACAAAGCTTACTGGAAACGCTTACAATTATGCCGCACCAGAATCCAGTTCCGTACTCATCTCCGTTTGCCACAGCATAGATGGCGCCAGTGATCGACACTATACACAGGGCAATATGTATGAAGCCAAACAGAATGGAGCTGACTCTTGAGTAGTTTGAATTTAACTTTTTAGGTGATGATGCATGGTGTTGCTGCGATGACTGTCCAATTACGACGGGGGCCGCACCGTATGTCACTGGATACCCTCCAGCTGGAGAATAGACTGGCTGGACTGCCACTGTCGTATGATTTGGTGAGGCCATGAAGCTGAAAAAGGATAAACATTCATGTGTGAACTCACGTTAAGAAGTTCTTTCACAATGATTGTCAAAGTCAAGTGTTAAATTCAAATGCAATCGTATCAATACAAGGAAACCACTGCCACTCAAAGGCTTATATTGATGATGTAATTTTAATAAATTAGTTAATTCACTAAGAACCATTGCCACTCATGATATTGATGGTGTATTTTTAATACAATAATTAATTTACAAAGAACCATTGCCACTCATATATTTATGATGTAATTTTAATAATTTAATTTATTCGCAAAGAACCACTGCCATTCATATATTGATGCTGTAATTTTAATTAGTTAATTAATTTACAAAGAATCATTGATACTCATATATTGTTTATGTAATTTTAATTAATTAATTAATTTACACTAATTCATGTGTACAAGGACCAATTGCGAGTGAAAAATTTCCTCACAGCCCATATATATAATTATGCGCAATGACCCTCTCAGAGCAGGTTTAAACCCATACACTCGATATTACAAGGCGAGCGCCCTAACCAATCAGACACCGTTTAGTACAGGTGCATAAGTTTTAGATGGCACATAAAATCAAATTTACGCAGACTAACTGTCCATAAACTCATTAGAACGACGCGCCTGCTAATAGTTTAACATTCTGTCATGTTGCAACATCATTTGAAGTCCTAACTTTGAATCCTGGCTCAGCCAGTGTTAGAGTAAAAGGCTTAGGCTAGAACATACCTTGCTTTTATCCGACGATGCGTGTAACATGCAGATCTGCCTCTGAAAACAGCTCGATGCTGTTATATCGTGTGTAACAAACGATTAATACTGCAACTGAACCTCCCCGGGTAAAGCGAAGTGAGGGCTATAAATTCAGTTAGGGCCTATGCATGAGAAAACACATTGAGTAATACTAATTTTTATAACATAAGCGATTAAAGTTATAGACCTTTGCCACGCGAGATAAGACACGCCGCTGTAGACTGACGTACATTGTACATGTTGGCCAGTATTATTATAATAACTAAGATAGCCTGCTCAAGGCCGACTGAATCATCCCATAACAACCAAGTATGCAGAAATGGTGACTTTCACTGAAGCAATGAATGACAGTTGACATAATGGACCCAATGTTTTAAAGATGCGACAACACATTATAGCTATTGCTAAGCTAACTCGGTACTATTTATGACATATGACCTGCGTGTACATACGAGTATTAAAATACTAGCTGGGTTACCCGGCGTTCGTCCAGGTGAAAAAGATTATGGGAGCACCTTGATTGAGGATGAAGTTGTGGGTAGGCATTCCTGTTCTTGCAGCGTCTGCAGCCTGTCGCTCCTGACTGGCTCGAGTGGACTCTGCAGCACTGGAGGCTGCTTGTCAGGCAGAATTCACCTTTCCACAATCTAATCCCTCCTCCTCATCTCTAATTCCTCTTCTCTTTCTCCATCTTCTCTAATTTCTATTCACTCTTTGTTCTCATTCACCTTTCTTTCTCCCCTTCCTCTACTCACCCTATCCTAACCGCTTCCTCCTCCCACCCCCTCGTCCTTTTCACACTCCTCACCCTCTTCTCATTGTCACCCTTATCCTTTCCCCTACTCCATAATCGTTCCCTACGACTTCCTCCTTCTCCTCATCCTCTTCTTCCTCAACAATCCACCAACCCCTCTACTGGGTGTCAGAGATGTTCCGAAGCTGTAAAAGTGTAAACGGAGAGACAGACACACGCTTACACAGAATCTAGATATATATGTAAATAAATAGTATTTATAGTGCAGACCGATTGTGCAAACTTGACTCCACCGTAGCTTGCTCAGATGGACCACTTCTTCGAAAGTTTTTGCAATATAAATCCTTGAAAATTTCTCAGCTCCCACAAAAGCAACATCAGGGAGACCAGCTTAATGACCCGCGCTATACCAATTAAAGTCCGTAATAGCCAATCCTCTCGTTTCTTTCCGGTGCCAGGTCGAATCCGGGAGTGAAGTTTTGATGAGGTAGTTCTGCTGTTGCGAGCAGTGTCAGGGTACTCTATTGTTCTTGTATAATTACACGACTATAGAAAGCAGACAAGCAGGCTACTCTATGCGCCTATACAAGAGGCAGACAGGCAGGCAGACAGACATACAGACAGACAGACATACAGACAGGCAGGCAGACAGCTGGTGGTGGCAGGTAAACGCTGTTAGGCTACGTGTACGAAGGAAACTTTGTTTTTATGGGTGTGTGAGGGTGCGTGGTCAGTTTTTGCCCCGGGAGACTGGGAAGACGGCGTGAACGGGCCTCAGGAACCACTGGACAGCGTGCATCAAGTGTTCCCCGAGCCAACGGTGTAAGCTTGAAGTAAATTGCTCTAAAACTGTGCAAATGCATCGACTGCCAAGGACACACAGACAGACAGACAGAAACCTTGTCTTATATATATATATATATATATATATATATATATGAACCTATGTTTGTCTGCTCAGCGCTGTAAAGGCAAAACATAGGATAAGAGGCGAATGTTGAGATTGCAGCCTATAGATACAATTCTCGTGGTGTAATCTATTCTATACGCAATCACATCTCTTCTGCTGAACTAAATAAAGTTACACGTCAATCATTGACGTATGTCTGATTCGATTGAGTCATACATGATAATATGAACCTATGCATCAAGTCCATCAATCATTAAACACCAACGACATAATGTGTTTAACTGTTTATTTGCTATTGCGCAACATGCAACTTAGGAATGACCTCTGTGACCTCTGCCCACGTCTAGCACAGAACAACCATGTACGAATTCATTTGTGTTCCTAAACTGATCCATGTCCTCAACAATATAATATATCATGATCTATATATATATATATATAATATATATATAGTTCTATAATATTATAACATACTATATTATAGTGACGCCTTATATGGACCATTAATTGCTGGGACGTTTCCTTATAAATTCGTTTCATCTGTATTAGATTATTAGATTCGTTTTTTTTCGGATTTAATTCTTGTTGCTTTGACCAGATGTTTCCTTGAATTTGATATCAACAAAAACTTGATTAATAGCTGCCAGCGACTCTTGTCTTAAGCATTATTGCAGTGACGCAATGGAGATTATTAGATAATAATCATTAACATTAATCCTCTGTCGATGTATTGGATTGATCTTGAAACTTTATCGGCCATACAATTGTAAACTTCCTCGTGTTCTGACTAATCCATTTATGACCTGACTCGCCCATAGACTCATAGCCTGAATCCTCCTGTTCACTCTCTAAACGCCACCTGCTTTAACAGCTACTCTGCCCCTCTTTCTCTCTGACCACCGAAGAGTACCTCTCCTGAGCTACTCTTCGGACAACCCCTCTTATTCGACGCAACGCTCGTGAATTAGCATGTGCCCTTGGCTTTTGAATGGCGCTATTGAGACAATTTCATATTTTTACCAACTGCACCATTATTTCAGAAACGCCCGGAGAGGAATATACTGGCCTCGAACCACGACACTCTTCCGGATCATCTTGATACTTCATCAGCCTATTTTCTATGTGAGGATAATGGTAATTAGTCAATCCTTTATATGCAACTGCCTACTTGCTGTGGCACCTGCCTACCTAAAATATTTTTGCGCTTCGGTGTCCTCTTTACCTGCAAGGGCCTTCTGGCGATCTATCACTCGCGGCCTTCATATTGTTCCGCGCATGCTCTCTGCCACGGCCCAGTCGAAGTGCTCTGCCCACGTTGGCCCTTCAGCATGAAACTGTCTTCCACAGTCCCTGCGCCTGGAATTACTGGCCCTCTCACCTACCAGTTTCGGAGACGCCTTAAGACTTTTCTGTTTACTTGCCCAAAGCACAGACGCCCGTTGAGAGCGCTGCTGATTTGAGCTGTTACATTATTATTTGGATAATGAGTTGTTACGCATTGTTACGCCATTGGTTCAGATAAACACCGTTGGGTAGTCGTCAAGTTGGTCAGTGGACTTACATTACACGACAGGCGACATCATGGCACCAACTTCAGATTGCAACTGCTAGATGCTCAAGGTTAAACAAATCTAATCTGAAAATATATTTTAAAAGCGCTCGGTGCCGTCTATTCTTCGTTTGATATGGTTGACCGGGAGATTCTGTTCCAGCGATAGCAGTTATCTTGTCAATCTCGTATCCCTCTGCTTTCGTTCAAATCCTAATTCACAGACCACTTGGAGATAGTTGTCCATGGAGACTCGGTGACACACTGAGCTGGGTTTAAAGCTGCAGACATCCCGTTTACATGTGCTAATAACAGGGCAAATGGTCATATTTATGCAGAATTGATGACGAGTGATGATTAGTGCTCTATCCGAACGAAGGTCCATTGTCTTTTTGCCACAATGTGATGAGATGAGTGAGGTGGTTTCTCGTTGCCTTCCTTATTGACAATTATGAGTGAGCAACTTGTTCAAGGTCGCTACGCAGTTCCTCGGGGTGGGTCCGAACCTGCGATCCTCCAAACGCAAGGCACCAAACATCCCACTACGCCACAGCGCCCCAATTATGCAGAATTCACAGATAACATTCCCAGGTTTGATAAGATGGTCCATGATCTGAACAAATCTGCATAGTCCAATTCTATTCATTGTCTTGATTCTGATCTTCACTGTTTGATGTCGACCAACCGACACTGCGAAATGCTGCTGCAAAGACTCAGTTGGTCTGGTTGGGTCTAGGCAACAGCTTGTTAAGCTTGACTTTAAACTACTGACTCCGGAATGGCCAGTCTACGCGTACTCTTCTAGCGTCCGTAGCCCTTGATTCCTCCCACAGACCTGGCTCTGCTGGAGTATCCTTTGGACTTTGAACGCGGAACACATAATTAACCTGACCCGCTTCTGCTTTTTTCGATTGAGGCAGCTCAGAGCTATCGCACGACTTCTCTGTCTCTGTCTGTCTGTCTGTCTTTCTCTCTCTTTCTCTTTCTCTCTCCGTCTCTCAGTTTCTCTGTCTCTCTCTCTCCTCTCTCTCTCTCTCTCTCTCTCTCTCTCTCTCTCTCTCTCTCTCTCTCTCTCTCTCTCTGTATTGACCACCATAGCATAGCGTCCCTTCATTCGGTCTTAAATAGTATTGATTGCTAAATAAATACCTTTATTTTATTCAAAATACGATACTATGCAATTGAAAATTGAAGTTGAAAAATACATCAGTAAGGCTAAAAGTTCGACTCCTTGAGTTGCGCATATCCATACTATATGCCTGAAGTCTTGCACTGGCTTCCTATCAATGCGATCTTTCATTCGTCACACGTGAGGCCAAAGACGAGAGAAATTTCAACATTTCTGAATTAATTAAATAGTACATTTAATTAATTCAGAAATGTTGAAATTTCTCTCGTCTCGCAGTAAGTGCTATACATTTTTGCTAAGTAAAAAACATAGGATTCGAATTCGCGGTAAACGGTATCTGGAGACAGATACATATCATTCTCCTCGTGTGTCTTAACATAGATGAACAATTACTAGAAAAGGTAATGTATGGCATAACGTCGCATCATTTGCAGAATTATGTACAAATCATGCAAACAACGAATAGGTGTCTAAGTTAGGAACATTTTCAAACAGAAATAATTGTTTTATTCCGGCTAAATATCGTTTTGGTTTTCGTTGCATCTATTCGTTTCGTTTTTGTTTTAATTGCCACAAATTTCGTTTTAGTTTTCGTTGGTACTGTGAGTTCGTTTCAGTTTTAGTTTTCGTTAACGGAAACGTTTGAATTTCGTTAATTGACATTTCGTTTTAGTTTTCGGTAACGAAAACAACACTTGACAAGGTGATGACGCAATGTCATTAGCAGATATAGCTCGCAAAACAATCAGGACATCTAGAAGTTTGTTATCCACTGACTAGTGTTATTGCGGCTTATAATATGATGAATGTACTGTATGCTTGCCAAGGCTATAGTTGCTTGTAACTTATTAAGTGTAGCTAATGGGCAGCTAATCTTAGCGTTGGCATAAGAATGGTATTTGCTGTGAACTGAGGATCCATTAAATTTCACATGTTTTCCTCTGTGTAGCTAATGTAACACCAGATGTAAAACCAATGTCTTTACTCACTTATCCACTTTATTTTCAAATCGAAATTGAACTTGCTAAATGACTATTGTAATCTTAAGGTCTAGATCTGAATTTGCAGCAAGCATAATCCGCGGGAACAAGCTAATAATTGTTGGAGGCTCACTATATGCAGTGTGTTTCCTGGCCAGACAACTCTATCTATGTAGGCCTAGAACTCTTTCGTTCAGGCCTGCGATGCTTTTTTAGGGCAGAGCTAATTAAGTGTCTTCACCGCGTGTGACGATAGCACGTTCTCAATCCAACCTCACTGCGTTGACTTAACCTTCCTTTTCCAGATGTCACAACCTCACACAAATATTTGCGTCTCTTGATATATCTGTGGCCAATAAAAGTCGTTGTTAATGTTGCTTTAAAAATGCGTAACCCTAAGCCTCTGTTTGATGCATTTTGTCCAGAGATGACCGTTTTTACCATGAATTGTGTCTTGCGGTAGCAAACTGTTTCCGTAATTATTTAATAGGACGTCACTTTCGAACTCTCTGTCTCCACTCCTGTACGAGTCCATTTCTGAATCAGTTTCTAAATTAAACTTACTTATCCTGGGCATGCAGTGTTCTACTATAGGGTATAAGTATCATCCACACACGTATTGGTTGGCTGAGGGCTTAGCTAGGCTAATTAATTGTTTACCTTGGATGCATGGACCAGCGAAAATGATTATCATTACCCATCATGTACACTGTTGTGGCGGCTGCTCCATCTCGGCAACTGTTACCTGATAGCTAAAGAACGCCATTGACTTTGTTTTCTCAGTGTGTCAGGACGTCAAGATTACAGTATGGCTTTCACTAAGAAGCAGTATCTGAGTCAGTCATATCTTGGCTTTCAATTTTGAAACATTTTGGCATCAACAAAATTGAACAAACTGATATTTACCGTTATAATTTTTTGTAAATGCGAATACTAACCATTTAATATAAAATAATAAATCTAGTAGTTTGGTGTTATGTAACATGTTAAAAATCGACTACGTAGCTTGTTTCATCGACAACAGGTGGGTCCTGTATCTGTCATGATAATTGTACGATAAATATAAACTCCAACTGTTAAGTCCGCAATGTAATATATATAGGCTATATATGTAAAGCCTATATTTGCCTATAAATAATGCTGAATTGTTAATATTAGGTAATGTGCAATTTTTCAGTTTTCGGCAATAGCTCAGTTTAAGAATGACCGTTTCGTGAAAATACAGAAATAACAAACTCGATATATATATAAATATAATGCAAATTTATTTTACACAGGAATTATAAATCCAATTAGACTAGATCAGGACAAGGTACTATCACAGTCGACGAATGCGAAGAGATAATCTGATGTCTGCTCAACATCTTAACAGCATTTTTACTAACAGCACACATAAAACAATCTTCAGATGTATACATATAAATATCCACAAAAACTGCTCAATTAGTCAACGATGTCAACTAAAAGCATGCATGAAAACACCTATCAATCGAGATCTTTCTGTTTTCTGTTATAAAGCGAATAATCTGGAACAGTGGCTTCAGCTTGTTGATGATGGTTCTGCATTTCGTCATATGTGCTCCGCTCATCCGTGTAGTTATTTTGCGTCGATGATGTCGAGGCCGCAGCCACGAGGTCAGCTTGAACCATGCCAGTGGTTGGAACCATACTTGTCGATCCATCGTTCGCTATCAAGATCATCTGTTGCTGAAAAGCAATAACCATCAGAATAAGAGATATCTAATGAACCGCTTAATTATCCGCCATGGTATTGCTCAGGCCCAATACGCTGACTAATTTCAACTGCGTTAAAATCGAGCTATCCGAAACTCAGTCGGCTATATTAATAGGCCTAATCCGCTGACATTATATAGCTTGCACAGATTTATGATTCATTAATAGTCGTCGCTTCACTTGCTTGTGCTATAAAAAATAAATATAGTATCTCTGTTAATAGTCAGAAATTGATTGCATATAACTATATATAATATAAGATATATATTTATTTCATATAAAATAATTCATGCGTTATCTAAAACACCAAAAATCCATTAAACTGTGTCTGTCTAGCGTCATTGTGTGTTAGGGGCCAATACAATTAGATCCGTTTCAAACAAAAATTATGCACATTTTTTATCCATTCGACCATAAGGCAAGGAAAGAAGTGTTGTCACCTGACTTATAATTCTGTAAATTACTTTGTTAATTAATAAGTACAATAGAGGAATAAGAACCTAGTAAAATGGCCGTTCTAGCGGATGTCTAATTATTGTATTGAGATTGTGCTTCGTTCTAATACCTGGATTTGCTTCGGCTTTTAAAAGGCTCTTGCTTTCGTCATCTCAACCTTTACATTAGCACCACAGGGTGAGCTGGCCTCCAATCGACGACTGCAGTACATTAGAGGGTAGCTGCCCATATATTGTGCAACCTTTGTAGATAATAAAAATGAAACGTGCCCTAGGATTAGGCACCAGTTGGCTGAAGTTCAAATATTACATCATTATCACTAACCAACAGTTGAACCTTTGAACCAACAACTCTCTTAATACTAAATGTTTTGTCGTGTTTGATTCTGACCTGAGCTTTTGGCCGGCAACACATGGCGCGAATCCCAACAATGAAGAGGCATAATCCGAAGACCATTTCGAAACCTCCAATGTTACTCATCGCTGCATTCGCCGCAATTGAACAGGGGCTCTAAAATACAAAGAGATAAATTAGAGAAAGCAACTTAGCTAATCCTATCGCAAAAAGCTGGAAACAAGTGTGTGTGTTTTCACAAATCAGTACTCGTTACATAAAATGTTGATAGTCTTAGGTTTTAGCCTATGCCTTCAGGGAACGTCCTGATTTTATTGCGTTCATCTTTCGACGGCATTAGGTTGAGCTTTTTTCTGTCTTATCCATTATTTTGATCTGACCCATCTGGAGACACTGGACGGACTAACGAAGTCGGGCACTGCTGTTTCGCTGGCTTCTACTGATTTAACCACTCCGACTCTTGATCAGTATATTGAAGAATAATTGTAAGGACGCCATGACACCTTGCCTATTACTTTAGACCTTCTGCCAGTCAGACAGAGCATTTGCATCCGTCCATAATCGAAAGGGGTGAGACTGAAGCCCGCCTGTACTCCGTAGGTTTGGTCAGCCGAGCCAGGCCGTGCTGGGACTCAGGTGATCCTTACATATGTTCCAATACCACTGTGGCGAAAAGTTGGCCCCCCGAAAGCTATTACGTTTTGTTTGTAGTAGGGTCCTTGCATGCCCATTGCTTTGCCACACCTTCATTTTTATTGTATTGCATTCTCCGTATATGGAATATTTTGCTTACAGCAAGAAGAGACACCTAGCTTCGCTGAAGAATGAATGGTAGGCTACATAAGATAATGGGTATACTGGGTAGTTTATTAGCAAACCTTCTTCGGAGCAGATGCTACGTAGGCTACTAAGTATCAGGGATGGCAAACAGGTCTGCTTATACCCAGGTAAAGCGGGAAGTAGTAGCCTACTTTGCGTGAAATGCCACGATTGTCCGTAGGCCTACTTGTGCCATCTCGAACAAACTCATCCGGCCGGTTAGGTCGAGATGCACGCGGCCAACCGTAAAACACAGAAACATGGGGGCTCCCTGCCTTATCTTTCAACCAGAGGCCATTATAAAGACCCTGGTCCAGTTTAACCCTTCAGCCTCAGACTTCATCAGTAAAATTGACAGACTCAGTTCATCTTTTTGTGGTGACACGGATTCTGATCGATTTTCAGAGTTTGAAGAGAAAATGCCATTGAAAGCGACCATGCAGGTTATACGTTGACAGACGCTGTAAAGAAAGATTTATTCTTGTCTCTCACCACTTATTATTACTATTATTATTATATTTATTATTATTATCATGGCCATCATCATCATCATCATCATCATTATTATTATTATTATTAATATTATTATTATTATTATTATTATTGTCATTATATTTTTTTGCCCAGAGGTACTTCGTTCCCCAGGGACTTAGAAATTAAGCCTAGTATTAAAATAGTTGTCCGGAGGGTCAGGCCTCGTCTTCAGAGGTCAAAGGAATAGTGCCATTGAAAGCAACCAGATTGTAACGCTGAATGCAGATAGACAGACGGTGAAATAGAAAAGCAGTTTCGCGCCTGTCGCCATTATTATTATTATTATTATTATTATTATTATTATTATTATAACAATGATTATTATTATTATCATTATTTATTATCATCATCTTCATTTTATATGCGATGAGTTAATTGATGATTGAAAACTTACGGTGGTAATGCAACTTGTTCTACATGAGATGCTGTCAACGAGTCCATAGACTGACAAAGTCAATTGAACGACGCCGATCGGAAAGACCAACGTCGCAAGAACTGTCGCCGCAATTACCTGAAGAGACATGACAAAACTTTGATTTACAGTATTATAATTATTATTATTATTATTATTTTCCCGAGGTACATATGATCCCTCGGGATTCAAAAAATTAGGGGGCATTGTTCTGGAATGGCTAGTCTTCGCAGATGGTTTTATTGGCGGTAAAAGTGCTACAAAAAGCGACTGCGTTGATGCGTTGGACGACCATTGACAAGCGCTGATTATTATTATTATTATTATTATTATAATTATTATTATAATTATTATTATAATTATTATTATCATTATTATTATTATTATGCTAAGCAATCGCTTGGAGTTTCAAATTATTATTATTATTATTATTATGTTATCGCCCATGATGAGCTAAGTGAGTGTTGGCAATGTCCCGAAGAAGCAGGCTGCGTTCCCACGCTGAAGGACAACCGAGATACGTTGGAACAGAAATGACGTCTCCATTGGATCGTGGGTTGCAGCACTCGTTCGACTACCCAACTCTGAGATGAACTCCAGTCCTTCACTGCTCCAAGCGCCGCCGGATTCCAAGGAGAGGGCTACGAAGTCGTGGGTGTTGGTTATGGTGGAATACTTGGCCCTCTTCGTCTTAGCTGCGCGTTCGGCTGCTTCGCCAGCTCTGATAGATGTGTCGACAAGATGTGACTTGGCGTAGGTGTCGGGCACTGTCACATCCCATGCCAGACATCGACCACGTGTCCAAGGAATGAGCGTGACGCCGTCCGGTCGCTTTCCATCTTCTCTTAGCAAGCCGAGAGGTTCCTTTTGCGCTGGAATCTTCGCCCTGCCAAGAGCTCTCCAGATGACATCGTTCAACATGCTGTGTCGTTGATGTTTTCCGCTGCCTCTTCTACAAATTAGTCCATGGAGCCCTTTTGCGTCGACGCTCTCTTGACATTGGTGACACAAATGTGGCTCGCAGAGCGTCGTTCCTAGCCTCAACCCGGCTGCCAGTCGTACATCCTCGTTTGAGAGGCGCAGGCCTAGGGCAGTCACAGGGGGCGCTAGCATCCAGTCTCCAGAATGAGGTGCTCGTGAGGCCAGCAGGCGAGCACGGTCGCATGGATTGTTATTGGAATCCAGCAGACCTTTCCATGCCTTGTCTGTGAATCGGAGGTCCCATTCTTTCTGGCGATAACTTGCTGCTCCTGTTGGTGGTTCTGCATCTGTCAGGGTCTTCCAAGCGTTGAGTGCTGAACTCGCAAGTTCATATGGTTCCTCAGCAGACTCTGTTGGTAGGATGCATGCCTGGAGTTCGCTTGTACTCGCAGCAGAAGCCAGAAAGGCAGAAAGTGCCAGCGTAGATGCACAACGAACTCCCAGACCACCATCTCTCACCGGCAAAGAAGCCTGGAGCCAGCGGTCATCGTCAAGGTCCACATTTAAAATGGTTGACAGTTCTTCTCTCAGCAGTTGATCAAACCGAGCCAAGCCCGGGCAATCAGCGCAGACGGCTGTGCGCAGACTGTACAAGAGCTTCGGTACACTTAGACTGTTTCTTAGCAGAACCAGAGCGTCATGTGTATAAAGCAAGGACAATCTTCCGATTGCCCTCTCGAGGTCATTGGCCTTTGAATTAACGACCATGTTCACAGCTGGACCTGAAATTAGAGGTGCACCCAACAAGGTCATGTCCTCGAGGGCTATGCTCGTGAACTCTTGGAACGCAGGGTCATTGTTCGGCATCTGGGTGTTGTGACACGCGATTTCGCATTTGCTGCGGTTCAATAGCAATCCCAGATTCTTTGATTCCTGCTCGATTAATTGAACGTCGTCGGCCACTGTTTCCTTGTTACCTCCCAATGTCAGGTCATCCAGATATCCGATACGCAGATCCGAACGAAGCTTCATCAGAATCGGTTGCAGCACAAGACAGAATTCCAGAGGTCCCAACGGATCGCCTTGCTGCGTTCCTTCTTCGGATCGAATTGTGTTTGAACCATAGCGCAACAGTGGACGGTTTGAATAGGCAGCGTGAGCAAAGTGGTAGAGCTCTGGGATCCCTCTAGCAACTGCCTCTAGAAGACAATCTCTGCGCAGAGTGTTAAAGGCATTGGCGAAGTCGAGCTTCACTAGGACGCTGTCCTCAGGCATTGTGGAAATCCAGCGACGTGTCGCATGGACAGCTGCCTCAGCGCCTCCTGGAATGCCTACCCCAAGCTGAATGGGGGCGAGCAGTTGAGACAGCCTTGTTACCGCATGCGAATTAGCGCACTTTGCCGCCAGACGACGCCATGTGTAGCCCACGGCGATCGGTCTTATGCCTCCGTCCTTCTTGCTCAGGGCTAAAAGGTTTGCCCCATAGATGACCTCATTCACCTCTTCGGATAGACCTCCCTTTAGGAGCAGATTGACAAGGTCAGATAGATGTTATTATTATTGTTATTATTATTATTATAAATTGAAATTTTTTACCCGAGGTAAATACTGATCCCTCGGGCTGATAGAACTAATCTCCGGAGAGAGACATAATGATTATTATTATTATTAATATTATTATTATAATTTATTATTATTATTGTTATTATTACCATTATTATTATTACAGCAGTTTTATATTGCACCCCATCAAGGCCATCTACTCAGAAGCGTTTCCAGCCCTGCCTCGGTCAAACAGAACAGTATTGCATTCGGATCCTTGTGGGCCTATACTACGGAACATATGAAACATTTCGCTTAAAGCAAGAAGCGACACCAAGTTTTGTTCTACATTAAGCATCTTGAAGAATGAACATTAGACTTCATAATTATGAGATTATGGGTACTGGGTACTATAGTGGGTAGGTTATCAGCAAATCTCTAGCAATTGTCGAGCAGTAATAGGGATTGCGCACAGACAAATAATTTTAAATGGTCCATATAGGCCTGCTTAATGACGATAAACATTCATTAGGTATCCAAATAACTCTGCTCGACTACATGTATATCTTTCAACGAACACTGCCGGTTTTGACTTGTTGAGAGAATGCCAGTTAAAAGAATCATATATGCGCAATGCAAACTCGAAGGTTAAAGAAACAAAGTCAGATCGTGAGCATAGGCTTACACTGACTACATGAGAACGTTATGTCACTTGGAATATCAATAAGGGGAGCAACAATCTTGACAAATAGTCGAGGGCAATGACTCAATCGCCATCAATTTCCAGGCGTCAGGAACTAGTCATAAAAACTATCATGATAATACTTATAAGGCCTATATCGGACCTAGGCCTATAGTTACCGATTCCCCATTGCAGGCTGAACGGCAGAGCTGAAATTATATGATTATTATCATAGTAAAACAGTTACCAGTCCATTCGTAGGTTTGACACCAGCTGCTATATGAATACCTCCAGCTGCTAGATACTGCAAACAAGGTACATGTAATGTAAAAATTAATAAGATGCTAATTGACCATTATGTCTAAGGTACGGCAAAATCTAATTCTCCTCTGAACAACGCCGAAATGTAATAATCTCTGTTATAAATGAGCAATGCAGCAGAATTTACCAACTGTAAAGTATCAAATATAAATGACAAGTCAAACATTTCAGCCTCATAATTATCGGTCATTGGTGACGACGCGGCTAGGAGATTACTATCACTTGGAGATCATTTTACATGGATATTTGGTATTTATATTGAGAACTACAGCAGAGCATCATTGCTACGAAAGGATCCCTGAGAAGCGTTCAAACGATAGGCCTCATTAACGCTCGAGATCTGATAACAAATTGACAGCTTATCAGAAATATAGGCAGAGGCAATTAAACGTATTCTCCAACTTCTAAAGCGCCATTTTGCCACTGATGGCCAAGCGTAGGGTAGCAGCCTATTCGGGAACGATGATCAATAAACTGACTGACTAACTAATGCGTTGGCTGGCTGAATGACATATTGGCTAACAGACAGACCGATGTACTGACTGATTGACTGACGAACTGATTATATTGCAACATAAAATTAATGTCCTATAGACTGATCGAATGATTGAATCATGAGATAAAGTTAACTCACAACTGCTGCACACCAGAATCCGGTTCCAATTGCCGCTCCACTGGCATCGAACAAAAGTGCCAAGACACCGGCAGCGATAGACATCCCGCCGAGACCAATCTGTAGGACTCCGAGGCAGACGGAAGTGATCCTCGCATATCCCATAGAGTATTTTCCCATGGCTAATTGCATCGGATAGTGTGGCTGGCCTACCATCTGAGGATGACCCATCATCTGAGGTTGGCCTACCAACTGAGGATGACCCATCATCTGAGGTTGGCCTACCAACTGAGGATGACTCATCATCTGAGGTTGGCCTACCAACTGAGGATGACCCATCATCTGAGGTTGGCCTACCAACTGAGGATGACCCATCATCTGAGGTTGGCCTACCATCTGTGGATGGCCTACCATCTGTGGATGACCTACCATCTGCGGGTGGCCTACCATCTGTGACTGGCCTACCATATGTGGTTGGACCGCCATCTGTTCTGCTGAGAGCGAAAGTTCACAGGAGTGACGTTCCGTCAAACTCTGTATAATAAACCAATTTAAACTCAGACATTGTGCACTATTTCAGTCTAAACTGTGAAGTGCAAATCATCCGTAACTTAATGGCCTTGTAAACATGTGCGCTACGCATCAGAGGGTGCATTATGTTCTATGCTAATCTTAAATGTATCGAGTGCATGTGCCACCTGTTATTATGACATTAATAACATTTAATCTAAACCATCCTACAATATCGCAGAGCAGCAACCAAAGTAAGTAGGATTGACTTCAATTTGCAAGTTTTTCCAAAGCACACAATGAAGTAGTTTTCATATTACAATCCCAACGCCACTCTGCAGATGCCTTTACGCGTACAGTTTCTAAGTCTTGATTAAAAGCCGGATGCAGTGTAATACAATGGAAATTTATATAGCGCCACTCGATTTCAGAAGCGCTCGCGACTCAACACATAGCCAAACGGAAAACAGGAAAGTCTTCAAGCGTCTCCGGAATGCAGCAGAGGGAAAAGAGGGAGTTCCTCCCGAAGAGAAAATGAAGGCTGTTCTAGCTGGTGGGACCCACGTTGGCGTAGCTTCTCGGATTAGCCGTGGCAGAGCGCATGCGAGGAACCACCAGCAGTCCACGAGCAGAGGAACAAAGGGAAACCCGGTGTAGAAGGGCTAGAAGGTAGTCGGCGCAGACCCAAGGAGACAGTAACTGTTAAGCTTCAGCTCAAGGGTCTTGAAATGAATGCGTTGAGGAGCTGAGAGCCAGCGAAGGGATTCACGAACGAAGAAAGAGATATGACCGAATTTTGGAACTTCTCCGATTTGTCGGGCAGCCGCATTGAGGATGAAGGCTAATTGGCAAATACTTACAATCGATTTAATACTATCAGTAACACGCTTTCTAGTAAGTTATAGTATTATAATGACGTTTTCTTGGTTTGCATAGGCCTATGTATTAGGTGGATGTGCGAGCTTATGTCCTAGCCTGATAAATTTTGTCTGGGGGCCTCGTTCCGGGGGCTGTTGTTCAGAGGGGTCTATGTCGTCTATTCGCAGAAATAGTCAGCCTAAATTGTTAGTTAGTACGCAATGGTTGAGCATCACCGATTGGTTATTATGCAATACAAAGCTTTATAAAGACCAATCATTTGATTTGTCTTTATAGTGCTATTTCATACAGACAACTTCGTAACAAAATCGATGTTAAGTCGGTTGAAGAAAATATTGTCCAACGCCTACCTCCTTCAGTGGATCCGTGTGTAAGAATGCCTGTAGCGGATTAGTACGTCCTTTATAGAGTTAATGGATATAGACGAATTACGTCATTTGTAAATGCGTTAGCTCTCCAACTTGAACACAAATTGAACAGTTATAGACCCAGGTCCACTTGCGCTTTGCGACCTGTCTGTGTACAGCATAGTCCTAGGAAAATACTGTAATCAAATGACTCATAATCATATGGAGATAAATGAACACAGAAGACAGCTCTAGTTACTTCATCGCGTTATTTGAAACAATGAAAGGTTTGAATGACACATCAATTGGACCCAAGAAATAGCTATAGACCTTTGCCATAAGATAAGAAGCTGGTTTTCACCGTCCAAGCATTTAAGACATATCTCAAGGTGGGTGAGATTAGGTATACCTCGTACGACAAGTTGGCAAGTTGGATAACAATTAGGCGAGGACAATATTTTTATATATCTACGTCATTATGAATCAATAAATGTTTCATACTGAATCAATGTCACGGAGAATTTTGAACACAGAAAACTTTTCGTTCCTTCAACAGCTCGTGTCACCTGAGATACAGGCATCCTAGTGGTAATGGTAATCGTAAACTGGACATTTCTACAGCGCCTAAAAGCGAAGTCACCGAAACCAGTTTATTTACAGACGCTTAGTCAAATCATAGGTAGATGATCAAGAACTAGAGAGCGAAGAGAAGAGCTTGGCAACCACATGGAGATAATCTATGAAGTCTCAGACCGCAGGAGCCTATATCCACGATGCTTGACCAGCAAAGAGTCCAGATGGACAGGCTCGACACGCAGACCGACCAACACCAGATGAAGCTGCACACATGAACTAGAATAGATACGACTTACATGTAGCATGCTGCGGTAACCGCTGCGCACTGGAAGTGGCATATCACATATGATGCTGATGATCATAGTGATTATGCTGACGATGATTATCGTGAGAATCATGATGATCAGGAAATTCATGATAATATCACGTTGTCCTCTGCGTGCGCGACTCGTGTTTTGAAGATCAGTCACGTCATTGAATCTAAACTATTGTGATCATTCTAGGTTGGCTTATCTCCTAGACATTAGGTATGAAAATGTTAATATATCCATTATCGACAATCATTGCCTTTGAGCTAGTATCGGAGACAACCATAGGCATGGTGCTAATAGCTTCAATGTTCTTATGAGGCTGCGGTCGGCAGTCCTCTCTCCCTCTCGCCGTTTGATCTTCTCACCGACTGGGTAAGATAGGTCATTATGGATGACTTGACAAATCAGGGCAAGTGTATGGTGAGCTTCGAAACAAAAAGCTTCACATTTACCTGCTGCAAAATCCATTTTCAGAACCAGAAAAGAAGGATAAGGCTAACTTTTGTACGATTAGGGAAGTAGGTTGCACTTGCCCTGATTTGTTAAATCATCAATAATGAGCGATAATGATTGATCGAAACTTAATCGTCAATGAAAACGCTAAATCGTTTAAATACTCACCTTTGTCTAAAAGATTTCACACGTTTACGAACTGTTTATAAACATTTCAACCAACGTTGTAAAAAATTAAGCAATTAAAACAAATTAAAGCAAGGCTTTCAGAAAAATGGAAAAAATTATTACTTTGCCATTTTGACCGGAAATGTGTCTCTCAATTTGCCTTTTACGTATACGTGGAACACTTGCTGGTTAGCAATAGCCTACTCTTAATAATTATAATCTGGTGCAGACTCAACTGTGCCTGCAATAGGAAATAATATTTTAGATAATATTGAAACATTAAGCGCGACAATTAATTTTATTATTTTATTAAAAAACCAGTGCATCGACTTAATTTTATATGCTCGATACATTTGTCCGAAGCAAAAGCCTATAGGCCTAAAGTAACTTTGCTACTTAAACTCACAAAACTTGTCACTTTTAAGCAATGGCTAAAATTGTTTCTTATAAAAATATTAGTTTATTAATTATTTTTCTTTTACAATTATAGGACATGGCGTCACTGGATAGTGAACATCCGCACATATTCCTTTCTTAATTGGCAGCAGACTCTATCTGCTCATAGCTAGGCATCAAACATGTGCCATGTAGACCCCTAACTTATCTTGCCTGTATTGATAAGCACATTTATTAATATTGTTTTTTACAATATTGTTTTTTAAAACTTCAATGTTTTTTTTAGAAAGGTCATTGTAGGCAGATTATGTTAATGTTAATGTCATCTCACTGCTCTGTGCTGCAACAATTTCATTGTTTGATGCAAGCACATTGATAATCCTGATATGCTGGACCCAACACCTGAAATATGATCCTCGCAGATGTGCGATGTCTACTACGATTTGCCCCTTCACATGAAAATTTCCTGATCAACACAGATTTGAGACAGGGTTTTTGACCACGTACTCTGACAATGCTTAAAATTGATGTAGGGTCTATACACATTGCATGCTACCTAGTTTTGCATAGACCTAATGATAGTTGCACTGAGAGGTGACAAGTTTTATCAATCGTCCTAGAAGTAGCTTGCTACCGACAACGCCATATAAATCGTCGTATTTAGGCCTGCAATAACAATTAGGCCTACGACTTATTATTGAGATCTTTTTGAAGCTTGAAATACTAGTCATAATCAGTTTTCAACGCATTTGTTTTCAAATTTTTTGTCGTCCTCTCACTTATTAATTAAGACTCAATATATGCTCTTACTGATAACATTTTTACAAATTATTTTTTGAAACGCTTCGAACATTTAAATCCTTGTTTATTTCGTTCGTCAAACGAAAACAAATGCCTATATAACTTATGTGGATATGTATGCACAGCATAGTATAGGGCATGCGTGTAGGAAAGCTGTTAATATAGCGCCGTTACAATCGTTGCCGACATGACTATAGGCTAACTGTAGGAAGTTTAAAAAGTTCCTTCAGCAGAATCTGACGCAAAATAGCAAGTTTAAGCAAGCTCAAGACTCTCCCAAGAACGTCTGACACAAAAGAAAGCAAAGTAATAAAAACTGGAGTACATATAATATTATGTTCAAGTGCATATCCAGCATGTTTCTATGGTCAGAGGAGCGTAAGAATCTATATAGATGTGTGTCTTTTGCATTTATAAATGTTTATTAGAGATGGAAATTTAAGCCCTTATTGTCGACGACATCTAGCGTCAGAAAATGTATATGCGGACATGTCATTTGGTTGGAACAATACATATGGCTGATAAAGTGCATGAAGATAAATAAAGGGTTTACAGTGGCTACAGCAGCGCTTGAGATTGACTTTTGAAATCAGAACTGTCCGCTTTGTTGTTATGGCAGCAGAAACTAAATCTCGCACTTTCTAACTAAACGCGACAAATGAAATAACTACACCCTAAGCTAATGATCTGTCTTTGCATGAATGTATGAATTACATGCACATCATGCAAATGAATGTACGCATCTACCAAGTATAGGCCTATCACCTTCTATGTATTTTTCAGCCTATTATCCGCCTTATTCGCCGATGATTCCAATATGTTTCATTTTTCATAAGTTAATTGATAAGGTATACTCTATTTAAGAATGTTAATTGCTAATTCCACAAAGTAGCTGATTGGTTTCGGTCAAACAAACCAACTTTCAAAAAACAAATTGCACCCTGTTTAGATCTCATAAAAAATGTCTCACAGAAAATCCCATCTTGCTTATTGGATGATGGGGGCTCCCCCATCATCCAAGTAGTCTCTACCAAATTTCCGTGAATAGGCCTATACATTGACCAGCACCTAAATTTGAAAGTACACATAAATAATATTCCTTATAAAATAACCAAAATTATTGCACTACTCTTTCGCTCATCCAAATTGATTCCCCTCTCCAGACCTCTGCACTTTACTATTCTTTCATCTATCCCTACTTAACTTATTGCATTCTAATTTGGACCTTAAATAAAAGTTCCAATCTGGAGAGACTTACCACCCCACTCTTAAAAAGGCTGTCAGACAGATAGATAGTAAGCATCCCTTATGGAGCACATATTTATCAGTATTTCTATAGAATGCATATGGTTCAAATTAGGCGGATGCAATTAGGAGAGTTCATGTATTGGTATGACAATGGTCCATTACCCCATGTTTCGGTAACTTATTGGCCTCACCTCTGATCGCTATCGTATCAAACAAGAAACTCTACTTTCTACGACCATGTTATTGCACACACAAAACTACTCGATTGTTTTCGATTCAATGTACTGGATCCCATTTGTGGAATCTTCTCCCAACATAATATTCAACACTATAGACAACCGATATATAATTTAAAAGCAAACCTCGGCCTCTATCTGCTTGCCTACACCCACAAGCATTGAATGCTAGTGGTGTTTTTTTCTTCAAAATACAGCATGCATAATGCAATCACAGTAACAGTAGAGTCACAAAGTATGCAGTGAGCAATGGGACACCCCAAAGGAACGGACCGTTTTGCTAACTGTTACAGAGGAATCTAAAAATGCGCTGAATAAGTTGACGAATGTAAAAAGCGTGGTAGTTGATTCTAATACTTGACGGTGGTCAACGGAGCCTCGTGAACTCGAACGTACACAATCTGCTGTGGGTGTGATGTCGATAGATACTGAGGCTGAACGTAATACGGTAGATGCTGAAAATGATATGGGTGAGCAGGATTCGACTGTATTAACACTGGCTGCAGTTGAGTGGGTACGAATGTTGCCGGAATGGTGACACGCTGCTCATGAAAACACACACAAAAGACACAATACTCATAATGATGTAATGCATTGGCCTAATATGATGGGAAATAATGCGGTGTAATGCTGCGCTATAAGATTATGTAATGAATGTATTTCCGTAATGTATTATCGCGAATTGCTATTTCAATATATATATATATATATATAGAATCGATTAAGCCGAATATGAGTCGCTGGTTTTGCAGTTACGCGTACACGTAACTTCTACAAATGGTAAATATATGGGAAGACACTTAGTTACGCAATAAATAGTAACAACGACGATTTATATGGCGCCGTAAACGCGGCCATATCACTACAAATCTAAGGGAAAAAACGGCCGACAGGATAAGCCATGAAGCGTAGTGAAAATTGCAAGAAGTGATAAAACGAAAAGACAAGGCTGCGTGTTCCCCACTAACTAACAGCTTGCACTGCTATAAAGAACGCAGTTGAGAGTTAATTCTAATGAAATCTGTGGATTATATCGATATTATAGAGATGGGAACTTTTACTGAATAGCATTGCAAAGCATAGTTAATCCAACCTGTGCCTTTGATACTTCGTCAATTCCACGAGCGCAGACTCCCATCAACGAAAATCCAATTATGATTTCCAAGGATCCAACAACTATCATCATAGAATTGGCCGCAACAGCCACACTCCACTAACGACAAGGAAAACAAAAAACCATTAAACTAAAACCTGAATTAAGAAATTTTCCAGAAATTATATTTAATTGCAGCTATACGATCAGATTTTCCACATATTGCTTGCTAACGTTTTATGGGTTTCTCAGGTATTGCTTCAGCTGTCATCGCTCTCCACATTCCGTCATGGCATACACTGCAAACTGCTTGTTGCATATCTATTATAATCTGTGGTCTCTGGACCTGAACATCAAGTGATGCATTCGATCACCTTTTGGAATACTGTCATTTTAGAACACCATTAAATATATTCTAATATGTAGGTCAGCGATACAGTCAAATGTATCGCTATACAAGGATGCCTGGTAATCATATTTAGATCAACATTATTATATAAGAATAATATACCTAAACTAATCTACCAAGAGCCATTAGAGCTTTCAATTTTAAATCTGGTCAATGAATTGATTGACTTCATAATCACCGGTTCTGCGCAATTGTTCCAAAGGTATTCATGACCGCAGTTAAGCTCCGTTTGAACTCCGAAGGAAGCCATCATGACCTGAATGGCACCGATAGTAATGTCGAAAATGGAGAAGACCAGTGTGGCCATTATCTGCGTGAAAGAGTACACACAAATGCGCACATTTCTAGGATCAAATTCCTGTTGCTCGGCTGTACAGCTGTCTAGAATTTTGGAAATCACTATCGTTTCCATCGATTTATGCAGCACCTCTCTCAGAATAACTATTCAGCACAACTCCAGCACGGAAACCCCTAGGGAAAGTAGAGTGAGCAGTCAATGAAGAGAAGCCGTTCATTAGTGTCGCCCTCACTGATGGAGGAAGGTCATTCCTGGTAGATGAACACACAACATCAAAAGCCCGGTGTTTAGGAACAAAAAAATTACGACGATTGACAGAGTGCAAGGAACGAGATGAAGTTGCCCAATCGTCTTATTTTGCCAGAAATTGGATTGTACGATTATGCGAATGACGTTTAAAAAGATTGCTTGCAATATTAATTATGTTAAGGATAATTATTGTTTCATTCGACATCAGTCAGTGAATGATTAGATTTTTAAAAACTTCAATGTTTCTTGAGGAAGGTCATTGTACTCAGATCAACATTTAAAACCTGAGTTTTTCTCTAATCCTCTCTAGACTGAAAGTTAACCTACTATAATAATGATTATTTAAATGTGAAATATTATATTCTTGGCTAGAATGTTCGAACGAAGTATCAGTTGGATATTCTGTTTTACGTTTTCGGTATTATCACTGCTAGACTCTTTGATCACAATAATGGGCTATTCAAGTACGATACGTAGCACCACACAGCTGTCATCATAGCCGACAGTCAGAGAAAGAGAGAAAGTAAGAAAGAGATTCACACAGACAGACAGACACAGCCGACAGTAATAGAGCAAGAGAGAGAGGGAGAGAGAGATGAAGAGAGAGAAAGAGACACATACAATTATTGAGACAGAGTAACAGACAGACAGTGACACAGACAAAAAGGCAGACTGACTGGATGGGGCACACAATGAGCCACTATTTGGAACCGACAGATACTGGGAAATATAATCGACAAACGAAAGGCGAGATGTAGTGCGAAGTCAGAGGTGCATTGAGCAAGAACAAGGAATGGAAGGAAGAACGGCAACAGATCGTGCACTGTCTAGGAAGCAATCAGGAAAGGAAATTTTATTGACCAACGGAAGGACAGACGAGAAGAATGGACACTGACTAGGGAGCAGTGGAGAGGCTTGGAAGGTGAAGGCAACTGACAGATAGGAAAAGGAAGAAGTCAGGAGAGGCGGGTTTAAGAGAGGATGCATTGACAATCCTAGTTGATCTGGTGCGATATGACTCAAAATATTAATGACAATGACATCCCAGGCAAGGCATTTGCCATCCTCCCATGGGACGAAAGTAGCACTATCTGAACGTCACCCACCAGACTTGGCGAGTGCAGTAGACTCTTTTGCAGCCGAGAAACCAGCTTTAGTCAGATCACGCAAAGTGATATCATCATAATCATCATCATCATCATCATCATCATCATCATCATCATCATCATCGTCGTCGTCGTCGTCATCAGCATCATCATCATCATCGTCGTCGTCATCATCATCATCATCATCGTCGTCGTCATCATCATCATCATCATCATCACCACCCCTTTCGTCATTATTGTTTTTATTATTACAAAATAATATCAATCAGTGGTAGTAGTAGTAGTGTAAGTAGTAGTAGTAGTAGTGGAAGTGGAAGCACTATTATTAACGGTGGCGATGGTTGCTATTGTAAAGTTGTACCAGTGTTGTTTGTAGAGTATAAGAGGTGTTGGTATGACCTTAACAATAGCAGAAAACAAACAGTGATCTAAGTTAAATGTTGATCAGAATAGAAGAGTAATAAGTATTTTAGGTAGGCGAAGATGCTGCTGATGTTGAAAATGAATATTCGCCGATATGCCTACCAGTTTATTCGTTGGGTCTTTGCCTGCTGCAACAGCGATTGACCCGGCGATCAAATACTGTGAACAAGCAAAAGCCACAAACGTTTGGCTAGTCAGATTTAAATAGTAATTTGTTCCTTAGATATTAATCCAAGACCATTTGTAGCTTTGTTAAGCTGTTTGGCGTATTTGACTATAATATCCAAACTATGATTAAAGATGTCAAGCTTTCTCGTCTTCGACGCAATCCGCCGAAGCAGCTGGCTTCTATGACAACCGGACTCCGGCGCCCACTGGACATTGATCTCTGACGACAACCCCTCTGATACGACGCAGCAGTCGTTAATGGTGGTGCTTTGCGTTTAGCTTTATACGGCTCCTAGCGCAGCCAAATTTAAGAGTAAAGACGACTAAAGACAGGAGCAATTATATTAACGGTTTAGAATATGTGGTAGCTTTTACATGGACCTATAACCACTTTTAAAATGTTACTTCTTCTCTGTAGGCCTACAGTAGATGAATATTATCGTCGTATTGGTTTAAAAGCACGAAATTCCATTCAGCGAATATTTTAAGCATCCAAATACATGCATGTTTCAAAAACTCGTAATGCCATTCCGCATTGTATATCTAAGCTTATTATAGGCCCACTATGTTGTGACTGATGATGGTGTTGGGTTGACTTACCCAGACTCCGCCCCATATCCCGATGCCAGTTTCGTGCCAACCGGCTTCGACCACGATGGCCATTATACCCGCGGCGATTGACACGCACGCGAGGACGATCTGAGTCGCTCCGAAGCCCATAAAAGTAGGTAAAATGTGACAGCTTGACTCAAAGTGATTAAGCATCCCCCGATAGTAGGTCATCGCCGGGTTGACGATGGGAGCGGGATACTGGAACTGTGGCTTTCCTTTTTCCGGGTTGGAGTATGCCATGACTCTGTACACACGTAAATATTCGTAGCGCGTTCGTCGGTCAATCAATCACTAAAAAATTCTTGATATAGCGCCCCTTCAAGATATCTACTCAGAGGTGATCATAGGCAGTGAAATTTATTATTATTGATATAAATTAAGCATTTGCAAGAAAAGTAAATTGGTAGCCATTCAAAGCAATCTCAAAACAGGACTCTTAAATCGTATCCCTGTGATTTATGAATTAGTCCAATCGATATATCAAAAATATTTTACTTAAACTTTTGTTTTACAAGAATGGTTTTCAAACAATTTACCGATGTGCTAAAGGAGAAATATATTTATATTCTTACTGTGCTGAGGTTAAGCTGTGTCGGAATTTTCAGGAAGTCGCCAATTAGCCTGAATTCAATACTTCTGAAACCTCCTAAAGAAGCAAATAAACCAAATATAATATTACTGTAGGCTACTTAAGGTGTGTGGCTTCTACATAAACATAGTACTCAAACTAAAATTGGTACACATTTATATGGCCAACTTCACAGATCTAGAGCAGTTTATCGTTCAATGAAACTTGTATCTTGCCCTTGGCCATTTGATAGGATTTCAAGTTAGTTTTTGATTGGCTCGATAAAATGCTTTAAGCTACGCAGTCACTTTGATCCGATTAAAAATGCATGGTTTGTTAAAGTGTATGAGCTGTGTGAGTGATATGCCCTGGCAGTTAATTTTATGGCCTTTAAAGGGTAAATTTTAAAGCATATGATGCTGCAAACCTTCGCCTATAATTATGTTGTTAGGATGTTCCTTATTACTAATATAAATAATGACGGTTGGTGAGAATAAACTCCATTTCCTGAGCAATAAAACAGCATACTATATACAAACGTTTGTTGATAGGAAGTGCGAACGCACGCATGCAGAACAGAACTCTTGTAACGGAAGGAACGTACGAACGGCAGCAAAGCAACAGAAACAACTCGGTCAAATGCGAAAGTCGAACACATTTATTAGGTCTAGTTTGTCTTTGTAGCTGTAGTTTGTCTTTGATAAAACTTAGGCCTTGGCCATCTGATAAGATTTCAGGTGAGTTCGTGATTGTTTTTCTATGAAATGCTTCAAGCTACGCCGTCAGTTTGAACCGATTTAGGCCGAATAATGCATGCATAGTTTGTGAGAATGAATCAATTGTGTGAGTAATATTCCCTGCCATCTATTTTTAGGCTCTTAAAGAGTCATTTTTTAAATTATCTGATGCTGCAAACCCATTTCTGTATGTCTATAGTCAGAACGTTGATGACCTTTGCAGCGACTTACGCGTAGGCTATGTTATAATAGGTCATTATGCCTTTTATGTCTCCGAGTCTGTAAGTCGTGATGCTATGAAGGTCAGCGAAGTCAGTGGGTTAGGCCTACATATCTAATCGTGTCACGACAATTGGTTCACGGACTATTGGTTCAGGATCAAAAGGTTATTACTCGTGACAATGCATACGAAAGAATAAAAAGTTTAATTGATTGTTAAAATAGAAGGAAGAATCATTTAATTAGCAAGATAAAATGCGATTGAATTGGAAGCGGGAATCGTGTTTAAATGGAAGATTGAATGACGAAGAGATTGTCTTTAAAGTGAAAGCAGAACCGATTAAAGAATTCTGTTTAAATAGAAGCTGGATCGATGAAAAAGAACAATCTTTAAATGGAAGCTGGATGTGATTAAAAGAATTCTATTCAGTTCAAAGATGGATGTTAAAGTGGAAGCTGAATTAATGAAAAGAATACTGCACAAGTGTAAGCTGGACGTACATAATTTGTAGTAATTTAAATTTAAAGGCTTTGTCAAGGTTAAGAGCCCTAAATAGATATTTTCATGTTTGACTCAGATTTACACCTAAACAAGATTCGTTTTGAGATGTATCCGAGATGATTGGGGATCACTTGATTTGACTTACATCACAAAAACCGTTGAATATGAAGGTCGAACAAAACAGGGAAACCAGGTTTTAAAACATTGAAGGAATACATATTTCCTAACTTTATGAGATTTAGACCTGTGCTTATTATTGTGTAGTAGGATTAGGTATTCAAGTGCACCATATTGGGTCTTATAGCTGGGTATTTTAAAACAAAAGGCTGTCTCATCAGTCTCAGCATTAGTTAACTAGTTGAATTAAAGGAACCATGTTTCGTACTTGCTGAACCTGCTGCTCAATGTTAAATAAGAAAGGGAAGACCCTGTTAGCAGGACCCACTGGTCCCTTAGGTACTTTTCTTTTCCTATCACTACGACTATGACTATGACTAAAGAGGTTTTTGTAGCGCGGCCATAATAACTCACAGGGCATCAACCGAAGGCACACCAATACCAATCAGAAATTCGGTGAAGTCCAAGATCAGTCCTAAGATACAGAAAGACAGTCCAAGGAGGATAGGCAAGGGTAACTAAAACATTTGAAGCAGATATTGATTTCTTCCTCTTCTACGCCCACAACTATTTTGTTATGCGGGCTATTATCATCATTGTGTTCTACTTGTTCAGGTGATAATACAAAAACATTTGCTCAGGGTCATGGTTATTGATATTCGAGTAAAGGTTTCATGCCTGGTAACTTCATATAATATTGACCTTTGCAGTCTGATAATCGGTACGCACGATAACAATCTTAAGGCTGTCTGAGTCATTCTGAAACAGTCAGGTAGGCCTATTCAGAAGAGGTGTTCTTCGCTGAAGCAGTGAATCACAGCTAACACAACGATTTTGAGAATGCGACATCACTTAACGATCACCGGAATAATCAATAAGTAGGCCTACATTATTTTATTAGTTATGATCATAAGCCTAGATAGGTTCATTTAAACAGTTTTTGGGCCTTTGTTCATCTGGTCCATTGCTAACATTCATTAACTCTCCCCTTTTCTCAAACTGCACGACCATTAAAAACGCCATCAGAGAGAATACAATACAAGGAAAGTTTGATATTGCCCTCCTTACAATCAGCTCAGAAGTGCACGTGTCCGCCTCGACGGCGCAACTGCAGTCGTAATGCAGAGCAATTGTGCGTGAAGGACTTGCTCAATGTTCCTACACAGTGACTCCTCAGACGAGGGTCGAATCTGCTCACTCAGCGCATACTGAGTGTTATAGGCCGACCGCTCTAACCTATCGGCCACCATTCTGACAGTGCACCACAACTGTCTTCACATGGACGCATTTATCTATAAGCGCAATAGGCCAAGCACCTATTGTTATCAAATCTAGGAGGTTCCATGCACAAACGAATGAAAGTTATTTCCAATTATATTGCATAAGTAGCATTCTTAAATGATAAATAATTGTATATTAGTCTTATTTTCTATTTTTCCAGCTCGACATTGCCATAAAAATAGCCCCATGTTCTATTAATTTATTTTTGATTTTATTTGGGCAGCTATCAATCAATCAATATAATTATTAATGAAACTGAACATAGCGCATCTTCATGAAATACTTATCAGAGTCGCTCCTGGTTCAAACTCGGCCAAATAACATATATTTCAGAGTAGAATAGAAATGAGGTAGACTGTTCTTAGGCAAGAGCCGAAGATCCAATAGGAGGCTATTCCAAGCAGTCGGTCCCACAATCGAAAAAGCACGATACTGCATCTTAGAGGACTGAGAGAAAGAGACAAGAAGATGACCCTGCAAGACAGAGCGCAGCGTCCTGCCACCATTTGTATTATCGGTAACAGGACAGCAAAGTTCTGTAAGGTAGGTATGCAGCGCCAGACAAGGGAATGAATCCGAAATGCAAGGCGCAAGAACATGGATAACCAATGTCTATAAAACATCCCGCATATAGGTGGACACGCCGCTAATCCTGGACATCAGGCGAGCACAAGCCAGATGAACTCGCTCAAGCTGCCCAATCCAACCAAGTGCAATGCCAGCATAATTATAGGGCTGAGCATTAGTCAAGACGACTTGTGACGAAAGCTTGGACACGACTAGCTGCAGAAGTAGCAGAGACGGAACGGAAGACAAACCAAAGTTGACGCAACTGGTAATAACAGCTGCTAGTTACCGAGTTAGCATGCTGGGCGAAGGAGAGCTCCTGGTCAAATATGACCCCAAGGTCACGCACAGATGTAGCGAAAGCAAAGAAGAGAAAAGCGGTAAAGAGTGCACTTAAGTCTATCTTTGCCAATTGTTGATGAATTCGGTATTGACAGGGTTTAGTCGGAGCCGCTATTTGGATTTAGTCTGGCAATAAAATGAATAACACCGATTATATTTCAAATAATTTTTCGTGGCTTTTTTACATAATAATTATAACATTGCTGTACTGCATAGCAACAGACCATTACAAACGAAGACGTTACCTTTATACATACATTTGTAGAACTAGTTTTGCGATATTAATATTATTATAATTATTATTATATATCACTACTAATGTCAAATGACTTCGAATTCCTTGAAAATACCTTCTAAATAACTATAATCATAACTATAGTATCAATGACACTGGCAAAACAGTTTGAAGTCCCACTTCATGGGTTTTGTGCACATTTACTTCTTGGTAAAGTCATACGCAATAGACTGAACACTATGAAGGTTATAGACTCTCAATCAGCTGAGCTCAGAAGGGCGTTCACATCCTACTCAATCTTCCAGATGGCCTTGACACTCTACCGGACTAACAAGCTACATGAGACTCATAGTAACAATTAAGGATGGATCCCAATAGAAAACTTGACATTACATGATAAGTAATATAATATAATACTATATTATATTATATAATATAATACTATATTATATTACCAGGACGATGGCCAATTAATTACTCATTCGATCTTTACACGCTTCTTCTGTCAGATATGATTAAGATGCGGTTGAAGAAAATCTTCGAAAATGTCTCTGCGCCCACAAACGCCACATGAGACAGACCAGCTTATTCACCAAGGTGGACTTTGAATATATACGCATCGACCATCTGACCTCCCAATACATATATTAATTCATAAATGCCATTGTTCAGATAAACATTCCGTGATAGTTTCGATTTGGTCTGTGAACTTCCCAACCGCCATGATGCAAATTTAAGCGACAATAATCATATTGCACCAATTGAATTCCTAAAGAAATACGTCACGTTCATGCGTTCAAGTAAAAATCGTCCAACTTTAATCTCAAAGGCAAGCCTACCTGACGAAATATTACATTACGATTTAACATTTCATCAATATGCAATAAGTGAGTATGTCTATGTTTGCGCGTGTATTCGTGCATTGTGTATTCATGCATGTCCGTATCTATGTAAGCTATAAATGTAGGCTTCTGCAGATTTATATGTATCGTCTTATAGAATAGAAAAATGCGCTTAATAACTCGACCAATGTAGCAAGCGTGGTGGCTGATTCTACAGATGTGATGGTCGTCAATGGAGCCGGGTCAACTCCAGCGTGGGCCTAAATCATCTGCTGTGGATTTGATGTCGATTGATACTGAGGCTGAGCATAATATGGTGGAGGCTGAATCTGAGGCTGACAGGCAGATGGAGCCTGGATGAACACTGTTCCCGGTTGAGTGGGTGCTAATGTTACCGGAACGGTGACATGCTGCTCATAGAAACACACAAACAAGAGTTCGTATATATCACAGGAAATTCGCCACTACGGTCCACGGAAAAAGTGGTTCTCAGGGAGTGCTTGTAACGCAACTATGCGGACTCGAGTATCTCTGCTATAGGTCCAGTGGTCTGAAATGCTTTTCTCCAGCGCTGTGTTTACACACTGGAACGGTTTACCTGGAGCTTTCGCCACTAAGCTACAAACTGTCCTTTTAGGAGTGATGGAGTGATGGAGTCGGGATCGCTTCTGAGTAGTTGCATTGATGGAGAGCAACTCAAATTGCAGATGGAATGAATGAACATTACTACTGCACTGCATTGTAATGAAAATATCATGGCGTGTGATGCTACATAGAATTATATTATGAGTCAGTTACCATAGAGTATTAATTTAAGTTCTATATTTAACATCGATTAAGTGGAACATGATACGCATGTTTTATAATTGCACAGGATACAAAGTAACGCCTCTGAGTACTGAATAGATATCTTGAAGGAGCACCATATAAAGAACACATTGATTGACTGATTTATCGTGATTGTAGTTGCCGACCATCTAAGGCGCCAATTGAAAGTCAAGCGCAAGGCAGAAACTCATTCACGAGCGCATCGAATCAAAAGATAGTCCAACGTGTACTCCGTCGGAGGTCAGAATCCAGTCTCCAGAGGAAACAGAGTAGCTGTTTAGGCCCAGGTCGTTTTTTAGGATTGAAAGGTGGACGATCAAGTAAGGAGTCTGGGTAAGAGTTTTTGAAAAGCCGAGACTGGAGGAAATTAATGGAAAGCCCGAGAAGTAATGGATAAAGGAGCTAGGAACACAGGCCTATGATATTGGATGAAAGACCGGGATGGTGAAGGAACCGAAAAAGAATTCTGGAGGCAGATTGCTCTTGGGACGTGGTGAGGCGTTGGATATGGCTCAGTTGTAGAACTTGAGATGATTTACCGGGGGTTGAGTAAGGGTGAAACGAAAGGATGCTAGGGCAGAGCGTTAAATCGAAGAAGACGTTCGATTAGTTGCATCATGATAATAGCAGGAGGTGATCCAACGTATACAAAAGGCCACAGGTTCAAAATCAATTTTAACTAACAGCTTACCTGTTATAAAATCGCGAATTAGAGTCAAGAAGGCGCATCCTTAATTCTATTGCGATTAGATCGATAATGTTAGATGGAAACTATAATTGAATATTACAGTAAAGCATAGATAATCCAACCTGTGCTTTCGATCCTACGTCAATTGCACGAGCACTGACTCCCATCAACCAAAATCCAATAATTATTTCCAAAGATGCAGCACCTATCATCATAGAATGGGCCACAGTGGCTTGATGAATCTATAGTGATATATAACAGTGACACAAAACTCCGATTACTCAACGCTAATAATAATTATTTATGTTCAAAGGAATCGATGCAAGCATAAGCAAACCTAAAATCAATGTTATGACAATAATTAAAAAATTCTAAAAATCATAACCAGACTCGAGTTATAAGATTTCTCAAAAGTGTTGTTAAATGGAGATCCACGTATATTTTACCAGCTAACCAAGAAGTGAGTTACACTGTCAAACGTTGATCGTAGTCTGGATCTTAACTTCAACTGCTGCATTCAATCACCTGTTTGAATATTGTCAATCTGCATGTAGCTCTTTTTATTATTATTTTGGCACATGGAATCCGTATTAGAGTAAAATGGAAGTTATACTCTATATCAGGAATTATATAAAATATTACATACATTAAATATAATGCGAATGGCAGTTATACAAAACGTATGCCATTCACATACTAATGATCAAACAGATTAAAATAACTATATAAGAAAAATTCAATTTAATCTAAAAGTATTAAGATATTTTGGACCTTTTTTAGAACTTGCTTATGAGTAGAGTGACTTATATGAGTTGACATATTCACAAACCCAGGTATCACACTCGCAGGAATTATAGTCGAATCCAACAGCGACTGTCGTAATCTCAGCAACACAGCAAACAATGACGAGAACCGAGAAGACAAGCGTGGTTATAATCTGCATAAGGATCGCATACAAATACATATTCCCATAATCATACATTGCACGGTTGTGTTCAGCTGTTGTGAACAACAATTTTATGCTTCGGTATTAAGTATACGATATCTAGCTTCACAATTATATTGCTTGAATTAGGATGCTATAGCGTTATAAATGGATCTCCGTCAAAATATGTTTGTGAGCAAGTATATCCTTGCGACGTTCTCACCGACGCTCGATATATCAGTCAATATTATCAATCAATCAGCATGTCACTCATGGGCATCTCGGCAGTGGCGTAGCAACGGGGGGCGAGGGAGCGAACAGCCCCAGGTGGCACTTGGCCTAGGGGCGGCATTTTCAGTTAAAAAATGTAAAAATATTGTTGTTTCAACGTGTAGAGAGAAAAAATACAATTGTTACTGTTTAAATTTTAGTTTTATGTCAACTTCATAATTTTCCATCTGGCCTGTAAGATGTTTGGTAACTTAATTGTGGGGCTTATTTGCTTGCATTAAAAATGGTTTATTTCTTAATTAATTCTGTCTTATTCTATTCTCCTATTTTTATATAAAATGATAGCGCATTTTAATTAGTCAAGCAGTTTTAATCTTGACAGTGCATGCTGATACTGTTACTAACTTATAATGAATTGAATACTGAGTAGAAAAAATCATAATGTTTAATGATAATCCTCCAGACAGGCGTCTTATGCCTAACACCCTTGTGCATATCCCGGGATATGCACAAGAATAAAGTGTTGGAAGAAAGACAGAGGCGGCATTTTGTACCTTCGCCCCAGGCAGCACTATCCCCCTCGGATTGGGAAAATTCGATTAATGGTGTTGCTTACGAGTAAATGAACGATTTATTGATCGTTATAATTTTACGAAATTTAAGCCTCGGCTCTATGAGAAAGTAAATTTTTTTAATTATACTAAAAACATAAGCACTAAAAGTAATAGTAGTAATATAGTTTCGTATCTTTGGATTTATATAGCGCCTCTTCCATAACAAATCTTCAGAGGCAGTAGTGATAATGGTGGAAGTAGCGGTCGTGGTGGCGGTGGAAGTAGTAGTGGAAGTAATTGCTCTTGTAGTGATTGTGTTAGACCAAGTAGGCTACAATATATTCGGTACAAAATAGCATTTTTATATTGAGGTTTAAAACATCAATTTATAAATCATTATGAGGTTCACAGCTCTATAAAAAAATAAATTTGTCAAATTACACTAAAACACAAACAGTGAAAGTAATGGTAATAGTGATAGTGATCTGATAGTGATTTAGTGGCAGTTGTTGTGGTGAAAATGGTGATGGTGGAAGTAGTAGCTTTGGAAGTTATTGTAGAAGCCCGAGTACTATATATTCGCTACTAGAATTGCAATGATGGTTGCTGTTGCAGTAGAAGCAGAATTGATGGCGTAAAGTAGAGGAAGTAGTTACATACAAACTTTACGGTCGCAGAGAAAGAAGCAATGATATTAATAATTAAATGTTAATAAGAACAAAATTTATGTCTTGATAATGACAAAAGAGGGATCCAGCCGTTACATCAATATAATTAAACACAATAATACTAATTTAAAGAAGACGAATACGTACTTATTTATTCTCAAATTTGATATTGCCCGTCTTCCAAAATTTTTTGCTCAGAAGTGTACACGCCTCGACGGCACAGTTGCAGTTGTACTGCAGAGCAATTGTGCGTGAAGGACTTGCTCAAGGTCCCTACACAGTGACTCCCGGATGAGGGTCGAACCCGCTCACTCAGCGCAAGCTGAGTGTTACTGGCCGACCGCTCTAACCCATCGGTCACCGTGCCACAAACCTGTACAAGCGTATAAGAAGTAAGTGAAAATGCTGATGAAGATGAATGTGCGCTTATAGAGGCCTACCAGCTTGTTCGTTGCGTCTTTGCCTGCTGCAATAGCTATGGATCCGGAGACTAAATACTGTAAACAAGAATAAACGTGAGTTAAACTTGTCAGATTTAAATAGTAAATTTCCTACTTGGAAGTTAAATCAAGTGCATGTGAAGCCTACATGTTGCAGTCTTACGCTGCTCTGCGTATCTGACGATGTCGATTCCATGATAAAAATGATTATTCAATACTATTTTGATTGCAGCCAGATGTCAGTTAATCATTTGCTTGTATTTTTGAATATTTTAACAGCTTTTCGTTGTTGAACTCTTGTCTGTCCGGTGAGATAGAACTGCAAAGCCTATATCGTGCATAAAGCAATATATCTGCTCTTTGGTTACATGCGAATCAGTTTCACTCAAGATTGTGAAAATAAATCTAATGAAATTCTAGCTTATCTGGTGGACAATGCCGACAGTTTTAAGCAATGCAATTGAAATTTCCAGCAGAATAGTTTCTCTATGTTTACACGTGTGGCTAGAGAGGATTTGTTGAAAGTTCATTCCAAAAGCTGACGCAGCATAGACCAGAGTGCTGAATTTCATAGACGAGGAGGATGGAATCCGAGATATAGTGTGATATTAGAAATTCAGATGGTTAATGGGAGAATGTAAGAGGGTTGAGAGGTTTGCAAGATTGTGTATGTTGGATTCACACCTATTTTGCAGTGGATGAGAAGAATTTTAAACCAATGAAGTGATTAGAGAACAAGGGTTATATTTGTTATCGCGTTTAAATATTGAAACAGACCCGTAGGCCTACGCCTAGTTCGGCTATTTTGCTACCTGAAAAAATAATATAATAATGAACGATGTTGCTTAGAAAGGGTCATGCTAGTAATTTCTACGTCATAGTAGGCCTACATTAAGATGTATTTCAGTTTGTCAATAAACCGGATTTAGAATTAACCCTTAATGGATAATATAGGAAGAGATTATGGCAAGTGTATAAATAACTTTGAATAGTCATGTTACGACAGTTACGACAGCGTTTAGCATTGGGGAAAAATTGTGGTACATCAGTTATACTGAGATAAGACATCTTTGTGCAATGGTATAGACAGCAACGGCTCCTATAGTGCAGTTAATCTTTGTAGTGAAGACAATTAATCAAGGGATGACTTAAATTCACGGTTTATAATATGCAAGCCTTATGATTTAATGGTTTGCTTAACTATGCCTGTTTATCCGGTGACCGAACAATACGTCGCGGACAATTCGCTGCAGGGCAATTCGGCGCGGACAACTCGACGGAGAAAAATAAACAATTCGGCGCGGTAAATTTCAGTGCATCTATGGTGTCAATGCGGGTAGTTAGCTCTCGTCGATTTAATGGATTAAACAGTGAGCCCATCGTAACGAGTTACTACAAGTTGAACGATTTCGAAGAAGATTCCCCAAAATTATTAACATTTAGTTGACAATGCGATAGATTAGAGTACCTTCAGGACTTCATAAGCCCTATCAAAACTTGATATTAGGCCTGAATAGTTTTAAAGCTTGACAATCTAATATGATATTTCAGTTCTAATATTGCGATATATTATTTTGTATGGCTGTTCAATGAAGCATTTACCATCGTTTTCATATTATAATTGACCGCGACGAATTGTCTGCGACGAATGCCTGCGACGAATTGTCCTAGAACCGTTTATTTTGCGGGCCCAACTGCATCAAAAAGGTGAACTCTCCTCTGATGAGGCACGCATTTTTAATAAAACAAAATTCTTTATAGCGATTATAAAGCATTCAGTCATGTCTGTATTTCCTAAATACGTAATGACATTATTTTTACAGGCACCAGTCACAACAAAGTTAGATGCTTGAGTTGCGTAGACTTACCATGACTCCTCCCCATATTCCGATGCCTGTATAGTACATTCCGGCTTCGAATACGATGACATATATACCCGCTGCTATTGACACGCAGGCGAGGATGATCTGAATCGCTCCCAAGGCTATGGAAGTATGTCTGTGATAGTATGGACCAAAGTGTTTAATCACTGACCCTTGGTAGATGATTGCGGGGGGAGCGGAGGAGTAAGCGATGGAAGCTGGATACTGGACAAGTGGTTGTCCTTTTTCCTGGTTGGAATATTCCATGGATCTGTACAAACAAAAATATGATTCATAATGCGTTCGTTGAGCATAATATCCAGTTAGTAATAATTATTGATGTACTCATCAAGGCGTTTGATAATCGACAGCTGCAAAACATCTTAAAACACGCTTCTTTAATCGACTCCATGTGATTGCTGGATTAGTTTAATCGATACATCAAGTAGATGGTACTGACATTTTTGTTTCGCAAGAAAGATCTTGTAACGATTAAACGAGATCAGAAGGAGAAAATTATTTATTTTGACTTACTGTGTTCAGGTTAAGCCGTTTCGAAATTTTCAAGATATCTATAAGTAGGCCTAATCTTGTGAGACCTTACAAAGGAATAAATACACGAAATACAATATTACTCCACTGAAAATGCGTAGCTTCTACAGAAACATGATACTCAAAATCAAAATTATTCCATAGTCATATGGCCAACTCTACAGCAGTTTGTTGCTCAATTACACTTGTACCTTGACCAATTATTGATAAGATTTCAAGTCAACAGGTGATTGGTTCGATTAAATGCTTCAAGGTACGCGCCGTCACATTGAACAGATTTACTGCACGGTTTGTGAAGGTGAATCCACTGCGTGAACAATATGTTTTTAGATCAGTTAAATGGGTAATTCATTAAGTCACGTAATGCTGCAAACCCTCGTCTGTGTGCCTGTAATAGTCAGGACTGTGATGATCTTTGCAACGACTTACTTATTGAAATAGATTACTAAGCCTTTTATGTATCTAAGCCTGTAAGTTGTGATGCTGTGCATGTCAGTGAAGTCAATGGGTTACATAATATGTTGGAAGGCTGACAATTAGATATTATCTAATCGTTAGCCTTCCAATTTGAACCAAATTGATCAGATATGTTCCCATAAGATGTACATTTTTAAGCAAAGTGCGCTTTTAAATTTAAATACTTTGCCTTGAATAAGAGTCTTGAATCTATATTTCCATGATTTACTCAGATTTGCACCTAAGCTAAACTAGATTTGCGTCGGAGATCTGCTAGAAGATGCAACTGATGCAGGACGGACTAGGCAGGAAAACCAGGTTTAGAAATATCGAAGGAATAAATCTTTCCTATATGTAACATTATAAGATTTAGCCCTGTGTTTATAGCTGTGTAGTAGGATTAGGTATTCAAGTGCACAATATGGGGTATTATAGACAACCGTGGAAATAACTGGGTATTTTAAAACAAAAGGCTGTCCTGTCTCATTAGTCTCAGCTTTAGTTAACTAGTTGAGTTAAATGAACCATGTTTCGTACTTGCTGAACCTGCTGCAGTGCTGCTTAATGTTATATAAGAAAGGGAAGACCCTGTTAGCAGGACCCAGTGGTCCCTTAGGTATTTTTATTTTCCTATCACTGCGACTATGACTATTACTAAAGAGGTTTTTGTAGCGCGGCCATAATAACTCACAGGGCATCAACCGAAGGCACACCAATACTAATCAGAAATTCGGTGAAATCCAAGATCAGTCCTAAGACACAGAAAGACAGTCCAAGGAGGATAGGGTAAGGGTAACTAAAACATTTAAAGCCGGTATCGATTTTTTCTGATCTACGCCTACAACTGTTTTGTTATGCAGGCTATCATCATCGTCATCATTGTGTTGCACTTGATGAGGTGATAATACAAAAACATTTGCTCATGGTCATGGTTATTGATATTTGAGTAAAGGTTTTGTGCCTGCAGGTGACTCCATGATTGACCTTTGCACTTTGCAGTCTTATAATCGGCGAGCAGGATTACAATCCTTATAGTGCCTGAGTCATTCTGAAACAGTCAAGTAGGCCTACACAGAAGAGATATTCTTCGTTGAAGCAGTGAATCACAGTTAACATATTAAACACGAGTTCGAGAATGCGACAGCATCTGAGGATCATTGATCATTGATTGATTATTTTTGATAATAAGCCTAGATAGGTTCATTTGAATTGTTGTTGGCCTTTGTTCATCTGCGTTCATCATTGCGAACATTCATTACCTCTCCCATTTTTCTCGACTTGCACGACCATTACAAACACCAGCAGAGATAACATTTTGACTGTGAGGCCCAATTGTCTTCAGATGGGCGCATTTGCCTGTAGGTGCAATAGGCAAGGCGCATGTCGTCATCAAATCTAGGAGGGCTCACACACGAATCAAAAATAATTTCCAATTATATAAATATCATTCCTAAATTATGAATAACTGCATAATATAAGTCATATTTTCCATTTTTCAGCTTGAAATTGACATAAAAATAAGGCCCATCCTATAGAAGGTCATTATTTATTTTATACTAGGGCAGCTATTAGGATACCGAATCAGTCAGTCAGTCAATCAATCAATCCATCAATCAATCAATCAATCAAACAATCAATCAATCAATCAATCAATGAAACTTAAATATAGCGTCCCTTTAGGAAATATACTCAGAGGCGCTCTCGGTCCAAGCACTGCCAAAAAAGACAGATTTCAGAGTTTAAAAAATGGGGTAGAGAGTTCCTAGACAAGAGCCGAATATCCAACGGGAAGCTATTCCGAGCAGTCGGGCACACAACCGAAAAGCACGATACTGCACCGTAGAGGTCCGAAAGAAAGGGACAAAAAGAAAATCCTGCAAAACCCAGCGCAGCGTCCTGCCAGAATTTCTAATAGTGCTAACAGGACAGCAAATCTCTTCAAGACAAGTAGGTGCAGCGCGACAAAGGCAGTGCCAGACAAGGGAAGAGATCCGAAATGCAAGGCGCTGGAAAATGGGTACCAATATAAAGTATTCCGCATATAGGTGGATACACGGCTAGTCCTGGAGATGCCCCTGTCCAGTTGCCTCATACAACGAGAGACAATCCGAAGTTGACGCAACTGGTAAAAGCAGCTGCTAGTTACCGAGTTAACATGCTGGGCAAAGGAGAGTTGCTGATCAAGAATGACCCCAAGGTCACGCACGAATATAAAGAAAGCAAACAAGGGAAAAGCAGCAGAGAGTGCATCTAAGTCAATCTTTGCCAGTCGTTGCCTAGTCGGATTTGACAGGGTGCGTCGGAGCTATTTGCATGGCTTGAACAATGGAGATCGCTTGAGAGAGGCAGAGCCATATATTTGGGTATGCGTTCCATCAACATAAATCTGATTTAGGACTCCACAGGAAGAACGGAGCACTCCAATTTCAGAAGTGTATAAAATATAAAGTAAAGGGCCTAAAACAGATCATTGGGGCAACCCAACACGCGCGGGGTCTAAAGATGACGCAATAGGCTCGTCAATATGTAGAAACGAGCGGAGACACTCGAGAGGTCGGCAAGTAAGGTCAAAGGAAACCTAAAAACGGAGCAAGAGAATATTATGATCCACAGAGTCAAAGGAGTAATAATTATCTCTTGTAATTTAATCATCAGACCAATTACCAACTGCCATGTGATGCAGTCTCGGCCTGATGTGTTGAAGCATGTGTTAATGATTTTTCGTTAAATATATATATATTCAAACTGACAAGAATCTCTGTTTGATTACAAGCACAGTTTGAACGGCTAATCACAAGTTTTTACATGAATAAATTCAATTGTTCGGCAGCATTGCAAGGCGACCATCACGTTCTACATAATTAGCGCAATGCCACCACAAACTATATAGCTTCCCCTGCTCTGCACGCTAGTGCTGTAATTCATTACTTCTATGGGTGTACTGAGTGTTGACAGTTTTCATTTGCTTACTACGTCAGTTTCAGTGTTCAAAACTCTCATTGATATTGATAACCAGTAAGTAATAAAAATTGCAAGTATTATTATGTCAAATGAATAGAGTACATGTAACTGTGATTCTGGACCCAAATCGCATGAAAGCATAACTGAATAATTGAAGCAACAATTATTGACTGAGAAACCAAACGAGGCCTATGTGGATATTCAAAACGAGTAAAAGTATTTGAAAACCAACAACCCCATCGCCGTAAAAGAAAATGCTGTTTTGGGATGATTTTAGTTTCAATTTTGAGCAAAGTCTGATACCAAAACATGTCTATTGGACTTGGCAATGGTGAATGGTGGCGAAGTTTTGAGAGGCAAGCAGGTCAATTTTTGTTTTTGTTTTTCTTCATAGTTTTGATTTAGAACTATTGTGAAAATGTTGGTTGAAAGCAATATCTAGTTAGTTACAATTAATTCAAACAAACATTATATAATAATAAATGTTTCATCGAGAAATGGTTGTGTCCATTGATCAATCGCTTCTTTTTCCCCCTTCAGCCCATAAAATTCAATTTTATGATTTTTTACATTTCTAGGCAGCATCTACACCTGCTGAAGATGCAACCACAACCGACAACATCAGATGGGGACCAGTTGCTGTCAAGGTTGTGACCATGGTCATGGTCGAGGCCCTTTGTCAATGTTGTGTTCACATAGATCAACATCGGGGTGATGAATTCGGTTGAATATCACTAGACCAACCGACAGCAACTTCTGACAATGAGCAATGGAACTGGGAAAAGGAATTTTCTAAGAAGGACATTCTTTGTACTGGGATTATAACTACAAAGACACTAGGATTGCAAACTGTTTCCAAAATACAATGTCCATTTGTGTATCGGTGACTGTTTTGCATGTTGTCATGTCAAAGGTGCTATATAAATGCAGTTTTATTCACACTCAAATATTTTTTCCACAGCCAGAAGACTGCTGATTCAGAAAATATATACTTTGATATGCTTGGATGTAACCTTTGTTGCACTATTATTTTTCCACCACAGGCCCCGTCAAAATACTCATTTTCCGAAAAAACAAATTGGGGCAACGGGTTAAGAGCTTTGGATGCCACTTTACATTCAGAAAATTATTCAATGGTTGAGTAAAAGATAGCGAACACTTACTCCATCCTCAATTTAATATCTTCTTACAAATGAACATCGCGCTTTTTATGCATTCGGCTAAACTGTATGCGATCTATCGAAAGCAAAGTATTCTACATTTCTACAAAGAAGTGTTCAGATGGTATTTTTATTGTTGTATTTTAGAAATGAGTCAAATATTGAAAAACATATAAGTATCTAAGTCATTGGTACTCTATCTAAATCAAAGTGACTATCTGAGTGAAAGTGTAAATACGCTGTTAATGTGTGGCAGGGCATATGATGCATAGATTAATTGCCTCAGTTCTTCGTCGTAGTACAGTATCCAAGGTCTTTGGACAACCGATTCGAATTCTTTATCCGTTGGACAAAGGATTCGATTCCATTGGAAATCGGAATCCAAGAGAATCACTCTGTCATTCATATTATCAGCCACAAACACACGATCGTCTGAATCGAGTGAGAAAAATTGAGGGCAAATCAGTCGTTGTGCTTCATTTGAAGGAATAAAACGACGAACAACCTCGTTGTACCTCGTTGTACCGTCTGCCCATCTCTGGTCAACTCACTTATACACCATTCTTTGTCCCAATTGCTCCAGTTTTTCCCACTTGCCCAGTGATGATGAGACTTCCGATTGATGTTTCCACAGCACGAATTAGGCCTTCATTGGATGTTGGTAGAGGAATCGATCGAAGAAGTTTTGCGTGTGGTCCGTGTAGCATCAGAGTAGACGACCAATCATTGACTAACAACAACTGACCTTTACTGGACACTGACAGATGATAAGATGGCCTATAATCGATGGTCAGCCATTTGATGATTTTGTGTTGGTCGTCAGTTTCTCTTGATATCTTCCAAATGCATCTCACAACTATGAAATAAACAAAAATCACAAAGATATTTCGGCGTCCTAAATTAAAAGACAGCGAAAACGATGGTGTTTTGGCTTTAATACTGTAGATGGTGTTGTCTGAAGCTGTTTATCAGTAAACAAAACTGACACAGGTTGACGATGATCATAATCAGAAGAATCAATTTAAAACAGCAATTAAATAACATTTAAGGCAGGATACAAGTCATACAAAAGTATTTAAACCATTGAGAATGGCGGTGGGGAAAATGTAACAACTAGCCCCAGCCATATACCTAAGATGATTAAATAAAATGCTAACACACTATCGCAGCTAACGAGATTTTGGGTTCGGTCACTTAATCTTAAAGAAACAAGCTTCGAAATGACCCACTCTAAGTAAGAATATCGTGTTTCTTAAGCATTCCATGAGAAAAATAAAACCATCAAGAATTGCGCTGGGGCTGGTTGTAACAGTGTTACAACCAGCCCCTAAAAAATGTTACAACTAGCCCCGGCCATGTACCCAAGATGATTAAATAAAATTGTAAAAGCACTATTATATATCTAACGAGATTTTGCGTTCGATCACGTAATCTTAAAGAAACAAGCTTCGAAATGACCTACTCTAAGTAGGAATATCGTGTGCCTTAAGCGTACCATGAGAATAAATGATGCGTGGGAAAAAGTTACTTTTAGTGTCGAAAATCACAATTTATGAAACAAATTCTGAAGTTGAAGCTTAAGCGAGGAAAAAAGGTATATAGATCGGAAACGATAGGACGCGCGTTTTGATCTGCATACGCTGGTTCCCCGATTTGCTGTTTCCAGGATTTATGCGCTGCTACAACCTGCACCCGTTACAACCAGCCCCAGTCTCCCCTATATATTATGTATAAATGATCTAGCCACATATATGATTGCAAGCCGTTATCAGGCACTGCGTGAACGCTGTTGCGGCTCAGAATATTTTTCAATGTAAAAAAATATCTAAAAACTTCAAATTAAAAAACTCAAGGGTGGCACGCGCCTCTGAACGTCAATGGTAGTGACGCCACTGATGAGTTGCTGTCGGTGACTCTCAAGTTTTACATTATATTTCTAAGGCAAGAGATAGGATTAGGCTATAATATAATATTTTGCATACGGGCCAAACCTCATCATACAGTACGTCACCTATTGTTTGCTACCATGGCTTATATTTGAGTCCTATAACTTAATTATGAAACAAAAGCGCTTTAACTGTGGCCCGTGAGACAAAGATATAGTTTTACAATTTACCCCCTCCGTTTTCGACAATCCTTGCAACTGTTTTCTGGTTGGTTCTTCGAAGACATCTGATAAAATTCAAATACATAGTCTCGTCGAATGATCTCAGAAAATGCAAAAGTTCCTCGTTCTCATTTTGGTTTGAACGTAGTCGTTGAATGAAGTGACTTTGCTGTTCCGTTAAGCAGTTGAGTGATAACAATGAATCGATGAACTCTTCATTCGGTTGAATATTTTCCAGGAGATAATATCGGTTGTTGCTTACGATTGTAGGTCTCTTTGCAGTTTCTGTATACAAATCTAAAATTACCAGTAGCATGTCCCTTTGGAAATTATACCATTAGTAAATTACAATAAATTATTATGCCAACAGCAACGGACATTTTCTTATTGTTTCTGTAAATTACCATTATAACAATAATAAAAACAACACGTCATCAGTTTTTCTGGTGCATGTGAATGAAGCACTTCTTTACTAATCGCTGGAAAAAAACAATATGGCAAAAGAGCCTAATTGTAAATTCGACATGATTAACTGACTCACGAAGCTGCAATCACTCTTTCTTGTTGGCGAAACACTTCAATCAATCAATCAAACATGCAATCAATGACATTTGATATAGCTCCTCTTCCAGAAATCTACTCAGATTCTATATTCCGTCAAAGCACAGTCAAAGAGGACAGATTTAAGAGAAAAGAAGATAGAAGATGGGGATAGGTAAGAGGGGATAGGTAAGAGATCCAGAGGAAGCCAATTACAAGTGGTAGGGCCCTTGACAGAGAAGGTACGATGCTGCAGCATAGCAGTGCTTGAGAATGGAACGCTAAGAAGGCCCTGCACAGCAGAACGCAGCGCCCTTCGAGCACTGACAGCAGTCGGGCAGCATAGCTCCTGAAGGTAAGCAGACGTTGCCAAACCAAGGAGGCGTGTCTAAATGCAATGTCCTGCGGAATGGGAAGCCAGTGCAACACATCATGTATTATAGGCATAAACATGGCCTGTCCTATAAATAGCTCCTATCAGGATTGGCCGATTTCTTAAGGCGGACAATCTGGTGGAAAACAAGGTTCGTTCCTTACAGTCATTGAAGTCTGTATTCATTCGCCTTCTGTGTGATATCTTTCCGATCTTCCATTGACTACCTTTCTACAATGCATGTAGTAACGCAATCACTATTCCAGTTATTAGGAGACACCACTCTTCTTTGCGTTATTCCATCTGAGGTACATCTCACATCTAACGTTCCTTGTTCAATCTCCGTGTGCAGGGCCTGCCTTCAACCATCGGGAATACGATCGGCTAGCGACCTAACAGAAGATCTGAGCCAAATCAATGACAGACCAGCAAAGACAGTGATTGGTACAGACTTTAAAACTGAAAAGAGTGAGTGCTTTCTGGACGAATTGTCCGTTAGGACACAATATCGTTTCGCGGACTTTCGTTTGTATAACTCATATATGTATAACCCATATCGACTTAAATTAATGTCACGAGCCGTATTGCAGTAATAGGCTACATGTATGGAGCACTACACTAAAGGTAAGGTTTTGGATGACAGTCTATAGGAAGGTTAGTGCTAATAACAATAACGATATCTTTTTTAAATTTCAAACTGACAAACCGCAGAATGATTGCACTTACGGCATGAACGACTGATACGCAAGTAAGTACATTGTTTAATCAGACGTATGCAAACTCACGATATGTACATGTAGGCATGTAGATAATAATTTTACAATGACGAGCAAAAACATCTATATACAATTACACATAAACTATCAAAAGCATATAAATTTATAAAATGCCGGATAGCAAGGGAGGCCGGGCAGAGGATTATTCAATGGGGAATAAGGCGCTGATATAGTAATCTTTTAATGAAACCACACCGGGTGAGATCATCACCTCGGGAACAAACCTGCTATGTTATTACAGGAATCGAATTTAAATCTCGGCAGTCAGGCATTACGTTAAACAATAATAATTTAACCAAAGCTACCAAATAGCAGAACAAAGACTAGACAACTCCACTAGGTACAAAAATGTAGAAGGTCTTGCTCCCCTTCAATCGGTCTTAAATGCATCAGCTAGGCTCGTAGCCCCACTCCCTCGCTTTGCGCATATCTCTACACATATGCTTGAAGTCTTGCATTGGCTTCCTGTCACTGCACGTGTACACTACAAGGTCCTCTTTCTAGTTTCCAAACCCAGCTAGGCTGTGCCCCGAGATATCTCTCTTTGACTATTTACGAAAGCCATTATCTGCAACTTCATCTCGTTCTTTGAGTTCTGTTGATCGTCTTGATCTTTTTGTGCCTAGGACTAAGACTTGATCTTTTTGTGCCTAGGACTAAGACTGCCTTTGGCCCAACACCGAGCGTTTGCTATTGCTGGCCAATCTATCTGAAATGACTTTCCTCCATCATTTAGGACTAAACTAATGAATGGGTTCTTTCCATCGGTTTCAAGCTCTTAAAAGGCGCCTCTTTTCCTCCGGAGTTTCTGTGCTGAGATGTTCTGTGAGAGGCGCTTTATAAATAAAAAGATATGATACGATACGATATGGTAATGAAACTAATAGCCTCAATGTGTTACCCTTTGGTCTGCGCCATTCACGCCCAACATTGCCTCATTGTGTTAGCTAAGTCTATAACTTATCGTTTTAGATATTTGAGGCTTCTTAAGTTACATATTTGAATTGTCTGTACACAGCATTTAGAATATGTATTGAGGTATTGTACGGATTTTAAAAAAAATGGTAATTAAACAAAGTATTTTGGTTCATTGTCTTTATAAAAAATGCTGGGTTGTGCACATAACAATGATTCGCCTGAAAAAGTAAGTTGGTCAATGGTTTCTTGCTCAGATGGCAGAAAAAAGCAACCAGATTTGTAGCAATGGAACAATATGGTGCGCACAGAGGACTGGGATTCAAAAACAGAAAAATAGTATAAATAAAACGAATTCGGAAATCTCAAATTGGAACCATCATCTACCAATACCCCCACAACTTTACCCCGCACATTTCTAGATTATTTACTTCTTCATCCAGGTAGCCATTATCACTTATACTTCTATATTCCTTATGCGAGGACGAATATCAGACTCACATCTGTAAAGTGCACAGGACCATTGCGCCGTATGTCATAGGGGTACCAATTCAAGTCGGAGTCGTAGGCCAGACGCTAAGGATGCTACTAGCCCTGTGGCTGGCGCTGTTGCAATGGACCAACTGCTATTAATTAAGCATAGTCAGGCTTTTAGTTAAATTTCTTGGCGAATTTGTAACAATTCTAAAACTATAATTGGTGTTATTTCGCATAGTGACTTCAAACACCTCAGGTGGCCCTAAACAGCGGGATCTTCCGATCATTAATTAGGTATCCGCTAGCAAAAGCAAATTTTTAATAATTGTGAAGTTTGTTATGTTCTACTAATTGGATTGCCAAATAACCTTCGATTGATTGATAGAAATAATGAATCCATATTTTGCAAATATACTTTTGAAAAAGTGTTTGATTAGGACACACAAAATACAGTTGTAAACAAGTTAGTCCTATTCGTATTCATTGGTCGATAGAATTCGTTTTAATTCAAGTTATAATGACCTTAGCCTAGGCAAAGAAAATATGCAACACTCAACCTTTCAGCTGGCGCAAAATTCTCTTCTTGGTACCGTGGGCAGAGAGCAAAGGTGCCGAGTGAAAAGTGCATTATGCAATGGGGCCGTGTGCAAAAGGGTCGTATGCAAATCAGGAAGGTATTATAAGGCGAGAGAGGGCGAGATGACAAAGCAGAGAGAAAGTTGAGAGGTGTGGGTGGTCTTGTCTATTGATCTCGAGTGCGATTGAGCATCGTTCTTAATAGACGGCCACATTGTTAAAATGGGTGCCTTGCATGGCTGCCGACGATTAAATTCGACTCCTCTAATAATTAGACGAATATTATTATTATTATTTATTGTTATTAATACACATTTCAGCGTCACATTTTATTGTTTTTTCAATGACGAGACATAGAAGATTGCCTATTGTACCTCTTTGAATGACAAGATAGGCCTTTATTTTTTGTTTCATGCTCATGCTGCGAATAAAATGTGGCTCAAGAAAGTTGAAGATAATAGTTAATATTCCACATGTGATTTATGTAGAATAAAATCTTTTCTGCCTTACTCTGCTTCGTTCAAATAGACAATTTATTGGATTCCAGCACACTCGGCCATTGTTAGCCTATGCAATGGTACCAATGATATCACAACAGAAACTCTGCACGAAAAATGAATAGTTCAAACTCTCTCAGATAGACCTCTATAAATATCAGCATAATAATTCACGCTCTTATCTGTTAAAGTCAATTTCAACATTTGCCACCCAAGGATGTCAAATTTCAACCATTTCAATGTCTCATGTTCACTCCTCGCGTAAATAGATATTGCAGTCGACCAAAGGATGTTATCACAGTTATTTACTCCGAACCTTAGACCTAATCTGTTGGTATGGATGGTGTTTCTCGGTTGATAATCCACACTTTTTTTATTCACTTAATGCCGATAGTCCTTTTATAATAATAATAGTAATAATAGTAATAGTAATAATAATAATAACGCCGATTTATAAGTTACACAACAGATCACGATACAGGTACACATGTCTCATCTATACCAATATCATAATTATTTAGTAAATTTCAACCGTGTCCTTTCTATGCACTAAGCCTTTCTTTCATCCTGTAAAATGCAAGTACAATTACTGATTCGATTAATTCTTTTGATACAAATTCAGTTGAAAAAAATCATTCGTCTTCAGTAATTTCTAAAATGTTTTCGTCGTGCTTTCGCTTTGATCAGTCGCATTGATAACCCGGCTGAAAAATTTCCTATGATACTTGGGATTTTGCGTGATCACTAAAACTTTACTGACAAGGGCATAATGTTATCTTGTTAACAAGAACGTTTGTCTAGCTCCACGTGTACGTTCGTAATTAAATCGCCTCTGCATTAACAGACACACATCATAATAAATGCTCGATAGTTAGGGCAATGGTTGGTGTTAAGGTCAGGCTTTTTGAGAGAAGGAAAGACAAGGGTCCGTTTTTGTGAGGGAGGGATGCAACCTTCTAAGAGGGACCTGTTAAATAAATATACCGGGAAAGGAGCAAGATCATCAAAAATCCCATTAATAATGAAAGGGGGTAGTGGATCTAGTTCTCATGATTTCAAATTGACAGAAGATGAAATAAAACAAAGATGTGACTCGGATATAGGTCGAAAATCATCGAAGACAGTAGACGTTGTAGTAAATATTGCTGGAGGAGCGTCAGCGGTCGAAGCTTGACTGTACGCATTTGAAGTAACTCTGCAACAGTGAAAGATGGAGTTTCGCTAGAGCGAGAAAGCGAGCCAAAGTAACCCTGAGACAGAAGACAACAGTCGTCTTGAATTCTTTCAGTTACGTGAGATCAGCTTTTCCCAATGTAGGCCTAATGCCTCATTATGATGTCGGAGACGACGGAGGGCATGATCGAAGCACTGGGATTCTTACAACCGAAAGCACAGAATACGTTGATGTATACTTACAAGGATGATTATATATTGTGCTATGTTTGAGGTTGAGCACGACCAATTTTTGATTTCCGCCAAACATTAATATACGAATAAATTCCAAATCCTATATATATATATATACATATATATACATATATATACATATATATACATATATATATACATATATATATATATATAGAATGTCCATCGACCATGTTTGCCGATTGATCGATTGCTTCGTCATTTCGACGGATATTTTCATCTAAATCCAGAATCTACACAGTAACTTCGAACATGTTGGATTTTCTAGTCATAGGTTTCCGTGGCGGACTTATTCGTCGACTTTGCCAAGAATTTTGTACGTATAAGAGGTATTTTATTCTCAAATTGCCTTGGCCATGTAATTGCACCAGATCTTCTCTTCGGACGATATAGGATATATTATATAAAATCGAGTCTCGACAGTGCGGCCTCGTACTCCCTTTGTTACTGAGTGTTTTCGTTTCAGTGGACGGAAGCTGACGCGGCCATTGGAATGACATCGACCGAGAGTCACGGGTGCCTATTCAATCTACTGACCAACACACGGCGAAAGCCTTTTATACTTCCTTCTTGTGTCTCGACGAACGTGCGTCATCTTCCACCAGTGAGGGACTACTCATCGACACCGTCATCGTGACTGCGAGCGATGTCTACAGTCATCGCTCTACCCTATCGTGACACCTTGGTCCAAAGACTCCTAACATCAATGCCATCTGTCGGCTGTCGACGGGAATTCGTTGGTTGTTTCCACGCTTATGCGTGGACCCGCGGGATACCGCGTAGTCTTTCAACTTACTATTCACTGTTTTTAGTAACTGATGTAAATTATCTGTTTAAAATGACGGTTATCAGCAGATAGTCCAGCGCAGAGAGTGCCTCTGAGTCGATATCTTGAAGAGGCGCTATATAAATGTTGCATCATAGTCATTACATTACATTATAAGGCTTACATAGTGGATATCAGCTCGTGGTAACAGGTGCACAATTCACATTTCTCAAATTTGGAAACAACTTTCACATTCACCCTACGAATCCAATAATTAGGTCTAATCTTTTGGAGAACGATCGTTTTCTATACTTAAAAGAGTTAAATACTGTGTAAGAAATTCCATTGACCAATACTGTCTATAGAGTTTTACATTGTTCTGCATCGAATATAGTAACAACGAAGAGGTACTATGACCAAAAAATTTATAAACATGGCAGGCTCAAATCTATAAATTAAGCCCTATAGTGAAATGAGTAAGCAGTGAATATAATTTTCAAAATTTTGCATATGCGTGTTTTGCAAATAAAACATTCTCCTCTATGTCCACTACGCTCTATGCAATAAGTCTGACACTGTACTTTGAATATAACAAATAAACTTTTATATAAAGATCTGAAATTTCATTAATAAGCAAAACGTTTGTACTCATTCATTTCCGAAATTTGATGTCGCCCTTCTTCCAACATCTTTTGCTCAGAAGTGCATACACACTCCTCGACGGCGCGATTGCAGTTGTACTGCAGAGCAATGGTGCGCAAAGGACTTGCTGAGGGTCCCTACGCAGTGACTGACGCCCCGGACGAGGCTCGAACCCGCGCGCTCAGCACACACTGAACGTTACGGGCTGACCGCTCTAACCCATCGGCCACAGTGCCACACCGTTGGTTACTATTGTACCGTTGTACATGTAAGTTTAGCTAAATATGTGTTTTTATGACCGTATCTACGTGTATATATACATATCTGCAGTTGTATAAATGAATCATTATTTAGCGTCATATAGAATCTAACAAGGCGCTGAATGAGTTGAAGCTTTTGATCCTGAAACTTGATGGTCGTCAACGAAGCCTGGTGAACTCCAATGTACATCATCTGCTGTGGGTTTGATGTCGATTGATACTCAGGCTGAACATGATACGGTGGAGGCTGAAGTTGAGATTGAAGAGCAGAAGGCGCCTGTATGAACACTGTTTACGTTTGAGTGGGCGCGAATGTTGCCGGAACGGTGACATGCTGCTCATAAAACACACCCAAGCACAAGATATGTAGCAATCGGGAATCACAGAGCATCGCTGGTACGATCCGCGGATAAAGTAATTCTCTTGGTTACCTACATATGCACGAATGCTGCTTGTACCGCAACTATGCGAACTTGAGTCATTTCTGTGATAGGTTCAGCAATCTGACATGTTCTGAGATTGTTCCTCTCCTTGCACTATGTCTGCACCCATAGACGCTACCTGGAACTTTCGCCACTAGGCACAAAACTATGTTTTTGTGCGTGTTGGAGTTGGAATCGTCTCTGAGTAGTATTCTTGACGGACAGCTACTAAAATTGTACATGGAGTGATTGAACATTGCCACTACAATGCCTTGTAATGCAAAAATACCGTAGCGTATAATAATACGGTGTAATGCTGCAGTATAAAATTATGGTATGAATCCATTGCCAAAAATGAGTATAATACGAATACGAATAATCGGACGAGTGTCAAGAGGGCGCATCCTAAATTCTAATGCGAATAATGCATCAGATCGATATCATTAGATGGAAACTATTACTGAATATCACTGTAAAGTATTGTTAATCCAACCGTTGCTTTCGATCCTATGTGAATTGCACGAGCGCTGACTCCCATCAGCCAAAATCCAATTATGGTTTCCAGCGATGCAACAGCCATCATCAGAGAATTGGCCGCAATGGTTTCATGAATCTAATGACATAACAAGGAAACAAATCTCCGATTAGTCCATTATGAGATTTTCCAAAAACTATGCTAATAATAATTATTAAAAAGTAGATTTGAAAATCAATATCATAATCATAACAGTGATTAATAAATTCTAAAAATCAATAGCAGCGTCGAGTTAGAAGATCACTCCAGAGTGTTGTTAGATGGAGATCCACGTATCTTAACAAGTTGACCAAGAAAAGCTTTACATTGATCATTTGATTATCTGGATCTTAACTTCAACTGCTGCATTCGATCATCCGTTTTAATGCTGTCAATTTGCATGGCGCTTTACTTTATTATAATTGGCACATAGAATCTGTATTAGCGCAAAATAAAAGTCATTCTCGAAATTAAAAATGATAATAAGTATAACATGCATGAAATATATTTGGAATGGAAGTTTAAAAAAAATGTGTGCCATTCACATATTAATAATTAATCACATAGATTAAAACATCTATATAGGAAGAATAATGGACTTATTTTAATTTAAACTGAAGCACATACCCAGACATTACACTCGCAGTAACCCTCTTCTGCGATTCCATAAAAGGCGATTGTAATCTGAGCAACACCGCAAATAATGACGAGAACCGAGAAGACCAGCATGGCTATGATCTAAACGAAGAACATACACAAATACACAATCCCATGATACTATACCGCGCGGTTGTACACCATTTTATGCCACAGTTATTAATATGAGAAATTAAATTTCAAGACTAGGCCTATATGATGAATTGCTTGAAATCACGACGCTAAAGTGTAATTAGTGGCCGAGATCTCCGTCAAAATGAAGTTTCAAAGAGATTATTTCTTGTCGGCGTTCCCACCGACGACCGAAATATCAATCAATCAATCGATCGATCAGTCAATCAATCAATATATCAGATTGTTGGCATCTCCGATTGTGATAATTCGATTAGTGGCCTAGTACAGAAGGATGTTTCTAAATAGCTTCTGCGGCCGAAAGTTCGGCCTAGAAGGGCACAGAAAAATTATTTCTGTGTTGTCTGTATATTGTTAAAAACGACACAAACCCTAACCCGATGCCTAATCTGACCCTTAACAACCCTCACGACGCATATTACAAATGTTAGGTATTTTTAACAGTGCGCATGCGCCATTGGTAGCGCATGCGCAGAGGTCTTCACAGAAGTAAAAGTTTTCTTTGTTTTTGTGCTGAAGTTTCGGCCACAGAAGATTTATCCTTTCAAATAACGTTGAAAACGATCGATTTATTAGTCGACATAATTATGAGTCTTACTGCTTTTTGAAAAAAGCAAATTCGACTGCGCCATTAGACGACGACGACGACGACGACGACGACGACGATGATAATGATGAAGATGATGAAGATGAATATACGCTTATAGACCTACCAGCTTGTTCGTTGCGTCTTTGCCTGCTGCGATGGCTATAGATCCGGCGATTAAATACTGTAAACAAGAAAAAACGTGCGTTAAACTTGTCAGATTAGAATAGTAAATTTTCTACTTGTAAGTTAAAGTCAAGTGCACGTGAAGCCTACATGTTGCAGGCCTACGCTGCTCTGCGTATATGACGATATTGATAACTTGATTAAAAAGTATTAGGATCGATAGCATTTTGATAGTAGCCAGGTATCAGTTGCTTGAATGTGTGAATAATTTAATAGCCTTTCATTTTAGAAAAATTGTTAGTCCGGGGAGATAAAATTGACAATTAAATAAATTTTGCACGGATCTTTGGTTTTTTGCTTAATGCGAATCAGTCTGACTCAAGATTGTGGTAGTCGATCTAGGAAATTCTGTTTTATCTAGTGGACATTTCAGACAGTGCCAGGCAATGCATATCTACGCAATGTATCTGAAATTTGCAGCAGAATAGTTTTTCAACGCTTGCATGATGATGGTGATGTTTGGCGGCGCAAGAGTAGAATCAGGATGGAATGGCTTGAGGAATTCCGCTATAAGTCACGAGTTGGAAAGTAGCAGAGAAGGTTTTAAATAAAGGATTGATGAAATTAACAGGTGAAATAGGAATATGAATAAACTGGAGGGGATTTTCAGTTAAATCTATTGGATGTTCATTCCAAAGCTGGCGTAGCATAGACCAAGGACGATGGAAGCCGAGATATTGTGTGATATGTAAACTTAAGAGATTAGATGCGCAAGTGTAAGAATGCAAGATCGTTTAGAGGTATGTATTGTTGTGTAAGTCAGAGATACAATTTGTAGCGGATGAGCTGAAGAACTGTTAACTAATGAAGTGATTAAAGACCAGCGATTATTTTTTGGTGCGCTGTGATGAATGCGCGATTAGGCCCTAATGTGTTATATCATGCATTTATACAAAAACATCCCTGTACGCCTGGTTCGACTCTCTTGCTATATGAAAAATAATGTAATTACGAAAGACGTTGCTAATAAATAATAATCAGAATTTTTTTATATCGTGATACATTAAGATGCTGATTTCAGTTCATTAATAATTCGAGTTTAGAATGAGCCTTTATCGATAATATGGAGAGGGATTATAGTTATTGTTCGGAAAAGTTTGAATAATCATGTAACGTTAAGCACGGGGAAACATGATTGTGAATAACTAAGATTAGATATTTTGGGCAATGGTGGACTGCAGTCACGAGAAACAATTCTGAATGGCAGCCCATGATAAAAACTGATTGACACTCATGCTCCTAGTGCGGTTAGTCTTCGGAATGAAGACGATTAAATGCAAGATAAATTAAATTCATTGTATATAATATTTGCCGGCTATATGATTTAATAGCTTGCTTAACTATACGTGTTTTGGTATTGGGCCAAACTACTTGAAAATAAGGTGAATTCTTCTCTATAGAGATAGGCTATACCATAGGCATATATTTTTTAGAAAACGACTTTCTCTATAGAGCGATTTATAAACATTCAGATAACACATGTGTTTTCTAAATTCTTAATTGCATTGTTTATACAAGTAGGCCTACCAGCCAGTAAAGTTAGATGCTGAGATGGGTGGACTTACCAAGGCTCCGGCCCATATCCCGATGCCAATATGGGACCATTTGGATTCAAACACGATGGCCATTATGCCCGCCGCGATTGAAACGCACGCGAGGATGACCTGAATCGCTCCTAAGATCATGGAAGTATGTATGTGATAGTGTGGACCAAAGTGTTTAATCACCGCCCGTTGGTAGGTGATGGCAAGAGCGGAAGAGTAAACGGTGGGAGGTGGATACTGGCCATGTGGCTGTCCTTTTTCCGGGTTGGAGTATTCCATGGATCTGTACACACATTAATATGATTTATTACGCGATCGTGGAGCAACAGTTCAATAATAATTATCAACATAGCAATTAAATGCATTTGCTAATCCTACATGACATGCAGTTACAACGCAATGCCATGACTCTGTACACATATTTATATGATTCATTGCGTGTTCATAGATCATCATTGGCAGCTTAACAATAATTATTGATATAATAGTTAAGAGCATTTGCGACTTGGCACGCAGTTACAAAGTTATTTCATAACAAGCTTCTGCAATCGTTGGCCATGCGATTTCTGAATTTATCTAACTGATACATCTGATAAATGTTACCGACACCTTTGTTTTACAAGAAAGATTTTCAAACAATTTCCCGAGATGCTAAAGAAAAATATATTTATATTGGCTTACCGGACTTCCGATTATCAGGTTAAGTTGTGTCTGAATTGTAAGGTTGTCGCCAAATAGTCTAACTGCAATGCTAATGAAATCTCTAAAAGGAAAAAAATAACCAAATATTAAATTACTGCACTAAAAATGTTTAACTTTCACAGAAACATGATGCTCAAAACCAAAGCAAGAACACATTTTATATGGCTAACTCCACCGCTCTAGAGCAGTTTGCTGTTCAATAAAACTTGTACCTTGGCCATTTGATAAGATTTCAAGTAAGCCCGTGAATGGTTCGATGAAACGCTTCAAGCTACGTCGTAATTTGCGTGGTTTGTACAAGTGAGTCAGCTGTGTGAGCAATACGCCCATGGCCTTCTATATACAGACAGTATATAGAAGGCAATGATACGCCAAGGCATCTATTTTTAGGCAAAGACTGAGTTTATCTGTGCGTAGGCACACTTGACGCGCGTCTTGGGCCCACAAATCCCAGAGGGCCTCCAAATGAATGAGAACATTTTGCAATCCTTCAAGAACGTTGAACGTTTGAATTATTTTAAATAGAATATATTCTATTTTTCGTGCAGCTAAACATTTACAGAGAAGTGCACTGTTGTAATTCATAATTGCTTTAATAATTTCAGTATCAATTGGCTAGGTCATCCATGTTGGTAAGAGCGTGGTTTACGTGTTATGGGCCTCTTGGATTCCAGTAATTGACTAGTACATACTCTTCTGCCTTTTACATTTAAACCAAATAACCTTTAATTCCTTTAAAATAGCTTCTATAACTAATCGCAATTAACGTCAATAACCCACTCCCCCCAAACGACTTCCAGTTCCACATTGTGGGGTTTTGCACATCATAGATTAAACACACTCAGGGTCTCAGACTTACTTAGAATGGATAAAACGTGTATGAACACTAATTATGAAAGAGGAGCCAGGGTTAGTAAAAGCTATCTAGCATTCTGGGCTCCCATTGCACTGTACACTTCTGGATTCATTGCTGTAATTTAACACTTTACTGTGTAATAAAAAATTGTCAAATGGTGAAAATAATCAAAACATTGCCTTATGTTGTAACTGGTTCTTGAGTTCGATTAACACGATTTTCAAAAACATTGTAGGCTTAGGTCATTAAAATAATGTCTCGAATGTCAGTGGACTCAATTTGTTACGTATCAAATCCTCAACTCTCCAAATTGAGTTCAACTGATCAGATACATTCTCACAGAATGTACATAACTTGAATAATGTGCCATAATAATAAAGACTTTTCCTTGAATAAGAGCCTTAAATATGTGTTCTCCGATGTTTGCTCTAAACTTGCCCCGTGGCTGGAATATTTCCGATATGAATGAGGGAATCGCTTTATTTGATTTACATGACCAAATCCGTTCAATACGAATAATCGATTGAGATGCGAATCGAATTAGGCAGGAGAACCAGGTTTCGAGACGTCGAAGGAATAAATCTTTCCTAACTTCATATGAGAGTTACCCTGTGTTGATAGCTTTGTATTCAAGTATTCCAAGCGCGTGTATTATATGGGGTCTAATAGCCACCGGGGATTATAATTGGAGTCTGTAAACAGCTGCCTCGTTAAAATTGGATTGAAGGTCTTTCATGGCTGGTGACTTAATAATTGACCAATTTCAGTCTGATAATCGGTAAACAAGATTGCAATTCCGAGGCTGTCTGAGTCATTCTAAAACAGTCAAGTATCCAGTAGACGTGTTCTTCGCTGAAGCAGTAACTCACTATAATAATTAACATAATTTATTAATTCTATCCTAAGATTTCTAAGAATACGACAACACTAGACGATCATTGGAAAGATAAGTAAGTAGGCCCACATATTAGTATTAATACTATAGGCATATATTGGTTTATTTAAATTACCGGGGGGTCCTTGCTTACCTATTTCATACAGTAAGAGAAAAACAGAGGATAAGAGGCGGAAGTTGTGATTGCCATTAAGTACACTAAGGTCATTGGTGGTGTCATCCACATGCAATGATCACTTCCCTTCTGCCGAACTGATATGGCTTTTGTGGCTCCTTTTGTAGCCTTTAGTTTATATCTGTATCGTTTGTGCATTGAATACTGTTCGCTATGGCTACAATAAACGAGATTGAATTGAATTGACTAAGTAACACTATACTTTTACGACTTTCGTGTTTATTAGCCTACCCTATCTAGAACATTCACTTAGGACTGACCTTCAAAAACGGACATCATTCGGTCATGTGTACTAAGTGTCGCGATGTATGCAGGCGGAACATGGACTTTAACGAGAAGGAACAGGGACAGATTACTAGCGCTCGAGATGAAGTGTAACAGACGGATCTTAGGAATACGTTGGGAGCAGATGATTACGAACGTAGAAATCAGAAGAAGAGTAGGCGACACCAGAAATATCGTCCAATTCATAACGAGGTTAAATTTAAACCTGTTTGGACACATTTGCAGAATGAAAAATAATAGGTTGTTGAACACTGCGGTGTTTGAGGTATTGAACAAAAAGTGGACTGTCATGTGAGGAATGGATCGACGATATCAAAGAGTGGTGCGCGGAGGAAGTTTAAGTGTTGACATGGAATGCGCAAAACCGGAATACTTGGAGAAGATGAGTCGAAATTGCATTGGACGCCCACGGGCTACGGGCGATGAGTCCATGGTTGTTGATTGATTGAACATATGCCAAGTTCACGAAGGCCACGGACAGACGGTATATGTGGCCAAATATATAAATGCAGGAATATATATATATGTATATATTATTATGTACATATACGTTTGTATATCAAGGTGGATGTGCATATCATGCATAATGTGTGTGTGCGTGCGTGTATGTGTTTGTGAGTGTGAACACATCAGCGTGGGTTCGGCGGCGCGCCGACAAATTGTCGGCTGCGGCGGCGGCGCGCCGAATCCGAGAAATTGGCGGCGGCGGCGCCAACGAAATGTCGGCATCGGCCGCGGCGCGTGAAGCTCTAGAATAGACATATCGCATTATAAAGAATACAGAAGAACAGAAATGTAATTAAATGAATCTTGAGATGTATAATTATTTTAATCAACAATATACCTACATTCTTATTTTATGGCAACACTCGTGAATAATCTGGTGCCCTGCACTTTGCGTTCGATCCGGATTGACGTTCGGGAAGAGACGGACAGTCAACAATGTCACGTCTTAGAGCTGGCAAATAGATTAGTTATTATTATTCTTCATTTATTGGGTTCCAAAAATGTCAGTTGCAGAAAATACAGATCGACATAGGACATCAACAGGGAATCAAAAAGCAACCGATGGACTCAATAGGAACCAGGATCACAGTTAAGTAGGTTAATAATTTGAAGGCAACGCCTCAGAATCTCTTAAATTAAAAATGTTCAATGCTTGAGCTTAGTTGTAATGTAATAATGGTTATTATAAAATTTAATGCCTGATATTACGGCTGCAATCTGCACTTTTCGGTGGTGGGCTCTTTGGTTTGACATTCCTCTTGAACTGCGCCTCCTCCATAATTTATTTATGACCGAAATTTGATACCGCCCTTCTTCCAACGTTCTTTTGGGTCAGAAGTGCATACACACGCCTCGACGGCGCAATTGCAGTTGTACTGCACAGCAATTGAGCGCGAAGGACTTATTCAAGGTCCCTACACAGTGACTCCCCGGACGAGGCTCGAACCCGCTCGCTCGGCGCATACTGAACGTTACTGGCTGACCACTCTAGCCGATCGGCTGCTGTGCCACACAATATTGTGCTAAAAAATACGTTTTCGTAGAAATTCGAGTTCAGGCTGAATTTGTAATACTTTTAGACACCAGTCTGTGGTGTATACGCAGCTGCATCTTTGGCCTCTTCATGGATGATCGTCATTTGTGACATTTTGGGAACTCGGCGTTAGACCTTCCTAAATTAGGACTAATTTAAGATTGCTGGTTCGCTTTTACTGGTCGTTTGTGTTTCTGTTGGACGCTGATGAGGGATGGGATTAGATAGAGGGGAGGAAGGGTAGAGACAACGGGTGTAGGTTCAAAGATGTCCGGCCGCACCAAGCGACCATCGCATGAAGAGTCGACACTTTGGCTACCTGAAATATTTTGCTACACTCCGTGGAAAGCCAATCACAGGCGATCTCAAAGCGAAGCCGCAAAAATGCAAAAATGTGATTAAGAACAAACATTTGAATAAAAAGCAAATGTTTATGTCTATATATATATATGTACATATACGTATATATAATTTGAAGGATCTGCTTGTTTACATTTAGCGTTTTTATAAAATCTACAAATGCGCAATATAAGTTGCATTATGTAAGCAGCGTGTTGGCTGATTCTAAAGCTTGATGGTCGTCAACGGAGCCTGGTGAACTCCAACGTACATCATCTGCTGTGGGTTTGATGTCGATTGATACTCAGGCTGAGCATAATAAGGTGGAGGCTGAAACTGAGGTTGAGGTTGATAGGAAGATGGAGCCTGGATGAACACTGTTCCCGGTTGAGTGGGTGCGAATGTTGCCTGAACGGTGACTTGCTGCTCATAGAAAACACAAACAAGAGATGTAGTATCCGGATATTCCATGACGCAGTCCTATGGTGCGCGGGAATAGTAGCTCTCTTAGCTCCCTGTGATTGTTCCCCAATTATGCGGACTCGAGTCTTTTCTGTGAAAGGCTCAGTGATCTGAGATGTTCTTCTCTTAGCACTATGTTTACACACTCCATGGGACGATATCTAAATCATTCCCCATAAGCTTAAAACTGTTTTTTGTGCGAGCGCTGGAGTCCGTGGCGCTTCCGTACCTGGAAGCTACTTTAAACTCAGGATGGAATGAAGAAATAATAATAAAAAATACAATACAATGGGTTGTAATGCAAAATACCATAGGGTGTGATACGATGTAATACTACGGTATGATATTGAGGATAGGATCACATTCAAGATCATCCTCATGGGACGGATTTCAGTGGTCCAGAATACATCAGAGAGCTCTGTCTTTCCGTCTCCAGCCAGCCAGGTGGTCGATCCTTGTGTGTTGCAGTCCGTAGGGGCTTGATGGTCCCGCGCTCCCGTACATGGATGCGGACAAACCGTGCCTTCTCATGCACTGGACCATCATTCTGGAACGCTCTTCCTTTACAACTTCGCAACAATGCACGGCTTGCAGCCATCTTTCTAAATTACTGATATCGCATTTGTTTAGATCTGTTGGGTAGGTACGTTTAGCGCCTTCCAAAGGTTTCTATAAGGCGCTATATAAATAGCCTAGTACATACATAATACATTATGTTATGAATAAACTTGACATAATGTATTAAGTGGAAATGTAATTTAAAAATCATTGTTAATCTAACCTGTGCTTTCGATGCTACGTCGATTGCACGACTGCCGATTATCATAAGCCAAAATCCAATTATTAATTCCAGAGATCCAACAGCTACCATCATAGAATTGGCCGCAATGGCTGTTTGAATCTATTGACAATGGAAAAAATCCGATTAAGCAATTACGAAATTTTTCAATAATTGTGCAAATCCTGTTCTGAGGAATCAATGTTAACTTTTTCAAATTTGGGGCACGTCACGAGCACAGCGTCGAATTAGAGGATTTCTGCACAGTGGTGTAAAATGGAGATTCAAGAATTCTTACCAGAGAAACCAGAGTGAGATGAAAGCAGAGGACTTCCAATGACGAATTTAAGTTTAACATATCTAATATGTATATTTAGCCGTTCCATCATATTTCCAAAATAATAACAGAACTTGTACAAGTGTTATCACTTCCTCTTATATTCTTGCATCGATCTCCACCTTCCATCATGACTTAATTAGCCTTACATAGACTATTGTTTGAAAACAACAATCGAGTTTGACGTATTGTGTTCAATGAATAATGTCTAGTAACAAAACTAATAAACAGACTGCTATAGCGTCGTCATTATAACGCAAAGAGCATCAACTGACAGCTCACCAAACCAAACCAAATCCAAAATCCGGTCAAATCTAATGCCAGTCCTAAGAGACAAAAAGAAAGTCTAAGTAGGATAGGCAAGGGTATATAAGTGTGGATGCCAAACACCGTAATCTCAACTGCACATTCGATCATCTTTGTGAGCTTTTGCAATCTGGAACACTACTTTATAACGTTAGCGCATAATTTTATGGGCCTACTCTGTGTTAACACAAAATTAAACGTATTACACAAATGAAAACTTACATTAGACCTTAGTGCATCCTCGTCCTGTCAGCACATTCGGCGACAACGCCAATGAATAATGATATTAAATATTATCTGCATTAAAAATAATGGGGACTGAGATATAAACAAATATTTGCCATTAAAATACGTGTATTATTAATCAAAATACACATTACCATAAATATAGTAATAAGAAGAATTTACCTAAGCCAATATTACCTAAAACCACTTATATGTTTAGCTAGCATATGAGTTGAGTGATCATTTGATGTGAGTTGATTAATCGCATACCCAGTCATGACAGTTGGATGAGTAGCTACCACTCCAGTAAGCGCAATAAACATCATCTGATAGTCCAATGGAGGTCATCGTAAGCTGAGTAACACTGCAAATGATGACGAAAACGGAGAAGACCAGCGTGGCTGTTATCTGTGCGTAGAACACACCCACAATAGTACACATTCACATGAGCTTATGTTGCGCAGTTTGTCAGATGTTGATATGATATATATTATGGTAAAGGATCAATCACGAGAAATTGAGCTTTACGATTACATGTATAAGATGGATTGCTTGAAATAATGTTGTCAATGCGTTTTAAGTAGCAGAGATCTCCGTCAATATGGCGTTTGAAAGGGTATCGCGTCAATTGATCCTCGTCAGTTGATCCCCTCGTCAATTAGTCCCCTAGTCAATTGATCCTCTCGTCAATTGATCCCTTCAAATCTCTAGGAAGAGCGTCACAGACTTGTAGCTGATATTGTTAGTAGTAAGCAAAAGATTTATTTTAAAGAGTTGCAAAATAACATTACAAAATAACAAACTAATGCACAGGTTTTATGTCACTCTGCGCTGTAACCGTTTACGGTCGTTTGGAGATTCCTTTGTGTCTCAGAGCAATGGTTCATTTATCCCATGCATGGACGATTATGCTTAGAACTTTATGCTGATAAACAAATCGTATCATGACTCTCAATTACGCTTTTGTATTTTTTATAATTTTAACAATCCTGCTCTTTTACATCGTTCTTTTTATACATGGAGAAAGTCGCGAGTGGAACATGAATGTTGTGTCAATTGAGCTGGATTCAATAAGTAGGGGATCAATTGACGAAGGGATCAATTGACGTGGGATCAACTGACGGGGAATCAACTGACGTAGAACCGTTTGAAAGCAATCAACCGCCGGCGCTCGATATGTACACAGTAACAACATCATGGACCTAATTATATAATGTCCTTTCAGACAGATTCTTCTTGGCTTCCGTTACGGCTATCAATTAGAGGGTGGTATTGCCCACTAAGGCTCATTTTGCGTCACTCAGCTAAATGCTAAATGCTAAATGCTCCTAACTCACGCGTCCGACTGGCTAAACATTATGCACTCCCGTTAACCGCAGGCCATAGCGCTTCACGTTTAACACGCAAGCCACTGTCCTCCGGTTTTTCTTGATCGGCGGTTTCAGGTGAGAAACGGCGCCGTCAATAACTTCACCTAGCGCAGCCTGTTCCACTCGCGACTTTCTCCATTTATAGAGCCGGCATCCTGTAGCCATCCTGAGCAGATCGCAGCGGAAGAGTCCCGATAGACCCTGATTCCGTTGGCCACGGACGGGCATTGATATGGAATGCCACGGTTATGAATAACTTGACCGCCTCATAGGCCTACTTCCCTAAATAATAGTAATAATTAGAAAAATATTAATAACACCAATGATGACGATGATGATGATAATAAATGATGATGATGATGATGACGACGACGACGATGACGACGACGACGACGATGATGATGATGATGATGATGATGATAGCAATAATAATAATAATAATAGTAATAATAATTTTAACATTATTATTATCACTATTTGTGATAAATTATGAAAAATAATAAATAATACTAATTATAAAACCTATATATAACAAACAGAGAAGTAAGAAGGAGGAGACGATGAATATACACTCATATTCCTACCAGCTTGTTGGATGGGTCTTTCCCTGCGGCAATCGCTAAAGATCCGGCGACCAAATACTGTGAACGAACAAATAGGCTACCGTAAAAGCCAAGCTAGTCAGACCTAAGTATTTACTTTGCTCCTCAGGTGGCATCGCAGAGTATTTATAAGTGCCTTACCTAGGGGACAGCATGGTGCCAAATCGGTAATGCTGATGATCATGAGGAAGTGTAGGAATGTAATCAGAATACGATTGATTGAAGAGTTCGGTTTTCAGTCGTTTTCTAGTAGTATTACTGTGGAGAGTGCAAGCGGAGAAGTGGTGAATTAACAGAGGTAGAAGGATAAGCAAACTGGTGAAGATCTGTTGAGAGTTCACTCCTAAGAGATGGTGTAGCGTAGATTATTGATGTGTTGTAGAATTTCTGAGAAGAAGGAACTACAGAAAGTGTTTAAGAGATATTATGCTGATTATGAACGGGTAGGTCTCAGTGGAAGAAATTTGAATAGTCGGCGAATGTAAGAAGATTGAGAGGTGTGAAGAGCGTTGTGGGCAAGAGATACAATTTTATCATGAATGCGTTGAAGGACCTTGAACCAATGTAATGTAGGCCTAATGTTTTTTAGCATTCATATAGCGCCCTTTCTATATATCTACTAAGAGGCTCTCTCTCCACCGGTCTGGTGGAGTGATTTGAGGACAGCTGGGAGTTTTTGTGATTGTGTGATATATGTAGAAATTACATTGAAACAGCGATGTACTGTCAAAACAATTATATGATAATAAACGGAACTGTAATTTATTATTTTCTGAAGTATTAACTTCTAACACTTCTTTCAGCTCATTAATAAGAAGAGTTTAGTAATAACAACTTTTTAATGGTAAATTAGGTATTATGATTGGCAATAATACTGCTTTCAAAATTTTGAAATCATGGAATTCAAATCATTGAGTAAATAAGGTTAGGTCAATTGTGGCTCGTTAGATATTACTAAGACTTTACTGCTCCATGCAGTAATAAAGACAATCACAAGACACCAATTCTAAAGTGGAACCAAAAAGAACTGATCTCTTGTAATGTGGCCAACTCGCTGAGCGGAGACGGTTAAAACAAAACATTTAAATTCATGGTTTTTAATATATATATATAAATATATATATTTATATATCTGTTCAAATACAAGTTGGATCGATGAAAGTATTATTGCATAAACAGAATCTGGTCAGATAATAATGTTTAATTAGAACTTGAATCAATGAAAGAAATATTAAATAAATATAAGCTAAATTGAAGAAAACGATTATCCTTTAATTATAGAAGTTGGATAGATGAAAGTGGTGGTACTGCACAAATAGAAGCTGGATTAATGGAAAGTTCGTCTTGGATGGAGCATTTGCTCCAAGGCTTACACGGTGTAGACGCCCTGTATACGCGACATTTTGACTGATGATATATTGTCGTTCGACTTTATTAACGTGCGACTTTTTTAATTGCGACATTTTGATCTACTATATTTTTATCGTACATAAAATTTATTAAAGTGCGATATTTTTAATTGCGATATTTTTACTGCGACATTATTTATGCGACATGTTCATAGTAAACCGGGTAGATCAGCTCCTTAACTCGGTAGTAGGACACACTATCAGCGTGTGGCTTGTTGAGCACCTTCAGAAGAATACCGATGACAATTTATACATATTCCGATACAATAATTTCCTATAAAATCTACATTTTTTTGCACCATCAAACTATGTTGTGACTGGTACTGGAGTTGACTTACAATTGCTCCTGCCCATATTCCGATTCCGAAATAGTACAAGCCGGCTTCGACCACGATGGCCATTATACCAGCGGCGATTGACATGCACGCTAGGACGATCTGAGTCGCTCCTAAGCCAGTCGATGTCTGCCTCTGATAGTAAGGTCCAAAGAGGCTAGTGACCGTCGGTTGGTAGTTGATCGCAGGAGAGGCATAGTAAACGACGGGAGCCGAATACTGAACCTGCTGCGGTTGTCCCTGGGCCGGATTGTAGTATGCCATCGATCATTAGGCTGCAAAAATTAACACGATTCTTTGAGGATCACAATCATTGAAACAATATAAATTTATTATTTACGGCTTTTTCAAGAAGTGACTCAATGAGGTACATAGATTCATCTATTTCTATTCAGCCTCATTTTTTTAATTATACGTAATTACGCATTTAATTATGAGTGTATCTTATAGCGTACGTATACGGGTTTTTAAGTGTGCATGTTTGACGCTAGCATAAGAAAATGTATTTGTGATTTCATGTTGGCATTTCACTATTTTATATGGCATCATAAGATGGCTACATGGACGCTGGCGTATACATGCCATAACTTAAAGAGAAAATGGTTTGCATACTATAAAATATCTTCAAATGAAATTTTTATTATTGATTAAAAATGCTACGAGACGATGATTGTCTTTCAATCCAAATTTAAATCGAAAAACAGTTGATAGACAGCTAAAATTTAATTTCGAACACGTTTCTAAAATCGTGGTCTTGTTCTGTCTGAATCCGTCTAACCGAAGCATAAACTAAATTATTTTTGTAAAAGTTATATTTCACACGAACGCACAACAAACAATTTACCGATATATTTAATAGAAAAGTATTCATATTGCCCTACTGTGCTCGGGTTAAGCTGTGAAAGAATCTTCTAGAAGTCCTCAAATTGCCTAAATCTAACACTTCTGAAATCTTCTAAAGGAGCAATTTAACCAAAATAATATTACTGCAAATGAAAATGTCAAATATATTCAGGCTATTAGACTTACTGCGCATCTGCAAAGCAATTTGTCAATGATAAAACTTGGACCTTGGCCAACTGATAAGATTTCAGGTAAGTTGGTGACTGTTTCGATGAATGTTTCATACTACACCGTTACTTTGATAAGATATAATGCACGCTTTGTAATAATGAATCGACTGTGCGATAAATATGAGGCAGCATCTACAGTGTGAACGAAAAGCGAGCCTCTAGAATTATAATTATGATATAATATATATGGGCAAGCTTCAGTTTGATGATCACGAATCACATATTTATCTTCTATTGGTAATAAAGTTTTTCAATATTGAATCCTTCGGCCTGTTATTCTGATTTTGGTGTAAATATTATATTACTATTCTGCCCAACTCATTGAACGCCATGTTGTAAACACATGACGTCACTGAAATGGCGTCGCTGTGGCGTAAATTTTCAACTAGTACAGGGCCCAACTACTATAATCATTGTGGTTGAGGGGGTAAAAGAATTTAAGGCTCAATAAAACTTTAAATATTTTGGATCTATTTATCTAGTCACTGTGGAGGTTCGTAATTTTTTCCGCTCGCAGTGTATTTAGAGAACCCCATAATGGATAAATTTCATGGTCTTAAAACATTTTCCTCCCGGATATTTCCCTATATCCTCCGAAAATTTCTCCACATGTATGATCTCTCAGGTCTATTTATCAGAAATATTAATGAGATGGAGCATAATATTGACCATTTTATTTTATTATTAATTATTTAATACGATGGCAATGTATTATGTGTCTGCAGAGTTGTGGTGAGATCGCAGTTGTGTCTGCAGATCTTATGCATACAGACATTGGTTAAAGGAGAGGTTGTATTGATTAAAACAATTCTTCCTTTGACGACAGTTAACGGAAGTTGGATTGATGAAAAGATTTATGCTGACATGGAAACTGGATTGATAAAAATGAGTGAGCTTAAACAGAAGCAGTGTTGATCAAATTAAAATAGCATTATTATCAGGCATAATTAGAATTACGCCTAAACATAAGCTGGTTCGATGAGAGAAAGTAAAAGCTGGATTGATAAAGTGCCAATTAAATAAAAGCGGGAACGATGAAAATTAATTATGTTCAAATGAAAATTTCATTGATGAAATTAATCGTGTGTAAGTGGAAGATGCATTGATAAGAGAATACCGATAAGATGGATGCGGTAAAGATCAAGGATGACGTGGTTAAGCGGAAACACGATTGATGAAGGAAGCTAGATTAACTATGTGGACCATGTTGAACTTAAAAGCTAGAACGATGATAAAATTTCTGCTCAAGTAAAATAACTGGATTGATCATAGAATGGCACATGAATGGCAGCTAGATCGATGACAATAATCGTACTTAAATAGAAACTGGATTGATAAAAAAATTATGCCTAAATGGAAGAAGGCACGAAAAACACATTTCTGCTAAAATAGAACTGAATTTATGATAGAATACCGCTTGAATAGAGACTGAATGATGAAAAGATATTCGCTTTTGAACGGACGAAAAGAAACATGCTTAATAGAAGCCGGATGGACGAAAAGAATCCGGCTTAAATACAAGTTGTATAAACTAAACATTTGTGCTTAATTATACGGGAAATATATTGATACGAGAATTCTGTTTAAAATAATATTAGCTGGATTGATGAAAAGCTTACTGCAAGAATGGCTGTTGGAAACTTGGAATGCCGAAAAGAATACCGTAAATTGAATGAAATCTACCTAAATGGAAATTGATTGATGAAAAAAATGCTTACATAGAAGCTGTATTGATGAGAACAATTAATGCAAAAAATATTGATTTCAAGATGTCTCTTCAAACTGAAATTAGATTAATGAATAATTTGCCTTAAAATGCATGATGGATCGATAAAAATTATTGAGCCTAAATAGAATTTGAATTAATGAAAAGAATTTTGCTGAATTTGAGGCTAAGTTGATTGAAGAATTTAGAATTCTGCTCGAGTATGACCTGGATTGGTGAAAAAAATTATGCTGAAATCGAAGATGAATCTATGAAAAGATTATTGCTTTAGTAAAAAAAATGGTTTGACGAAACAGGTTACGCCTGAATGGAAGTTGGATCGATACAGAGATTTACGCTTAAACAGAAGTTTACTTAAAACAATAGACTACTGCTTAAATTAAAGCGCGTTCGAATAATAGAATTCTGCTTAATTGGCATCTAGATAAATGAAAATAATGCAGCTGATATGGAAGTTGGATTGATGAAAAGAATAATTGTCGCCAAAATTCGCGTATTATTATTTGGTTCGCTTAGTAAGTGTCAGACTCTTTAAAAGACTTCACCAGCAAGAACCTGGATTTTTAGCAAGGATAGTTTTAACCCATCCAGCCTCCATTGAAGAAGAATTCCTTAGTCATTCCTGCCTTCGCTTCTGCAGAATCCATTGCATCGATCCAGCATCCATTTATGCATAATTCTTTTCATCAATCCAACTTCCTTTTCAGCAGATATGTTTAATCAATTTGAGCTTCCGTTTAGGCAAAAAATAATTGTTCTTAGTGCCTGCTTCCCGCCTCCAGTTACTCATGATTACCTTTCATGGATCCCTCTCCCACTTAAACATGATACTAATAACTAATCGCTCTCACTGCCACCTGGGCAGAATTGTCTCATCGATCCCGCTTCTGTTTGAGCAGGTTCAAATTAAACAGAATTGATTTTATCGATTTCGCATCTGCTTAAGCAGTATTTTTCGTGAATCCAGCTTCTAATTAAACTGAATCGTTTTCATCATTCAGTCTTAAGTAGAATTTTCTCAGCAATCTTCTACTTAAGCATAATTTCGTAAGAATAGATTCTTATCAAACATTTCGCATTATCTATGTTCAGGCATTTTCTGTATTATATAGGGTGACACAAAAAGTTCGTTCACCGTTTTCAAAATGCGTTTTCTCAGGAAGGGCTTCATATTTTTTTCTGATATTTTGTCAGTACATACACAAGTTAAATGAAAGATACTGGTATAAATTTGGTTTTCATCTAGTCTGTGGTTGTCATTATATATGAAAAACATTGAAGAGGACCAGTTTCCTGGAAATTACTGCCTTGCGATACAGTTTGTTCGTCATGGCGGTTTCGTCGGTTTGAATTGAGAAGCATTCTGTGCTACACCTCTGTAGCAATGCTACACTCTGTGACAATCTGTGCTACAGCTGTAGCATTGCTACGTGTAGCATTGCTACATGCAGTATTGCTACGTTGCATTGCTACACCCTGAAGACTGTATAAGGGGCTGCAGAGATCGATCAGAGGAGAGACGTCGTTCAAATCAGAGGGAGTCTGCAGTCAGTAGAGTCGTTGGCAGTCTGCTGTCGATTATTTGATCGTGACAATTGTTCGTTGGCTGTTCGCTGCTGTTGAACGTTATAATAAAACAAGTTTGTTCATCATTGAGCTGGTGTAGTCTTTGGCTTAAGGACTCTGATTTTACCTTGGGGCAGTCTTAAATCCTGCGCCAGACCGGGTAGGTCTTACCCAGCGGACAATCAAGAAGAAGACGGGGAAAACCTGGAAGCTCGGCCTTCCGAGGGTACCAGAAGAAGATGGGAAGGATTTCAAGGTTTTTCCAGGGCGTTTGCTCCAACTGCTGCAGCCACGCGACGCCCGGTGTTGGACCAATAAGGGGTTCGCCTCAACTGATACGCATAAGTTAGGTGAATCGGAGGTCTGCCGCAATAATGTCACTGTAAACAAAATATTGGTACTAGTAGGCCATAAAGATATTGTTACCTAGGTCGTACTGACACAGGCTATTAGCGTACAGTATTTCCGTTCTGCTTAATGACAGCACGGACTCTACGCATATGCCATAGACCAGATCAGCGACCAAAGAGTCCCAATTTCTATCGATCTCCACCCTTTTTTAGCTGATAAACCTTCTCTGGCTAAGGATATTCATAAGTGCTGAGAGACTAAATACTATTCAAGTTCTCAATAGGAGAGAGATCCAGAGAGCTTTGGTGGTTAATCCTTCGGCTTTATGCGTGGCGGGGATTTGTAGTCTAGCCACTTCGTCGTCATAGTGCGCACCATTATGCTGAAATACCCACAAGATCATTGCCAACAAATACCTTTGGTTGCATAACACTGCGGTTGTCTATCGATCGCTTGCTCGAGAACGTAAAACGCCTTGAATGGCGACTCATCAGCGAACAAAGCATTAAATCAGTCTTCCACAGTCCAGTGTCAATGCTCCTATTTTTACCCAACTAAGCGGCGTGAATAATGGTGACCTTATATCCAGGCACTCGCTAGAAAATACTCCTTGCACGCCACGGTGTACACTGTATCGTCATTTAATGCACGATCGACATAACACTTTCAGGGATATTTAATATGTGAGTTCCCTATAACCTTCAAAAATATTTAAGAGCTGCAAATAAATCAAGTTTGAAAACGGTGAACGAACCATTGTGTCACCAGAATTATTTGCAATAATAATTGCATTGCTGCATTGAACAAATGCCCTACAAAAGAGTACTGCACGCTTTTACTTGTGAGTTTAATAAGCTATACTAAAGTAAAAATAGGACATAAAATTTCATGAAAATTGCGTCAATCACTAATCATAATAATCATTGTGTCAATGACACTCAAAAGCGTGAGTAAGATCCACTGAGTGAGTTTTTGCACATTCAGGCAAAACACCACCATAGTGTCAGATTCTTAGTCTGCAAGCAGGGAAGGGACAGTCTTCAATATATATATAATTTATATATATATATAATTATATAAATTAACAATAATATATAATATATTATATTATAAATTATATATTTATAATTTATATATATATAATTGAATATGTGCATATTTAGGCTATGTTGATATATGTCACATGACCACTAATTGCATTCGGTCCGACCGCAACTATTCGGCCGAATACCAAATAACTATTTGACCGACAATTCGGCCCTTAAGCCCTAATCAAAGTGTTGCGTTATATTCATGCATCAGCTTGTTTATACAACTCTAACCTCCTAAAAATCTAAAAATTCTCTATATAAGTTGGCGTTTCCAAATTGCCTGGTGGCTGATTCTAAAGCTTGATGGTCGTCAACGGAGCCTGGTGCACTCCAACGAGGATCATCTGCTGTGGGTTTGATGTCGATTGATACTGAGGCTGAGCATAATACGGTGGAGGCTGAAACTGAGGTTGAGGTTGATAGGAAGATGAAGCCTGGATGAACACTGTTCCCGGTTGAGTGGGTGCGAATGTTGCCGGAACGGTGACTTGCTGCTCATAGAAAGCATACACAAAAGATGTAGTATCCGGATATTCCATGACGCAGTCCTATGGTGCGCGGGAATAGTAGCTCTCTTAGCTCCCTGTGATTGTACCCCAATTATGCGGACTCGAGTCTTTTCTGTGAAAGGCTCAGTGATCTGAGATGTTCTTCTCTTAGCACTCTGCTTACACACTCCATGGGACGATATCTAAATCATTCCCCATAAGCTTAAAACTGTTCTTTATGGGAGCGCTGGAGTCCGTGGCGCTTCCGTGTAGCTCCCATACCCGGAAGCTACTTTAAACTCAGGACGGAATGAAGGAAAAATAATACATTACAATGCGCTGTAAGCCTGTAATGAAGGATACCATAGGGTTATATACGATGTAATGCTACGGTATAATATCATGTTATAGACATATTGACATAATGTATTAAATGGAAATGCAATTCGGGGATCAACATCTGACGTAAATTCAGCTTATTACGATACGCTAATTTTATAATTACGCATGATGGAAATGGTTGAAATCTGAGAATAAGTTCAATTAGTTTCGTCAGGCGGCAATCAAACCTGTTATAAATATCGCCTATGAGATCGGTTAATGAGACTAAATGGTGAATCCTAAATTCTAATGCATGCTTTAGGTCGATATCGTTAGAAGGAGACTATCACTGAATAATTACTGTTACGAATGGTTAGTCTAACCTGTGCTTTCGATCCAACGTCAATTGCACGACCGCCGATTATCATCAGCCAAAATCCAATAATTAATTCCAGGGCTCCAACAGCTATCATCATAGAATTGGCCGCAATGGCTGCTACATCCTAGTGACAAGAAAAAAAATTCCGATGAAGCCATTATGAAATTTTGAATAAAAATTATGCTAGGGAATCAATAAAAACACTATCAATTCTTAAAGCAATTCACGAACGCAGCGTCGAGTCAGAGGATTTCTTCAGACTGTTGCAAAATGGAGATCAACGTATTTTTTTCAGAGAAACCAGAGTGAGAATTATTAAGAGGAACCGATATGGCGATTTTAACTTAAGTCGATCAATATTGAAAATCGAAAGTTCTAATGTGCCGGGTCTTAATTTGTTGAGAAGGCGGGACCTCTAGATTGATACGGCAGATCAACGCTTCCCAAACTGTGTTCCGCGGAACCTTAAAGTTCCGTGAGTTGAAGACAACGGTTCCGCGGAAAACCTTTAGTGTGAACTATTGGAGTCTTTTTGTATAATATCTGTTTGTAAATTTATTGAAAGAGAATTCATTCGTCATTGGCATCGATACTCGTGCCATTATTAATCTAATCTAGGCCTAAACTTATAATTAATTATCTGCATGCTCAAGCGATTGTACTTAGGGCCTGCAACAAACTATGTTTAGTTTTGGACGGGGTTTCCGCCAAAGAAAATCTAAGATCAAAATGGTTCCCCGGCCCAAAATTTAGAAACGCTGCGGTAGATGAATTTGAATCAGTTGATGATTGGATGAACGGCAGCCAAAAATAAGCTACATTCAGGGAAATCGTTTCAGAGACGAGTTGCAGTGTAGTGTTTTGATCGGTTGAGCAATTTTGAGATAAACAGTGACTATAGTGGTCAGGAATGAGAGCTACAGATGAGGAGACGTCGTCATGCGAGTAGGTCAATCTTGCCTTTGACAAACCACCAACCTCACAATTTGCTTCCAGGTCGACAAAGTGAATTAGTTCTGGCATTTCCAACCAACAGGATTATTTGAGTTTGGAGTGGGTGCGTGATCCTTAGATATTCAAATGACAGCTCTGAGCAGTGAGTTTGAGATGAGTTAGTTGCAAGCGCTTAGTTTGTATGGATTTAAAAACTGGTGAAGAATTGATGGAATTTCAGCAATAAAGACAAAAGTAGAGAGTGCGGTTGGTGAATGTCAAGGCAGATTAAAGTGCGAGATATGTATCGGATGCGGTGGAAATCCAGATTGCGCATAAAAGAGGTTCATGGAAAGCCGGAGATGTGATTAGGGCAGCGATCGTTGTTAAAAGATGATATCAAGCGTATGCACATGTTGCAGCAGGTAAAGTGATACACGGTAATACAAAGAGTTTGTTGGAGAGATCTTATCTGATTTTTTTATTTGATCCTGGATGTCTGGAATGATGTATTCTGTTTTGACAGAGATGAGGTGGAGTAGGCTGCGCTGACAGCGATTCTAGAATCAGATTAACAGAATTGAGTAACTGTGCAGTATAGAAAGAGAAGAGACTTGGGGAAATCGATACGAACGACTGGTGCTGGTCAACTGAGGAGGGATTCATGAGATGGATCAGCGGTGCGGAATATCGGATGAAGGAACAATGGAACAGGACAAAGCCTACGAAAGTCGGAGAAAATCCTGCGTAGGCCTACGAGCAATTTCTGATGGTTTTAATGGAGAAGTAGCGGAGTGACTGGAACCAATGCAAAGCGGTGGCAGAGGCGTCAAACCAATAGGGCAGCAGTCCATCATGGCATACTCTATAGAGCTTTAATTGAAAACTATCAGATTCATCGGATTGTGTTCAATGCATTATGTCTAGTGGGGTTGCAGGAAGTTATAACTTCAACTCCACATTCGATCATCTATACGAATTATTTACTTACTGGAACTCAACTTTCTTACGTTAGCGGGTCGCGGACAAAACCCCTCCTGACAAACCCCCTTTGACAAAGTAGGACAAAAAACCTAAGAATAAGTTTTTTGTTACTTTTATTATATAGAAATGTGTGTATACTTTAAAGTCTGAAGTAAAGCATGTGTCATATGTGTCATTTCAAAGACTGATGCGGTCACTCGGATATCGTCATCATCCAATAGTTAAATTGCAAACAGTTAATTAGTTCCTTGGTCTTTTTGTTGCTGATGTATGATAGGTCTATGTACACTGAAGGCACCACTGTGCATAATTCATAGGCTATCTGTGACACGGCATTTTCAGACGCGTCAGGTGAGTCTATGCAGAGCGTAAGTGTGTTATCTGTGACCCTATTTCTTATATAAGTTAGACCAGGGGCGTCAATCCCTCTCTAACTGATGGAGGCAAACACCCTGGTTCCAAGTGTCAGGTAGTCAAGATACCCTCCCTAAGACTCAAAAAATACCCTACGCCCACTATCTGGACGCCTCTGAGTTAGACTAATAGTCCCACTGAGTGTCACTTGTAATGTTGTGCAGACTTTGTTTATAGTGTCAGTTATTATCGTATTGCTTCTAATTGCAGAAGCTAGTTAGGGCAAGAGGGAGGTTTTGTCCGGGCAGGTGTCCTGCCTAAAACAGGGGGGATTATGTCAGAGGGGTTTATGTCAGTGGGGTTTTTGTCAAAGGGGGTTTTTGTCAGAGGGTTTTGTCAGAGGGGGTTTTTGTCAAGGGGTTTTGTCCTACACCCTACGTTAGCACATAATGAAACTTTCACACAAATCAATAATGACATTAAATATTATCTACGTTAGACTATATATATTGCGTATTGAAATTTTATAAATGTTTATGTCTACCATTAACATATTATTAATCATACTATTGACAAACATGAATATAATTATGAGAAAAATAATGGACCTAAATCAGTTTTAGCAAAAGCTACTTAGATGTTTGGAACTGGGTTATGAGTCAAGTGATCATTTTATGTGAGTTGCTTAGGCCAATTCACATACCCAGCCATAACAACAGGAGTTGTAATCGCCGTGGTCGTGATAATTATTGCATCCAAGATCTACTACCATCCCAATAGAGGCTATCGTAAGCTGAGCAACGCTGCAAATGATGACGAAAATCGAGAAGACCAGTGTGGCTACAATCTGCAAGAAAAGAGCACACAAAATAACACACGTGATATTACAGCTGTTGTGTCTAGTAAGCTTATATGAAGATGAGCATTACGATTGTAAGATGGATTGCTTGAAATAATTATGTCAATGCGTTTTAGTGGCAAAGATCTCCGTCAATGTAGGCCTAGAGTTTGGAAGCGATTTCCCACCGACACCCGATACACCCTAATGGATATATTTTGTCTTTTCAAACCGACTCTTCTTGGTATCCGCTTAAAATTAAGAAAAATTTTAATAAATAACGATTATAATGCTACTACTTAAACTTTAAAATAATAAATAGACAAGGGAGAGGAAGAAGAAGACGATGAATATACACTCATAGGCCTACCAGTTTGTTTGATGGGTCTTTTCCTGCGGCAATCGCTAAAGATCCGGTCACTAAATACTGTGAACAAGCAAAAACCCGTTGAAGTTAAGCTAGTCATTTTAATATTTGCTTTGATCCTTAGATGCAGGGGCGTCCCGATAGGAGACCCAGAGGCAAATGCCTCCAATTTCCGATAGAGGGGGGGGGGGTATCATTTGAGTCTTATTTGGGGAATATCTTGCCTTCCTGACCAAAATGGGCGTCTACAGACCAGGAACTCCAGGGATACCCAATGCATGGGTTCGTGGGAAAGTCGACGATCTGCGGTTGGAGTGGCAAGGCCCCTCGATGATTACATCATTTACATAGCTACATGTATTTAGGCCTACGTTACTGTTATATGATAACAGTATTTAGTCAAATTAATATAAATATACAATATATATATACAATATATACATATATACATATATATATGCATATATTCAAATGAATGTGACATTGGTTTTTGCATATTATTAGTTCTTCCTGTCTAATCCGACCAAATCCATTTACTTCTATTGACTTCTATAGCGCCGCTATAAGAAGTGAGCTGAAGCGTGTCTGCGTGATGACGTATAGGGCCTACAACCGTCGCCGTTCCTGCTTCTGTAGCAATTGATGAGGTTGAAAGAATGCTGTTGCTGCAATGGATGCTGCGTTTGTGCCAATGAATGGGTTAGGTATGTCATTTATTTGTATTCGCTAAAGATTGAATCGTGTTTGCAATTCACTATTTTACTGAGCGTCGTAAGATAGTCACATAAGTGCTGGTGTATAAAAAACCTCTTAATGTAAAGAGTTAATATCTTCCAATGAAAGTTGTATTCTATCTAATTTTTTCTGAACTCTTAACATAAGGAGAAACTATCGTGAAATGAAATTTGTTTTTTTTTATCAAATTGATTCAAAATGCAAAGCGAACAGAACATAAAATAATTGTGCCTGAATCCAAATTTAAACAGAGAAACTGCTATTGTTCGCAGCTACAATTCAATATCAAAATTAGTTTCTTTTATCGCAGTCTTGTTATTTTGAATTCGTCCAACCGAGGTGTCATAAAATTCTAGCAAACGTCATGTTCTACAAGATAGTTCAACAAACAATCTAACGAGATGTTCAATACAAAAGGTATTGATATTGCCATACTGTGCTAGGGTTAAGCTGTGTTGAAATCTTCAAGAAGTCCTCAAATTGCCTAAATCTAATATTCCTGAGACCTTCTAAGGGAACAATTAAACAAATATAATATAACTGCAAATGCTGAGCACATTTATTAGACTTCCTACTCACTACCTTTATCTTTGATAAAACTTAGACCTTTGTCATCTGATAAGATTTCAGGTAAGTTGGTGATTGGCTCGCTAGATCGTCACTCTTGATAAGATTTAATGCACGGTTTGCAAAGGTGAATCAATTTTGCGATAAACATGAGCCAGTTTCTGCTTCGAGAGCCCTCAACTGGTGCATTTTTTCTTGAGTCATGTGATGCTTCACACACGCACTCGCCTATTATCTGGACTGTGATGACGTTTACGTCGAACTATGTCATTTTGACTAACACGTTTTCAAGGTCAACAATTTTTATGCATTTGTGGCGTTTAGCCTGTACATGTAAGTGGCGAGGTTAGGCATGCCAGTGGAGTCAACGGGTTGCATATCTAATCATCAACTTTCAGATTGAACCAAACTCAACATTATGATTATATATTCACATAAATTGTAAGACCTTAAATAGGAAATTGTCTTGATTTATTCAGATACGATATGCACGGAAATCGCTTCATTTGATGTCGGTATAGTTTTTGACAATCGTAGCGAGTATCAAACGTCTGAATTCGTTAACTTCCTATGGTGATTAACATCGTAATGTAGAATATTATAGGCATTACCGACAATATAAGACAGCCCTGTCAAGAAGATATCAGATAATTTTGTTCAAACTTGTTGCCACGTGTTTATTGAATTTAGGGTGGCTACAGTACTGTTTAATGTCATTGAACATAAACAGTGATTGTATAAGTACCAAATAGATTACCTCTATTTTACGGGATTCTACGTCTTTTTATCCCCCGTCAGTTGATCCGACGTCAATTGGTCCTCTGGTCAATTGATTCCTTTGTCAATTGATCCTCTGCCTATTGAACACACATCCCAATTGATACAACATTTATGTTCCACTTGCGACCTTCTCCATTTATTAAAAGAACGACGTAACAGAGCACGAAATTTTAAAATGATAATAAATTACCAAAGCGTAATTGAGAGTCACAATTATGATTAATTTATGAGCATAAAGTCCTAAGCATAAATGTTTATGCATGGGATAAATGAGCCATTGCTCGGAGAAATAACAGAATCTCCCACGGACCGTAAGCGTTTACAACGCGGTTGACACGAGTCTCAAGCAAGCGATATCGTTTCGTTGCCTGATGTTCCAACAACTCCATGTAGAAATATATAGTCCGTCCTGGACGAGTGACACGAAACCTGGACGAGTGACACGAAACCTGGACGAGTGACATGAACACTGGGCATTGCTTTGTAATCTTCAAAATCTGTAAAATCAATCTTTTGTTAACTAACGGTCCCAGCTACAAGCCTGTGACTCGCAGCCTAGAAATTCATTTACCACGAATAGGCAGGGGATCAATTGACGCGGGGATCAATTGACGTGGGGATCAATTGACGTGGGGATCAACTGACGGGGATCAACTGACGGGGGCTCAACTGACGCGATACCATTTTACGACCATGAGAAATGAGCTGCATGAGTCTAGTTAACTTATTTGTTTGCTTGTGAGCTCAAGACAGCTTGTGTTTGGGATATTGAAATGGACCCATGATGCATTAAATAACCTGTGGTGAAATGAATCTAGTTCGCATTTGGCTCGCACCTGATTAAAATGGGATGGTACACGTAGAATCAATAATTTTGCGCAAGAACTCTGGCAGCCTAACAGACATAAGCTCAGGAGATTCAGCGAGTTATTGACTAATGTTTAGAATAAAACGTTCTACGTGCATCAGAAAATGGACGCCTGTCATCGCTTACCGTCTCCGCATGGATTAAAGACTCCGATCCTCAGGAGGCCACAACTATCAACTTTAGATGGAATCTGTTGGTCTGGGTATACGCGTGCGTTGGGGTCACCAGTTATAATATTTCCATCCTTCTCTTCAATGTTCTGCCATCTGATAAAATTCAGTTCTTAACGGCGATTAGTATCATATATACAAGGAGGTCTTCAGATTACCATAGGCCCTATGCAACCGAATGTCACCTCCTATGACTGCGGTGTGTCGGTTTGTCTAATAAACGAAGATAGGCCTATATATATATATATATATATATATATATATATCACCTAACGCCGAAAATTTGGGCGCAAGTGCCTCAAACGCCTCTGCTGCTCAATTGCCTACCATGCCATCTTCCCGTGGTACCTCTGTTGGCAACAAAGTGCGTGTTGAATGCTCGAGCCCTCGCCAGTATAAATACTGGTTCCCAGATAAGATCCTAGTGGAAGGATGATGGAACTCGTCAACGCAATGGAGATAGGGTCTAGAAAAAACACCGAGATGAAGGACTGGAACCATCAATGTACAGTTCGGGCTGCTGCGTCTTTAGTTCCTTTTGAACTCGACTTAAAACTCTTCTACTTACTCTTGCTTATCCTCCTTGGACTGTATTTCTGTCTGTTAGGACTGACTTTGGACTCGACCTGATTTCGGATATGTTTCGGTGTGGCATCAGTTGATGTCCTGAGCGTCATTACGGAGGCGCTTTAGAAGTCTTTTTAGTCACAGTTATAGAGTATCTATAAAGGATGAGAAAATGGTCTGAGGAAGGTGGATCAAGGCATTGCTGGTAACAGATGACTAAATAATGATGGCGAGAAACTGAAACGGTCTACACGCAATGATGGATAGACTGAGCTCGGTATCAACTGAATACGGAATGAAAATAAGCGTGAAAAAGACTAAGGTAGCCTACTCAAGATTAGTAAAGGAAAGGAAACTGTAATATGCATGTTTATAGGCATTTAATTAATCCCGGTAAAGCGCCTAAAATAGAGTTTCGTACATGACATAATAATTGTAACTTCAAAATGTTTGTCGAACAGAAGAACTTGGTAACGCAATATACGAAAATGGAAGAGCTTTCCATGAAGAAAGTCCATCACAAATGAAACAATGCTCGATTTCTTAAGTTGATACACAGACATACAGTCCGAGCATGTATCCGCAACCACAATTATAAGCCATATACAATATGATAATATATATATATACATGTATATAATATATGCGTATGGTGACAACAATAAGTGACTAGTCAATCGATCAAAATCAATCAAAAATACTTGATATAGCGCCCCTTCAAGGTACCTACTCAGAGGCGCTCAAGCGTATATAGTATATAGACTAGTGTATAGCATATCTGGACATGACCCATATGAGCGAAAGAAGTGCAATATTTGCGTTAAGCTGAAGACTTCTGCACAGTGTAATTGATGATTTGGAAAATGCTCCTGCAGTCTTTAGAGTCAATAAATTATCAATTCGACGACAACGAATTCAACGGCAGGAGACGATTGTTAAGATATCACGATCTAATTTCTGTGTCTTACACCTCCTGCGTCAGATTCCCGTGAGCCTGTTCACCTCTCGTATCGCCCTTGGTGGCCGTTCTGCCGAAGTCTTGTCCACTGATAGCATGGCCTATTAGCCTCACCGGACAGCCCCTTACTTGGCTGTTCACCCTCCCCACAGGTGCAGGTTTATCTGTGGGGGTTACGTTAACGGAATGATAAATGTTAACTGGAACAGACGTTCACATCAGTAAGCAGAGGTGCGTATTCATGTTACGTATATATTGCATATGCATATGTATGCATATGTATGCATATGTATGCGTACCCATGTGTACTGTGTACATATGTATCTGCTTACTCAGTATAACGCATTGTTGAATCTCGCAAAGGATTCTGGTTACGTTGTCGTCATCCGTTAATAGTGCGCTATATATCTAATTCTGTGTTTTGATATTCGTCGGTGGCCGAACAATGAACATCGACGCACATCGTCTGCTGTTGCTTTGAGATCGATGGATCCTAAGATTGAACAGAATACGGTGGAGGATGAGTCTGAGTGGAAGGAGGCGCTTGGATGAACACTGCTCCCGGTTGAGTGGGTGCCCAAGTGACCGGAATGTTGGTAACCTTATAAAACACACAGAGGAGATGCAACACTTATAATGAAACAATATAATGCGTTGTAATTCAAACTGCAATGATATGCGAAGCGATGGCCAACACTTTGAATTTAAGTGGTAGATCACTCGTTTTGTTATATAAGACTATTGTATCGCTTCTTTAGATTTATATAGCGCCTCTCACATAATAACAATTAACGGCTCTCTCAGCACGGAAACCACGGGGAACATACATGTATGTCTTTAAATTAAAGAGCGAGAACCCGGTGGAGAGAAGCCAGTCATTGGTTTAATCCTTATTGTTGGAGGAAAGTCATTCCAGGTAGATGGAATCCACAGCAGCAAATGCCCGGTGTTGGGCCAAGGTCGTCTTAGTCTTAGGCAGTAGGCACAAAAGATCAAGACGTCAACAGAGCACAAGGAACGAGATGATAACGGCTTTAAAAAACGGTCAAAGAGATATCTCGGGGCACTGCATAGCTGGACTTTGGAAACTGGAAAGAGATTTTGTAGCGGCAACGTGCAGTTACAGGAAGTCAGTGCAAGACTTCAAGCATATATATGTAGAGATATTCGCAAAGCGAAGGAGTCGTGCTATGAGCCTAGCTGAAGCATAAAGACCGATTGAAGGGGAGACAGACGATGCTTCGGAGACCCATTAGAAATGAGTTGCAATAGTCTATAAACGGGAACAGATAAACGCATGAACTAGAATGTAATGCAATTTAAAACTATAGAGACCTATGTATGATATGCCTTTAAGCTTATCGGAGAGTTTGGACATAAATATGGTAACCATTCGAACAGACATAAAGTAACCTGTAACATGCAAATAGTATCAATATGGCAAGCGGAAACACAAGGCATATGCTGTACGTTGAAGGTTCAAAAGCATCATGCTGCTTGCCTGGCATATAGAGCCTTTAAAAGTTAAATAGGAAACGTCAACTTACTCAAATGAAGCCCGTGCATTGCATCAATGTATAGATGCACGATAAGCTATTATTTACTATCTCTGCTTGTCTCGAATATTATTACTAAACCAACCTGTGTTTTTGACCCTTCGCTCATCGCACGCGCACTGATGACCACCAGCCAAATTCCAAATATTATTTCCAACGATGCAACTGCAATCATCAAAGCGTTGGCTGCCACTTTCTCCTCCGACTAATTACAAAGTAAACAACTCGTTCATGCGTTATATATAACGTTCCAATATAAATAAAATATAAATATATTATTTAATATAAATATTAAAAAGATGCATGTTGCTGACAATTAAGCCCTATATGTCAATCAATCAATCAATGTCAATTTGATATAGCGCCCCTTTAGGGTATCTACTCAGAGGCGCTCCCGGTCTGAGTATACGGCCGAAAAAAACCGGATTTCAATTAACAGTAACATGCGAAGGCTTTGTGACCGAATCGTAGCTTACCGTAGCTAAATCGTAACTAATATGTAATAAAAGAATTTATTCAAACTTGACAAACTTGATCCACACATGTTTTCTCCAAATCTCACTCTCTGTTTGTGTATATTTCTATGTAAATGTCTGTGCGTATAGGTCCTACATGAATACATGTATTTATGCATGTATACATGTATTTATGCATGTATACATGTATTTATGCATACGAGTAGCAGTCATCGATCAGACTATCTCGTGTTGCCCTGGGGTAGCGCCTCCTGTCAAAGATCTTCCACTGAGGAGAATCTTAAAGTTTATCCTGTGCATGACTGGACGCCAGTGCAGCGTCTTTGCGTGTGTCTCAATTCATTACCGTAATGCTGGCAGGTCGGCTACGATTCGGTCACAATGCCTCGGTTTCGTCTCTTTGGTTGATTCGTGTGGTCTTTCGTTGTGTTTCCTAATTTTAATCTTGTATACTGACTTTGGCAGTGCGTGTGTGTGTGTTGGATTAAAAGCTCAATTGCTGGATTATGTTTGTGGTTCTCTCCAATTTGAATAACATAACATAAATAGCTTTTTATTGTTCACAAAATATAAAAGCATAAGATCATACTTCATATGATCTGTATTATATATAGGCTCTACCTGCACATTATATCACCTGTATTAAATTTAAACAAAACTTAGGCTAGTCTGTTCGATGGTGGTTAGACCACGTTCATTAAGAACTATCATAAATTTTAGACCAGAATTAAAGTGGCTCATACTACCCAGTGTCTATGTTCTCCAGCTCCCAGAGAGGCAATTGTAAGCTGAGCGATACCCACAAGAATGTCGAAAACTGAGCAGGTCAGTGTGGCTGTAATCTGTATGCAGAACCATTCTGCACCATATAAAAAGCAAATTGAGATAGAAGGGAATGAGGAGAGATAGGGAAGATGAGACGTTTGGAAACGGGATTGGAAAGAGAGGGGAAGTGGATGGGTGGGTTAGAGAACTCCACCTAGGACGGGAAGACATCCAGTAATAGTAATAATCATAATAATCACAATAATCAAAATCATATTAATCATAAAAATCATTATAATCATAATCATAACGATGAGCTTTATTGCTATTCTAGGAAAGAATTCGCCTCCAAAATGATCAATCTCACTCATGATCCCTTGATATTAATAGCAAAAATTACAATAATTACCAAAATTAAGAATTGGTTTATATAATTTATTATGGTCATACCAGATTGTTCGTCGCTTCTTTTCCGGCTGCAATTGCTACAGATCCCGCGGCTAAATACTAAGAACACAAAAGAGATTTGTCCTGTCACGCAAATGAAAAATTTCTCTTTACGTACAATTTCAGAGCATTTATCACTGCCTTACGCCGTTTTGTCCTTTCTCTAGGCCTATTGAGTCAATCACGACTTGAGTCTGCAATAGCTTAACTTTAGATCTATTGAAGTCAGTTGTCAGTAAGTTGAAGATGTGATTGATTAGAAGGTCTTATATTGTAGAATGGGCAATGCGTTGCATGGATCTACGCCTCCATGCATTTTGCATCGAGCGACATAATGTTACTAACCTATTGGGATTTATTCTTGTCGAAAATAATCATTATAATTAGCTTCATTGTCTCATGTTGTGAACCGTCCAGCTACGGCATTGTATTGACCTGAACGTTTATTTATCGAGCTTATAATACAGCTCATGACATAGCACTCTGAAAGTGCCAGTCCCAAACCTTGGTAACGGAGGAGTGCGACCATAATGACCTCTTGTTATCAAACAGTGTCATTAAACTGAAATTATTGGTAAAGTGCACGCGATTCTTATTACCTTTTGCTTACACTATTCGACTTGCATTAATCTCTTTCCAACAATCTGAACTCAACTTCAAGTCAGGAACTCCAATAAATTGACCTCTTCAGAGTCATCTTGTTTTCATCGAGTCTCATGCTGCTGCTGCTGCTAATGATGATCATGATTATGATGACGATGACGACGACAATGATGACGATGATGACAACGACGATGACGATGATGATGATGACAACGACGATGTGTACATAAAATACAGTCTAACAATATACTGCAGTTGACTAACCCATGCTCCGGCCCATATTCCGATGCCGACGTACGAATATTCAGCCTCGAATGCGATGGCCATTATACCTGCGGCTATTGATATGCACGCGAGAACGATCTGAGTCGCTCCTAATCCGGTCGAAGTCTGTCTCTCATAGTATGGACCGTAGTGGTTATTCACGGATGGCTGGTAGGCAATCACGGGGGCGGTGTAGTAGACGATAGGAGCCGGATACAGAACCTGCTGCGGCTGTCCCTCGGCCGGGTTGTAGTAGGCCATGGAACTGCACAAGACATAAAAACGGTCGTCGAGACACAAAACCAGTGGCATGATTAATTATCGGTATCAGTAGCGGCATTGGCAACAAGGAAAATACTCTCCTAGATGCCCATGTTCCTATAGACTCATACACATCCCTATCGTGGTATGTATGTATGTATGTATGTATGTATGTATGTATGTATGTATGTATGTATGTATGTATGTATGTATGTATGTATGTATGTATGTATGTATGTATGTATGTATGTATGTATGTATGTATGTATGTATGTATGTATGTATGTATGTATGTATGTATGTATGTATGTATGTATGTATGTATGTATGTATGTATGTATGTATGTATGTATGTATTCACGTACATATTTGTGTACATATTTGTGTATGTATGTACATGTAGGTAAGAATGTTACTGCGTGTCCATAAATTTATGATTAATAATACTAACTAGTCCTATACAAACTAGTGTGACAAAAATTAATGTAATACAAGCTTGTCGGGTGCAAACTAATCTGTTATAAACTAGTCTAATCTAATACTAGATCAATACAAAACCAATCTAATATAAACTAGTGACTAGTCAAATACAAACTCCAATATATGCAAACAAGTCTAATACAAACTTTAGCGATAGCACACTCTAGCAATAAGTCATAGTGAAATCGCAGTATTTTAGAATGCTCGCCCGGTTCTGAAATAACCCAATTGAAGCATGTGATTAATTATTTTATGAGACAATAATTACGTTGCACAAGAAAATCTCCTGAGCATCCTAACAACGATTCATGTGACAGACAAAATATTTGTACGTCCTTACGGTTTTCAAGTGAAGCCGTGTTCTAATTATCGAAGAATTCGTTTAGGGCTCTAAATCGAGTTTTCATGAGTCCTTCGAAACCATCGAGTAAGGAATTATTATTACTGCAATATAAATACCGATACAAACACATAAAAGCAACTCTAAAACTGTGACGCTCTCATTGCTGCACAACTCTATAAAGTATGTGATCTGCCAATCAAACAATTGTAGACCTCTGCCATTCTGATAAGAATTCAGGTCAGTTGGCTAGTCACTCGACGAAATGTCTCTTAAAACATCTTCTCTTATCGATTCATATTAATGCCATACTTACGATTTCCACGTATTTACATATAAGTAGGCTGCAACGGTGACTCAAACGTGTGATTCAGTTTAGACACTGGTTTATCACAGCAGTGTTCGATATTGATGAGTAAACTTTATCTGTTTCTGTTGATGAAGAACAGCCTCCTCTGTTTGTCTAAGCTTAGTCACGATGACGCCATTCAGTGAATTAAGATGACGATTTTACTTATTGACTTGTCACAGGCCTGTTCCAGGCACGCATAGGCCGGAAGATGTTAGCGGTCTGGACCCGGATGGACCCTCAAATCAATTAAAACTATAATTATATAGAATTATATAGAAAACTATAATTATAATCAGGTGTTCATTTCAATGCAGAAGGTGTCTTGGCGTAAGCTTCCAAGTGACGTATGGTAGGCCTACATCGAAATAAATAGTGTTGTGCTAGAGTAACACCTACCACTTGATATAATATACTCATAGTGTATGAACTGTGTTACTAATAATAAGAGTCCTACATAGTTCAGAGTGATAATGTTTATTACCTGCGTGAAGTATTTAATTAATCGTCAATCGCTGTTTAATGTGTGGATATGGAGACGTCATTGTTTCATCCTCCATCACATTCTTTAAGGTGACCATCAAAATGTTTTTCATAATATCTCAACAAATCCTAATTTTGTATAAAAAACACAAGGTAGCTAAATGCTTACTGCGTTTGTGGTAATTCAAACTATAATTTAAACGTTTGAAGTCGTTAAATTCTTTCTTAAGGATAATTAAAATGTAATGTACACGTTGAGTCAATATAAAACGTGTCCATACATTTTTTACTCGAACTTCGTCAGAATAATATCAGATAACGTCAAAGGAATCTTAAGCAACGAGAGAGGTGTTATTACTTAGCATTATAGGGAATGTACGTTTTTTGTTCAAATTGAATTCCTTGGGCATCCACGCGTGTGTGAAGAAGTGTGCGCAACTGCTTGGCTGACTCATCAATGATGGGCTCATTTCGTAACATGCCTTCACAATTCGATAATGCAACTCAGTGACTCATGTAGACCTTTTCGATAACTGTAGTCCACCTCATGCATGACACCTATATCTTATAGTCTTATTAAATCAGGGTTGTTATGTGGCTACAACGTAGGCGGGGTGAAATTAGATGTTCCGTTTGAAGTAACTCAAGATTTGCCCGAGCTCTGTGCGCAGGAGCGTTTCCTGCAGGAATATGAAATACTCTGTTATCTTACGAATGTTTCGCGAAAGGTCCTGCATTGGTAGAACGTTCAAGTAATATTGTTCATTGCCCTTAACGTTCGGTTAGACGAAATCGATGTTCTTGCGATCGAGAGCAGATAACATGTTTATCTTTTTCGATAAACATTATGCTGTCGGGTTTCTCGTTACGTCATTATAGTAGGTCCAGAGGCGGCGGTCTCGCTTGAGAGGTGGGGGGACATCCAATGAGAGGGGTAGGAAATGTGGGAGACACACGTATAAATTGTCCCTCTCTGTAAAAGGTGGGGGAATTGTCCCCTTCGACTTCCCCGGGATCGCCGCCTCTGAGTAGGCCTAAGACTCTGATAATCTGAACACCGAAGAAGGCAGGCTTACTATGACAGAAATCTGATGCCTAATTACACGGTGTGTCATTAAAAAATGTATCTAAGCATGCTATGACATAACTTATGTAGAAAACCATCCATTTGAATAAAATTCCACAATAATAATGCTTGATGGTCTGGTCAAGGGCTACATGTATAAGGTATTTCTTATAAAGAGCTGGACCAGCCCAGGGCCTGACATTACTGGTAAATTTCTCTAAATTTTTAACCAAAATTCTTTGACCGAATGCTTCTAAATTGGTCAGGGAACTCAACTATCTTTTAGTTCGTCAATAATCTCCTTTCAAGGTACATATATCGTAAGTTTCGTTGAATGAAACCCGCAGTTTCTGCTGTTCCTAATAACATCATGTAAATGTAAATTCTCGAAAATTTCTCTGCGCCCACAAAAGCCATGTCAGGGAGACCAGCTTATTCACCGGCGCTATACCAAATCAAGTCCTCAATAGCCAATCCTCTCGTTTCTTTTCGGTGCCAGGTCAAGCCGAGGAGACAGCATTGTGCTACGGTGGTAGTCGGTGATATGGTGGCGCAGGAGTAGAATCCGGATAGGACACCTTGAAGAGTTCGGAAGAGTTTTTGACTTCTATGGACACGGAAGGGTCTGGTGGCAACTCGTGTTCTTTTGCTTTATATGCTGCTTTTGACTTATAATATGTCAATCACTTCTTTTCACCACTTACAGCATTGGTTTTTCGTTTCCAGTTCTCCAATAAATGATTGGTTTGCTACGTATCTCTGTCCGCGTAATCTATCATCGGGCCCTATACCTGAACAGTAGTTGTTCCTCACACGCTTTGTCTATGGATGGAATACCTCAGGGTTCTGTTGCGGTCATCGTTTGCTACGCTGCTTAGATCCAATACGAATGGCTACAATATACGCAGGTGACATGCATTGTAACCATGCCATTCCACTTGGTTGATGCTAACGGTAATTTTGGTTGGCATATTGACAAGTAACTCCTTTTTAATTCATAAAAAACACGAGGGGCACTATTCGACTATCTGCGACAGTTGAAAAAGTTTTAAAGAGTTCATTTATTCTGGACCTGGACTGTGTCCATCACAGACGCAATTTAAGAAATGGATAAATTGTCATTTATGACTTACACAGAATTGAGTCTTTGCCTCAAGTCCATAAGATTGCTAGGATATCGCTCACAAACGCGTCGGTCTCAAACCGCCTTGATCACTGTAACTCGATTCATTCATTCCAAATCTGTATATATATATATATATATACCACCCTCCAACGTTTCTATGCGGGAGAGGTCCCAACCCAACTCCGGCTGAAAAGAACGGTCTTAATTAAGGCTCATATATACACGGTGATTCATTAAAAAACGTACCCCTAGATATTTAATTGTAACTCCGTCAAATATCGGTTTATGTCAAAAAAATTTTAAGTGAACATAGAGGAATCAGTTCTGAATAGGAAGAAAGTTACAGTTTATGTTCAAATTGACCCCCTCGGGCAGTAACACACGCGCGAAGACGCCTACGCCACTGCCTGACTGACTCATCAATGATGCGCTGATCCATTTCATCCCATACCTCCACAATTCGGTGACGCAACTCGTCGACATCATGTATTCGATTTCTGTAGACTTTTTCCTGCATGACGCTCCATATCTTATAGTCCACTGGATTCAAATCAGGGCTATTAGGTGGCCAGTAATTAGGCGGGATGAAATCAGGTGTTTCAGTTTCGAGTAACGCAACGGTCTCCCGAGCTCTGTGCGCAGGAGCGCTATCCTGCTGGAAGATGAAATACTCCGTTATCTCACGAATGTCAGGCAAGAGACCCTGCATTAGTAGAACATCTCTGTAATATTGTCCATTAATCTTAACACCTGGTTCGATGAAATGGATGTTCGTACGACCGAGTGCAGATACCCCGACAGATACCATAAGGGACTTGCTGAAAGTTGGTCGAGTCCGCAAAAGACGATTTGCTGGAACGTCTCTCTTCCTTGTACCGGCTGAGACATAAATACGATCATTCTGACTGTTACTGGGTGCTGCCACAGTAAACAATTTCTCATCAGTAAACCAAATGAAATTCACTAAGCTTGCAGGATACAACCTCAGTAGCTGACGGGAACGTGTCAATCTTGCTTGCTTGTTGGCTGCTGTGAGTTCTTGAGCGTGTCGTTTCTTTAAACATCGCAAATGTAAATCATTCTTGACAATTCTCCAAACTGATGTCTGACTGATTCCTATTTCTCGAGCAATTTGTCTCTGTGTGCGATGCGTTTGCGGCATATCTTCCTGGCTGAGCACCAGCGATTCAACCTTTTCAGCATTGTCGGTTGTTGCTGCCGTACGCGGGCGGCCGCTGCCTGGTCGACGATGGAAAGACCCAGTTTTGTCGATCTTTGAAAGTAACGCATTTAATCCACCAAGAGTCCACTCTTTATCAGGAAATTTCTTTAGAAAACGTTTTGCACTGTACTTTTTATTCTTTCGTAAGAATGTAACAAATTGTTTATCCTCTTCGGTAAACACCATTTTTTCGCGATATTTTCGTGACGTCATTAGTTTCGTCAATCGCGTTACGTCATTTTAGCTTGGTGTGTCAAATGATTTATGTAGCACTTGAATAGAATATCAAGCATCATTATTCTGAAATTTCATTAAAATTAATGGTCATTTACCTGAGTTATGCTAACCTATGTAAGGTACGTTTTTTAATGAATCACCGTGTAGAATGCATATGAGTAAAACCTAGGAATAAGACGCAATGCTAACGGGAGCCCATTCCATACCATATACAATTATAGCCAACAACCGAGAAATCTCGATGCTGACTAATTGCTGTTCGCTTACGGGGAAGTTGCATGTACGAGGAGTTTACTCTGCGTGGAAGAGCGGAGAGCACGACGTTCCTGCACTCCCATGGCGGAGCAACAGAGCCCTTGTTGATGTGTAGATCTGCACCTAATACGAACCACCACACCAGGGCAGAATCGCGGTACATAGGGCCTACAAACCGCTGTGAGGTAGGAAGCCTATGCGGGAAAATATTCATATAATCGGTGACATGGGTGTCAGGTCAATGGAACCCACGTCAGTTGAGCACCCATTAGACATTCCATGTTTATTATTTTTTTAATTTAGCATTAAATTTTTTTTATTTGTTCGTGCCTGCTAGGTACATTCATTATATATTGATAAATCAATTAATATTCACTGTTAAACAATGTCTTAAAATGAATAGAAATTCCACCGCTGGTGGACTCTCGCATACAGATGAAGCCTGGTCGATTTATCTCCATCTGTAGTAAACAGTTGATCTTATTGTTAAGCATAGTCTCTGATCGGCGCTGCGTAGACGGGGAACTACGGCATATGAAGAAGTTAGCATCACGTGGTATCTTCACCGTCCAATTATAGTTCTTGCATATTGCTAAATGTAGAAGACCTTCATCAGAAAATTCTTCAGGTCACTGGATCAGCGGAAGTCAGGAGCTTACCGGCATTCGTAGAAACTCCGAAAGAATTTATTTCACTCAAAAGACTAATCTTCGGGTAACACGACATTGCCCTTAAACGAATATTCAAAACTGTGTTGTTGTTGCCTGGCTGTAATGTAATGTATATGTAGCGTTACATGTATGTGTTGTATAATCATTATGGCCACGACAGGAACCAGTAGAAAGCCCCAAACAATAAACTACACATGTCGTTTAGGAATATATTTCTATTGTTCCGCTAAGCTAAAATCATTCTAGTTAGAATACTTCCGAGTAACGATGGATCATGCTTCCTCCATGTATTGGAAGCGATCATTCTATGGCGCTTTTTCCATCTCTAGAATGTCGTTTGGTATGAGGCTGAAGCATTGTCAAAAGCGTTAGATGGTAAGAGGCTGAAGAATTGTCAAAAGCGTTAGATGGGAAACTTTTCATCAGGGCCTAATAGTGCGGTGGCTGATTCCCTGGCTTCGTCATCATCTGAGGAGGTTGTTGACCACCGGCGTACATCATCTGCTGAGGGTTTGATGAGGATGGATATTGCGGCTGACCGTAATAGTTCTGTGGAGGAAGGTGCTGTGGAGGTGGTCCCTGCAGAAGGACCGTCTCCGGTTGGGTGGTAGCATACGTCACCGGAATGGGAGCAGTCTGCAGATGGACAACAATCAAGAGTTCAAGACAATTGGTTTGTAGCTAAGAAAAGATCATTGATCGACAACTGCCCTTCCATTTGTCTACATGGACCAGGTGAAACTTGTACTTTGACTAAACGCTCCACTGATAATCAGCGAAGAAATAGAGATAGGGCGCGAAATTAAAATGAAAGGCTTAATTTATAACCGCGTTCCCGTATAATACGCTTTGTGCAGACTAGCGCTTTGTTAGGTTTAGGCCACGTGATAATTCTTGCAACAGCGTAATTTAAGATGAACTGAAACTTCAATAATCATTATTATTATTATTATTATTATTATTATTATTATTATTATTATTATTATTATTGCTATTATTATCATTATGATTATTATTATTTTTTTTACTAATATTATTATTATTATTATTATTATGACGATGACGACAATAATATTATTAGGCCTATTAATAATAATAATAATAATAAGAGTAATAATAATAACACTAATAATGATCATAGTGCTTTTTGTGGTACTTTTCTCACCAACGAAACCATCTGCTTGGTTACGGCTATGCTGACAGAGATGTGAGCATTATACTGAATCTATAAGAGAGGCCGAGACTACCATTTTATAAATACTGTTTTTACTATTATTAGTATCGAAATATGAACGTGAATTATCAAACCGGTGCACGAGATCCAGCGTGGATCGCTCGACAGCTGACTGCAAAGAGCCAACATCCAAATATGACTTCCCAAGACCCAACACCGATCATCAGACAGTTCGCAACAACAGCTTCACTTTTCTAGCGACAAACAAACAAACAAAAGCATTTTTAGTTTCATTTCATTTCGTTTATCATTTCATTGTGTTTATTTGGTAAACCGGAGAACTAAATAGATTAATATATTCGCTAGCATAATTTGGCAGTAAATTACGCTGGAGGCCCAATTAGAGGCGATATTTTATTATATACATGGATAATAATATTAGTAACACGGAACCTTAAATACATGAGAAACCTCTGACGTAGTCGAAAAAAATGACATTCTGTTTCAGACTGCGCTGTATTGGGGTGGAATTTCTGAAAGAATTTCTACCGTAGACAATTAATATCCTCACATTTTAAAATACCTCAAGCTCTTCGCATTAGGTTTAACTAAGAAAAATCGCTAATTAAATTTTATTAAGCCAAGTCGCTGTGTCTAGTCCAAGATGCTATTTACTATTATATAAGGGCAGTGAATTAATGGTGTAGGAATCCAGACAGCCAACTTGGCATTTCAATAAAGCTGGGTGAAATGAATATTTGCACTTGCTTGGTCATTTGCATAATAATGATCGATGCGCGACATGTTTGCAGGCATCAGTAGGCCTATAAAATTGCAAATGAAATATTCCGAGAAACTCTTGGGCCTACGTAAATACCGAGAATAATTTAATAAGAAATAGTCTTACAAAGGTAACGCATTCATAACTGCCACAGTAGACATCATTGGTAACTCCAATCGAGGCAATCGTCAGTTGGGTTATCCCGAAAGCGATGACAAAACCCGAACATAATGCCGTGGCTGATATCTGAATGCAGAACACAATTCACGCGAGTGAATAAGTTGATAAGAGAATAAGTAATTGGTTTAGCGAGGGAGTTATTTTTAGAGTGAGGATGTTGAGTAAGATTGTCGAAAAACCTGATTGGGTGAGTGAGGATTTGGGTGAGTCGTTGAGTGATTGTAATTGTAATTGTTATTGTAAATGCGACAATTTCTAGAGCACCGTCAGTGACAAGCTACTTCTAATGTGCTTTATATAACAGTTCATTGTCAGCGCAAATGTAGCAAAAGCTAATGCTCGGCATTGTCTAGAAAGTGCAATCTTGACTGTTTTTTGAAAGCAGAAAGGGTTTGATTTTCTGAATGAATGCAGGGAGACTGTTCCAGGCACGTGGGCCAGCAACTCGAAAAGCCCGATCGCCAATTTTGTCTTCGTTTTTCCACGATAACGTCAGATGATCTTGAAGATCGTAATCGTGACCTGCTGGGTTCGTCTGATGACCTGATGTGGTCTGCCAGATAGCGTGAAGCTATTGGTGAATTGGTCAGTGAGTGAGTTTTGGATTAATTGTAAACGTTTGATTTGTGTGGCTTCAAGGTTGAGGAAGAGGGAGTTGCAGTAGTCGATGTTGGAGTGGACGATGGAGGTAGCAATGGTGGAAGCAGTTTTGAAGTCGAGCCTGGATCGAATGCGGCGAAGGTCGCGAATGTGCATGAAACAGGAGCGAGAGAGGTTTGAGATGTGATTTTAGAAAGAGAGATGAGGATCGAAGGTGACGCCAAGATTTCGGACTGGGGCATCCGAGGTGAAGGGAAGGGATGAAGAGTTATTGGGTAAGTGAATTGCAGGGTCGGGTATTTTCTTGATTTGGTCAGGGAGGTCTATGAGGATATATTCTGTCTTGGAAGGGTTGAGGTAGAGGAGGTTAGATGACATCCATTCGGAGACTAAGTTTACTACATTCAGTAGTTGTGCAATGGAGGTGGATAAAGAGGTTGGGGAGAAGGATATGTAGAGTTGTGTGTCACCTGCATACAGGTGGTGGTCGACAGAGGAGGATTGTATGAGATGACTTAATGGTGTGGTATAGAGGATGAAGAGGAGTGGTCCTAGGACGGAGCCTTGAGGCACACCACATGTGAGTGGAAAGGGTTGCGAACAGAGTTTGGAGGCTTTGACAGAGAAGGATCTGGAAGATAGGCAGGATTGGAACTAGAGTAGAGCAGTCCCAGAAACGCCAAACCAAGAGGATAGTCTAGTCAACAGAAGGCTGTGGTCAATGGTATCAAATGCAGTAGAGATGTCGAGGAGGCAGAGGCAGGAAATTTGTTGATGGTTGACGGCAGAACCAATTTGTTATATAGAGAGGCAAGCAGAATTTCTGTGGAATGTTGTTTAGTGAAGCCTGATTGGTGGGGGTTAAACCGAGAGTTTGTTGAGAGGTAGTCATTAAGGCAGGCAAGATTTCATGATCATTATCTACCGTATTCCACGAAGATAGCGGTCTGGTATTGTTATGAACATTTATATTGCATCGTAGGTCAATCGCCTGGTGGTTTCTACAAGTCCAAAGGCTCTTGGATCTCTGTACTTCCGGTCAATATGTTTAATTATGTAACGGCAGCGTATATTAGTAGAGGTAAATCTAGGCGTCTAGCGCATAACCAATCAGCGACGCACATTCTGTCACGTAACCTTCTTGGACACCCAATCAGCGTCGAGCATTCTTGTCACGTGACCTTCTGAGTCCATAACCAATCAGCGATGCACATTCTTGTCACGTGACCTTCTTTTAGCGATGATTCATGATGACACCGCGTGCACGTATCGACCCGCACCGCGTGACCGTGACGTGCCGAGCCTATTTATAAAACGCGGCGTAAACGACGGGTAATTTCCCGAAGTATCGATGACGCGTTCGAGCGAGACCGACCGAGCGTGACCGTGCACACAAGGACGTAGGGTGAGACGTAAACAGCGTGTTCTTTCCTATGATTTCGATATAACGTCACACGACCTTTAGTCTCACAAAATTTGATTTTCTTGTCGGTTTTAAGAAATATGTTTCGTATTGTTTCGTAATGGACAGCTCTAAAAATATTTTCTTGATTACGTATATAAAGAGATGAATTCCGTCGAACCGTGACCAACCAAGCGTGACCGTGCACACATACGGGTCAATGGTTGACCCGTAAAAATCGTGTTCTTTCCTATGGTTTCGATGCCGTGACCTATGAACTTGTGACGTGATATGACCTTTGACCTCACAAAATTTGATTTTCTTGTCAGTTTTAAGAAATAAAGTTCGTATATAAAATGGACAGCTCTGAAAACAAAAACAAAACAAAACAAAACAGCTCTAAAACAGCTCTGAAAATATTTTCTTGACTATATATAAAGAGATGAATTTCAATTGTAAAATGGACTACACGTCGAAGACGATTAGTGAATTTCGAAATATCGCTAAACAGAGAGGTATGGTTGGTCATTAGAAACTACGTAAAGCGGATTTGATAGTGGCACTTGGCAAAGCTTACGAGTCTAATGGTGCTGACTTAGGTGGTGCCCATAATACGAAGACCACTTTGCCAGACGTCCCAGCTTCGAGTTCAGTGTCCATCAGAGGTGAGCATCTGGTAGATCGGATTGAAAGGAAGAAGCAAAAATACCGACAGAATTTACCACTGGATGTTTGAGGCAGAAAGTGAAAACGGATTCCTTACCACTCTGTACGCCCCGCCTAATCCTACTTATTTAGGCAATACTTATAAAGAATTTCAAATCGAGTCCCATGCAAAATATTCACTTTTTAGACTTTATTGCGTGAGAGCCGAGGGGACAAAACCGAGATTGAACACGATGCAGTTTTTCGTTTACGACGGCTAATATATATCTTAAAGAACTATATCAAACATTAACGTATATCAGAAATAATGAACCGTCCATTCATATAAGTAGAAATCAAGCGGTGTCTATGAGCTCCGTTGTTCTACGGCGATTAATGATAATTTTCAATGATGATATCACTGAAAACCACAGCATAAAAATCTTACTCCAGACGAATAACGTCGTTGTCCCCCGTTACTAATATAAAGGGCTTGCGATAATCCGGATCAATTTCGACACTCATTTTCTTAAACGTAAGCAGTTCATTCCAACCTAGCTTTCTATTCTTCTCCAACTTATCGTAAATGGCAGTTTCAGGCGATTCGCCGTACACGCTCATATAATACGTTGATTCATCCACATTCGGAGATGTGTCTTTCGGAGCCTCTAAGGTTATTAGATAGAAATATCCTTCCGAATCGTATATAAACTGCATCGTTTTTACCGTATAAACGACGTCTTCTTCTAGACTAACCAAATCCAAAAATTTGCGATTAGTCATTTTTATGTATAGCCAGCAAAAACTTAAGACGGCAATCCGAAACCCTGTCATGGAGTCTCGGTTTCGTTAATCGTCTCGAATATGTTGATCTCGAATCTTTTTCTCCATACTTTACCGTCGTACGCCCTCATCGTGCTTGCACTCGTCTTATGCGCTCTAGCCGCTTTGCACATCGACGAGTACTCAACGACTTTGTTAGTATCTCTGTTTTCTAAGCGAATCGGATTGTTACGGATTCCTTGAAGATAGGAGTATTTTCCGCTTTTATCATCAGTGTTCACTGCTTCGTGCTTATTCTTCTCTTCCGGTAGTTCTACTTCGGGTAGAAGTCTTTTTTTAACGAGAACGGCGATCATTTCGGGTTTGTTCAAATAGGAAGCACCCACGATGTTATTTTGTTTAATTACCGATTTCACTTCTAAGAGTTTCATATTTTATAATATGAAAATCTTTTTCTTAAACCATTTTCGTATATATACCTTCCCATACTAGATAGCTTCGTTAGAACACCACGTTCATTTTCTGTCCATCGGATTGGAAGTTTAACAGCTTATCCGAATTTACTACGGCGTAAGCCTCCGTCCCGGTAGGGACAGCGGCATTGAAACTAAGCTTGATCTGGATATCGACGACCGATGATTTTACCCGCTCCGATTGTTTGCTGAGGTCGAAAACGAACATCGGGAAAAGATCTTTATGATAGGCCGGTGTGATATTACTCTGAGTAATGAGTTGATCCATTCCGTAGAATTTCTCGCTAAACATCGCCGCATCTCTGTACGCTCTCGAAAACTGTTGATTAGGGAACGAGAGGTTGTAGTCGACCGCCTGGTATCTTTCCTGGTTCATCATCACGTACATGTTTTTGAGATCGCAATGATCGAAAATCGATGGATTGGCTTCTTGATCACCGCTCCGATTCGTCTGAAATCCAACGATGATATACCTCGGTTTCTCCGAAGCCGTCCTAACTCCTAGACGCCAACTATACGTGGTCATTTGAGGAAGCGATATGGTTTCGCATTGAAGGGCGCGATAGGCTACGTGCACCGTCCATTTTGCTTCGATCGTTTTATACAGATGCATTCTTTCCGTGTCAGACGGAGTAACGTGCGGCAGAAACCACGATATTTTATCGATGTTTACCTTTCCGGCATCGACTCCGTTAGCTCTATAAATAGCATCGTGTCGGATTTGCTAACTAGCGTTAAAGTCTGCTTCATACCGTAGATGACCTTATCGTAATCTTCGCAGAATCCCAAAATGTGGTTGAGAGGCACGACGAAACTAAACGGGCCTTTAGCCGTCGGTTTTCGAATGAGATACGCTTGTCTGATCGCGAATCCCGAGTTATTCGCTATTACGGCAGTTGTCGTGGTATCTTTTGTCCACAGTTGGTTAAGACCTTGCGCGAGAGCAAAGTGTTGGGATATTTCAGTAACCCGAGCATCGTCGTGGCTTGACCCGGATGATAAACCGATTCGATGTCTTGACTCGAAAGGGGATACGATATCTGGTTGAACAGGTGCATGAGTTCATTATTGGTGATGGCTACGGCCTCGGCATCGACGTACGCGGTTCCGTCTGCTTTAGTCAGCCTACCTTCGAATAACAGGTACGACTCGGACGGATGACTAAATAGATCTTGAAGTTCGATATTTATACGAATCTAACTGGCGCTGCTTAGATTCGTTCTCGTTACCGGCTCGTACTCGTGCCAATCGTATCACTCGATTCCCTCGTCGGTTAAGGGAACGTCGGTAAATCTTACAATATCCGATTGCATCTTTTTAATAAGATAGGATATTATTTTAAACTACTTTCATCCCGGCCCCATTTAAACGTCGCACGAGATCTTGGATAGCTATGGCGTTCGATTTTGGTTCGGTATTCCGGAACCGTAACCAGCCAGTGAGTCATCTATGTTTATACCTTCGTTGTTGTTGATGCCTCGCTCACCGATCAATCGCACTAAAGTTCCCACGCTCTTTTGAGTAAGCGGTGGACGTGCCTCCTGTGGTGGCGGTAATTTAGGATTTAAAAGTTTAGCCGCGGCTTTATCCACCAATCGCCTTCCCGCATCGATAGCTGCAGTCCTACCGACGTCGATCGACGTCGATATTGCCTGCTTTCCGATCTGTTTTATGGCATCTTTTCCAGCGTTCAACGCGGACGATGCAATCCGTTTTGCCGCATCAGATGCGAACATTCTTTTAAGAAATCCTCTTATCGTGTCGAATATTCCAGCTCCACCGATAACGTATCGTTTCTTAAACCTTCCTCTGGTAACGATCAGCATTATTATAATCGCATCATTATGTTTTTATATCCGTCTTTATCGATATCGCTTTGCCGTAGCAATTCATCGCATATACTGACAATTTCGTTTCTTAATCCCGTATTTCCCGCTTCGAAGCTAGCCATTCGTAGACCAAGCATGTCTACCAATGCATTAGGATCTTGAGGGAGAACGACGACTCCTTTGTCTGTAGCGATGCCCTTTGTCTTCGCATCCCATATCGGTTTAATGATATTTCTATACTTTCTGCTCTTTGACGATTTAGGTCTGTTCGGATTATCTGGTTGCCTGATAGCGTTCGTCGATTCAAGAATCTCCTCGTACTTTTCTAGATCGTTTTTACCGTAAATCGACTTGTTAGGACTCTTCATCGTTAATAACTCCCAGAGCTCAGGTGTTCCCGAGTACGTCGATTCGCCCACCGTCATATCGTTTCCTTGAATCAAAATTGGACTGTCTCCGATGAAAAACTTTTCGTCTTTAGAACTTATGGCGAGAGTAGAATCCGTCGACTTTCTGTTCGAGGCGTATTCTTTTAAATACTTTGTCGCGATGTCTCCAAATTCTAGAGTTCTGATATCCGATACGGGATCATCGTCGTAAGCTTCGATCGACGGGTACTGGGGAAATTGGACAGCTTTTATCATTGTAGATAATGAGGTTGTTAACGCCCGGAGCGCATCGACAGTTGCCGTTGAGCTTTGTTTTATATTACCTAGCTTCTTGGAAATTTCAGATTGAGAGTCGATGAGGGGTTTGTACGGCTTTTTAATTCTCGCTGTAGCCCCATATAACCCAATTTCTCAGATAACGAGTCTTGTTTTATATTCTTTTTCAATTTATTGTACTGTTTAACGATAAACTCTCGTTTCGCAGGATCGGTAATTTTTAAACACGACTTTTTTAATTTGGTATCATAGTGTTTTAACACAAACGCAGAAAGTAAAACTCAACGTAAAACTCAACGCAAAACTCAACATAAAACTCAACGTAGAACGTAACCGTAGAACGTAAGCGTAGAACGCGTTCTACGTTACCCCTTTTTCAACGCGATAAATGTCTTGAGTTCGCGTAGTATTAACGAATATTCCTCGTTCGAGATACTTCCGTCTTCTAAAGCATTCGAAACGAGCTCGCCGATCGTATTGAGTTTTGCCTCCGCTAACGTCTCGATTCTTTCGTGTTTCTTCAGTTTCGGCTTGAGTTTTTGGTCTATTAGACCACCAACGACACCCAACGTGCCAGCTGCTTGCTGAAGCCGTAGCTCCCGCGACCATCGCAATCGGTGCTGCGATCCTCGTACCTAGCAAACCGACCAATGTCATAGCGAGTGCTACCGTAGATATTGTCAGGCCGTTTTTCAACGCAATGATTATTTTTACTCCTCTACGGTTGGTTTCTACTCAACGACGCCCTTTTATCGCGTTCTCGAGTTATCTCTTCTCGAATTTCCGTGATTTTATTAAGTCGATACACGTGCGCGAGTCCGTCTATTTCGTCTGTTGTAAAACATGGTTTCTCGCGTATTACTTTTTCCATCTTTTCTTTTAATTAGTCGATACATTTTCTTAAATATCAATCGAAGTAATTAACGAGAAAACAAACTTAGCAAAGAGGGTCTCCTTCGAGTATGATAACTACGAAATCTGAGATGTTTTGAATCGCAATCGTGAAATCGTCAACGGTTTCAGCAAAGGTTTCATTATGAATGATGCATCCGGCTGTTTTGATATTCTGTCTCAACGAAACCAGGCACACTCCTCTAGCCATTTGTACTCCTAATCCTAGCGCTAGCGTGATCGTTTCTCTAGGTTGAATCGTAATTTCGTTTTGAGCAAATATCTCCCACCTTTGTCCACCGTGCTGTCTATAAGGCTTGTGTACCACTTCTTCCTTAGGCCTCCAATCCGGACGAGTTCTAACCGAACTTGGACGAGCGGGTTTTGTAATCCCCATTTTGTGTATTGGTCGCGTCATTTTATTTCTAGAAAATAAAGTTTTATAGCAACCACCCGGGAATAGGAATGTTTTGGAACGGCGAATTATTACCAAGTATAAGTCCTTTTCCCGCTTTTGCGAAACCAGATCCATTACGGATATAAATTCCTTCTCCTGCGTTCTCTAATCCTTTTCCTGTCCACGGTTTCAAGTAAAAGCCCTCGGCGTGACGTACAATCTTTACGTTGTCACCTCCTCTTTTGATGTATATAGCCCCACCTCCGGAACCGCTTATTTTGTCTATAACTTTCGACCCAGCCGATGCGCGTATACCGGTTAAAGCTCCCGTCACCAAACTAGGTAATACGCTCGATAGAAGGAATTTACCCGCAGTTGATAGAAAGGGTAGTATGGCGCCGATAAATCCGCCTTCGACGTTCGCGTTATGCATCAGTGGCGTTTTACTCGTTTTATTTATCACGCCCCTTCCACCATGATACGCTTTGGTTAACTTATTGACCTGCGACTGGGTAAGAGATTACACGTGATCACCGTGTATATCTTCGTGACTTGGCCTGATGCTAACGCCGGTTCACGCTTGAATGGATCTTGCAATGTTAGCCTTTTGTCCCTCCGAAAGATTAACTTTTACGTTTTCGTATCGACTCATTTTACATATAACGGATATAAACTTTTAATACTATCACGCTTCTCTGATGTGAAACCTTATAGATAACTCCTCTCCTCTTAGGTTGATCAGTTTTCCATTTTGATCTGTAAGCGTCGTTTCCATCGACGAAATCGTTGACACAGTGACGGGGAGGTATATCAAATTTGTTGGTACTTCGACGACCTTGTATTCGGGTCCCACGTTTGGAAAAAGAAATAGATGACGTTTTCAGTGGTTCCAATCGTATACGATGCTCCGATGATATCGCTCGTTATCCTCAAACTCGTAATACTCATTATATCGACCAAGTTCTCCGATTGGTTGTAACCCGACGTGTATCTTTGGCTGTTGAATCCGAGAATCGTTCTGATAGAGTTCGGAGTCATAAAATCGACCTCCGCTACGTTCAAGACAGTCTTCAGTGTATTGTTGTTCCCTTCCAACCCGATAGTGTGACTATTGCTTTGAATGTCGTAATGGCCATCTTCTTTCATGACTCTCTGCACGTATTCGTTTATATCCGTGATTTCGCAGCAGCCTTCTGGAATGTCCAAGTTAAACCACGTCGTCCCATTATTCGGAGAATATCTTAAGTTGTTGTTCGTCGCGTCGATATTAGGCCAAGAGTAGTACGTTTCGAGATTGACTAGAGCCATTTCATACTTTTTGTTTATGTTGAGCTCGATCAACGGATTGCGAGTGAAATATTTAGTCTCATGATCTCGTCTTGGCATCCGAATAAGCGGATGATCGATTCTTTTGGTATTTTTTCTTCGAATGCTTTCTTGAGTATTTTATACTCTGTTTGAAAGAGAGATCTTCCGAATACCTGCAGGTTATCGTAGTCTAACCATCCGGGTCTAAGAAGTAAATTAAGCAACAGACGCGTCTTACCGCATCCAGATTTACCTACGATCAGTCCTCTTATACTTCTCGGTAACAGAGGATCATGGAATCTTTTCGATAACGAATCGTTCCACGATAAATCTGTCACTTCCATCGTTGTCGTTTTAAATATAAATAACATTGTATTTGGAAAAAAAATGTTCTGCGTTAAATGTAAGACGCAAAACAGTACTAAAAATATCCAGAGTGTCTTTAGCAAAAATGGACGTCCAATGCTCAGAGGCACGTGCGCCGTGTGCGGAATAGCAAAGACGCAATTCGTGAAAACGCAGACGGCGGTGATCTTGTCGGGTCTCTAAACTCGTTCACTCGTAATATAAAATTGCCTTGGGCCAAATTTCCCGGTGAAATGCATCTTCCAGGTCACTCGTTTACGGGACCAGGAACTAGATTAGATTTGCGATTGAATCCCGACAGGACACCAAAAGATTGGTCGAGGCCTTGACAGAGTCGATAGCGCCGCTTATCGCCACGATTTAGCTTACGATCGGTATTCCGACTTAGCGTCTAGGAATGTCGCGATAAAGCGATGGTAAACGAATTAAACAACATTCCTAATCGTAGCGTACGGGAGCGGATTGAACGGACGATAGTCAAACCTATCTTAGCCTCCAAAGCGAGTCTCGGCTTAGGGTTTCCAATTTTAACAAACTCCAAAATTACAAGAAAAAAGTCTCCGTTGAAATGGACTGATCAACTCGCTGAAGAATTACACAAGCCCGCTGTAAGGCAATTTCGAAAAAGGAAGGTGTACGCTGGAAGCATCGATGAAATCTGGGCAGCTGATTTAGTCGATATGCAGTCTTTCGCCGAAGATAACGATAACGTTAAATTCCTGTTGACCGTAATAGACGTATTTTCCAAATACAGTTGGATCGTTCCGTTAAAGGATAAGAGCGGAAAATCAAAGGCTGAATGGTCCGCTAAGATACTCGCGAACAGCGGGAGGAAACCGGGGAAACTTTGGGTAGATAAAGGTAAAGAATTTTACAGTAAAGACTTTAAAAAACTGGTCGAATTGTATTCTACCGAGAACGAAGAAAAGTCGTGCGTCGTCGATCGATTGAATAGAACGATGAGAGAAAAGATGTTTAAATATTTATCGGCTAATTCGACTAGAAGATATCTCGACGTGTTCTACGTTATGGTTAACAGTTATAACGAAACTAGACATTCTTCCATTAGAATGACGCCTGCTAAAGCGAACATGAAAGAAAACGAAAAGGTCGTATGGATGAATCTATACGACCGGGAAACTCCTGAACCCATTAAACTTAAATTCTCGATCGATGATAAGGTAAGAATAACGAAGAAAAAGACGACCTTTGAAAAAGGTTATACACTTAGATGGAATGAAGAAGTCTTTACAATTACTAAAATTCAATACACGTATCCTCCAACTTATAAGATTGCTGATTATAACGGTGAAGAAATACAGGGCTCGTTCTACGAACAGGAGCTTTAAAAGACTACGCAAGAAATATTTAGAGTTGAAAAGATAATCAGGACACGCGGAAACAAGTCGCTGGTTAAATGGCTAGGTTATCGAGATTCGTTTAATTCCTGAGTCGTTAACGAAGACTTGACGACGTTGTGATAACTCGTGTACGCATGATTTAGACATCGCTAAAAGAAGGTCACGTGACAAGAATGTGTATCGCTGATTGGTTGTGGTCTCAGAAGGTCACGTGACAAGAATGCTCGACGCTGATTGGGTGTCCATGAAGGATACGTGACAGAATGTGCGTCGCTGACGCCTGGCGCTATAGACGCCTGGATTTACCTCTACCTATATTGTCGCAAGTATAGACAACATCCGATGCACTGATGTGGTATCTGATAATATTACGACGATCCTAAGTAATTCAGCGTCAAGTGTAGGCCTACGCATACGTCAAGTGCACGCTTACGTCAAGTGCACACCTACATGTAGGCCTATGTCAAGTGTACAGTGTAAGCCTACACTTAATTATCAAATCAAAATCAAAAGTGTTTTATCGTCACCAAACAAATTAAAATACATCTCACAAAAGGGACAGACAGACTCAATATTGGCTACAATGGGAACCCCGGAAGCGACAGGAATCCCGCTAAATAGGGACCTCCATGTGACAACTATGTCAAACTAATAAATGGCAAATTAACTTTATTGGAACTTAATTTTAAAACGCAACGAAGCTGTCTTAGAGAAATTTGATAAAATTTCAACATTTTAGAGTATGCCTTACTGTCCACATACCAGTGAGTTCGACGGATGTTGGCCGGTAGCGATTGCTACAACTCCGGCGATAAAGTACTGTAAACAAAAAAAACATACTTTAGATGTTTAACAATGTTAAGAAGAAATTAATATTTCACTTAAGCCTACTTGCAATTTCAATCTGTGAATCTCAGTTCTATTCTACGAATGACTGACGACCTGAAGACTACTCTGTATCTATACTTTGAACCTAGACCCATCATAGATGATGGCTAAATTTTATAGTTTCCAATTTTCCATTAACGATTTTTTATTCTGTAAGCGCTTGAAACCCATTCTTCTTTTTCTATCACTAGATCTGCCAGGATCGCCCTCTGACGTATGGCCTTTGAAAAGTGCGCGAAACGAGAGGCTTGGCAACTGAGGACTTGATTTGATATACGGTAGCGCTTGTTAGCTGGTCACCCTGACATGGCTTTTGTGAGCGCTGAGACATTTTCGAAGATTTAGATTACATTACAATACGTGATCACAAATTAACAAACAACATAATGTTTAGACGCTGAGGATTGCGCGGTCGCAGTATTATAAAATGCATTCCTCAATAATGGCCACCCTAATACATTTGGCTATACTCATAATCATTCCATACATGCACACAAACTGCGCACGCGTAGCATGTATGCACACGTACTTGCATAGGCATACTTAGTTTGAGATTATTTATTAACGCAGGTTTTTTGCGTAGCCTGTTGACTTACAAAAATTCCGCACCAGAAACCGGTGCCTATTTCGTAGAGAGATGCCTCATAGCAGATGGCGGTGATGGCTGCAGCGACAGACACAATGGCAAGCATGATCTGAAAGGCACCCAGGACGGTCGAAGTAGTTCTTGGGAAGTAGACCCTGTAGCCCTCAATGACCGGCTGTTGATAGACGGGGGCCACCGGAACGGCACTGGCGTAGTAGATCGTCTGCTGGGGCGGATAGGGACCCTGCTGCTGCTGAACCTGATGCACCTGATGCTGGGTATAGTACGCCATCGAACTATAATAATAACTCCATTATATAGTAATATATCTATATATCTATTTATATACATATACATCTGGATTGAAGACTTATGCTATACATATTTAAATGTATATCTAAAGGATTAATACTAAGATGATTTCAAATTAATTTTTCAAACGTTTATGCACCATGGTATAAAGCCAAGCATATATATGACATCATATATATATATATTATGTATATCTAAAGACTAGTACTAAGGCTGTATAGATGTGTCATCGTTAATGCACTTATACATAGGTGTCGCGATGAGCCTAATCTGGTGTCAGTCTTGAACTAGTAATTTGCTAAGCCGTGATCTGGAAATCGTATCTGCAATTTAGATTTTGCTAAAAATTTGTCATTGATCGTCGGGATAACAACGCTGCTCCATTTATTGCAATGCCGGATATGATCCAAGTAGGAAGACTTCGATTGTTTGGACACTTCGTGACATCGAGCCCTGCGACGGTGATCAAGGTTACGCAGGACCTGGTGAGAAAGCCTGTTGAACGCTTTCGTCACAGATGGACAGCAACAGGCAGTGGAAGGTTCGTCCGCTGAGCGTTTGATGACACTCTTTTGGAAACGAGCTCAGAACTAATAGGATGGAAGAGATAACGATCGAATCACAGGATATATGGTTGCCACCTGTAACAACCTCGCTTTTCCTCTCCAGGAGGAGCTGCTCTCCCTTCCCCTGTTGCCTTCCGGAAGCACCTAAAGACTGTCTCAGTGGACACTATCGCAGCTTTTAAGAGGAAACTTGGAAAATTGGGCTATTAAGCTTATCCTGGACAAATTACAGTGGTTTTAACAGAGACTAAACGTTTTCTGAACCACTTTAGACTCTTGGACTTTCCTGCTCTCCGTTTAGCCATGTGTCGAGTCGCGAGCGCCTCTGAAACTTGAGTGGCGATATATAAATTTTCAATTACATTTTGGAAATCTGATTGGATGCAACTGCGCAGATAACGCCTTCATCGGAAGTTCAGAAGAGAACACAGGATCACACGAAAAAGCATCGCTGGCATTTGCAATTGACTTGCTGATATCACCAATACATGTTCTTAGACCGACCCAGCGAAGGCTCGAAGCCTAGAAGCTATGGTTTACAACTCACTTAGTTACGGAATGAACTCTCTAACAGTCTACCTAATCGGCTATCGTGTCTTACTTGGCTTCGGTGTCTCACATTGATCAATTGGTTCCCTCTTCACTATGTATTATGATGCAGGCAATACATGCAGGCTTTTCATTATGTTGCCTTTATATTGTGTAGGTCTACTCCAAAGTATTTGAATTTGACTAATATGGGATTCAATAAGAATCTTTGCTGCAGGTATGAGCGGTTTTGAACTTCATTCTAAAAGACAGATGCGCTGCTGACATTTTCCTTGATGTGATATTAACCTCAAACAAATATATCGCTCTAAGCTGCTTGCATCGAGTTTTTGATTAATAATCTATAGTGTTTGCGTGGATCTCTAAGATTATAGGCTAAACACTATCGGATTACATTTAAGTAGGCCCGGATAATTGTTTTCAGTGGAGAGACGTCTGTTACAAACGTTGGTTTTGTATAATGAGTAAACTTTTATCTTGACACATGTAGCGCAATACAAGATGTAAAAGAGAATCCAATTTTAAAATAATTTCCGTTTAATACACGTGTAATAGTTAACTAATAAACAAAGTAGTACAGATTCATGCACACAAACACAAGATAGGGCAAACTTACCGTGATAAGCAACAAAGAGTCAATGAGTTTTACTGAAAAATAATCTCGTTGTCTTACTCTGTTCAAGTAATGACAACCGGCTGCTTTTGTAAATATTCGACTGTGAGAATATTTCACAGGTCCTTGGGTAAATCCTGTTGGCGAAGATTCGTCAAAACAGTATGGAATTTATCAGATTTTATTATTTACCAATACTAAGAAAAAATTAGTTTCTCGAAAAAGTACGACGCTCAAACAAGACACAATCACCGTTGCCCACAACTTTACAGATATTCACCTGTCAATCAGCTCTAGACCTTTGTCAAGATCAGATAAGGCTCCTAATCAGTTGGTGACTGATACGGTGAGAGGATATACCTGTGCGGGAACTAGTCAGGCAGTCGTCGCCTCGTATCAAGCAAAGAGTTTGCTTTCATCTTGAACGCACGGCGCGTGCATTAGCGGATACCGTCAATTTCGTGCTAACGCAATCGTGTATTAATGCGTATTACGCAGTTACCATTAGACTTTGAACAGGATTTATTGGACATAATATATTGCAGAGATGATCCCACGCAATGCCCCATAATAAAATATGTTGTTTTGTATGCTCACTTGTGTGAGTATGACTTACGACAGCGGTTATCTAGAGAGATGACAGCTCATGAGCTGCGTTTGACGTGTAGGTGAATAAGATATTAGCAATATAAGGACCTATAAACAGAACGAAATGAGCCATGCTTCTACGAAACAATGCTTAAGCGATTCCGCTAAGACCAGCGTTGCTATATCGCTTCTTCCACGTGTTGTAATGCACTTGTGTGAGTATTAGTGTCCTTCACAAAAGTTGAAAGCAAGGTCCGCAGGATTTCGTGAAGCAAATTTTCTTCATGAAACTGAAAGCTTAATTGCAAAGAACGTCAAGCAGGGAAATAGATACCTCGATTCATATGCTCCAACCTAATCCTGGTGCGTTATCAGCACTGACTGTCGTTACAGTGCTACTTCTAGACCTAGGCCAACACATTAATTAATTGCATGATAACAAGTAACAATTAATTTGGCCTACATTCAGATCATTATTAGAATTTCTTTGCAATCTAGCGGATGTTTCAGGCTGCGATCAAAGTTGGGTCTTTATCCAAACTAACAATTTCTTTTCTATAATAACAGTAAGAAGCAAGTAAGTAGGTCTAAGTATATTCTTGTTTAAACCGGTTGTAAAAGAGACGCACACACATTATATGAACGTGTAGAAAACTTCGTTGTGCAAACACCCTAGGACAAATCAATTGAAGTGTAGCATTCTTCCTACAAAATTAATGTTCACCTCGTGTTGTTGTCTATAAGAGTCAGAACCCTGTCATGAGACCGTGGGTGGACGGCATGGGTTGTTGATTTCCTTGGTGACCTTATCATCGATAATTGGGCCCAGCAAGTTCTCTGTACATATGGCAAACAAACCTCTCAGAGGCCTATGCAAATCTGAAACTAGACCCTAGGGGACATATTAAGGATAGTAAATTATCAAAATTACACAAGTAAATAAAGATTTTGAATCAAAGTTTTGCATCATGATTAAACATGATGACGTCAATAAAATGTATATGACGTAAATGCGTAATTACACGTTTTGCATTGATGCTGAGCTGACAGTTTGAGGTCTACGAATGAAAGAGCGTGGGGTCAATGACATCTACATGAAGACGCGTTGAAAACAATGTTTTGTCTAAGAAGAAAAATAAAAGGAGTAATCTTTTAGACTAGCCCTGTGGCATCCGTGGTTATAAAGTGTTATCTACTTCATCTTCTTAGCCTCGGCATATGAGATCGAGTGGCCGTTGTATTTCTCGCCGACTCAACTTCCCACCGTGGGAAGTGTAGGTTTATTGAATGTAGCTGAGTCGGTATAGGGGTTCAAGTGGGGTAGAATCTTGAACCAAATTTCTGTCTTTGGGAATTTGAAACCACCGACCTCTTGATTACAGTCAATCGCGTGCTATAGGCCTACATGTGACTTCTACACTATCGAACTATTTAAATGGTCTTAACTGTGATAGCATGTAATAAATGTGGCTAAGTTTGTCAGTAGCTTGGATGCCTACCTATGGCCCGCAGAATTAATTAATTAATAAATTTATGTACAAATTCGAAAACAGTCTATTGCCTCCTATATTTGCTAGTCATTTTATCCGAACTTCTGCCATTGATCCTTACAGCATCCGTATGCCTTTCTTAATTATGGACCCATCTTTTGTAGCAAAACCCCGTAAATTCTCTATTAAATACATATGACCCATCGCTTGGAATATGACACCAATTGAAATTTGTCTATCCAGCAATATAAGAGTTTTTTAAATAAATATAAAAACAATTTGTTAACTAACCCTTTAAATAATTAGTAAGTGCTCATACAGCATTAGTTAACTAGCCAAGATGATGGAATTATGTTTTAATTGTCTGTACCTGTTGCCCAATGTTGAATTGGAAAAGGTAGGTCCTGTTAGCTGGACCAATCGGTCTCTTAGGGGTTTCTGCTTTTCCTGTTATCCCTCGTTTCACTGTTTTCTTGAGCATTCTAATTTCTTATTCTTGTGTTGAACAGTTTGAGGTGAATAATAAAACATTTGATGGTTATGGTTAAGGTTGGAGCAATTTTGATATTTAATGCTTCCATTGGACGGTTCTAGTAACGTAAAATGACCGGTCTGCCAATGATGAAATAGGACAAGTCTTAACTCCATGGAGATGTAACTGAAAGGACTCTTAACTCCATGGAGATGTAACTGAGAGGACTCTTAACTCCATGGTGATGTAACTGAGAGGACTCTTAACTCCATGGTGATGTAACTGAGAGGACTCTTAACTCCATGGTGATGTAACTGAGAGGACTCTTAACTCCATGGAGATGTAACTGAGGGGACTGGAATTTAAATGGCATCGTATACATTGACAAACTACTTCTCTGATGCTTTGGAATGTCAACAGACAATCTGAATGCTGTTTAGCTGTTATCAAACTGACCAGTTGAATCACTTAACCACGCTGGGCAGCCTTCGTGAGGTTTGAAAAGAGCGCTTTATAAATGGTGAGTTAGCCATTGGGGTCAAATGAGGACGTATCAAGCAGCCATTGGGGTCATATCAGGACCTATAGCATCAAGCAGATCAAGTTCTTAAAAGAAGAGTAGGCTGATAATATCGAACACTAACATGCATTAGGGAAACATGGACAACCTCTGACATATAGGACTCTTAGGTAGAATCTCCGACGAATTCTCGCATTTGTTATAACTTATTATAATATTATCTGAAACTAGATTGAAATAGACTATGGTACTAAACAAATAACTGACATGATCTGTGAGTGGCGCCTCTGGCGTGTGAACACTGGTCAATCACGACTGTATTTATTGATCTCCCATTTGAGCTCCGCTCATTGCTCGTGGCCCAACAGTCAAGTTTTTCCAAGTCCTCGAGATTTTTTATTTAGTCGTGGCGAGGCTGACAGCGCTCCTGAATAGGTTTCTTGGAGGGTGCTACATAGATGCTCAGAATGAATATTGTTAAGGGTCTGCGGTGTGACATTTCATATAATTGTATTAGTTAGGCCTAATGAATACTTATTATTACAGTGCTAAACAACAGTTGTAACACTGACTGTCATTTGAACGGTCTATATATTTTATATCGGTTGAACACAGTCGGCGCATTGGAGCCATGCTACAATTTATTGTCACAGTAGAGCTGATAGTTGTTTTAGCCTATAGCTGTACTAGTGTCTACTAGACTATCATACTGGATTATATAGTGGATGTCATTATCGGGAGTTTAATTTTAGGGACGGTGCATACGCGTGTTCAACTTTTTAAGAATTCTGCATGAAGTTAGTTACACTGGGCTGCGTTCGATACACGAGTGGCCTGCTATCAGCAGCCTATTAGATGCAGTCTATGTATACGCTCCAGCCAATGTACCGGTAGCTGACTAGGTAGGCCTACCTGTGTTGGAAAGCGTGTGGAATATGCATCGCAATTGTAATAGTAATCACAGTTTAACGACACTGTGTGGTAACAGAGACCATTAGCGGCACCCTCCTCCTTTATCCAGGTTTGGGACTAGCACTGGCAATGTGGATCGCGCTTCTCCTCCCCGAAGGTGGCTCATTTCACCAATTTACATATTTGTCTTTCGTGGTCCCTTTACGAGAACCTTAATTGGCGGGGGCGCCTAATCAAACGCGTAGGTGGCGGGGAAGGATCTCACCCCATCAGTTCATTATAAAATGAAAATGGTCGAAACCATACGGTCTCTATATAAACTCGTGCATTTCTGCAATTAGATCTCAGAATTTTCAAAATAATATGGTAAATACGTCCCAAAAATGTAACCAAGACATTTTTCTTAAGCCCATAGACCATTATGTATCTAGTATATAATTGATGTGCATTGTCTTGACGTTTATCACCTCCGAAATGGAAACGTCGTTATATAAACTTACACTCTCTACATTTATATCTAGATGCGTTGAAAACAAAAACGAACATCTTCACTCAATCACAAGCATTCATTCAAATAGTGCTTTAGAGAGTAACATACAAGAAAAACTCACACATTGGATCAGTTATAGTTTAAGTTTATAACAATACTGACTATCACAAACGGTTAAACACGGCCGTTGACCAGCAACAGCTCTTGTTACATTACAGGTTCACAGTTAGATACAGGAAACTTTCTTATTCAATCTACTGCATAAAATTATAAACTATTGCTAAATTCTCCCTCAACCAGTAATTCAATTGCAAACTAGGCCCACTGCACAAATAGCCTACAGTTGGATACAAAAAACTGACCTATTAATCAATTAATTAAGAACAATGATTGTTTAATTAAAGCCTAAACTTTTAAACCTATTGCAAACTACTGCTTACACTAGTAGACTAGTAGAAGAGCACTCGTCTGTTTGAGTATAATCCGGGTCGGCATCAATTGAATTGTGGTTGCAATTTGAAACTCACCGCATCAGAGGGTTCCTGATCCGATTACCCAGTACTAGTGGACAGGCGGTCATCAAGTGTTCACGGAAAAGAAATGGACGCAGAGAGAATCTTCCGTCTGAGACAGACAGGGATGGCATTCTACAAAGCAGGACCAACAATCACGAACCTGTGGTATTGTGCTGCGGCACTTCGGGTCTTCGGAACGACCAGATCTCTACGCGCCATCGATCGCTGAGGAAGGTGACACTGGCCTCAGCTTCCCCGCCGCTCTCTTTTGCGACAATTTGGCGACCTCATCGCTTCCCTTATCGAAATTTCTTTTTTTTTAAACTCTCATCAAGATTACTTACGTCTCTCATGACATTGTCAAACTGCTATAAATAATATCATTTTGCCAATAAAGTGGTTGCATTGAGGATAACTTCTTTGTGGCGTTGACCACGGTATCACATATCGGTGAGGTTTAATGGGCCCCGTAGAGCAATGGGCTGTGGTGGACCGCGGTCACTGATGTACATTTGACAAAATTTGATATGATGACAATAATTTGTTACTCAGCGGCCCACTAAAATCGACGGTAGGTTTGGCAAACACTTATAACATGCCAAGGCTGGCATTGTGTTATTCAAAATCAAGGTCTCAAAATTTACTAAGATATAAATCGAGACACTCTCAGAATAGACCTAGTGAATCAACTGTTAAATTGTACTTACAGAGAACAGTCTAGTTTAGCATGAAAACCCTCCAATGAAGCGTACGTCAAAACACGTTTGTAAATAATCCTAATTGATGTAAATATGAACAGAAAGACGATTAGTTTCCTATAACATAGCCTATGAAACATAACAATGGTCTTAAGTGATTCAGAAGGAGCTTAGTCTGCTAATGAACCTGCAGTGCTTGATTGCTTATTTTCTGTTTGTCTTCCTCCTAAAGCTGACAATTACAGATAAGCCAGGTTACAATACTATTTCTAGAGATGTGTTGCTCTTCGTAGTACAAAATTAAAGATACATATTATGCTACATCCAACTAATGTCTTTAATTCACAAATTGTAAGCCTGTGTGTTAAAAGCATTCAACATTAATAAGCATCATCAGATGCATAGTAACAGGCTCAATAGACAATTAGGGTGAGCGTAGTCAAGGCCATGCCTGAAATACTGCACTAGTCGCTATACAAATGAGCCTTTGCGGGTCCATATATCCAGTTCGGTGATGAGCGTCAGTAGTTACGAGGCTGCACCGCTATCACCCGTATTGAACTGCTTCATTCGGTTGAAGAAGGTCCCCAATTTCTGGACGCATCTTCTGTATCTTACCTTCTCCGCAACAATCGCATCATCGATGGTGAACGTCTTTGAAAGTTTCTGCCGGATCCTTTTCTTCTCCAGCATCTGCAGCTCTTGTTTCAGGACCAGTTGGGTGTCTAAGAAGGAACTCTTTCGTAGTCTCCCTTTCAGGGAGTTTCTGCGCACTGATGATCTACGATCCTTTGTCTCGGACGGCGTTGGATCGGCGTTTTCGTCGTTGATGACCGATGTCAATACCTTCTTGTGACGGTAGGACTTCAGCGCCTGTGAAATGTCGTGTACGCTCAGACTTCGCAGAACTTTCTCTCTGCCTCTACGAGACCTCGAGTGGTTCAGATTCGACGCAGAGGTCGGACTGATGCTGACCGCATCGTTGCTGCTCGGAGAATCGTGTTTGACCTTTTCGTTACAAGTGGAATCAGAAATAAAATTGTGGTTAGTTGCAGAGGATGGTCGGCTCCTGGTGGCAACTGCATCAGGTACTTTGGAAGAGTCTGCATCATCGCATTTGGATGAATTGCGTTTAGAATTATGACTGGAGGCTGAGAGTGGACGATGTTTGATCTTTTCCGTATAGGATGTATCGGCGGTGCTTACCTTGACGCTGCCAATATACTCGTGGTCTGATTTCTCCGACCTCCTCACATCTGAAGCGCGGGATTCTTCTAAAAACATTTGCAGATCAGTATCCTTGGTCGGCAACGGAGAATTCTTAAGGAGCTTTAAATCTGGTTGAGGCTGACATACGATCGACAGACCCCTACACGGGAACGTTTTAACTTCGCCAACCTTAACCTGTTTAGTTGGCAGACCAGGCTTTTCTATCTCCTCCAATATAAGCATCGACGTTTGACGCGTTGTTAGACTCTCCGAACCCCACATTCGCATCGAATATGGCATGGAGTATGACCGTGACAGAGTGAGATACGGCGTGTTCGACACATACCTTTCCTCCAGAGCAACCGCCTTCTCCCGGCATCGGGGACTCTCGGTGGCTGGAACGTGACCGAGGCTCAATGACTTGATCCGATTGCAGAACTTCGTTCGTCTTCCCTCGACGACCTGCTTCTCCTTTCGAAACAGTTGGAGGTAGACCTTCTCTTGGACTTGAAGTTGCTCGAGGACTCTGACGAGGCGCAGTTCCTCGTGACGATTCTTCACGTGAGCCTCTTTCTCTTTACCGTTGGTGGAAGTCAACGGCGGAAGAAATCGTTTCCACTGCGTTGAGTTATCCATCTAAGCTCAGAAAAGAAACGCCGCTCAGCGTACCTTAAAGAATCGGTCACGTTAATGAATACCAACACGCGAAAGGTCGTCAACGCTGTGCTCGCTGGTCAGTCTGTGGAACAGATTGAGCGTCGTTGAGTCTGACGAGTAATTTAGCTTCGTCTGATGCAAGGTCGACTGAGTCAGTGAACGAGTCTAAACGGTGGCGTGAATGAAAAATGGCGACAAAATTACGCAGTCATAGTTTCAATGAAATCCGACACGAAATTGAAACTTAGGTCGCAAAGGTTGAGCTAAGAGTTGATTGGTGTTTGGTGGTGTATAACGTTGATCAGATCGTGGCTCCTAACGACCGACGGCAATGATGACTGTGCCGCAGGATTAATTAGAAATGCTATACGGACCGGAAGGCTTATCAGATAGACAATCATGTAGACGGGCAGGCAGAGATAGGGACGAAGAGACAAGGAAGGAAAGAATGAAGGAAGGGAAGCAGCGGAGCATACAGAGTAGTGCAGACACCTAGACAAGCAAATATACTGACAGACGGACATAGAAACATTATAATTGGCACATACATTGAAAGAGAGACAGGAATCAGGTAGGCATGGAGACAAGCACCGTCAGATATATGTAGGCAGACATTCAGACAGACAAACAGAAGTACTGACGGACTTGAAGGACGCCTGGTACTGGCAAATTCATGGAAACACTGAAGGGCCAATAATCGGGACACGGCATAGGAAACAAGGAATAGGTGACAGTCACATCTGTCAAACAATAACAAGAAACAAGCACAACAGTAAATAATTTATATGGTCCCATAAAACACAATGTTAGGTGACGGCACGTGTGGCCCACAAACCAAACACACAGCGACGGTCGTTGACGCCAATAATATTGGCCATTTCCACGTAAAATATTTTTATGAACTCATGTAATCGATTAAATGCACTGAAAGGGAACGAATAGGCCGACAAACAAGATGTGATACTGATATCTAGACTGCTTTAGACCAACTCTTAGACCAGTTGACTGACTAGTTTGTCCATTTACTAAACCAGTCATTATCAAATAGTACGACAGTTCCATGCTAGTCAGGGTGGAGGAGTTAAGGCAATGAAACTTTACGATGCAATTGAAAGTGGATTTTCTGGCAATAATGATTAACTTAAAGATCAACATACGCATTCATCAGCCGAAAACGATTGAAGGGTTCAATGTCAGCCAGCAAGTGGAACTCGGGTTGAGATAGGTTTACTCTGCGAATTTGATGCTGCTTAACAAATTGACGTTCATGTAATCATTCGTGCCTACCCAATAATATATATGAAACACTTTTAGCGATGCCTAAAATATAGGGTGACACAAAAGTTCGTTCACCGTTCTCAAAATGCGTTTTCTCAGTGACGGCTTAATAATTTTTCTTCGTATTTTGTCAATGCATACACAACTCAAATGAAAGATATTGGTACAAATTGGGCTTTGATTCGGTACGTGATTGCCATATATATTTTTTAAATTGAAGAGGACCAGTTTCCCGGAAAAAACTGCTATTCGATTCAGTTTGTTCCATATAACATCACTTTTAAAACATTTTGCATAGCAGACCATGACACAGCACAGACGTAGGCCATTAACGTACAATATATCTTTCTGCTAACGTCATCACCGACTCTTTGCGGGCATAGACTGAATCAGCGACTGAAGTGTCCCAACTTCCATCAATCTCCACGCTCGTTGAAGGCGACATTTGAGCTGATCAACGTTCTTTGACTCAGGATCTTTAGAAACACTGAGAGACACAATACCGCATACGTTTTTAATGGGAGAGAGAGACCCTAAACTTTTGGTGGCCAATCATTCGGCTTTAAGCGTGACGGGAGTTTTTATTTCAGCCACTTCGTCGTTACAGCTGATGCATGAAAGTGTGCACCATTCTGTTGAAAATACTCCAAGGGTCATTGTCAACAACTAACTTTGGTTGCATAACACTTTCGTTGTCTCTCGAACGCTGGCTTCGCGTATTGCTCGAAAGTGTGTGTAATGTAGTAGGCTACTGCGAGTTCAGTCTTGTACTATTTGGCAAATATCGAAGGATTGTACGTGAGACCTCTGGCCGTCATCCAAAACCACATCATCAATGACGAACTAAACTTCGTCTGTGGAGTAGGTTCTCCTCCTGTGAACCCCAAACAGTAGCGTTTTGTGCATTCGGTACATAAAACGCCTTGAACGGCGACTTATCGGTAAACAAAACGTTAGACCAGTATTCCACAGTCCAATGTCCATGCACCAAGTTTCACTCTACTTAGAATTGTTAGAGTTATATAATAACTGCGTCATGTATACGCTTGAAAAATATCTAGGAGATCGCAACCATTTTGACCGAGATATTTAAGTTTGAAAACTGTGAACGAACTTTTGTGTCACCTATATTTAGACTAGGAACGTCATCCAGTTTCAATGTCAAGAAAATCAAATCGCAAACCACCGTAGCTCTTGATGTACAATTGCTGAGTGACTTGTACATTTATGTCTGATCACTGGGAGGGGTCAGTCAATTGAAGTTAGGTGTTGCCTGATTTAATTAGCCCGTTTTATTTAAAAAATCGTCGCTCGATAAAGACTCTTGCCACAAAGAACGTCTTAGCGATAAACTAACAACACAGCCTAATTGTCTAATAGTTGTCCTTCATCACAAAGAAAGTAACGCCTCGCAGAAAGCGTCTGAATAAAATTATGTCTCTCACAAGCGGTGCACAAAAACTTAAGCTCATACGCTTATGCGCACATTTATTAGAACATAATCTGCTCCTGCAAATGAGCAGCGTGAGTTTGATTATTGGAAAAATATCTCTACTTTTTGACAGAGTCATTGTTTCTTGTTGCAATCGTTTATCACACGGTGTCGCTTTAACGTCGTCTATGCCTACCTTCATCATGATTAGCAATATCTTCGTGTTATTGTAACCATAGTCGCGTCTCGGTAACCGTATACTAACGGTAATCGGTGCTCACGTCAGCCTCTATCGTTAGATGAAAATCTAAGTCACAGGGTCTGAAGGTTGAAAGGAATGCCGGGCAAATGACCACAGCTAGGCAACGGTGACAAGAGTTGGTGTTCTTCTCGCGGCCCAGCCCCGCAGTTTTTTCTTCACTGGGCCGAGTCTCGTTGCGTAGATGAAAGGGTTGAGACAGATGCTGAGGAAGATGAGAAACACCGAAAAACCGTAGAACGTATCGTTGTTCGGAACGTTGTACTGAACGATGAACAACAAGAACCAGATTTGACTTGGAAACCAACAGACGACGAAAATGACTGAAATTATGATCATGGTTGAGATGATGTTCATCTGAGCTCGATGGGCGTTCGTCTGAAGGACCGTCGACATGTCCTCGTTGGTGTAGTTTCCCTGAAAAACTCGACTCCTCCGTCTGAACAACGAGCAAAACGGATCCGTAAAAGAAAACGAGCAGCGCCAGAGGAATGATGAACGTCAACAAAATTGTGCAGACGCTGTATTCCAACTGAGATGCCTCGCTCGGCCAGAAGTAGAGCGTGAGGCAGACGCCGTCTACAGCAGCCGACGTCCAGAAGAGTGGCATTTGGGTTGCCACTCCCTCAACCCACGGAAGAACTCCGAGTGTGACAATCAGCCACTGTTTCACCTGCCTTTTATGGAGAATTGGATGGACAATGAGGAAGTATCGTTCCCCGGCGATCAAGACCAGACTCACGATCGATCCAGTCAGTCCCACATAGATGAGAAACTCGCTGTCGAGGGCCAAGCAGAGGAAGTATCTGAATGGTCCGAAAAACTGCAGAGACCAAAGCTTCATCGTGTAGGTAACGGACAGGATAGCAGATGAGTAAAGATCGAGAGCCACCTGGTTGATCATGAATGTGCTGACCGTCTGTTTAACACGGTCCTTCGAAAGCAGCGCTGCCAAGACAACTCCATTTGTGACCACTCCTACGATTCCAGTCAGGATGGCGCAACATTTGAAGGTCAGCGAGACGGAGTAGTTTTCTTTCAAAGCGACTCCGTCGTCGATTGATTGCCCATCAGCGACGTTTCTACAGTTTCTGCTATGCAACGGCATATATCTTCTTTTGCGCAATTAGATTCTCACGATAAATACAGAATAAAAGTTGACGAATCACAGTCTTACTTTATTGTTAAAATGGAATAAATAGTCGAGACGATACGAATTAATAGGCCAAAGATGCAAAAATAAGGCCAAGTGAAAATATCTAAATTACCGCAACTCAAAGACTAATTCGTTTATTTAGGCAAATCGTTAGTGCCAAAAAGAAATTTAGAATCTGCCTTGCATAAATGTGTCAATCACTCACTTCCGTTCATCCTCGAAGACAAACTTCTAGACTAAATAATGAATAAAAGTTTCTCAAGCAAGTCTCCTCTTTAAAGTGAAGCAGGATCGCGTGAGTGGCTCTCTAGATTCAGACGGCAGATGTAACAAATAATGGACTGACTGCTGATTGGTTGGTTGCTCAGCCATTAACAGGCTTCACCGCCAGCAAGGGTTTGAAAATATCCTATCTGCCATTTCATCCGTTGTACGACTTCTCTACCGTATTTAGGAAGTAATAAAGGATCAGATGCACAGCTTCAACATCGCTTCTAGTATATGTCGTAATTGAAAGTATTAGAGGAGTAAGTACTGTTCGCTCCATTGTGATATTCCTTAGTTAATTAAGGTAATGGCAGATCTGAATGAATAGCAGATGAGTCGGACATAATTGGTAAGTGCGGCGCAATCAGAAAGATGCGGTTTCCGCCATAGTAGAGAAACAGATACTGCATAAGACGTCGCCTTTTGACACAGGTATGAGATGCATTGTTCTCATTGGGATTTTAAGGCTGTCAGAAGAGAATATCATTACATAGATTCGAGCGCCATTGATCAGAATAGTGATCTCGAATCCTAGAGGTGTAAAGTACCATCATCATCCTCCATCTTCTTCTCCTACTCCTTCTATCTCTCCTCCTCCTCCTCATCCTTCACGTCATATATCAGCTCTGGACTGAAACAAAAGACATATTTTTAGTATGACCTTAAACACCAGATCGCTATTTAATCATACAAATTGTTTACTGATCACCCAAACTCTATACACACTCTGCAGAAATCAAAGATTTGACACTTTCCTCTTGTAACCTCCAGACTTTTCAGAAACTTGGTTTAGCTGAAAACAACCCACGCATAGCAACAAGACTGTATCCCTTTTTGTCATCAGCATCCTCGTTCCTAAAAGTCGACAACCGGGACGAGCACTGCAGATAGAGGTATCACTACTCTGACTGGGGAGCCTTCCACCGTCCTCAATTCATCCTCCAGCCCAGTTCAGAACTCTCTTCCATCCCATCATTCGTTCTGCATGCGCAGTCTTCTCCAAAAATTGGCTACCCTTCGTCTCTCTCTTTTTTCTTTCTCTCTTTTTATCTCCCT
>OY365818.1:17460146-17756985 GCA_959347315.1 Bimastos eiseni
CCTCCCTCCCTCCCTCCCTCCCTCCCTCTCTCCCTCCCTCCCTCCCTCTCTCTCTCTCTCTCTCTCTCTCTCTTCACAAGCACTCCTATTCGAAGCCACGATCGAACGTGTTCACTCCTCAGACGTAGTCTTGGAATAGATCGAGCGTTATTTGTACTGGTCAGAAAATAACACCACCTATAAAGTGTTCCCTTATAAACTTGCATGATTATAATTAAAAGAGTATACCAACCTCGACATGAATAAAAATTATATAACGGCCTGCTTGGTATAATGGCCTACAAGCGTTTATCCTGGATAGTGAACTTGTTTCTAGCCAAATGCTGCATCAAACTGCCAAACGAAATATGCAACGTACTCAACGTTTGATTAATTAAATTGGAAAACTAAACTACTAGACAGACCGTGGAACAGTGAGTGGCGATCAATATGAACACCTTACAACGCGGGGTAACGCCATAGCAAGCATGAACCGATTTAATGTGTGTGATAAAACCGATTAGCATCTACCAATAGTGTGGCCGCAATGATCGTAGAATACTGTTGTCTGATATCAGTTTAAAACCTTTGTAACCAACATGCAGATTTGTAATGAAATGGGCGCCTAAAACCGCTGCAGACAGTGAATTTCGTCTCTTGTAACACGTCATCATTCGTTCATGGTGTATACACATGTAATTATACAGTGTTGATGCCCTGTCTATCGAGCCCAGTCCAATTGATACAACATTCATGTTCCATTTATCAGCACCAAAGTCCAAAGCATAGGCGTCTATGCATGAGATAAATAAGCCATTGCTCTGAGATATAAAAGAATCTCCGAACGGTCGTAAGCGGTTACAGCGCAGTTGACACGAACCTCAAGCGCGATATCGTTTCGTTGTCGAATCTTCCATGCCGACAACCCGTGTAGAAATGTGGTGTTCTGTCTCTGCATCTGTGTTGGGCATGAGACCAAAAGCTCAAAACCAAGACCAAGACCAAGACCGAGTGGTCCGAAACCAAGACCGATACTCTTTTTTAAAAACAATTCAATTTATTAAAACGCTAAAACGGAATTCCACGCTTAAAACATAAATATTTTATTGCTGAAGAATACTAATCTTAATAATGGTCCAGAAAAAAGTTCTACCGGCCACTATGAACTTTTGAGGATTCAGCCCTGGCCCTTTGGCTTCGGCCTGAGAATACTACACTATGTATTACCTACAGTATACGGTGGGTATATACTTTAGGACATCTGAACGATAAGATTAACGTTCCGTTTGAATGGTGAACTTGTGCCACGGACCTCGGAATTGTAGGTTAACAGTGTCTGCACGTGGCTGGCCACATAATTGTTAGCAAAACCTTGAAATTTGTTAAAGCAAATTTTGAAATGGCTGACTAAGTTGCAAATGCATTTTTCTACCCATAGTAAAGCATTAAGATCGATTAGTTTGGTCAGCACGTCATAAATCGATAACAATCGCGTGGGGCCTAAACATCCAGTGTCCCCAGTAATCGAAAATAACCGACAAAGGTATAAAAAATCGCTATGATACGACAAATGACCAAGAACGCTAATTTAAGACTAAGACCAATCTCAAGACCGTTCGTTTAAGACCAAGACCAAGGCCGACGCATTAGAGACCAAGACCGTAGTTTTCCGGTCTCCCGAGACCAGGACCGCGGTCTCAAGACCACACCCCTGCTCTGCATGTCGCGCTGAAGTCCTAAAAAATGCGATGATGAGATGTAAAGGAATCTCTTAACGGCAGTAACCGGTTAAACAGCACGGAGTGACACGAAGCCTGGACAATAATTTATTATTTTTGCAAATCCGTAAAATCAATCTTTTGTTTATTTACAGTCTCAGCTGCACGTCTTTGACGCGAAGCCTCGATATTTGAGAGGGTCAATTGTCGAGGGGACCAATTAACGGAGGATCAACTGATGGGAACCAGTTGACGAGGGATCAAATGACGTTGGATCAATTGACGCGATACCCCTATAATGCCTGGCAATTTTGTTAGACGCGGCCACACCCATACCATTCAGATTTTTCTATAAAACTTAGCTGCAAAATTAATAACCGAGTGCATTCTTATTAGATCCAATTTCATTGAGCAGGTCTTCGGGTTATTTATTGACCTGACTAACGCTTGGTTTTGGGTGCGCCATCGATTGATTCCTTGTGCTTTGGACACTGGCGAGATCGAAGTGACTAAGCACCAATAGCGTGTGCTGATATTAGATCTATAACGCAAAGGTCGCCTTGAAAGGCTGTCGACAGTTGATAACTTGTCAACATTCGTTCATACTCTAGACCTACTGGTAATCATTCTGCGATTTGTAAGTTTGGAAATTTAAAAAAATAATATTATTACTATCATTATTGTTAATTTTTTTGTGTACTAAATTTTTGTCCACTGGTTTTGTCTGTCTCCAATGCAGTATTACTACCTTTGAGAATTAGTCAATTGCAGCTGGGCCCTAGGCGAAAACATTTCTAGGGCCCTTCTGAATCTGTACACTGAGTCTTAAGGACCGTCCATAAATTACGCCACGCACCTAGAGGAGGAGTCATACATCTATGGCGATGTGTGACGAGGAGAGGGAGTCTGAGATATGAAACGTCACGTTATCACATTAAACATCAAAATACGCAACTTTATTTTTAAATTTCACTCAAATAAACAAGTTCAATTAAAATAAAAGTAATTGCTACCACATTTGAACAAAACTAAATATGACTATGATTACTGCATTCTTAATTATTGGATTGTTTATCTTTTGCTCTAGGTGTTAATTTTGGTAATTTGGAAGTGTAACACACAAGCAGAAATTAATAATTAGGCCAGAGAGTCGTTCCGTATCGGCAACGTGAACTAATGGATGTAATTGTAAACGAAGAAAATGGAGAGATTGTAGACTGGATAGAGAGAGAAGAGCTGATGGATCTGAATGGAATATCCATTCCACAGGATGAAGAGATGCAAGCTTTCCATATTAAAGTTTCTTCTCTGAAGGAGAATTTTGCTTCGCCGTGGGAGAATGGAAAAGCATAAAGTCTGGATTGTTCCGAGTTATTGTTACTAAGCATCTATAATAATGATTCTACTAGAGCATTTCTCCGTGTTTCTTAGTTCTACCATTATGGTTTCAAGTATTTGTATAGTTACAGTTTGGCATCACTTTATAATTGTAAGAAAATATCCATTCTGGACATTTGGCGCTTCGGTGAGGGGAGGGGTGCAAGGCTTTGTGACATCATATTTGAGTGGGGTATGATTTTTGTGACGACGTGGGACGATGGAGTAGGGGAGTCAACAATTGTCTTAAATTACCCGATGACATTTTTATGAGACTCTGGTGAAACGTTAAACCTATAATTTCCAAAACCTTACAAAATTGAACTGGAGCTGTTTTTGTTACTACGCCAATTGTGATTAGTTATAGAAGCTACCCTTTAGGAATTTAAGGTTATTTGATTTTAATACGAAAACACAAGAATATTTATGAGCCAATTTCTTGAAGCGAAGAGGCTCATAACACGTAGCCTTCGCTCTTACCAACACAATTATGCCAACCGACCAAACTGATTATGACATTAACAAAGCAATTACAAATTACCACAATTATAGACGATACACTTTGCTGCAAAAATAGAGAGTATATTATTTTAAATAAGTGAAGTGAGACATGTTATTTTGTATGAAGTGTTTTCATTGATTTGTGGGCTCCTTGAGATGCTATTTTGTATGAAATGTTTTCATTGATTTGGGGGCTCCCTGAGGTGCTGTTTTGTGTGAAATGTTTTCAGATGGCATTAAGTATCAAATGTTTTCATTCATTTGGGGGCACCCTGAGATACTACTTTTTAAGAAATGTTTTCATTTACTTGGGATCCCTTCAGATGTTATTTTGTATGAAATGTTTCATTCATTAGGGGACCCACTGAGATGTTATTTTGTGTGAACGTTATTATTCATTTGGGGGCCTCTGAGATTCGGGTGCCCTAGGCGTGCGCATAAACGCGCCACTGGCAAGGGAGAGATAAAAGCGATCAATATAACAATAAATGGAGTTGATATAGAACAAGTAGAGTGAGATTCTTTTACCTAGGAAGCATGAGCACACAAGACTTAAGATGCCATGAAGAGATTAAGTGAAGAATAGGAATGGGAGACTATGCATTTTACAAAAGAAAGAACTTCTGAGACGGATACTATATAGAAACTTGAAAATGAGAATGAAAAAACCATGATAGGGATCAGAAAAGCGGACAATTTAAGGGAAAAATACAAGAAACGATTAGAAGCATTGGAAATGTGGATTTGGTGCAGATGGAAAAAGTTAGTTGGACAGGGCACGGAGCTAACGAAAAGGTAGGCCTACTACAAGTGGTAGGAGAGAAATGACCACTGATGAAGACGATAAGAGAACGGCAAAGGAGATGGATTGTACACATACAATGTACTAAGAGGCGATTCCCTACTAAGAAATATCATAGAAGAAAAAAATGAAGGGATAAAAGACAAGAGAAAACCGAGAACAATGATCTTGGACAGGATGGTTGACCAGGGCGGCTACAAGAGGATGGAAGAGGAGGAGGAGGAGGAGAAGGAGGAACAGAATAGCAGAAGTGGCGACATTGGACATACGAACCAACCGAAAAAGTCGACAACTAAAAAGAATGGTGTACTGGGACGTAGAGCTGAGGAACTCAGTTCCAGACCCGTATCCCCGTAAAATTGACTAGTCTTTCTTTCGCAATGCGGCGTTGGTGAAATTCGATTCATGGCATAATGAGCGCTCTGCATGACTGCCTACGGTTAAATTCGACTTCTGCAATAACGTGTCATCATTCGTTCGCACTGTATTTTTTATCATACTGCGGTTTGTCAGTGGGCAACAAAACGAACATTATTATGTAACAGTAACACCACTTGAATTGTTCTGTAACAAACTGTTGCCTTCTAGCGATGCCGCTTGATAAATTATCTTGCCACAATAAGAACGTCTGAATGATAAACTAACAACACAAGATAATTGTCTCAGAGCTGTCTTTTACTAAATATTTTAAACACCGCTTCACAAACAGCATCTGAATTTGTATCTCAGAAGCTGTGTACATAGATTTAAGCGTAAGTATGCCATGTTTACCAATATCTTGCGCTGCCAAGGTTGAGACTATAATGCTGCTACTGCAGTGGCCACCAACCAGTGGATCGCGAGCCGCAAGCGGCTCTCAAGGAGTTCTGTGGTGGCTCTCCAAAACTTCCAGATATTTACATTTTTATATGTTGAAACAAAATTGGAAGCAAAGAAAAGGTTTCGGATCGTTTATTTTAACTGCCGCCATAGACCACAATTAAATAATTTTTCAGATAGAAAAGGCAGAACTATGCTTATGCGTATATCTAAACATATCCTCTGTGTGAAACTGACCAGCGTTAGGTCTCAATGTATTGGCGTTTAGGCCAAGTATCTCTTCTGTTTTACAAAGATTGCTTCTTGTTGCAATCGTTTCTAAATTGTGTTGCTTTATCATCGTTTATCAGCCAGGCCCACCGAGAGGGGGTTACGGGGGCAATTGCCCAGAGGCCCGGCAGAGGCCCGGTGATGACAGATAATATAAATTAAAACTACGGTAGAACATGATAATTACAAGAAATGGCTTGGCAACCTAAACAACGATTTAAGAAAGTTCGCTATACGCCCAAAATACATGAAAGCAATTTAGCAATAAAAATATTTAGTATTATTATTAGGCCTATAATTCATTAAAATGACTAATATAATGCACAACTTACATTATATATATATATATACAGGGTGGGCCATTAAAAGTTGTTTTCTCAGTAGTTTTGCTAATATTTCGACCAATAATAGGAATTAATAAATGAAATTTTACAGACACATAACTGATTTCTATGTTCATATAAATACCAAAATTTACTGCAATATTTCTAACAGAATAAAAGTTACCTTACTTTTATTGAGTGCAGCCATGGTTTTTGGTTCTGTAACGATAGTCCGAAGGTTCGATAGTGCGAAGGTTCGATAGTGCGAAGGTTCGATAGAAAAAAAAAATTTTAGTCCGAGTTTTCTTCGAATTATCGAACCTTCGGATTATCGAACCCTAGGCACTCTGGAGCTTAGACTAATCTTCGGACTATCGAACCATCGGACTATTGAACCATCGGACTATCGAACCTTCGGACTATCGTCGGTGATAATTTGCCTTGGGACACGACGAAAAGGTTTAGATCTTCTTTTGGCAATTCTTCTAACAGACGTGCGGTGCGGCTGATATTAAACTCTTCAGACATTCGCCGAGTACTGAGATGATTTGTGATGTTGCTATTCTGTGAGCAAATAAGTTCGCCAACATGCTCGATATTTGTTAGGGTGCGAATAGATTTCTGTCTTCCGCTGCCTTACGACGTTCCACAGCCCACCCCGTTCATCAACGCGTCCGCATATTTTTATAAATGCTCAGCCCCAGTGATTTCAGAGTGAGCATTTATTACAGCTCTGGCTCCAAGATCATGCTCATGATTAATGAAGTGTCTGTATAAGCATTTTATCTGTCATGGACACCTTTCCCATGTTTATTTTATTACAAATATCATAAAATGATTAACCACAAAACATTTTTATTCACCAATTTAATCGACTGCGTGCTAGATGAAGTCAAAGTGACTTCGATACGAGATCATTTCCAGTTTGTGTTCTTAATAATAAAAGTTATGAAGTGTGTTTTATTACAACTACTTGAAATATTACTTCAAAAATGCGAGGAGAAGACATCGGCGATCAAGACCAGACTCACGATTGATCCAATTACTCCGACGTAGATGAAAAACTCGTTGTCGAAGGCCCAGGAGAGAAAAGAACCAAAGGTCCCGCCAAAACTTGTTGCGGTGTCAATTGTTTTTTGACCTGCAAAAATCGGTCGTTGCACTCATTAAAAGTGATATAACTTCTGTTCTGTTTGACATATTTTAGTCAAATTTGGCGGTCATGTGCAAATACGAATTGGTTCTGAGCCTGTGCAATTTTATTTAATATTTCCTATTTTTTGGCCGAAATATTAGCAAATAACCGTAGGGGTGTACTTTTTTATGGCCAACCATGTATATACGCAGCGTTTTGACCTACGATATTATTATCCTGCGACATTTTTAACGCGCGACATTTTGTATTTGCGACATTTTTACTGACGATATTATTTTCGTGCGACATTATTAACGTGCGTCATTTTTAATTGCGATATTTTTATTGCGACATTTTTATTCGCGACATTTTCATTGCGACGTTTTCATAGTAAACAGGAAAATCTACAATTAAACGCCGGTTGAAATGAGTGCCAGGCAAATAACCGCAGCTAGGCTATGGTGACTAGAGTTTGTGTTCTTCTGGAGGCCCAGCTCCGTAGTTTTTTCTTCACTGGGCCGAGTCTCGTTGCGTAGATGAAAGGGTTGAGACAGATGTTGAGGAAGAGGAGAAGCATTGAGAAACTGTAGAAGGTATCGTTGTTCGGAACATTATACTTAACGATGAACAACAGGAAACACATTTGACTAGGAAACCAACAGACGACGAAGGCGATCGAAATTATAATCATGGTTGAGATGATGTTCATCTGAGCTCGATGGGCGTTCGTCTGAAGGACCGTCGACATGTCCTCGTTGGTGTAGTTTCCCTGAAAGACTCGACTCCTCCGTCTGACAACGAGCAGAACGGATCCATAGAAAAAAACTAGCAGCGCCAGAGGAATGAAGAACGTCAGTAGAATTATGCTGACGCTGTAGGCCAACTGAGACGCCTCGCTCGGCCAGAAGTAGAGCTTGAGGCAAACGCCGTCTACAACAGCCGACATCCAGAAGTCTGGCATGTTGGTTGCTACTCCCTCAACCCACGGAAGGATTCCCAGTGCGACGATCAGCCACCGTTTCACCTGCGTTTTATGGAGAATTGGATGAACGATGAGGAAATATCGCTCCGCGGCAATCAGGACCAGACTCACGATCGATCCAGTTACTCCGACGTAGATTAAAAACTCGTCGTCGAAGGCCCAGCAGAGAAAAGAACCAAAGGTCCCGACAAACTGAAGGGAAGTGACCTTCATTGTGTAAGTGACAGACAGGAGAGCAGACGAGTAGAGATCGAGAGCCACCTGGTTGATCATGAATATGCTGACCGTCTGTTTGACACGGTCCTTCGAAAGCAGCGCTGCCAGAACGGCTCCGTTTGTGGCAACTCCTATGATTCCAGTCAGGATGGCACAACATTTGAAGATCAACGAGGCGGAGTAGTTACTTTCATTCACAAGCGACTCAGTCGTCGACTGACTGTCATTCAGCGACGTTTCTACAGTTTTTGCTATGCAATGAAAAACAGACTTGTTTACTAAATAAGATACTTACGAAATTTACAAAATAAAGCAACTCTAGGACGAATTCATTTATTTAGACAAATCTTTAGTGCCAATTGCCAAGAGAAATTTAGAATCTGCTTTATATAAATGTTTCAGATGGTCCTTACACAATCACTTACCTCCGTTCATCCTCGAAGTCAAATTTCTAAACTAAATAAGGTAGTAAACGTTTCTCTAGAGATAATTTGAGTCTCCTCTCCAAAGTGAAGGAGGATCGCGTGAGTGGCTCTTTAAAATCAGAAGACAGATGTAACTAATATTGGACTGACTGCTGATTGGTCGGTTGCTCAGCCGTTGACAGGCTTCACCACCAGCATGGTTTGAAAATATCCTATCTGCCATTTCATCCGTTGCACGACTTCCCTCCCGTAATTAAAAGTAATTAAGGGTCAGTTGTACAGCTTCAACGTCTTTTTTCCAAGCAGTGGTATCAGAAAGTATTAGAGGAGGAAGTACTGTTCGCTCCATTGTGAGAAGCATTAGCTAACACAATCGCAGATTTGAATGCATGCATTTGGTTCTGCATTCGCATCGGATGAGTCGGACATAATTGGTAGATGCGTAATTATTAGAAAGCTTCGGTTTCCGTCATTAGAGAGAAACTGACGCTGCATAAGACGTCGCCTTTTGACACAGGTACAGTTTCACAGGTGTGAGATGCATTGTTCCCATTGGGATTTATGGGCTATAGTTACATCGGATCGATCACCATTAATGAGAATAATGGCCTCTAACCCCTGAGGAGTAAAGTGCCAGATAATTCGATCCTCATCATCCTCCAACTCTTTCCGCTGCTGCTATAACTCCTTCTCGAACGCCGCCTGCTTCTACTGGTACTGCTCTTCCTCAATATTTTTTTGCTGCTGCTCTTTCTCAATCTCCTTTTACTGTCGCTCTTCCTCCATCTTCTTTTACTGTTGCTCTTCCTCAATCTCCTTTTACTGTCGCTATTCCTCCATCTTCTTTTGCTGCTGCTCTTCCTCCATCATCTTTTACTGTTGCTATTCATCAATCTTCTTTTACTGTCGCTTTTCGTCCATCTTCTTTTACTGTTGCTCTTCGTCCATCTTCTTTTACTGTTGCTCTTCCTCCATCTTCTTTTGTTGCTGCTCTTCCTCAATCTTCTTATACTGTTGCTCTGCCTCCATTTTCTTTTACTGTTGCTCTTCCTCCACCGTTTTTCGCTGTTGCTCTTCCTCCATCTTCTTTTACTGTTGCTCTTCCTCTATCTTCTCTTGCTGCTGCTCTTCCTCCATCTTCTTTTACTGTTGCTCTTCCTCTATCTTCTCTTGCTGCTGCTCTTCCTCCATCTTCTTTTGCTGCTGCTCTTCCTCAATCTTCTTTTACTGTTGCTCTTCCTCCATCTTTTGCTACTGCTTCTGCTGTTGATGCTGCTGCTCCTCCTGAGGTCCCGTTTGCAAAATGGTGTTGGAGGAGTTTCTCACTTCCAATCAGTCAGAGGGTACCTAGACATGAAAAATCACCGAGGTGTTTTTTTACCAAGACGTCACGAAGGACGTAATTGCAAAATCAAATATGGCCGCCCGTTGGCCATAATTAGAAAATGTATCTTTTCTGGTCCTTATTGCATTTACATGTGCAATACCTCTAATGTTTCTAATTTCCGTATGTAGATTTCATTTCTGATGTCTATTTGGTCATTGGGGTCCTCTTTTAATTTAAAGGGTATGGTCAAGGAAATTTGTTGAGCTAACGATGTTGATTAAATCTTGCCCATATTGAAAAATTCAACTTTTTGTTTCTTACAGCATATGAGCATGTAATACCTCTAATGGTAGCGATTATGGCTATAGAATTCATTTCTGATATTGGTTTGGTCATTGCGGTCATCATCAGCATTTAAGGTAATGTCTATCATTCAAATAAGTAAGTCAAATAATTATTACATGTTCTACCGGCGCCCAGGATGGTTCTGCGTTGTTGGAGGTGACATGAAGGTCAAGCAAACCATACAGACAGTTTCAAAGGGTCCTGGAGGTCACTATGTGGTAGGTGCTACACGCAATGCAGCTGCTGTGACAGATTTCGAGCTCTTGTTCCACGAGATCGGGTCTATCACCAACCTTCTCAACTCTTTAACTTTTAATCACCCCATAAGCCACACAGAATGCCATCTACAGCATACACTGAGCACCACTCGCAGTTTGACATTCAACCAAAACGTGTCTAAGCTCTTAGACTTTGTGCTAGATCGGCAAAATCTTTACTCAGTGACCGTTAGTCTACCCATTCTGCTGCACAATTTGCTCACAAAGGAGGCTGTTGACCGAATGGTGGCTACACGTCCGCTCAACTGTCTCCAGATTGGTCAAGATGTGTACCGTTCATACAGGCAGGAACGATTAGCTGAGAAGACTAAGAAAATTAGCTCACCCATATCGAAGTCGAAATGACCACAGTTCACAAACCAACATTATAAGACACCATCAACAATGGAAACGAAGAAGTGCAGCCTCTCATCCAAGGACATGGCAGTGGAGCAAAGGTACATGGACATTGCTAAGGACATCAAGCAAATACTCACTCACAATTTGGCCTCGGCATCTCTATTGTTTGATGGTGACCTTCCAAGCTCACACGAACAGATCATTACTTGTTTGGGAGATTGAGCTTAGAATGTACCTCAACCAATGGCATCCAGAGTATACTCTTGGCACTCATGTTGTGGTAGATTTTATGTCTAAGATGCGGCAGATGCCATTAGCACAATTTTCCAATATAGGTGTGGCCGTTGACCACACTGAAGCTTTAGCTTCATCCCTATGCCAAGATGTTAAGTTTGTCCACCTATATAGTACTCGACTCCTACATGGAGATGTCTGTTAAGGAAGGGAGCGCATGTGGCACTCTAACTCAGTATCAGGCATCACCATTATTGGCATGAACAGATACACACCAATACCTCGCCAACTTGATAAGTTCTGGGTGTCTCAAGAAAACAAGCGAAATCTGCAACTTCTTGTTAGAGATATTGTTAACAATCGAGTCCAATGAAATGCTAAAATTATTTCCAGCGCGCTTGTTTTTGATGATGAAGCACTTCCAGTAACAGCGACTGGGGGTGAAGAGATCCCAGAACTGTTGAATTGGAATGAGGTGGCAGATACCAGGCTGGTCGCGCATGTAGACTGGGCCATTTGTGTGCAACAGTGCGAATGAGTTGTAGTCTCAAACGGCACGGTCAATTTTGCATTACTGCTGCGCTACACTCCGAACTTCCAATACCTGGGAATGCAGGAGATGAGGCAGCAGCATGGCACAGATAAAAAGCGGGGCATGATGGTTCGACTGCATCAGACGGTTTCTAAATTGGGAGAATCATTGGCCAAATCAGTTATAAAGGCACACATATTGACCGGAGATGACTGCAGGAGCAAGGTTGGTTCCAAACACGCATCTATAGCCTGTAGCCCAGACCCGTATCGGACAAACTTTGGAGAGATAGACATGATGAGACATGTTGTTAGACCAGGATGCAGTGTTAGCAGAGAAGTGCTTGATTTGTGTCTGGGAAGGATCAAGGTCAAATACAACCTGTGAAACGTTCTACCAGCTAGAGTAGAAAACTATTTTACATTCGATGCTGGAATCGACGCCATCCCATCTACAACCAACGAGATCGAAGTACACCTACAACGATAAGCCTTTCTGGCGCACAGGCAGTGATGGGGATGAGTTAACTCATATGAGTTGAAACTCACGAAATAACTCACTTGCTGTGATTTATGAGTTTGAGTTAACTCACTTCAAAGAATGTGAGTTAAGAGTTTAATTAATTCATATTTTCTGTGAGTTTGAGTTAAAATTGTCAATTTTAAAATCAACTCACTACTTGGCACATTATTATGTTAAAACAAGCCGGAAGGCGGCGTGGTTCGCGGCTACGGTAGCAGGAGTCGCGAATGTTTTTGTCCGGTGTCCGAATGCCGAGTAATCCTCTGTCACAGCTGAAGTTGCTGTTCCTGCTGTAAATGATGCTGAAGATTATGGCTACAATGAAACTACATCAGACGTCACTCAGTGTGGTATTGTCCTATCTGGCCGATCAAGACCGTTCTTTGGGAATGTTGCACAAGAATCCGCTGGTGAAGTCTGCTTTCAATCACTTCAACACAACGACTCCTTCTTCAGCTCCCGTTGAACTGCTCTTTAGCGTTGGCAGACAAATTGAGACAGCAAAACGGAACAGGCTGTCAGACACCAACTTTGAAAAACTTCCTTTGCTTAAAGCAAATACCAGTCATGTTTGAGATGTTAGACATGTGCACTGTCGTGTTTGCTTTAACTCAGTGATATTAACCTGATTTATCCATTAATAATAGTAACAGTGATCTACGCGTGGAGACTTTACCACACCTCGCACTAACAAGAAGTTTGGGAACCATGCATTCTCAGTCGCAGGACCCACAGAATGGAATAGTCTCCCAATTACAGCCGTCAAGCCACAACCGTTGCACTTTTCAAGACAAAACTGAAGACCTACCTGTTCTCCCTGATCAATGACTAAGAATGCAGCACAGCGCTTTTGTGCAAGACTCGTCTTGTCAAAGCGCTTTATAAATGCCTAGTTGTATTGTATTGTATTATAATACTTGTAAATTAGTAATAATAAACTGATGATGCCCTTTTGTGGTAACTGTGCATTTGTATAACGTTCGATTCGAACGCGCTACCATGAGACGTGTCCGAGTTGATGATTTAACTCATTTCACAGACGATGGTTTTAGTTTGAGTTTAAACTCATTCTGAGGAGCATGAGTTGAGTTTCGATTTAACTCATCTCTTGTATGAGTTTGCCCAACACTGTGCATAGGGCATGCCAACTACTTGCAATAGCCACTGATTGCGAGACAAGACTACAACTGTTACAGACGTTACAGGATAGAAGGAACACTCCTGCCATTAAAATGTCTTAATCCCTTATCACGTAGTCGGCTCACAACATGCAAGTGTACAGGAACGTGCGACACTGGACGCTGTGATTGTCGTTCGGCTGCCATTTTTTGCGTGAAAACAGAAGAAATTTTTATGTCTAGGGACCCACTGACTGACTGGAAGTGAGAAACTCCCCCAACACCATTTTGCAAACGAGACGCCAGGCCAGGTACAGAATTATTTCCGGAAACGTGGTTTAGTTGAAAAACAGCCCATGCATAACAACAAGACTGTATTCCTTTTCGTCATCAGTATCCTCGTTCCTAAGAGTCGACAACCGATACGAGCACCACAGGTGAAGGCATAAATCTGCTGATTGGAAAAAATCACCGTCCCCAACTCATTCTCCAGCCTGGTTTCAAACTCACTGATTCGTTCTGCGCAGTCTTCTCTGAAAATTTGCTACCCTTCTTCGCTCTCTCTCTCTCCCTCCCTCCCACCCTCACTCACTCTCTCCTAATGTTTCTATTTCTGTCTGTTTCTCTCTCTCTCTGTCTGTCTGTTTCTCTCTGTCTCTGTATCTGACTCTCCCCCCTCTCTCTAATCACTTCCTCCCGAAACCACGATCGAACGTGCTCACCCCTCAGAGGATGTCTTGGGAGAAAGATTGCAATACCTGGTGTTAGGACAAGTCTTGGTATGCGGGCTTTCTCTGCTGCCAGTCCAAAGTTATGAAATTCATTAACTCACGCTGTTCAGGCCCCCGAGTCTTTAGTTTCTTTTCGGCTGTGGCTAAAAACCTTATTATTTACCTTTGACTATCCTCCTTAGACTGCCTTTCTGTTTCTTTGGACTGACCTTTTGGATTTGACCTGATTTCGGATTTGTTTTGGTGCGCCGTCGGTTGATGCCTTGGGCATTATTATGGCGGCGCTATAGAAGTTTATTAGTTATAGTCACAGTCATAAAGCAGCCTGCTCAATATATGTAGCCTACAAGCGTTTCCTTTGTGGGGTGAACTTGTTTCTAGCCATATGTTGCATCAAGCTGCCAAGCCAAGAATATAATGTACTTTCCTTCGCTTGGCGGCGTTGGTTAAATTCCAGATATAGCGTAATGGTAGCGCTGCGTGGCTTCCAACGGTTAGATTCGACTCCTGTATTAACTTCTCATTACTCGCTCACACTGTATTTTTGATCATCCTGCGATTTGTCAGTTTACAACTAAACGAGAATAGATATGTAACAGTGGCAGCACTTGAATTGTTCTGTAGCAAACCGTTGCCTTCTAGCGATGCCGCTTGATAAATTATCTTGCCACAATAAGAACGTCTGAATGATAAACTAACAATACAACATAATTGTCTCATAGTTGTATTTCACTACATATAAAACACCGCTTCAGAGACAGCCTCTGAATTTCTATCTCAGAAACTGTGTACATTGACTTAAGCGTATATCATACGTAGGCCTACATCTAAACATATCTTCTGGGTCAAAATGACCAGCGTCATGACTCAATGTATTGGCGTTTAGGCCAAATATCTTTCCTGTTTCATAGAGTCATTGTTTCTCGTTGCAATCGTTCATAAACTGTGTCGCTTTAATATCGTATATGCCTGCCATCATCATGATGAGTTATACCATTATCTTCACCATAGTTGCGTCTGTACGTAGCCATATAATAATGTCAGTCATTGTTTTAATGCAGCCTCTGTCGTTAGATGGAAAATCTAAGTCATGCCGGTTGAAATGAGTGCCAGGCAAATGACCGCAGCTAGGCTATGGTGACTACAACGGGTGTGCTTCTCGTAGCCCAGCTCCTTAGTTTCTTCTTCACGGGGCCGAGTCTCGTTGCGTAAATGAAAGGGTTGAGACAGATGTTGAGGAAGAGGAGAAACGACGAGACACTGTAGAACGTATCGTTGTTTGGAACGTTGTACTGAACGACGAGAAATAGGTACCAGATCTGACCCGGAAACCAACAGACGACGAAGACGACCGAAATGATGATCATGGTTGAGATGATGTTCATCTGAGCACGATGAGCGTTCGTCTGAAGGACCGTCGACAAGTCCTCGTTGGTGTAGTTTCCATGAAAAACTCGACTCCTCTGTCTGACAACGAGCAGAACGGATCCGTAAAAGAAGACGAACAGCGCCAGAGGAATGAAGAACGTCAGTAGAATCATGCAGATGCTGTAGGCCACCTCTGAAGCCTCGCTCGGCCAGAAGTAGAGCTTGAAACAGACGCCATCTGCAACATTAGAAGTCCAAAAGCCTGGCATGTTGATGGCCAATCCTTCAACCCACGGAAGAACTCCAAGCGCGACGATAAGCCACCGTTTCACCCGTGTTTTATGGAGAATTGGATGGACGACGAGGAAGTATCGCTCAGCGGCAATCAGGACCAGACTCACGGCCGATCCGATCACTCCGACATAGGTTAGAAATTCACCGTCGAAGACAACGCAGAGGAACCAACCGAAAGTTCCGACAAACTGAAGAGGCCAAAGCTTTATTGTGTAAGTGACGGACAGGAGAGCAGACGAGTAGAGATCGATAGCCACCTGGTTGATGATGAATAAGTTGACCGTCAGTTTGACACGGTTCTTCGAGAGCAGCGCTGCCAAGACGACTCCGTTGGTGATCACTCCTATGATTCCAGTCAGGATGGCGCAACATTTGAAGGTCAACGAGGCGGAGTAGTTACTATCTTTCACAAGCGACTCTGTCGTCGATTGATTATCCATCAGCGAGGTTTCTACTAAGCAATGAAAAGAAAATTCGTTAACGAAATTAGATCCTGACGATAAATACAGAGTATGAGTTTACAAAGTATAAATTTATAACGTTGCTGCTGTAGCGGAACATAGAGCCAAGACGAAACGAAGAACACAAGGATAAAGCAATATGAAATGCCTAAATTACAGCAACTCAGTGGCGTAGCGAAGGAGCGAGTGGGGCGAACCGCCCCAGGGGGTACCTGTCCTAGGGGTGGCATTTTTGGTAAAAAAAATATTAAAAAATTATTGTTGTATAAGTTGCATTCTTCAAGATTTTTGTTGCTCTTGTCTAAACCTGACACAATGCTTTTTAGCTTTTTCTCGATTTAAAACTAACATGCACAATATACCAAAGTATATAATCGACATGATCGAATGGCACCCAGTGTTTTTAGACATCAGAGCAGTCCTCGGATAATTTGGCGCCCTTACGAAACATCTATATAAGAGAGCCCCACTCCGTTGCATAAACAGTAAGATGTGAGAAAATATGGGGTCAAGCACACACTGCACGAGGCAGATAGAAATGTTTTTTGTCAAAATATTTAGACGATTCTGGCAAAGAAAAATTTATAGGGGAGGGGGGAGATTCAATTGAATATCGTTGTTTTAAATGGAATTAACCTAAAACCAGTTTTTAATAACTAATTTATGAATTTCTTTTTATATCATCATACAATGTTTTTTCTGAAAACATAACCGTATTACCCCTAAAATTCGGCGCCCCTAAAATTTGACGCCCTGGGAGGCTTCCTGTGTCGGATATAGACATGGCGCAACAGAGAGTTTAGACATTATTATTATTACTAAATTTATTTCATTCGATGGGTGAGAAAGTAATGGGGAAATTAAATTAACTAGCGTCCACTAAAGATTAACACAAACTTGCAGCCGACAAGATCTTCTGCACCGGTTTTTTAATATTTATTATTTTCATCTAAACTTGATTTGAACTTACCAACCAAATGTGTTTATATTAACTTTAGTTAGGCTCCTGCAGCTAAAAAATATTCATTTATTTTATGTTTTTTAAAATTTGTACGTTTAATAGATTGTATTGACTGCGTTTAGTAGCGAAACTATCCTAGGAAGTAAGACTGCTAAGTGCCAACATCCTATATCAATGTTGTTTAATATTTTAGTTTAGAGGAAATGAAAGTATGAAGCCGTACTGTATCCGTAATCTGTTATAATAAATTACCAGTTACTAGTAAATTCTAATTACAAATGCCTTGGCAAAATATCTCTGCCACTTGTCAGTTGTCACCAGCTGCCAGACTTACCATGGTCCCAGGCTCCCAGCATGATTAATTGGTATTATTTAGGACTTTCTTTTAAATATGTAGAGATAAATAATACATTTTTTGCTGCTTAATTTTAATTTTATGTGAACTTTATAATTTTTGATCAAGCTTGCAAGACGTTTAGTAACTTTATTGTGAGGCCTGCTTTATTATTTGCTTTATAAATGATTTATTTCTTAATTAATGCTATCTTATCCCATTTTCTTATTTTTACATCAAATGATAGCGCATTTTTAATTTGTCAGACAGTCTTAATTTTGACAGCACAACGTGCATGCTATTGCTGGTGCTGTTACTGACTGTATATAGCCTATAATGAATTGAATACTGAAATTAATAATAATAATGTATATAATGAAGACACTCAAAAAAGGCGTCTTACGCTTAACCGCCCTTTGTGCATATCACGGCATATGCACTAGAATAAAGTAATGGAAATATAAGGCAGGGGCGGCATTTTTTACCTTCGCCCCAGGCGGCACTTTGCATTGCTACGCCACTGCAGCAACTCTTAAGACTAATTCATTTATTTAGACAATTCTTTAGTGCCAAATTCCAAAAAAATTTAGAATCTGCTCTGTATAAATGTTTCAGATGGTTCTTACACAATGACTTACCTCCGTTCATCCTCGAAGACTAAATAACGCATTAAATGTTTCTCTAGCAAGCAACGCAGTGCCGATGCTGAAGAGACGTCTGAGTCTCCTCTTTAAAGTGATGCAGGATCGCCTGAGTGGCTCTCTACATGGAATCAGTAGACATATGTAACCAATATTGGATTGACTGCTGGTTGGTCGGTTGCTCTGAAGTTGACAGCTTCGCCACCAGAGCGTCAACTAACAGGGTTTTCGTTTAAAGAATCGAACGAAAAAGAGACTGGATAAATATTCTGTCTTCGATTTAATCAGTGTAAGACCACCCCACCGTTTTTAGTAACAGGCATATTTCAGATGTAACAAAGGGTCCGTTGTACAGCTTCACTGCCTCTTCACGTAGAAAGTAATGGAGATGGAAGTCTGCCAACTGTTCGGTTCATTGTGAGACAACATAGTTACCGCAATCGTTGATTTGAACCCATACACGGCATATGCACAAGAATAAAGTAATGGAAATATTAGGCAGGGGCGGCATTTTGTACATTCACCCCAGGCGGCACTTTGCATCGCTCCGCCACTGCAGCAACTCTAAGACTAATTCATTTATTTAGACAATTCTTTAGTGCCAATTGCCAAAAAAATTTAGAATCTGCTCTGTATAAATGTTTCAGATGGTTCTTACACAATCACTTACCTACGTTCATCTTCGAAGACTAAATAACGTATTAAATGTTTCTCTAGCAAGCAACGCAGTGTCGATGCTGAAGAGATAGTCTGAGTCTCCTCTTTAAAGTGATGCAGGATCGCATGAGTGGCTCTCTACATGGAATCAGTAGACATATGTAACTAACATTGGATTGACTGCTGATTGGTCGGTTGCTCAGCCGTTGACAACTACGCCACCAGAGCGTCAACTAATAGGGTTTTCGTTTAAAGAATCAAACGGTAAAGAGACTGGATAAATATCCTATCTTCGATTTAATCAGTGTAAGACCACCCCACCGGTTTTAGTAACAGGCATATTTCAGATGTAACAAAGGATACGTTATACAGCTTCACTGCCTCTTCTCGTAGAAAGTGATTGAGCAGGAAGTATAGGCCTACTGTTAAATCCATTGCGAGAGGACATAGTCAACCCAATCGTAGATTTGGTTCGATATTTGCAGCGAGTGAGTCGAGTGGTGAGTGATTAAAAGGAAGCTATTTCCGTCATGAAGAACGAACGCTGTGCTGGTAGTCGATTTTGACGCAGGTAGGGATACTGTTTCAAAGGTATGAGATTCATATTTTCTGTTGGAATTTGAGGGCTGTCAGAAGAAAATAGCATGACAGAATTTAGATCTCCATTAATGAGAATAATGATCTAGATTCTCAGAGGTGTATAGCGCCAGGTAATTCGCTTCTGATCATCCTTCATCTCTTTCTGCTGCTATTGCTCCTTCTCCTCCGTCGCATCCTACTGCCTCTATTGCTGCTGCTCTTCCTCAATCTTCTTATGATACTACTGCTGCTGATGATGATGTTACTTCTCCTATTACTCCTCCTCCTTTTAATCTTTCTCTTTTTCCTCCTCCTCTTCCTTCTCCTCCTTTTTCTCATCCTCCCTTTCCTCCTCCAATTCTTATATCACCTTTGGATTCAAGCAAGCCCAGATTTGTAATATAACCCTAGACATCAGATCGCTATATAACCAAAACCAAAATTATTTATTGATCACCTCGAGATCCATACACACTCTGCAGAAATCACTTTCCCCTTGTTGGGCTACCCTCCAGACTTAACTGAAACGTGGTTTAACTCAAACACAATCCATGCACAATAAAGACTGAATCTCCGTTCGTCATTAGCATCGTCATTTCTAAAGGTCGACAACTGGCACGAGCACCATAGGTAGAGCAGGTACATATATGAATTTATAATTTCATGTTCTCGATTTGACTTCTGCAATTCCTTTCTCGTTGGTCTCCCAAAAGTCCGTCTCTCTCCATTTCAGTCAGAACTTAAGACAGCAGCAAGATTGATAGCTTGCTTTCCCCTTTTCTCTCTCATCTCTCTACCATTATGCTTGCGCTACCTTATGCTAAACGTCGCTGGCTTCCTCTCCATGCTCGCATACAATTTAAAATTCTCATTCTAAACATCAAGGCTCAGCTAGGTCTTACTCCGAACACCTGATTGACGTAATACTTCGGCCTCATTCAGTTTTCTCTCCCCGTCCACTTCGTTCGTTCAATAGACTTGGCTAGCCCTCTTGGTTCCTCGAACTAGCACAACTATTGCTCAGTCTCGGTCATATTTTTCAATTGGTTCATCTCTGTGGAATGCCCTTTCTCGATCTATTCGCTCGATAATTTATCTGTCGTCCTCTTTTGCTTTTCTCAAAACCTACTTCTTCTCACGGGGTCTTGCGCACTAGAAGCGCTTATGAGCGGTTCACCCTTCTTGAGGTGCTTTATAAATAATTTAAAACGAAACAAATACTATATTAACGCTCTATAAAAGTTTAAATACAATACATACAATACAATATGGAGGGGTAACATTTCTGACTCGGTAGAATTCCACCGTCTCAACTCCTTTTCCATTCTGTCTTCCATCCTTTGCAATAGCAGAATCGTTCTCTGGTTTCTTCTATAGATAGTTTCTACCCATCGCCCCTCGCTCTGTCTCTGGCTCTCTCTGCTTGTCTTTGTCTGTCTGTCTGTTTCTGTATCTGTCTGTCTGTCTATCTGTCTGTCTCTCTTCCTTTCTCTTCAATCACTCCATCCTGAAACCACGATCGATTCAGCTCCAGAGACTTCCTTCTCTACTCATGACTCCCTTCTATCGCTACCTCCACCATCATTGTCCTTCTTCCAACCACTGTTCTCTCTAATACAGTGGCGATGGCGCGCGCAAGAAATGTGCGTGACAATTTTTTTAAATGGTTAACACTTTTGTCCGCAGGTCTGAACTGAATACGATGATAGTTAAATTCAGATCCCCGTTGTATTGCCAAAGCCAGTGACCATCCATCCGTGGACTGCATGGAAGTTCTGGAACAGTCACTGAAGTCGCGGTTGGTTTGGTAAGATCGTAAGAAATTGGGAATTCTTGAGCACCAACGTTCACAAGATATCGATGGAACACAACCGCACTTGCTTATGCCTTCGCACGGACAGTTCTTAGGACACCTACTGAAACTGGGGCTTCTGGAAACGCCTTTGGAGACTGGTGGTTCTAAGCCAGCTACAGTATATAGCAAGAGCACATAGTTCAGAAGCCTTTCCTTAGTGAAAGTATTGTAATTGATGGTGCTCAGAGTGTAACGGTCAGGCTATAGCACCACCTATTCCTTTGTGAACTTGCATAATTATATAAGCGGATACAAACCTAAACATGTCTAAAATTATATAAGAGCCTGCTTAATATATTATTATAGTCAACACACGCTTCTCTTGTATGGTGAACTTGTTTCTAGTCATAATTTTGCTGCATCAAACTGCCAAACCAAATATACAATGTACTCAACGTACGTTGATTAATTAAATTGGAAAACTAAACTACTAGACGGACCATGGAACAGTGAGTGGCGATCAATCTGATCAACTTACAACGCGAGATAACGCCATGCAGTTTAACAGGGCCAGTCCCAAGCCTGAATAATGTAGAAGAGCGACGCTAACGATCTCTGTCATCACACAGGTCGTTTAACTGCAACTAACTAATGAGTCGCGTTAAGTCAGTCGCTAAGTCGCCTTGCGTAGAGATCTAAGCCTGTTTAGTCAATCAATCAATTAATCAATCAATCAATCAATCAACAACCAACCATAGGCTCTTCACTAGTAGAACCCCTACACACACAAAAGAACGCCAGACAAAAAAGCCCCGACAAAAGAGCGAACGATAAATGAGCGCCCGACATAAGGGCGCCTAACAAGTATCCAATAAAGCGGGATTTATTTGCCTTAGTAGCTGGATAGATGGAAAAATTCTGTCTAACTAGAAGCTGGATTGGTGTACGGAATGTCGTTTAAACCGACGGGAATGACAAAAAGCTTTCAGCCCACATATGCCCAAATAGAAGTTGGAATGATTGAAAGATTTCTACTCATATAAGAAGCTGGATTGATGATAGCAATTTGGTATAGCTAGAAGCTGGATTGATGAGAAGCGTGAGTAGGAGCGGGAGCGATTATATGTTTCTGCAAAAATTTAGGCAAGGATCAAGACGAGACTTTAACTAGAGGATTTTTTGATGAAAAGCTATATGTTTAACTGGAAGCTGGATTGGTTATAGAATTCGGTCTCACTTGAGGCTAGACTGATGCTTACCCGTTTTCTTAAAAGACATTGTTTTCATCAATCAAGTTCAAGTCTTACATAAATAATTCAAGCTCGATCCAGATTCTAGTTAACAAGTACCGTTTTCATCGATTCAGCTTCTATTTTAACATAACTACTTTCGTCAGTTCTGCTCCTGTTTAGACGAAGTGTGTGTGGTAGACGAAATGTCTGTAAACGAATTGTCGTGGAACCCACAAGAGTGCCGATCAAACACGTTGGATACATTTTCAGCGCTCTTGTGTCGGACACCGTCCATTACTGTCCATGGTCCATGTACATTTTAGGCATCTCTTGCTGGTCAGGTTATATCACCAACTATTCCTTTATGAACTTTCATAGTAAAATAAGGGTCGACAAACCTGATGTAGCTCAGCCACTGCGTCCGATTCCTTTCCGAATTGAATATATCGAAGCGTAGGAGGTCTCGATTTACAGTTTCCTCTAGAAAGTTTTGACATAGTTCACTGAAACGCGTATTGTATGACTTCGCACGAACGGTTCTTAGACACCTACTGATACTGGGGCTACCGAAACCACCTTAGGAGACTGATGGTTCTAAGCCAGCTCCAGTATATTGCAAGATGTACGTAGTTCAGAAGCCAATGTGCTCACTCCTTAGTGAAGGTCTGGAATAGATGGACCTCAGCATGTAGGTTACTGGTCAGCCTATAGCACTACCTATCCTTTGTGAACTTATATAATAATATAAGCATATACAAACCTCGACATGTATACAATTACATAAAATTACAGCCAACACACGCTTCTCTTGTATGGTGAACTTGTTTCTAGTCATAATTTTGCTGCATCTAACTGCCAAACCAAATATGCAATGTACTCAACGTTTGATTAATTAAATTGGAAAACTAAACTACTAGTCGGACCGTGGAACAGTGAGTGGCGGTCAATCTGATCATCTTACAAGGTTGGGAACTCCATAGTGAGGCATGAACCGATTTAATGATTGCAATAAAACCGATTAGCATCTACCAATAGTGTGACCGCAGTGACGCAGAAAACTGTTGTCTGGTGTCAATTTAGAGCCTCGGTATCCTGCATACAGATCTATTATATAATGAGCGCCTTGAATGGCTGCAGACAGTTAATTTCGCCTCTTGTAATAACACCATCATTCGTTCATGGTGTATATATGCAAGCATAGAGTGTTTTCTCAGTATGAAATTAAGGGATGGTATTAGATATTTTAAATTGTACATCCTCAAATAAGTCGCGTTTAAAAAGCGCACTGCTTGCAGTTTAACATTGCCTGTCCCAAGCCTGGATAATGAAGGAGGGCGATGCTAACGATGACTAATCTCTGTCATCCCATATCGTCGTTAAGCCGCAACTAACTAACAAGTCGCATTAAGTCAGTCGCTAAGTCGCCTTGCGTAGAGATTCATGCCTATTCGATCAATCAATCAACAACCATGGTTTCATCGCAGGTATCTGATGCCTTTCTGACCACATCTCTCCACATATCTCTGTTCATTGCAGCGTGGCTCAACACTTGAGGACTTGATCCATCCCATTCGTCAATCTCATCTGTCCATTTCCTATTCCTTCACAGGCCTATTGCCCTGCTTTATCATCAGACGCGGCCACACCCATACCAATCAGATTTTGCTATAAAACTTACCTGCAAATCACCGCGCGCATTGTTATTCGATCCAATTTCATTGCGCAGATCTTCGGAATATTTATTGACCCGACTAACGCTTGGTTTTGGTGCGCCATCGGTTCATTCCTTATGCATAGGACATTGGCGAGATAGAAATAACTGAACAACAATAGCTTATCCTAACAAGTGTTCTATAACGTAAAGGACGCCTTGTAATCACATTGCGATTTTTTGGTTTGAAATTTAATAGAATTATTATTATTATTATTATCATTATCGTTATTATTATTATTATTATTATTATTATTATTATTATTAATTATCATTATCATTATTATCTTTATTATTATTGCTATTATTATTATTATTATTAGTGTTTTTATTATTATTTTTTGCCCTGAGGTACTTCATTCCCCAAGGACTTAGAGATTATTAATATAGAGATTTTATTGTCAGGATGGTCAGGCCTCGTCTTCTGGGGTCAACGGAAAGGTGCCCATAAAAGCGACTAGGTTGAAGCGTTGGATGCAAACACAAATGCGCTAAAAATAAAGGTCGTCTCACGTCTGTCTCCACCTACAAAAGAAATCCGGCTACCGACATCGCAGATGAAATCCAACGCCGAGGGCTTGAACCGGCCCGGCCCATTGTCTCAACAGCGAGCGGTTGGAAATCATAGGAGGCAGGCAGTCCACCATATTTTAGAGTTTTGCAGTCTGCCGCCTGAACCGACGCAGGTCCTTTCTCCCCAGTCTGGGTTATGTAAGAGGCAGCACAGGTATGAACAATTGTAGCATCCCATGACAGGTACTTCCCCTCGACCAAGGGATGAGCGTGGCTGCGTCGGGCCTCTTCCCATTAGATCTAAATAGGCCGACCGGTTCCCTCCGAGCCCACCACCTCTCCACAGTGGCATCTGTGATGCGGAGTCCACCATCTCTTATAGGAAGTGAGGCCTGCAACCACTGAATGTCGTTCAGACTGCAATTGACAATTGCTTCCAGGTCAAGCCTCTGCAGTCCGTCTAGTGTCCCCAATGCAGGGTGGTCAAAACATGGAGAGCACCCGAGGAGGTAGCTGAGCCTAGAGGCTCCAAAGGACGACTCCAAAGGACGAACGCAGAAGGAGCAGGGCGTTGTGTGAAGGCAAACGCCTAAATCTGAACACCGCCCTCCGATGCACATCACATTGGCCGTCCAGGGCGGCGTCCAGAGCCTCATCCCGAAACAAGGGGACTCCCAAAAGGTTCAACGTGGTCGCATTCACCCTAGTGTAGCTGGATAGTGGGCAGGCATATTGATGCGGACGACGCCTCTGGCATGAAGATTTCGCATTTATGGGGATTAAGATGAAGGCCCATCTGTGTTCCCAAATCGGCCACTACCGACACAGCGTAATTATTTATGAATCGGAAACGTGGACAATAAAAGACAAATACAAAAAAGGATTTGAAGCATTAAATATGTGAATTTGGCGCTGAATTGAGAAAGTTAGTTGGACAGAACACTGAACTAACGAAAAGGTGCTACAAATGTTAGAAGAGAAAATATAACTAAGTAAGACAATAAAAGAACGACAAAGGAGATGGATTGGATACATACTATGAGACGATTCCCTTCTACGAAACATCACAGAAGGAAAAATGAAGGAAAATGACAAGTGGAAAACCGAGGACAATGATCTTGAACTAGATGGTGGAAGGTGGCGGCTACAAGAAGATGGAGGCGATGGGGAGACCCACAACAGAAGAAGTGGCGACATTGGACGTATGCGAACCTACCGAAAGGCTGAAAACTAAAGATACATGGAGTAATGGATAACATACTGGGGTGCAGAGCTGGGGAAATGACTTCAAGACCCGTATCCTCGTAATATTGAGTACCAGGGTAGTCTTTCCTTCGCTTGACGGAGTTGGCTAAATTCGATTCATAACCTAATGATGCCAGATGATCATGGTTCCCCTATGCTTGTGGTACCCTAGTCTCCCCTAATGGGCGCACTGCGTGACTGCCGACGGTTAAATTCGACTCCCATAATAACTTGTCATCGTTCGCCCATACTGTATATTTAATCATACAGTGGTTTGTCAATTTGCAACAAAACGAAAATAAATATATAACAGTGATACCAGTTGAAGGTTCTATCGTTCTATAGCAAACTACTGCGTTCTAACTTGATAAATTATCTTGCCACAATAAGAACATCTGAATGATAAACTAACAACACAACATAATTTTCTCATAGCTGTCTTTCACTACAAGGAAATCACCGCTTCACAGACAGAATCTGAATTTGTATCTCAGAAGCTGTTTGCAAACACTAAACATAGACTTAAGCGTATATTATGCGTACAACTAAACAGCATCATCTGGGTCAGGCCCGTCGAGAACAAAGTCGGGGCCCGGTGCAACTAGTTTTTGAGTATGAACAAAAGCCTGATTGACAGTATACAATGTAGGCCTACTAGAAAATGTTGCAAAATAACACGCACTAAACTTACATCATACATGATATATCACTCACTTATCAAAGTTTTCATCGATTCACTGTCACTCAGGCTGAATGATAATGAAAATAAATATTTTTTTTGTAATTCCTTATTTCAAGGGGAAAAAGCTGTGAAATAGTGAAAACCTACAAACATACAAGAACTGCAGTTGTTGAAACAGTTTTACTTGTGAAGTCTGCAAGGGATGAGTTCATCCGATTTTTGATTCCGTAATAACTAGACTTTAAAATGTTTTGGTGTAGTATCAAGTCTTTGCAACAAATTTGAATATTTTTTGGAAGTTTCTCAAAGAAGATTATGGCTGCAGGGTCATTTGTGAAAACTTTTGTGAAAGTTACTCTGCCGACATTTGCAAGGATTTAATAGACGATGTTGACTCACTAAAACGAATTTATCAAGAGAATATCGGCCAAAAAATTATTCAACCTTTTCAGTTGTTGAAGATGACTAAATTTTGATTCAGCCATTGTTTATATTGCGAGTAAAAAGGCCAGAAAGGCCCCCTTATGAATTAATTTAGAATATTAAAGTATAAATCTGTTTAATAAAACCAAATGTGATTTGTTAATGAATACAAAAGGTTTACAAATAATCAAAGGATGGGGTCTCTTATTTATTTGTTCTGGGTTGGGGCCTCTTATTTATTTAGTTCGGAGTGGGGCCAGGGTCATATGTCCCCTTTACCCCTCTCAGTGGACCTGGTCTGGGTTAAAATGACCCGCATCGGGTCTCAATATATTGGAGCTTAGGCCAAATATATTTCCTCTTTTATGGGTTCATTGTTCCTTGTTGCGATCGTTCTTAAAATACGGTGTCGCTTTAACATCGTTTATCAGCATCATGACGCGCAATATCTTCTCCGTTATTGCCACCATAGTCGCGTCTCCGTAACCATAATAATGTAAATCATAGTTCTACTGCAACCTCTGTCATTAGCTGGAAATTCAAAGTCACATGGTCAACAGGTTGAAATGAATGCCAGGCAAATGACCGCAGCTAGGCTATGGTGACTACAACGGGTGTGCTTCTCGTGACCCAGCTCCTTAGTTTCTTCTTCACTGGGCCGAGTCTCGTTGCGTAGATGAAAGGGTTGAGACAGATGTTGAGGAAGATGAGAAACACAGAGAAACTGTAGAACGTATCGTTGTTCGGAACGTTGTACTGAACGATGAACAACAGGAACCAGATCTGACTCGATAACCAACAGACGACGAAGACGACTGAAATGATGATTATGGCAGAGATGATGTTCATCTGAGCACGATGAGCGTTCGTCTAAAGGACCGTCGACATGTCCTCATAGGTGTAGTTTCCCTGAAAAACTCGACTCATCCTTTTGACCACGAGCAGAACGGATCCGTAAAAAAGACGAGCAGCGCCAGAGGAATGAAGAACGACTGTAGAATCATGTAGACACTGTACGCCAATTCTGAAGCCTGGCTTGGCCAGAAGTAGAACTTGAAGCAGACGTCGTCTACAGCAGCCGACGTACAGAATCCTGACATGTTAGTTACCAATCCCTCGACCCACGGAAGAACTCCAAGTGCCACGATCAGCCACCGTTTCACCTGCGTTTTATGGAGCATTGGATGAACGATGAGGAAGTATCGCTCCGCGGCGATCAGAACCAGATTCACGATCGATCCGCTTAACCCGACGTAGGTGAGCAACTCTGCGTCGAAGGCAAAGCAGAGGAACCAACCAAAAGTTCCGACAAACTGAAGGGAAAAGAGCTTCACTGTGTAAGTGACGGATAGGAAAGCAGACGAGTAAAGATCGAGAACCACCTGGTTGATCATGAATATGTTGAACGTCTGTTTTACACGGTCCTTCGATAGCAGCGCTGCCAAAACGACTCCGTTTGTAGCCACTCCTATGATTCCGGTCAGGATGGTGCAACATTTGAAGACCTATGAGCCGGAGTAGTTGCTCTCTTTCACAAGCGACTCGGTCGTCGATTGATTGCCCATCACCGTGTTTTCTTCAGTTTCTAATAAGCAGCGAGAAATATATTCGTTTACGATATTAGATCCCTACGATAAAAAATATTATAGCGTAAGAGTTTACGAAGTATAGACTTACGTTACCGCTGCAATGTAACAAAGAGCCAAAATAATAAAAATCAGTAGGCTATACATACAAATAAAAGATTAGGCCCACTGTATTTCATTTATTCAGACAAATCTGCCCAAAGGCATTTAGAATCTGCTATGTATGAATGTTTGAGGTGGCTATGATTCATTCACTTACCTCAGTTCATTCTCGAAGACAAACTTCTAGACTAAATAACCTATTAAATGTTTCTCAAGCAAGCAACGCAGTGTCGATGCTGAAGAGATACTCTGAGTCTCCTCTTTAAAGTGAAGCAGGATCGCGCGAGTGGCTCTCTTTTTTTGGAATCAGAAGACAGACGTAACCAGTATTTTATTGATTGCTGATTGGTGGGTTACTGAGCCGTTGACAGTTTCGCCACCAGTGCGTCAACTAACGTTTGCGTATAATTATCAAACGTCAAAGAGACTGGATAAATATTCTATCTTCGATTTATTCAGAGTAAGACCACCCCACCGTTTTTAGTAACATGCCTATTTCAGAAGTAAGAAACGATCTGTTGTGCAGCTTCACGGCCGCTTCTCGTAGAAAGTGATGGAGCAGGAAGTATAGGCTACTGTTCGCTCCATTGTGAGAGGACATAGCTAACATAATCGTAGATTTGAACCCATACATTTGGTTCTGTATTCGCAGCGAGTGAGTCGAACGGTGAGTGATTAAAAGGAGGCGGTTTTCGTCATAATGGACAACTGTTGCATTGGAAGTCGACTTTGACACAGGTAGGAATACAATTTCCAAGGTGTGAGATGTATTGTTCCTGTTGGGATTTTTGGGCTGTCAGAAGAAAATAGTATAACAGCGTGTAGATCTCCATTAATGATAATAATGATATTGAATTCCATAGGTGCATAGTGCCAGGTAACTCGCTTCTCATCATCCTTCAACTCTTTCTGCTGCTATTGCACCTTCTCCTCCGTCGCATCCTTCTGCCTCTTCTGCTGCTGCTCTTCCTCCATTTTATGCTACTACTGCTGCCGATACTGCTACGCATTTTTCTTCCCTCTCCTTTACCTCCTCGTCCTTTTTCTCCTCCACTTCATATATCACCTCTGGTTTCAAACGAAAGGCAGATTTATGATTTGACTATAAACATCTATCGCTATTTATTTTACCATCATAAACTTTTGCCATGTCGAGCTCGATACATACTCTGCAGAGATCAAAGATTTGACACTTTCTTTTTGGACCTTCCACACTTAACTGAACCGTGATTTAACTCAAACTCAACTTTTGCATAATACCTAGACTGCATCCTTTTTCGTCTTCATCCGTATAGTGCCGTCGTCCGTAAACGTCGACAACTTACACGAATACGACAAGTAGAATTTTTCTGACTCGGGAGCCTTCCAACGTCCCCAACTCATCTTCCAGCTCAGTTCTATTTTTCATCCACTGCAATAGCTGAGTCCTTGGCTTTCTTCTCTGAAAATTCACTGCCCTTCGTCATTTCTCTGTCTTTATGTCTGTCTCATTCTGTCTGTCTCTCTCTCTGTATCTCTGTCTGTATTTATGTCTGTCTGTTTGACTCTCTCTTTCTTTCTATCTCTCTCTATCTATCTTTCTATCTATCTATCTATTTATCTATCTATCTATCTCTCTATCTATCTCTCTATCTATTTATCTTTCTCTCTGTCTGTCTGTGTGTCTATCTATCTATCTATCTATCTATCTATCTATCTATCTATCTATCTATCTATCTATCTATCTATCTATCTATCTATCCATCCATCTATCATTACTATCTCTTTATCTATTTATTTATATATCTATCTATCTATCCATTTCTCTCTTTCTTTTCAATCACTTCTCTCCGTAACCACTTTTGATTCACCTCTTGGAAATCTAAACTACTAGACGGACCGTGGTGGTGCAGTCGTAAGAAATTAGGTATTCTGAAATTTCTTGAGCAAAAATGGTATCGAGATTTAAGCAATGACGCTTCTTAAGCACCTCCTGAAATTTCATGGGCACCTACTGAAACTGTGGCATCTGGAATCGCCTTAGGAGACTAACGGTTCCAAGTCAACTACATTAGCAAGATGCACGTATATGTAGTTCCGAAGCCAACGTCAAAATGATTTGGATCTCTTAAATATTTTGCAAGAGTACACATGACTCACACAACATTTATATATACAGGGCTTAAATTGTGCCTGGACGGTCATGGACGGCGTCCAGGCACTTATTTTCGAGGCTGGACGCCGTCCTGCCACTTATTTGACCAGCATAGCCTGCATGCCGTCCATGATCGTCCATGCAGCAGTGCAATTCCTCTATATGCGTACGTTATTATCAAAAGGAAATTAGGAGGGGAAAATATTTCGCGCTTCGCGCGTTTACAAAGTTTATTTTTGCAACTTTCAAAACGATGCCGGCGCCGCTGGCCCCTTGTCGACAATTTCACCACGAAAGCAATTCTCCGTAGACCTACCCTTTCAATTAGACAAAATAGCAAGAACCATGTTTTTTTCAATTTAACTTCTACTTAGGCAAATATTCTTTTCAATGATCCAAGTTTTATTTCAGTAGCCATTATGCTCAAAATACATAATTTTATTAAAAACTCACATTCATTTAAACAAGTTTCACTTAATTAGCAGGAGGCCAAGTTGTTACCACAACTAAACAAACTAACTATGATTATGATAGTCTTTCATCCCGATGAATGCATAAGATTGTAATCATTATAGGCTGCATAATTTCTCCGTTTTTCTTCGTTCTACTATTATAATTTGAAATATTTTGTAGTTATAATTAAATATTTTGATAATTATAAGAATATTTGCACTACAATCTGGACATCTGATTTGATTTTGGGAGGTGTCAGGGCCTTGTGACGTGACGTCATATTTGAGGGGTAATGGCATTTGTGACGAAGGGAGAGGGTCAAAAATCGTCCAAAATTGCGTTACGTCATTTATGGATGGCTCCCCTAGCGTAAAGGCACTTCTTTTTTACACTTTAAGCACTATATATATATGTATTGTTATATTACATTATTTAACGCACGTTCGACATACAATTTTCAGAGTTATATATTACTCTGAAAATTGTAAGTCGAATGTGCGGTAAATGACCTGACAGTGTACTGTACACTGCGGCGCGCAAGGCATGTTTTTGGCTCGTTTGTGGATGTGTGCTGAATGCACAAAAGTTTTGGATTAGCAGGAGGAGAACGTCCCGTCTGCTACACAGGACCACAGATGATGTTTTGTCCGTCAGTGATTAGGGGTGGAATGACGGCCACGGGTCTCACAACTTTTCACAAGCCTTCCATTTTCGCGAAATGGTACCAAACTGAACACACCGTAGGCTACTGTACTACAATCATTTTCGAGCAATACGCGAGGTCAGCGTTCGAGAGACAACAGCAGTGTTATGCAACGAAAGTTATTTGTTGACAATGATCTTGGAAGTTTTTGAGCAGTATGGTCCAAGCTGTGACGACGAAGTTGCTGGACTATAAACTTCTGTCACACATAAAGCCGAATTATCCACGAACCCTTTTCGGGTCTCTCTCCCATTGCGAACTTTTTGAGTATCTTGTCTCTCCGCGTTTATAAAGATCCTAAGTCAAAGAACGTTGATTAGATCAGATGTCGCCTCCAACGCGCGCGATGAGCAATAAAAGTTAGGCCACTTCAGCCGCTGAATCAGTCTGTGCCATAATATAGATTCAGTGTTGTCATTAAGCAGAACGAAAATACTATACGCTAATAGCCTACGTCTGTAAGACCTAGGTAGCAATACTGTGTTATTCTACTATATAGGACAACTATTTTGCTTACGGTGATATTATAATGAACAAACTGTATCGCATGGCCGTTTTTCTTTCGGGAAACTGGTTCTCTTCAATCTTTTTTACTATACAATGACAACCATGGGCCGCGGACCAAAGCAAAATTTTTAGCAATACCCTTCATTTGACTTGTGTAGATGCAAGGACAAAATTATCATACAAAATATGAAGTCCTAATGGGAAGTTCCCATATTACGCTCAAGGGGTAGGTGGGTGGGTTCCTATTTTGTTAGCGTTATACTGTGGAGGGTGAGGGTAGGTTGAATGTTTGGTTATATAACAAACTTTTTCAGCTTATGCTTTTTACCTGTTTGCCTGCCAATTGGAAATTCCATGTACCACTGACCTTTTTTGTTTAATCGAAGTTCACAATACGTAGTGAACCAAAACTAGCACCACCAGCTGTCACTTGGTGAATTGATTTATTATTTATAAATCCACTTTTAACGATTTCCTTATTACAATTTTAGCAACTTCCTGTGCATAGCTTTACTCATTTTGCACTGACTTTCGAATAAGTGCAACATGTGTGCAGAATAGTAAACATCATGCAATGGTGGTTTCAATGCTAACGAAAGTTATTTATGCTGTGATTAATTTATGATTTAATTTTTTAAGAAAAAAATGCATCTTTCTACTAGACAGATAAAAATAACAGGATTGCTTTTTTATATGCAACAAAGTTTCTCTCGCTAAGAAAAACTAGCTTAAAACACGATCGAACGAACTCTTGCTTGAAGCATCCAATTTAAATGTGAACGAAATTTACCATAAACGCAAAACGCGAATGATGCACTTAGATTGGACCTTGCTCAATGGGAGAGCAGGGAGAGCGTTTGGGCGAGGTTAGCTCCAGAACCCCAATGCCTCAGTATGAAATTAAACAATTATAAGGACCTACTATTAGATTTTATAAATTATACATCTTAAAATTAGTCGCGTCTAAGCACCGTAACTGCTTGCAGCCCAGCAGTGCCAGTCCCAAGAATAGATGAAGAAGAAGGGCGACGACAATGATCACTGTCATCACTTAATGTCGTTAAATCACAGCAACTAACTAACAAGTCGCGGTTTGTCAGTCGCTAACTCGACTTGCGTATTCAATCAATCAATTAATCAATCAATCAGTCACTTCAATCAACAACCATAGGCTCAGCGCTCTGTCCATTGAAGTGTGACTCCACTCTTCAGGACTTGTGCCGCCCCGTTCTTCAATCTCAAATTGTTTTAATGATCACCCAGAGCATTATGCACATTCTTCAGAAATTAAAGATTCGACACTTTTCCATTGTTCCCTCCAGACTTCCCTGAAACGTGGTTTTTAAGTCAAACACAACTCATGCACAACAACAATACTGTTTCCATTTTCGTCCTAATTTCTAAAAGTCGACAACGGCAGGAGAAGCACAGGTAGAGGTATCATTTTTCCTCCCACCGTCCCCAACTCATCCTTCAGCCCAGTTATAAACTCATTTGTATCCTATGAATCGTTCTGCTCTACACTACTTCTCTCCTCTCTCTCTCTCTCTCGCTCTCTCGCTCTTTCACTCTCAATTTCGATCCTCTTCTCCTTCTCTCTTTCGCTGTCTCTGCGTAGTCTTCTTTGAAAATTTATTTCCCTTTTGCTCTCTCTTTTTCATACTCCCTCTCCCTCTTCCTCTCCCATCTTCCTCTTTCTTTCGCGCTTCCATTACTCTTTTCCGAAACCACGATCGAACGTGCTCGCTCCTCAGAGGTAGTCTTGGAATAGATTGAGTTTCACTTACTTGTACTGGTCAGACTATAGCACCACCTATAAAATGCTCCCTCACGCAATTCCATAATTATTTTAAAATATAACGTCGTAGGAAAATGAAGAGAAAAAGAAACGAGAAAAACCGAGAACAATGATGTTGGACTGGATTGTAGAAGGGTCGGCTACAAGTGTATGGAGAGGGAGGCCCAGGACAGAAGAAGTGGCGTCACTGGACGTATACGAACATACCGAAAAGGCTGAAAACTAAAATGGAATGGAATAATGGATAACATACTCGGACGTTGAGCTGAGGAACCGAGTTCGAGACCCGTATCTCCTGTGAAATTGACTAGGGCTAGTGTTTAATTCGCTTGGCGGCGTTGGTTAAATTCTATTAATAGCGTAATGGGCGCGCTGCGTGGCTTCCGATGGTTAAATTCGACTCCTGTAATAACTTGTCTTCATTCGTTGACACTGTATTTTTGCTCATGCTGCGGTTTGTCAGTTTGCAACTAAACGAACATATTTATGCACAAATGTATACACTCATATATATATCTGCATTATATAAAATATAACACGGACAGCACTTGGTCACTTGGTCTGTAGCAAGCTGTTGCTTTCTAGCGTTGTCGCTTGATAAATTATCTTGCCACAATAAAAAAGTCTGAATGATAAACTACCTGTCTAACATTATTGTCTCATAGTTGTCTCTCACTATATATAAAACACCGCTTCACATACATCATCTGAATTTGTATCTCAGAAGTTGTATACATAGACTTAAGCGTATATTATGCGTACATCTAAACATATCTTCTAGGTCAAAATCACAAGCTTTAGGTCTCAATGTATTTGCATTTAGGAAAAATATCTCACATGTTCCACAGAGTCACTGTTTCTTGTTGCAATCGTTCATAAAGTGTGTCGCTATAACGTCGTATATGCCTGCCTCATCATGAACAGTGATACCAGTTTCTTCACCATAGTCGCTTCCAATACGTTACCAAATAATAATATCAATCATTGTTTTATTGTAGCCTCTGTCATTAGCTGGAAAATCTAAGTCATGCCGGTTGAAATGAGTGCCAGGCAAATGACCGCAGCTAGGCTATGGTGACAAGAGTTTGTGTCCTTCTGGAGACCCAGCTCCTTAGTTTCTTTTTCACTGGTCTGAGTCTTGTTGCGTAGATGAAAGGGTTGAAACAGATGTTGAGGAAGACGAGAAACGCCGAGACACTGTAGAACGTATCGTTGTTCGGAACGCTGTACTGAACGACGAGAAATAGGTACCAGATCTGACCTGGAAACCAACAGACGACGAAGACGATTGAAATGATGATCATGGTCGATATGATGTTCATCTGAGCACGATGAGCGTTCGTCTGAAGGACCGTCGGAAAGTCCTCGTTGGTATAGTTTTCATGAATGACTCGACTCCTCCGTCTGACAACGAGCAGAACGGATCCGTAAAAGAAGACGAGCAACGCCAGAGGAATGAAGAACGTCAGTAGAATAAAGCAGACGCTGTAAGCCAACTGAGAGTTCTCGCTTGGCCAGAAGTACACTTTCAAACAAACGCCATCTACGGCAGCGGAAGTCCAGAAGCCTGGCATGTTGGTTGCCACTCCCTCAATCCAGGGAAGAACTATAAGTGCGACGATTAGCCACCGTTTCACCTGAGTCCTATGAAGAATTGGATGGACGATAAGGAAGTATCGCTCCGCTGCGATCAGGACCATACTCACGGCCGATCCAATCACACCGACGTAGGTTAGAAATTCACCGTCGAAGACTGTGCAGAGAAACAAACCGAAAGTTCCGACAAACTGAGAGGTGGCGACCTTCACTGTGTAAGTAACGGACATGAGAGCAGACGAGTAGAGATCCAGAGCCACCTGATTGATGATGAATAGGTTTACAGTCTGTTTGACACGGTCCTTTGAGAGCAGTGCTGCCAAGACGACTCCGTTGGTGACCACTCCTAAGATTCCAGTCAGGATGGCGCAACATTTGAAGATCAACGACGTGGAGTAGTTGCTCTCTATCAAAAGCGACTTGGTCGTCGACTGACTGTCCATCAGATAGGTTTGTACAGTATCTACTAAGCAACGAAAAAAGTGTATATATTCGATTACGAAACAAGATCCTTACGATAAATTCATAGTAAGAGTTGGCGACGTATAGACTTAACTTACTGTTATATCGGCACAATGAGCCCAGACGATGGAGGATAAAGCGAAGTAATAATGCTTAAATTACTGCAACTCAAAGATTAGTTCACTTATTTAGGAAAATCTGCCAAGAGACATTTAGAATCTGTTATGTATAAATGTTTGATGTGGCCATGATTCGATCATTTACTTCCGTTCATTCTCGAAGATTAGTTTCTAGACTAAATAATGAATTAAATGTTTCTCTAGCAAACAACGCGGTGTCTATGCTGAAGAGATAGTCTGAGTCTCCTCTTTAAAGTGATGCAGGATCGCGTGAGTGGCTCTATATATGGAATCAGAAGACGTATGTAACCAATATTGGATTGAATGCTGGTTGGTAAGTTGCACAGAAGTTGACAGCTATGCCACCAGAGCGTCAACTCACAGGGTTGCTGTTAACGAATCAAACCTCACCGTTTTAGTAATAGGCATATTTCAGATGTAACAAAGGATCCGTTGTACAGCTTCACGGCCGCTTCTCGTAGAACGTGATGGAGCAGGAAGTAGGCCTACTGTTCGCTCCAAGACAGATGTAACCAGTATTGGATTGACCGCTGATTGGTGGCTTACTGAACCGTTGACAGCTTCGCCACCAGAGCGTCAACTAACGTTTGCGTATAATTATCAAACGTTAAAGAGACTGGATAAATATTCTATCTTCGATTTAATCAGTGCACGACTACCCCACCGTTTTTAGTAACATGCCTATTTCAGAAGTAAGAAACGATCTGTTGTGCAGCTTCACGGCCGCTTCTCGTAGAAAGTGATGGAGCAGGAAGTAGGCCTACTGTTCGCTCCATTGTGAGAGGACATAGTTAACGTAATCGTAGATTTGAACGCATACATTTGGTTCTGTATTCGCAGCGAGTGAGTCGAACGGTGAGTGATTAAAGGGAGGCAGTTTCCGTCATAATGGACAACTGTTGCATTAGAAGTCGACTTTGACACAGGTAGGAATACAATTTCCAAGGTGTGAGATGTATTGTTCCTGTTGGGATTTGAAGGCTGTCAGAAGAAAATAGCATAACAGCGTGAAGATCTCCATTAACGAGACTAATGATATTGAATTCCATAGGTGCATAGTGCCAGGTAACTCGCTTCTCATCATCCTTCAGCTCTTTCTGCTGCTATTGCACCTTATCCTCCGTCGCATCCTTCTGCCTCTTCTGCTGCTGCTCTTCCTCCATTTTATGATTCTACTGCTGATACTGCTACGTCTTCTTCCTCCTTCTTCTCTACCTCCTCGTCCTTTTCCTCCTCCTCTTTATATATCACCTCTGGTTTCAAACGAAAGGCAGATTTATGATATGACTATAAACATCTATCTCTATTTATTTTACCATAATGAACTTTTATCACGTCGAGTTCGATACCTACTCTTCAGAAATAAAAAATTTGACATGTTCTCCTTGGACTTTCCAGATTGAACTGAAACGTGATTTAACTCAAACTCAACTTTTGCACAATACCTAGACTGCATCCTTTTTCGTCTTCATCCGTATCGTGCCGTCGTCCGTAAACGTCGACAACATACACGAATACGACAGGTAGAACTTTTCTGACTCGGGAGTCTTCCAACGTCCCCAACTCATCTTCAAGCTCAGTTCCATCCTTCATCCACTGCAATAGCTGAGTCCTTCTTGGCTTTCTTCTCTGAAAATTCACTGCCCTCGGTCATTTCTCTGTCTCTGTCTCTTTGTCCTTATGTCTGTCTGTCTCTGTCTTTCTGTCTCTCTATCTCTCTCTCTATCTATCCATCCATCTATTTATCTATCTATCGATTTATCTATCTATTCATTTATTCATCTATCGATCCATCTCTCTCTTTCTCTTCAATCACTCCTTTCCGTAATCACTTTTGATACACCTCCAGAAACTTTTTCCTTCTGTACTCATGTCTCGCCTGCTTCTCCATCTCCATCATCACTGTCCGTCTTCCAACCAATATCAGAGACTGATAATTCAATAGCCCTTGTGTTAAGCTATTCTCTTAACAAGCAGTGCGAACACGCGTGCTTGTTGCCAAAGTCAGTGAACATCCATCCGTTTGACTGCTCTCAGGTTCTTGAACAGTCACAGACATTGAATGCAGGCCTATACATGGGTGTTGGTGCGGTCTGATTAATTAAATTGGAAAACTAAACTTCTAGACGGACCGTGGTACAGAGAGTGGCAGTCAATCTAATCATCTTACAAGGTGGGGAACGCTATGGCCAAGCAGGTACCAATTTATTGAATGCAATAAAACCGATTAGCATCTACGAATAGTCTGTCGGCAATTATCGCAGAAAGCTGTTGCCTGATGTCAATTCAAAGCCTCTATAGCCTATATGCAGATTTAAAATGTATGCTGCATTGGGCGCTTTGAAGTTTGAAGGCTGCAGAGAGTTAATTTCGCCTCTTATAAGAACACGCCATCATTCGTTCTTGGTGTATAGACCTACATGTACATGCAATCATGGGCCTACAGTGTTTCCTGAGTACAGTGGCGCAGCGCCATGGAGTGAAGTGGAGAATTGCTCCAGGGCGCCATGGGCTGACGGGCACCTCCTCGGCCGATATGAAATTATTTTTTCTTATAATTTCGATCGATGGTTAGATTCACAAATTCACAAGCCTTAGCGTCGTAGACCGTACGGGTCTGACGACTGCGTGTTAGATCTCGCAGTATTTATCACGCATCAGTTAGTAACAGCGCGCGTCCAGCCCGCATACGTATAAACAAACAGCCTTAAATATCAGCATGCACAAATGGTTTCACGTTATTAAAATTAAGCCATTAGGTGAAAGCTAGAAATCTGGTTGACATGATTTCACTCGTTCCGCATAGCGTAAAATATATTACTTGCACAAATTTAGTCAAAATAGGACGTTACTCATATTCAGATCAGTTGCTCGGTTGCATATAAACGCAGTAATTACCTGTGTTCGTTGAAATGAACACATTTTCACTACTTTTCTGTTCGTTGAATAACATTTTTATGAACATTTCTGGACTTCCTGTTCCTGACGAAAGTTTGTTTCGTATGCTGTGATTGTTTTACGGTTTATTTTTTAAGAAAATGCAGATTTCTTAACTAGACAGCCAAAAATAACACAATTGTTTTCTTTATCTGCAACACAGTTTCTCTCGCTTAGAAAAAAAAGTTTAAAACACGATCGAACAAACTCTTGCTTGAAGCATCCAATTTAAATGCGTTCGAAATTCACCATAAATGCAAAATACGCATGATGCACTTAGATTGGACCTTGCTCAGTGAGAGGGCGTTTGAGCGAGGTTCGATCCAGGACGCCACAGAGATAGCTACGCCAATATCTCAGTGTGAAATTAGACGATGATAGGGGCCTATTATTAAATTTTATAAATTTTACAGCCTCAATTATGTCGCATTCAACTACCTTCACTGCTTGCAGCTCAGCAGTGCCAGTCCCAAGCTTGGATAAAGAAGTTGGGCGACGAGAACGATCTCTGTCATCACTCGTTAAATTGCAACTAACTAACAAATCGCGTTAAGTCAGTCGCTGAGTCGATTTGCTTGTTTAATCAATCAAGCAGTCAATCAGTCAGTCAATCAACAACCATACACTCATCGTCCATAGGTGTCTGATGCCTTTCTGCCCGCGTTTTTCCACACTTTTCTGTTGATTGAAGTGTGACTCCACTCTTCAGGACTTGTGCCGCCCCGTTCTTCATTCTCATCTGTCCACTCCATATTCCTTCACAGGTCTATAATATCCTGGCAATATTGCTACAAAACTTAGCTGCAAATCACCGCGTGCATTATTATTAGATCCGGTGTCATTGAGCAGATCTTCGGGATATTTATTGACCAGACCAACGCTTGATTTTGGTGCGTCATCGATTGATTCCTTGTGCATTGGACATTGGCGAGATAGAAGTGACTATACAACAATAGCAGATCCTAACAATAGATCTATGACGTAAAGAGCGTCTTGCATGGCTGTCGATATTTGATAACTTGTCATCATTCGTTCATACCGTATGCCTACTTGTAGGCTTAATCATACTGTGACTTGTCAGTGAAGAATTAATATTATTATTGTCATTATTTTCATTATTGTTACTTTTATTATTACCATTATTATCGTTGTTATTATTAATATTGCATACTGAATTGCTGTCCACTGTTTTGTTTGTGGCAGTAATATTACTATCTGTGAGAGTTCGCCAATGGCAGCGCATAGAAGCTTGACGGTATCAGGCAATGTCCATCCGGGTAATTTCCGCCCTTCGAAAATCTCCTCCGAAATCTCCTCTCCCGGATATTTTCCCCCCCTTTGAATTTTCCTCCTTCCGGAATTATCCCCCACATAAAGTCCAACTATTTTCACGTGTTCTTATTATGCAATTACCTTGACTCAGGCTCAATCTCTCACGTGTTTCTCGTGCCTAATGAGAACACGGGTTCATGAAACAAGTCTTGACCAAAGTACTATTTTGCATACATAGCACACTAAACAACTTTCGCGTTTCTTGTGCATAATGAGATCACGTGCTCCGGGTCTAACTTGCATAAGAAATCGTGTCTTAGATAACACACATACGCTCTGCATAGACTCACCTGAAGCGTCTGAAGAAGCCTATGAATTACGAACAGTGGTGCATTCAGTGTACATAGACCTGTCATACATTAACAACAAAACGACTAAGGAACTAATTAACTGTTTGTTATTTAAATATTGGATGATGACGATACCTGAGTGATCGCACCAGACTTTGAAATGACACATTATGACACATGCTTTACTTCAGACTTCAAAGTATATACATGTTTCTAAATAATAAAAGTAACGAAAGTAAAAAATATTTATTCTTAGGGGTTTGTTGTCCTACTTAGGGGGGGGGGTGGGTTTGTCAGAGGGGTTTTGACAGGAGGGAGTTTTGTTAGAGGGGTCTTGTCCACGACCCACCACCACGGCTATAGAGCCAGAAACGGTAGCGAGCATATCAGGAAAACCATTGTAAATTAAATGGTTTTTTTAACATAAAGGAAATAAGTTTCTCAAACGACCTTATTAGTTATGAATGTAACCAGGGTCGTGATGGTGGTGGAAGAGAACTATCAGAATACAAAGCAAAGGTTAAAGTAAATGGAGAAGATCTGTCAGTCAGTACTTATCTACGTGCACGCCGGCACGCAGCTGATAGCACTCGGTGTGAGATGATGGGCCTACAATCTCGTGTCAGAATAAAACGGAATAGAAGCGGAAGAAACGACACAGCAGATTCTCGGACACCAGTAGCACTAAACGAATTCAACACGCTGCAGTGCAAATGGTGCTTTGTATTAATTTGTATAAATATTATAGATTGCGGGAGAAATTGCTGGGGAGTGGGGGAAATTCCTAACTTTCGGGGAAAATTTCCATGGAAAAATTACCCGAGTTAAAATACTCTAGAGTCAAGCTAGACGGGTATAGTCTACCCATTCCTAGTAGTAAGAGAAGAGTTAAAAAACATCGAGGAAGGAATAAAAGTATTACAACGAATGGATATAAAGGCTCTGATATTTGCTGATGATCAAGCAATGATAGTAGAGAGAAAAGAGGGATTGCAGAAAATTATGGATAGAAAAGAAACGGTACCAATTTTCATGACCCGACCCGATCTGACACAATCAAAATGGACCTGATCTGACCCGACCCGGCTTTTGATGCCAAATGTCTGAACCGACCCGACCTGACCTGACACGTGAAGTGCATGACCCGACCCAATCCGACCCGACCCGACCTGCATTTGTGCCACTTTTACTGATATTATTTTTGTGACAAATGTCGTCGAAACGCTACACTGTCAGACTTTGTGTATAATAAGTTTATTGATATTATAGGCCCATAATTAGGCTACTTATAATTTTTGAAGGTATCAGTGAAGATGCCCTTCGTTTGCTCCATTTATTTCACCCGAAACTAACCCGTATGCCCCAGCGTTGCATCCATGGTTAACTCATACGCTGGTGATCTGTCCGTTGACCTTTTGCTTAGTTGTCTCACAAATTAATGAGACACTATTTAACACGACAGATGGAAGGAACAAATCCGGGGTTGCCATAAGTTTTCGCTGTAATTTCTTCACCATATTCAAGTTAGCTGAGACTAACTGATCAATACCAGGTTCCGACGGGGACCGCGGGTCACATCCTGATCGTGTAAAACAGACGATCATCATTTACATCATCAACCAGGTGGCCCTCGATCTCTACTCGTCTGCCCACCTGCATTAAGACCACAATTAAGGAACAATTAGGTGGGTCGAGGCCATAAATGACAACAACGTATGTCTTTCTCTGTCATTTTCGCTAACTTTCTGTATCTTTGTCTCCCTCTGTCTCTCTTTGTCGCTCTCCCTATATAATATATTATATATATCTTTATATATATCATAATTTAAATATTTATATAAATTATGCGAATACAATTATACATATTTACACATATGAAAATTTATTGTATTCATATATATCTCGTTTCGTATCAATAATGCTGTCTTTCTACAGCTTTTCTAGAATCATGGTTCGTCTGCATAATTAACTGGAATGAACCCGTTTACAACTTGATTCGGCTTAGTAGTTTAACCTTTCAATGCTCTGTTTTGTCTTAAATGTCAATCGCTTTGGCCTGTTGATAAATCGGCTTTGCGACAGCTTTGGGGCCTATCGTTTATGCATAAATCATGTGTGCTAGAGACTATTGTCAATGGACTCATGCACAGATTCGACGATGTAAACTGCAACGCGTCAATATGAAAGGCACGGAGCTGAAAAAAGTTTTGCCAAAAAATTGTGGGTCGAAATGGGTCTGGGCTCGGGCCCCGACCCAAACCGACCCATCAAAATCTGCACCCGACCCGCCGAATGTACATGTAGCCGTGAACCGACCCGACCCTCGGGTCGATCTGACCCCTGCCCAACTCTGGGATAAACTAATCATGATATCAGTGGAATTCGAACTGAAAATAAACACAAAGAAGACGAAGACGAAGGTGATGATGATAAATAAGGGAGAGACCAAAGCGTTCAAAATAACAATAAATGCAGTGGAGATATAGAACAAGTAGAGAGATTCTGTTACCCTCCTAGAAAGCATGATTACACAAGACTTAAGATGCCATGATGAGATTAAAAGTAGATTAGGAATTGGAAAACAAACATTTTACTAAAACAAAGAACTTCTAAGAAGAAAACTAAATGGAAACTTTAAAAGAGAATGATAAAATCGGTGATATGGAGTGTTGGCCTTTATGGATCAGAAAAATGGACAATACGAGAAGACAAGAAAAAGATTAGAAGCATTGCAAATGTGAATTTGGCGCTAAATGGAAAGAGTTAGTTGGACGGAGCACTGAACTAACAAAAGGGTAGGCCTACTACAAATATTAGAAATGAAAATTCGTTATATTCGACTCCTCTAATAACTTGTCATCATTCGCTCACACTGTATATTTAACCATACTGCGGTTTGTCAGCTTGATACAAAACGAAAATAAATATGTAACCGTAGCACCACTTGAATTGTTCTGTAGCAAACTGTTGGCTTCTAGCGATGCCGCTTGATATATTATCTTGTCACAATAAGAACGTCTGAATGATTAACTGCAAACTGATGATAGGAAAAACTACAAGAGGAAGACCGACTGTTACATTCGACTCCTGAAATAACTTGTCATCAATCGATCACACTGTATATTTAATCGTACTGCGGTTAGTCAGTTTGATACAAAACGAAAATAAATATGTAATCGCAACACCACTTGAATTGTTCTGTAGCAAACTGTTGGCTTCTAGCGATGCCGCTTGATATATTATCTTGTCACAATAAGAACGTCTGAATGATAAACTACCAACACAACATAATTGTCTCATCGTTGTCTTTCATTACATAAAGCACAGCTTCACAGACAGCACCTGAATTTGTATCTCAGAAGCAGTGCACAGACATTGTATATAGACATAAGCGTATTCTTATGCGTACATCTAAACATATCTCCTGGGTCAAAATGACCAGCCTTAGGTCTCAATGTATTGGCGTTTATGATAAATATCTCTCATGTTCCACAGAGTCATTGTTTCTTGTTGCGATTGTTTCTAAACTGTGTCGCTTTAACGTCGCTTACCATCATCACGATGAGCAATATCCTCTTCGCTATTGTCACCATAGTCACGTCTGCGTAACATACATAATATAACGGTAATCAGTGTTCAACATCAGCCTCTGACGTTAGATGGTGATTATAACGCATGCCGGTTGAAATGAGTGTTTGGTTCATGTCCGCAGCTAGGCTATGGTGACTAGAGTTGGCTTTCTTCTGTAGGCTCAGCTCCGTAATTTCTTCTTCACGGGCTCGAGTCTCGTGGCGTAGATGAAAGGGTTGAGACAGATGTTGAGGAAGATGAGAAGCAAGGAGATTATGTAGAACGTATCATTGTTCGGAACTTTCTTTTGTGCGATTACCAACAGGTCCCCGATCTGACTCGGAAACCAACAGACGACGAAGGCGACCGATATGATGATCATGGTTGGGATGATGTTCAACTGAGCGCGATGGGCATTGGTCTGAATGACAGTCGACATATCCTCGTTGGTGTAGTTTAGAAGACTCGACTCCTCCGTCTGACAACGAGCAGAACGGATCCGTAAAAGAAGACGAACAGCGCCAGAGGAATGAAGAACGTCAGTAGAATGCTGCAGATGCTGTAGGCCACCTCTGAAGCCTCGCTCGGCCAGAAGTAGAGCTTGAAGCAGACGCCGTCTACAACAGCAGAAGTCCAGAAGCCTGGCATTTGGGTTGCCACTCCCTCGACCCACGGAAGATCTCCGAGTGTGACAATCAGCCTCCGTTTCACCTGCGTTTTATGGAGAATTGGATGGACAATGAGGAAGTATCGTTCCGCGACGATCAGGACCATACTCACGACAGATCCACCAACTCCGAAGTGGGTGAGTAACTCGGCGTCGAAGGCCGAGCAGAGGAACCATCCGAAAATTCCGACAAACTGAAGAGACCAAAGCTTCACTGTGTAAGTGACGGACAGAAGAGCAGACGAGTAGAGATCGAGAGCCACCTGATTGATAATTAATATGTTAACCGTCTGCTTTACACGGTCATTCGAGAGCAGCGCTGCCAATATGACACAGTTGGTGACCACTCCTATGATTCCAGTCAGGATAGCGCAATATTTGGAGGTCAACGACGCGGAGTAGTTACTCTCTTTCTCTAGCGACTCAGTCGTCGACTGACTGTCCATCAGCGAGGTTTCTACAGTATCTGCTCTGCAACGAAAAATATATTCGTTAACGAAATGAGATCCTGATGATTAATACAGAGTATGAGTTGTCTTAATTTGCTATAGTATTGGTACTAATGGCCAAGACTATACAAATTATTAAGAAAAACATAGAGGATAGACAACTCAAAGATTAGTTCATTTAGTTGGCAAATCTGCCAACTCAGACTATGCTATGTATAAATATTTGAGGTGGTAAATAAATATCCAATCACTTACCTCCGTTCATCATCGAAAACTAATTTCTAAATTAAGTTATGTATTAAGTATTTAGGTAGCAATCTACGTGTCTATGCTCAAGAGATACTCTAATCCTCCTCTCTACAAAGTGAAGTAGAACCGCGTGAGTGAGTCTATAGAATCAGAAGACATGTAACCAATAACAATAAGGTTTATTGGACTGACTGCTGATTGTTGGTCGGTTGCTCAGCCGTTGACGGCTTCTGCGCCAGAGCATCAACCATCGGGGTTTGGACTTTAAGTCACAAACGACGAAGAAACTAAAAATATCATATCTTCGATTTCATTCGTTGTACGACTTCACTACCAATGGCGTACCCAGGTTTTAGAGTTAGAGCACATTAAAAAGACAACTTTTTCAATATCAAATGAAATCATTTTAAAGTTATAATTTGAAATAACGAAATTCGTAATATCAGTAAACACCTATTACGAAGTCTTATATCTTGCTTATAGTACCAGAATTATAGAATGCAGTCTAATTAAAAAGCAAAACACATTCAATAAAGTGTCATAATTAGCCCATGTACTAATTCTTGTGAATACTCTATTCTGTATTCTGATCAAAATTAAAAAAATCTATGACATCCTTTATCGTCTAGGTTTCATTCCAGCAAAATGATCAATTACTTCGTTAAAATCCACCTCAGTAGCAAAATGTCTTTTGATCGTAACTAAGGCATAGCTGGACAACCTGTTCTCCGTTCATTGGGGCACAGAAGTAAGATTTAACGAGTTTGAGACGACTGAAGAAGGATCTTCCTGCTCCAATATTGCTTATTGGCAAAGTCAGACAAATGCGATTCTATGTTGACAGGTTAATGTAAACGAAACACATGTCATTGGCTATCAAAAATTTCACTACGCTGTTGATAGTCACTGCTATTTCCTGAGTTTTCTCTTTACTTGAACTTTCCTTGCTGATACAAATAATTTTTTTTAGGCCAATATGTCTCTAAATGTTAGAAATTCTTGCACAATATCAGTTCCACTTTCAATTACGCCTGAAAAATAATTATATGTTCATGGCGGTTTTGCATATTTTGATGATTTTTGCTCGCGATCTGAAATATCCTTTATTATTTTTCTGTCCCATCCTGACCGCTTCTTCCTGTCAATTTTTTCTCCATGGTTAAATATTAAAAAAGTCATTCATGTTGTTTTCCAATATTATAATAATGGCAGTCCTTCCTCATGGTACTGTGCTAGGCCCATATATTTAAAAAAAATGCATTCCAACGAGTTGCAACATGTCAAAGACTCAAAGGTAGGTGCCAATAATAGTCTACAAAGACAAGGCCTACTATATTCAATTTTTTATGAAATAATGATATTCTCCCGCTTGACCGAATCCCGTTTGACCGAAACACAAGTTCTCGATCAAAATCAGGGTTATGGAAAGCAATCTCGATCAATATTAGGGTTAATGGGGCGAAATATATAAACATTTAGGGTTTACCAGGTTATGCCTATTTTTTTCCCAAAATTAATTGCCTTTTTGTGATTTTCTGGAATTGGTCAAACGGGGAGGAACCGAAATAACATCATACTACACTGAATTTAGCAAATTGTAATTACAGCAAATAATATCATAGACTTAATGGTAGTTGTACCTGGTGATATGTTTGCATTTTTGCATGATTCTAATAAATTAGTGCATAAAAATTAGTTATTTAATTAATTTTATTATTTGTGAGCAAACAGACGAAGGATTAATAGAACTATAAACTTCCGCTTGAAATTAATAAATTGCGGATTCGGTGTCGGAGTCGATAGTTTTTATGACGCAATTTCGCAAATCACGCATTAACAATGTTCAGAGTAGGGGTTGAAATAAAAAATAAAAAAATAAAACAAATTTTACGTTCTACGAAAATACGACAATCAAATTTAATAACGTTATAAACATTAGTGATGGGGCCTACTAATATTTATAAATTATAACGTGTAGCAGACGTGCGTGTTTCATTAATAATGGTATCTAAATACTGTACTATATCCTAAAAAGGTACCACGTTTCTACAAAATGTTCCCAGAGGGAGTGATCGCTTCCGTGCAATCCCTAGCTACGCTACAGTTCAGTATCGTCTTTTTGCAAAACGCATATTTAAGATGTAATAAAGGATCCGTAGTTCAGCTTCAACGTCGCTTCTCGCAGAAGTCATATTAGAAAGAATTAGAGGTGGAAGTACTGTTCGCTCCATTTAGACAAGGGCAGATTTTAATACATGCATTTAGTTCTGTATTCGCAGCGGATGACTTGGACATAATTGGTAGGTGCGGCGTAATTAGACAGAGGTGGTTTCCGCCATAAAGAACTGATGCTGCGTAAGACGTCGCCTTTTGACACAGGTACCGTTTCACAGGTATGAGATGCATTGTTCCCATTGCGATTTTTGGGCTATCAGAAGAGAATGTCATTACATGTAATTGAGCAACATTGATGTGAATAATTATCCTGAATTCCAGAGGTGTATACATAGTACCAGGTAATTCGCTTCCCATAATCTTCCATCTTCCATCTTTCTGCTACTATTGCTCCTTCTCTTCCTCCTGCTCGTTTTCTGCTGCTCTTCCTATACAGGTATCATCTCTGGATTCAAACACGAAGCCATATTTTTTAATTTGGCAGTAAATATGATCAGTATTTAATCATACAAATTGTTTTAATGATCACCCAGAGCATTATGCACATTCTTCAGAAATTAAAGATTCGACACTTTTCCATTGTTCCCTCCAGACTTCCCTGAAACGTGGTTTTTAAGTCAAACACAACTCATGCACAACAACAATACTGTTTCCATTTTCGTCCTAATTTCTAAAAGTCGACAACGGCAGGAGAAGCACAGGTAGAGGTATCATTTTTCCTCCCACCGTCCCCAACTCATCCTTCAGCCCAGTTATAAACTCATTTGTATCCTATGAATCGTTCTGCTCTACACTACTTCTCTCCTCTCTCTCTCTCTCTCGCTCTCTCGCTCTTTCACTCTCAATTTCGATCCTCTTCTCCTTCTCTCTTTCGCTGTCTCTGCGTAGTCTTCTTTGAAAATTTATTTCCCTTTTGCTCTCTCTTTTTCATACTCCCTCTCCCTCTTCCTCTCCCATCTTCCTCTTTCTTTCGCGCTTCCATTACTCTTTTCCGAAACCACGATCGAACGTGCTCGCTCCTCAGAGGTAGTCTTGGAATAGATTGAGTTTCACTTACTTGTACTGGTCAGACTATAGCACCACCTATAAAATGCTCCCTCACGCAATTCCATAATTATTTTAAAATATAACGTCGTAGGAAAATGAAGAGAAAAAGAAACGAGAAAAACCGAGAACAATGATGTTGGACTGGATTGTAGAAGGGTCGGCTACAAGTGTATGGAGAGGGAGGCCCAGGACAGAAGAAGTGGCGTCACTGGACGTATACGAACATACCGAAAAGGCTGAAAACTAAAATGGAATGGAATAATGGATAACATACTCGGACGTTGAGCTGAGGAACCGAGTTCGAGACCCGTATCTCCTGTGAAATTGACTAGGGCTAGTGTTTAATTCGCTTGGCGGCGTTGGTTAAATTCTATTAATAGCGTAATGGGCGCGCTGCGTGGCTTCCGATGGTTAAATTCGACTCCTGTAATAACTTGTCTTCATTCGTTGACACTGTATTTTTACTCATACTGCGGTTTGTCAGTTTGCAACTAAACGAACATATTTATGCACAAATGTATACACTTATGTATATATATATATATGCATTATATAAAATATAACACGGACAGCACTTGGTCTGTAGCAAACTGTGGCTTTCTAGCGATGTCGCTTGATAAATTATCTTGCCACAATAAAAAAGTCTGAATGATAAACTACCTGTCTAACATTATTGTCTCATAGTTGTCTTTCACTATATATAAAACACCGCTTCACATACATCATCTGAATTTGTATCTCAGAAGTTCTATACATAGACTTAAGCGTATATTATGCGTACATCTAAACATATCTTCTAGGTCAAAATGACCAGCGTTAGGTCTCAATGTATTGGCGTTTAGGCAATGCTTAAAGTGTAAAAAAGAAGTGCCTGGGCGCTAGGGGAGATGTCCATAAATGACGTCACGCAATTATGGACGATTTTTTACCTCTCCCCCTTCGTCACACGTCGTCACAAATGCCACGACCCCCCTCAAATATGACGTCACGTCACAAGGCTCTGACCGATAAAAAATCAAACCAGATGTCCAGTATGTAATGCAACGTTTCTGATAATTATTTAAAAAATGTAATTGTAACTGGCCCATAATGATTACAATCTTATGCATTCCTCTGGATGAAAGACTATCATTGACTCATAAGTAGTGTTGTTTAATTGTAGTGACAACTACTGCTAATTAAGTGGAACTTGTTTAAATGAATGTAAGTTTTTTTTAATGAAATTACGCATTTTTATGTGATGATGTAACGTCACATTTCGTCGACCCCTCTCCCCTTGTCACACATCGTCACAGATTTGTGACACCTACCCATAGGCGCGTGACGTCATTTATGGACGGCCCATAGTGTCAATAAGTTAAGAACTAAAGATTGCAAAGCCCGATCACCAACATATTAAGTCGACGAACAAATGGTTCGTGCGCTGTGGTCCACTGTGTTCGTTAAAATAGAAGTTGGATTGGTGATATTAATGATGCTGGAATAGAAGTTGGATGGGTGAACGAAATTCTTGTAAAAAAGATGCTATTTAGATGAACATAATGCCTACTGAAATAAAAGTTGGATCATTGAAAAGAATATTTGCCTAGATAGAAGTTGAATTGACAAAAATGGTTCTTGCAGAACCAGAAGCTGGATTTGCAGACATTATTATTATCAATCCAACTTCTATATAACTAAATACAATGGCTACATACAATTCGTTAGGCTTTTTTTGTCCATCAATCATTATTTAGTAATCAGTTATATGTTGGTAATATATTTGGTGTATTTGATATATTTTTGTAATTTAAAGCGTAGGCCTACAGAGAATTGCTTTCCTTTGTGAGATTGTCGACAAGGGGCCATTAGCGCCGTCGGCATTGTTTTGAAAGTTGTGAAAAGAAAGTTTGTAAACGTGCGAAGCGCGAAATTTATTTCTATTCTTTTTCCTGTTGATAATAACGCACGCATATAGAGGAATTGCATTGTTGCATGGACGCTCATGGACGACGTCCAGGCTCTGCTGGCCAAATAAGTGGCATGACGGCGTCCAGCCTCGAAAATAAATGCCAGGCAAATTACCGCAGCTAGGCTATGGTGACTACAGCGGGTGTCCTTCTGGACGCCCAGCTCTTTAGTTTCTTCTTCACTGGGCCCAGTCTCGTTGCGTAGATGAAGGGGTTGAGACCGATGTTGAGGAAGAAGAGAAACGACGAGACACTGTAGAACGTATCGTTGTTTGGAACGTTGTACTGAACGATGAGAAATAGGTACCAGATCTGACCCGGAAACCAACAGACGACGAAGGCGACCGAAATGATGATCATGGTTGAGATGATGTTCATTTGAGCACGATGAGCGTTCGTCTGAAGGACCGTCGACAAGTCCTCGTTGGCGTAGTTTCCAATAAAAACTTGATTCCTCTGTCTGACAATGAGCAGAACGGATCCGTAAAAGAAGACGAGCAACGCCAGAGGAATGAAGAACGTCAGTAGAATTATGCAGACGCTATAAGCTAACTGAGACTCCTCGCTTGGCCAGAAGTACACTTTCAAGCAGACGCCATCTGCGACAGCGGAAGTCCAGAAGCCTGGCATGTTGATTGTCACTCCCTCAATCCAGGGAAGAACTATAAGTGCGACGATTAGCCACCTCTTCACCTTTGTCTTATTGAGAATTGGATGGACGATAAGGAAGTATCGCTCCGCGGCGATCAGGACCATACTCACGGCCGATCCAGTCACTCCGACGTAGGTTAGAAATTCACCGTCGAAGACAGTGCAGAGAAACAAACCGAAAGTTCCGACAAACTGAGAGGTGGCGAGCTTCACTGTGTAAGTAACGGACATGAGAGCAGACGAGTAGAGATCGAGCGCCACCTGATTGATGATTAATATGTCGACCGTGCGTTTGACACGGTCCTTTGAAAGCAGCGCTGCCAATATGACACCGTTGGTGACCACTCCTATGATTCCAGTCAGGATGGCGCAACATTTGAAGATCAACGACGCGGAGTAGTTACTCTCTTTCGCAAGCGGCACAGTCGTCGGCTGACAGTTCATCATCGACGTTTCTACCGTTTCTACTAAGCAAAGAAAAATATGTTCGTATACGAAAACAGATCCTTACCGGGGCAGTAATAAGACTTAATGGGGCCATGACCCAGCATCAGATGTGAGTCCTTGTTGGGGGGACAAAAAAATCGCACAGACGTGACACAAAATTTTAATTCATTTTACCAATTTCAATTTTTTTAAATTTATCGTTTGTAACAATGTCACTTAATTCAATAAACAGGTAGCTGAATAAAATGCACAATTAAAAAAACCTTACTCTTCAGAAGAATTTCTTCCTGGACTTTTTTTCTTGCAAAATCAGATCAAATGTCGACAATCTGTATTTCTCTCATAATATCCAATTCAATACACAGCAAGCTAAGTGAACCTAACCTTTCTTATCAAATTGTAGGTCTCTGTTCGTTTCCTAATCTTTTCAACTGAGAAAATGAACGGTCACCAGAACAATTAGTTACCATTAGCCCAGTGTTAAAAACATACGCAGCACGTACAATATTAACATTTGGAAAACACCTTCAATGCCATCTTTAAAAATGATATTATACATGTACCGATGGTCCAAGTGTTTGATTTCTCCGCCCTGATTGAGGTTGAACATTATCGTTTGATTTGATATAATTATGAGTACAAATGTTCCAGTTCACTTGTAAAATTGTCGTTTATGTCGTCAGAATATAACATTTTTTCAGAAATTGTTCTGCTTCCATGCTCTGCTTTAACGGTTGGTTAGAGTTTGTCAAGAATGAAAACCTCTTAGCAACGTTTGAGTAAACGTCAGATCTCTGTTTGAGATTTGTGGTTCAGACTCAGTATTGTCGGCTTCTTTCTTTTTTATGAAACCGTAAAGTTTCGGAACTTTGCGTAATGCAGCTAACTGCTTTTCCCCCGTTTTTCATGTCCGCAATCATGCAGATAGGGGCTTCTTACAGGCATGTCCGTGGAAGCAAACTGCCTCCAATAATTCCTTGGGGAATATTCATTGATCTTAGGGGGATAATTTAATTAATTATTTAATTAATTCAGTTTTTATTAACTAAATTGTTAATTTAATGAATTTACGATTTAATCTTGATGCTAAAGAACTACTAGAAAGCTTCTTTTGCGAGAATAATTGCTTGATAGAATCGATCGTTCGCATAAGACCGGTTTTACAAAAAGATGGCAACGAACTTTCTAAGCCCGTCATAATTATGTAGGACTACAGAAACTCCTGTTGGTCATGAAGTTCTTGATAATAGGGCAAATTGTTGGTCATATAAGGCAGCAGAAAAAGTGTCTTATTATTGTCGATCGCCCTAACGACAGGGGCAAGAAGAAATCAATGTCGTTGCTAGGTCACTACGTAGAAATGGACTACTACGGCCTTCCGTGACCAGCTCGAGCGACTTGTCAATGTCGTTTGTTCTGGAGACAGTTCAGGAACGCGGCTTTGTGAATTGATTCTTGACGCATTGAGAGAAGCAGCCACATACTTTGCCTGGATAGTGGGACAAGGTCATGATGGATCTGGGATCTGGCAACAAAACATAACATAAGGGTTTAAAGTGGTACAGAAGGCGTTTAGCCCAGGTTTCCTCTTAAAAGCTGTTGTAGTGTCCATTGAGATGGTACTATCATCAAAACCATTCCACAGGTCTACAACTCTTCGCGGAATAATTATATAAGATTAAAGACGAAGATCCAAGAAATAAATTCTAAAGCATTGTGCAAGTCCGTCTACATTAAAGAACACTTGACTCGCAAGAACTCTCTTCTCTTCGCGGAAACCAGAAAATTGGCCAAGATGAAAACTATCACCTCAACCTGGACGAGAGATGGGATAATCTATGCCCGCTGTTCTGACGATCCTGCAAGTAGGCCGATCAGGATCTCATCCGACGAAGATCTGTAGAAACTTACGCTGCGTAAGCCCTACTATTTGCCTCTGCCCATGACCAAATGACCTCATCACATGAACCTGACGACCTACCCGCGGACACGTATCAACATTCACTGTCCACAGTCTTTGTCGTCGTCTGCGTTCGCTCATCAACCTTTTCATTATCCCGTTGGGCTTAATTTAATTTCTTTTCTGTTCATCAAGTTTACCAATGTTGCAGATGCTTTCTCCGCTGTTTTTGCTTCTCGTTGCTTACTTGCTTAGTTGTCGCTGACTACTGTTTTGTTGCGACTTTATTTCTTGTCTGTACTTTTCTTATTTTTCTATTTAATTTTAATTTTAATTTTCGTGTCTAAGTTCTTATTGAGCTTCCACGTGTTAACGATTTAAATAAATGCTCACTATGTGCTAATGTGTCAGACAACATTTCCACGTTAATCAAATGTGCTCATTGCTGCAAATGTTATCATACTTACCATTTCCATGATCTCACTTTTGTAAACACTTCATGACTCTGTAATTGCTGCTTGACCAGGTTATTTCCTTTTAATCATATAACTGATAATGTTGAATTTACCAATAGCATACATGGAGCTAGCAGCGCTGTTGTCCAGTCACTTACCCAAATAAGAAACGGCCCTCGCACCGATCCCTTCACGGACCTTAATTCTGACCGGCCACTCCTCAATAGTCGTGATCTTGACCCTGATGATAATTTTTTCACCGTCCGACCTGGCCTGTGCACTTACAATACTTCTGACTGTCTTGAATTGGATAATCAGCGCACGCGTGGTCTTTTCTCCCTTATGCACGTAAACTGCCGAAGTATACTTAATAAGCTCTCTGCTCTTGAAGGCCTCGTCCTTCGACTATCTCCCGACATTATCGCTGTATCCGAGACTTGGCTGGACATTAACTCTCAAGGTATTATTCATATCGCTGGCTACTCCTTTGAATCCAAACCTAGAAAAGTTGGCCGGTGGAGGGCCTCTTCATTAGAGACAATATCAAATACCAACTTCTCATCATGCCCACTCCATGTCAATCCCACGTCGCTTATGAATCGCTTTTAATTCAACTGCTTCGTGTTAATAGCGCTTACTCTAATGTGGGTGTAATATATAGGCCCCCAGATCACGAACTTGTGAATTTTAATACTGAGTGGAATGAACTGCTAGCATCCATGTTGATTAAGGATTGTGACACCTATATTATAGGAGACTTTAACATCGACCTACTCAAGGCTCAGAAACACAAACTTACTGGTGACTCAATTGATATTACATCATCTCATCACCTTCTTCCAGTTATCACTCAAACCACTAGGATCACCGATTCTTCCGCTACCCCAATTGACAACCTTTTGCCCAATCGCATTATTAAGGTCACTGACTCCACCATTATTATTGAAGACTTACCTATCTTGGCTTGGTTTAACCTATCCCTACATCTGGCCCTCTGGCTCTTCCAGCACGAAGATATGACGAGAAGTCGATGGTACAATTTAGAGACTTAATTTCCCATATGGACTAGTCTAGCATTTACGATGATTGTTTACAGGATGACCCTTCCATTGAGTACTTATGATAACTTTCACGTTAAAATTAAAAATGCTTACGACCTAGCTTTCCCTTTGGCTGAAGTCTAGTAGCAAAAAATCTAAACTCCACTTGGCCTATATCAAGAATCCGACTCCTGAAAATAAAGCGAAACTCAAGGTATACCGGAATAAATTCAAAACTTTGGGCATAAAAACGGAACAAAAATAACTACGCATTTGAGTTTATTAAACATAGTGGTGACCTTAAACAAACTTGGAAGGTCGTTAAATCGATCCTTAAGGTTCAACCTCGCGATGCACTTATCAGTTCCATTGTGACAAATGGCATTGAAATTTCCTTCCCGATGCAAATCGCCCAGAAATTTAATGATTATTTTACTAACATCGCTAGTGATCTTGTAGATAAGATACCCTCTTTCCCTAACAGTTTTGAGCTTTATCTTGGCCCTTCTAATCCTAGCTCCATTGCCATTATCCCTACCTCGTCTGATGAATTAATCGCTCTTAATCATTCTTTGAAGGTTACTCACTCGGCTGGCCATGATGATCTCAGTCCATCCGTAATCGCTTCTGTATTTTCGCTTATTGCTACTCCACTTGCATCTATTGTTAACTGTGCCTTAGCCACTGGCTTGGTTCTACCTGCTTTAAAAACTGCTCAGGTAATTCCAATACATAAACAGAGTCATAGGGACCATATAGTCAACTATAGGCCTATTTCTATTCCACCGTTCTTCTCTAAATTATTTGAAAAAGTAATGTATTCTAGGCTCTGCAACTTCATTGAAACGATCAACTACTATACCCATCCCAACATGGTTTTCGACCTGGGCACTCTACTGTTACTAAGCTGTCTAAAAAATGTGGGCATTTTGTCACGCATCGTTTACTTACTAACACTTAACCTGCGCACTAATCTCTATTATTTTCTGGTCCATCCGTACTTGACATATTGTAACGTGGTATGGGCGTCAAACTACCCTACTCGCCTCAAAAGGTTACAACTCCTTCAAAGCGGAGCCTTCAGAATTAGCCATCGCAACAGCATACGTCCTTCTTCTCTCAGCATTGGCGCCAATCTAAAGATACCTAACATTGCTCAAATCACACAGCTTCAATTAAATGTGTTCATGTATCAACACCGCAATGATCTTCTACCATTGTGTTTTAAAGACCAGTTTAATACTGTTCTACAACTCAACCCTAATAGCCTTCGTAATGCCACCAATTACAGAAATAAGTACCCCGAACTAATACCAACCAATTCTGTATCACCTCTGCTGACCCTGCAGCCTGGAATAGTCTACTGCATGAGTTGCAAAAGTTATCTCACATAACTATATTTAAAATAAAACTTCGTAATCATCTACTATCGCTTACCGCTTCATCAGTATAATCAACATCGTGTTAGCCCTATTTAAATCACGATAACATTATTTTATGGACTTTCATAGTTAAGGTAGTTAAGTTAATAAATAAATCCTTTTTCAAATCTCTCACCTCTGCCGCTGTCACATATATCTCATTAAGGGTGCCCCTACTAGCGGGACCTCGGTCCCTTTGGGGTCTCTGCCCCTATTGATCACGGCCACATCACCTCTCTCTTGACCTGGTTAATTACAGTACTAGTATGTTACCTGCTTTTGATTGACCGTGTGTTGTGTGTATGTTTAATAAAAAAAGCTTTGGTATTGGTATTGGTATTGTCAGTTGACGGTCATCGCTTCAACCTTATCATTAAGGCAACAGTTTAAAGTTGTACTGAAATAATGAATGCCCTCGGGCTGTTGGAAGAACTATGAGTTTTCCTCCTAGCACAAGAGAAATACAACCATTATGGACGCCCAGAACAATGGAGGTTAAAAATGCAAACTGGATCTGTACAAGATGGAACAGCACACAGACTGCAGTTGATACGAAGATTCAATGTTTCAGTGCAGTACTATTCAGACTGAAACCCCCCCTTCTACGGGTGAAGACTCAGCGACAGTTTCTAGAGCCCATGACTTCTCGCAACTTAACATAACGTAACTTAACTCACTTAATTTGAGCAACTTTCTATCATCTAGACAGTGTGGTGAGCACCTTGTGGCGAAATCTGGGGCTCTCTACTACAAGGATGTCACGCGCGAATTTCGGCCTCTCCGGCGCGGCAGAGGACTTAACCACGACAATTCTGCAATATTTCTGTATTTCTTGACAGACGCCAAATCTCGCCCTGGCCGGTCGTCCTCTCAACGAACGAGTGGCCACCTCCTCACAATCTCACTGCCGTACTCTTTTTCAGGTAGCCTACTGTTGACCGGCAGACCCCGTGTCGCTATGTCGAACTTATTCGAACTGTTCCCTCGGCTGGCGGATATCAGACTGTTCTCTTCGGTTCGATCAGGCCGTGCTTCGACTGCTCCTTCTGACGGTCTTCCTCGGACTCTCTTTCGACTAAAACCGGGCCCCCTTTTATAGCGCTGAAAGCGCCCTCGACCGTGGGAAAGAGAACACCTGGCGAAGATTTCAGGAAGCAAATTCCCACCAAAAACGGCCACACAAAGGCATCACCGACAGGCGAAGAGCAGGCTGACGACAGAAAGCGAGGGAGGAAAGAGCAAACAAGAGCAGTGCCAACAGATAAAGCGTGAGAAAGAGAGAGCATTTAGAAGAGAGCCGACAACAGGAAAGCGAGGGGAAGGAGCGAAGCTTGAGTGGGAGGGTGCACGATCGGGAAAACCGAGAAGCGCTGACCGTGGGAACAAGACCGACTAGAAAGGGAGGGGGTCCCCTAGTGCGACAATTTCTCAACAACCTTTTGCCTTGATCATTCGCAAATGAAGTTGATTTCTGCAGTAAAAGTTGCCAAGTGACGTGGACACTGCTATCTTGGTGCATTGCTTCAAATTTTGCTCATACATCTCAGAATACATCTCAAACATTTCAGATTCATTACTAAGCCTACTCTGTTTCCATCAATTGCAAAGCATGTAGCCTAGATCTGTGTAAATCTGGCAGTGGCAGCAAAGTTGATGTCAAACCATAGAGCAAAATTTGAAGCAATGCACCAAGATAGCAGTGTCCACGTCACTTGTTAGCTTTTACTGCAGAAATCAACTTTGTTTGCGAATGACCATCTCATTTATGTTTACAATGACCAAAGAAGAAAGAGGAAGCACATGATGAATTGGATGGAGAGGTTTGCAGCGATGAGACGCTAACTGTTGGCGTTGGCGCTGGGATAAATGAAAAATGATTACTTCGTGCATCCATGTCTATTGGTTAACTAGCATTAATATTTTTGCTAAGTAACATTACTAGTGTAACATTGTTACTTACAATAGTAGTATTATTTACTACTGTAAGTAACATGTATCTGGCTATTTATGTAACGCCTAGTGGAACCTCCGGAAGGCGCTAAATGACTCTTGTACTTTTTTCAGACAATACAATGTTTGAAATTCCAAATAGTCGTAAACTGCCACAAAAGCTGCTCATTATCTCTAAAATAATCTGCGTTTAATCAGGAGTCTGTCATCCACTCCTATAGGACTGGTGGGGGTATTTTGCTTCCTACACCCTGGGGATAGAATCTGCTGCATACCGGCGCATTTTGAATTTTGAAAATGTAGGCCTATGTAGTTTATTATAGAAACATGAAACAGACCAAAAACAAGAAATAATTTATATTTTTTTTCATCCCATATTTTATATTACTTTACTAAAAGACAACTAATTTGATGCATTTTATCATTTATCTTCCACAAGATTCCCACCACAGGCAGACAGCAGACAACATTACGGCTGCTATGCTAGGAGAGAATGTTCAGCACAATAAATTTACTACAAATATAAATCAGCTCAAAGTTAGCACAAGACTTTCAAACTAAAAATATGTGACTGCAGTGGTTTATTCTTTATATTTTTCTATCTCGAAACTCCTTTTTCAATTTTTGGGAGAGTTTTGGCCGTAATTCATGGCTTAGTTGGCGTATGCTTTAATCCGGCCCTGTTCCTTACGATAAAAATAGTGTAAGAGTTCGCGAAGTATAGGCTTACTTTACCATTTGGTATTGGAACTAAGAGCCAAGACTATACGAGCTATTAGGCCAAACATAAAAGGATAAAGAAGTCAATATGCCTGACGAACAGCAACTCAAAGATTAGTTCCAGAGGTGTTACAAGGTTTCGAAAAGTGAGGGGCATAATTTGTAAAATATCGCACGAAGCGCCAACCAATTTTTGTTGCCCCCCCCCCCCACTTTTTGAATTTTGACCCCCCCCCCCCGCCATAAGAAATTTGAAAATGGAGTGGCACGAATTATTTTAACAATAGTTAACTTAAAGCGTCATTGGAGAATCATAAAAGGAACCGATTTGGGAAGTCACTGAGCACTAAAACTGGGGGTCTTTACCCCCCCCCCCCAGTTTTGAAACGGGGAGGGGAGTACGGTGCAACCTCTGAACCCCCGCTTGTTACATCCCTGATTCGTTCATTTATTTAGGGAAATTCTTAGTGCCAAAAAAGTGTAGAATCTGCCATGTATAAATGTTTCAAATGGTTATTCTACAATCACTTACCTCCGTTCATCCTAGAAAACTAACCTTTACTCTAAATAATGTGTTAAATGTGTATCTAGCAAGCAACGTGTCGATGCTGACGATACCTTATGATCCTCCTCTGTACAAAGTGAAGTAGAATCGCGCAAGTGGCTCTCTAGAATCAGAAGACATGTAACCAATAACAATAAGGCGTATTGGACTGACTGCTGATTGGTCGGTTGCTCAGCCGTTGACGGCTTCTGCGCCAGAGCATCAACCATCGGGGTTTGCACTTTAAGTCAGAAACGACGAAGAAACTAATAATATCATATCTGCGATTTCATCGGTTGTACGACCTCACTACCAGTGGCGTAGCCATGTTTTAGAGTCAGAGGAACGGTGAGCGCAATGGAAATACGCCAACTTTTCAATATTAAATTAAATCGTTTTAAAGTTATAATTTGAAATAGCGATATTTGTAATATCAGTGAACACCTATTATAAAGTCTTCTTTGTTGCTACCAACATCTGATATCGCATTTCTTCCAACGTTTTTTCCACAGAAGTGCACGCTCACGCATCGGCGGTGCAATTCCAGTTGTACAGCAGAGCAATTGTGCGCGAAGGACTTGCTCAAGATCCCTACGCACTGACTACCCGGACGAGGGTCAAACCCGTTCGCTCTGTATGTTTCGCACTGACCGCTCTGATCGATCGTCCACTGTGCCACATAATTATCTTGTTTATAGTACTGGAGTAATAGAATACAGTCGAATTGAAAAGTAAAACACATTCAATAAAGTGTCATAATTAGCCCATGTACTAATTCTTGTGAATACTCTATTCTGTATTCTGGTCAAAATTAGAAAATCAATGACAGCCTTTTTAGTCTAGGTTTCATTCCAGCAAAATGATCGATTACTTCGTTAAAATCCACCTCAGTATCAAAAGGTGATTTGATCGTAACTAAGGCAAAGCTGGACACCCTGTTCTCCGTTCATTGTGGAATGGAAGTAAGATTTAATGAGTTTGAGACGACTGGAGGATCGTCCTGCTCCAATATTGCTTATTGGCAAAGTCAGAAAAATGCGATTCTATGTTGACAGGTTAATGTAAACGAAACACATGTCATTGGCTATCAAAAATTTCACTACGCGGTTGATGGTCACTGCTATTTCCTGAGTTTTCTCTTTACTTGAACTTTCCTTGCTGATACAAATAATTTTCTTGTAGGCCAACATGTCTCTAAATGTTAGAAATTCTTGCACAATATCAGTTCCACTTTCAATTACGTATGAAAAATAATTATATGTTCATGGCGGTTTTGCATATTTTGATGATTTTTGCTCGCGATCTGAAATATCCTTTATTATTTTTCTGTCCCATCCTGACCGCTTCTTCCTGTCAGTTTTTTCTCCATGGTTAAATATTAAAAAAGTCATTCATGTTGTTTTCCAATATTATAATAATGGCAGTCCTTCCTCATGGTACTGTGCTAGGCCCATATATTTAAAAAAAATGCATTCCAACGAGTTGCAACATGTCAAAGACTCAAAGGTAGGTGCCAATAATAGTCTACAAAGACAAGGCCTACTATATTCAATTTTTTATGAAATAATGATATTCTCCCGCTTGACCGAATCCCGTTTGACCGAAACATAAGTTCTCGATCAAAATCAGGGTTATGGAAAGCAATTTCGATCAATATTAGGGTTAATGGGGCGAAATATATAAACATTTAGGGTTTTCCAGGTTATGCCTATTTTTTTCCCAAAATTAATTGCCTTTTTGTGATTTTCTGGAATTGGTCAAACGGGGAGGAACCGAAATAACATCATACTACACTGAATTTAGCAAAATGCAATTGCAGTAAACAAGATCATAGACTTAATGGTAGTTGTACCTGGTAATATGTTTGCATTTTGCATGATTCTAATAAATTAGTGCATAAAAATTAGTTATTTAATTAATTTTATTATTTGTGAGCAAACAGACGAAGGATAAATAGAACTATAAACTTCCGCTTGAAATTAATAAATTGCGGATTCGGTGTCGGAGTCGATAGTTTTTATGACGCAGTTTCGCAAATCACGCATTAGCAATGTTCAGAGTAGGGGTTGAAATAAAAAATAAATAAATAAAACAAATTTTACGTTCTACGAAAATACGACAATAAAGAACGTTATAAACATTAGTGATAGGGTCCAATAATATTCAGAAATTATAACGTGTAGCAGACACGCCTGTTTCATTAATAAAGGCATCTAAATACTGTACTATATCCTAAAAAGGCTCCGCTTTTCTACAAATGTTCCCAGACGTCGCTTTCCTGCGATCCCTAGCTACGCTACTGTTCACTACCGTCTTTTTGCAAAAGGCATATTTTAGAATTATTAAAGGATCCGTTGTACAGCTTCAACGTCAGAAGTCGTATTAGAAAGAATTATAGGAGGAAGTAAGGTTCGCTCCATTAAGGCAAGGGCAGATTTTAATGCGTGCATTTGGTTCTGCATTCGCAGCGGATGACTCGGACATAATTGGTTGGGAATAACAGGGATAGCACTTGAACTGTTCTGTAGCAAACTGTTGCCTTCTAGCGTTGCCGCTTGATAAATTATCTTGCCACAATAAGAAAGTCTGAATGATAATCTACCACCACAGCATAGTTGTCTCTTAGCTGACTTTCACTATGTATAAAAAACCGCTATACGTTAAAAAAATGTTAATGTCAATCATTGTTTTATTGCAGCCTCTGTCTTTGGCTGGAAAACCTAAGCCATGCCGGTTGAAATGAATGCCAGGCAAATGACCCCAGCTAGGCTATGGTAACTACAACGGGTGTGCTTCTCGTGACCCAGCTCCTTAGTTTATTCTTCACTGGGCCGAGTCTCGTTGCGTAGATGAAAGGGTTGAGACAGATGTTGAGGAAGATGAGAAACACAGAGAAACTATAGAACGTATCATTGTTCGGAACGTTGTACTGAACGATGAACAACAGGTACCAAATCTGATTCGGTAACCAACAGACGACGAAGACGACAGAAATGATGATCATGGTTGAGATGATGTTCATCTGAGCACGATGAGCGGTCGTCTGAGGGACCGTCGACATGTCCTCGTTGGTGTAGTTTCCATGAAAAACTCGACTCCTCTGTCTGACAACGGCAAGAATGGATCCGTAGAAGAAAACGAGCAGCGCCAGAGGAATGAAGAACGTCAGCAGAATTATGCAGGCGCTGTAGGCCAACTCTGAAGCCTGGCTGGGCCAGAAGTAGAGCTGTAAACAGACGCCATTTACAACAGCGGACGTCCAGAATCCCGGCATGTTGGTTACCATTCCCTCGACCCACGGAAGAACTCCGAGTGCCACGATAAGCCACCGTTTCACCTCCGTTTTATAAAGAATTGGATGGACAATGAGGAAGTATCGTTCCGCGGCGATCATGACCAGACTTGCGACCGATCCAATCACTCCGACATAGATAAGTAACTCGCCGTCGAAGGCCGAGCAGAGGAACCAACCGAAAGTTCCGACAAACTGAAGAGACCAAAGTTTTATTGTGTAAGTGATGGACAGGAGAGCAGACGAGTAAAGATCCAGAGCCACCTGGTTGATGATGAAAATGTTGACCGTCTGTTTGACTCGGTTCTTTGAGAGAAGCGCTGTCAAGACGACTCCGTTGGTGACCACTCCTATGATTCCTGTCAGGATGGCGCAACATTTGAAGGTCAACGACGCGGTGTAATTGCTCTCTAACAAAAGCGACTCAGTCGTCGATTGACTGTCCATCAGCGAGGTTTCTACAGTTACTAATAAGCAACGGAATATATGAATTTCGTTAACGAAACAAGATACTTACGATAAATAGGCCTACATTGCGAAGTTACTTACGGTACTGTTTTGACGAAACAAAGAGCCAAGACGATACGAATTGATGGGCCAAAGAGACAAGGATAAAGTAAAGTGAAAATGCCTCAATTACTGCAACTCAAAGATTAGATCATTTATTTAGTCAAATCTGTCAAGCGACATTTAAATCTGCTATGTATAAACGTTTGATGTGGCAATGATTCGATCACTTACTTCCGCTCATCTTCGAAGATTAGCTTCTAGACTAAATAATGAATGAAATGTTTCTCTAGCAAGCAACGCAGTGTCTTTGCTGAAGAAATATTCTGAACCTCTTATTTAAAGTGATGCAGGATCGCGTGAGTGACTCTCTATATGGAATCAGAAGACATGTAACCAATATTGGATTGAATGCTGATTGGTCCGTTACTGAGCCTTTGACAGCTTCGCCACTAGGGCGTCAACTAACAGGGTTTGCACTTAAGGAATCAGACGATATAGAGACTGGATAAATATTGTGTCTTCGATTTATTCAGTGTAAGACCACCCGACCGTTTTTAGTAACAGGCATATTTCAGATGTAACAAAGGATCCGTTATACAGCTTCACTGCCTCTTCACGTAGAAAGTAATGAAGATGGAAGTCTTCCAACTGTTCGATTCATTGTGAGAGGACATAGATAACGCAATCGTTGATTTGAACTCATACATTTGGTTCTATATCTTTGCAGCGAAGGAATCGAACGGTGAATGATTAGACCGAAGCGGTTTCCGTCATAAAGTAAGAATGCTGCGTTGGGCGTCGACTTTGACACAGGTAGGAAGACAGTTTCACAGGTGTGAGATGCATTGTTCCTGTTGAGATTTGAAGGCTGTCGGAAAATTTTTTTAATATTTCGTCTCTGTCTTCCTTTCTCTTCTGTTTGTCTGTATGTCTGTCTCTCTTCTTCTTTATGTATTTATGTCTGTCTGTCTCTCTTCAATCACTCCTTCCCGAAACCACGATCGATTCAGCTCCAGACACTTCTTTCTCTGTTCATTACTCGCTTCCGTCTCTACCTTCATCGTCTTTGCCCGTCTTTCGACCAATGTTCACTCTGATTTTGTGGAGATGGTGTAAATGGTTCACACTTTTGTGCGCAGGTCCGAACTAAAGCTACGATAGTTATATTAAGATCTGTGTTGTATTGCCAAAAGCCAGTGGCCATCCATCCGTGGACTGGATGGAGGTCTTGGAACAGTCACTGAAGTTGCGGTTGGTTTGGTAAGATCATAAGAAATTGGGAATTCTTGAGCAATAACGTTGACACAACCACACTTGCTTACGCTTTCGTACGGACGGTTCTTACGCACCTAATGAAACTGGGGCTTCTTTAAACGCCTTAGGAAACTGTGGGTTCCATGCCAGCTACATTGACAAGATGCACGTAGTTCAGAAGTCAACTTGCTCACTGCTTAGTGGAAGTCTTGAAATGGGTTTACTCTAACTTGTACTGATCACTGTGGTCAGGCAATAGCACCACCTATAAAAGTGTGTCTTTATGTATTTACATAATTATGTAGAAGTATACAAACCTCGACATGTACATAATTTTAAAATTACATGAAAACCTCCTTAACATATTAGCCTGCTATTAGCCTGCACTCGCTCTCGTTGATGGTGAAATTGTTTCTAATCAAAACTATGCTGCATCAAAATTGTCAAATAAAATATAAAATGTACTTAATGTTTGACTAATTAAATTGGAAAACTCAACTGTTAAAGGGACCGTGGAACAGTGAGTGGCTTTCAATCTGATCACCTAACAACTCGAAGAACGGCGTACCCAAGCATTGGCCGATTTAATGGCCGTAATAAAGGCGATAAGCATTTACCAATATGGCCAAGTGTGACCGCAGTGATCGCAGAAAACTGTTGTCTGGTGTCAATTTAAAGCCTATGTAGCCCACATGCAGATTTTTAATGTAATGGAGGCCTTGAATGGCTGCAAACAGGTAATTTCGACTCTTGTCATGCCATCATTCGCTCATGGTGCATGCATGTGATAATCATACAGTGTTTTGTCTGTGTGAAATTATAAGATGGTATTACTGGAGGTTATAATTATACATTCTCAAATAAGTCGCGTATAAATACCTGCGCGGTTGGCAATCCAGCAGTGCCAGTCCCAGCCAGGATAAGGAATGAGGGTGTCGATAATGATCTCGGTCATCACACAATGTCGTTAAACTGCAACTAACTAACAAGTCGCGGTAAGTCAGTTGCCAAGTCGCCTTGCGTAGAGATGCATTCCTATTAAATCAATCAATCACTCAATCAATCAACAACCATAGGCTCATTGCCCGCATGTGTTTTGAAGCCTTTCAGACCACATCTCCCACACCGCTCTGTTCATTGCAGGGTGTGGCTCAACTATGGAGGACTTGATCCGTCCCATTCGTTAATCTCATCTGTCCATTCCGTATTCCTTCACACGCCTATAATTGCCACACAATATTATCAGGCTCGGTCACACCCATACCAGTCAGATTTTGCTATAAAACTTAGCTGCAAATAACCGAGTGCATTATTATTAGATCCGATTTCATTGAGCAGATCTTCGGAATATTTATTGACCTGACTAACGTTTTGTTTTGGCGCACCATCGGTGCATTCTTCGTATATTGGACATTGGCGAGATAGACGTGACTAAGCAACAATAACAGATCCTAATAATAAATCCATGACGCAAAGAGCGCCTTGCATGATTGTCGACAGTTGATATCTTGTCATAATTCGTTCATACTGTAAGCCTAATTGTAATGATACTGCGATTTGTCGGTTTGAAATTCTAAGAAATATTATTAATATTTTTTTGATAGTTGTCTGGAACGACCCTAATGATCGATCTCGTGAACGACGAAAGTTCCCTTGAACGCTGTGGCGTTGAAATGTTGTTAGGTAATCGATAGACGCTGGTACAGGTCTGACGCTAGTCCCAAGGCAAGTTGGAAAGTGTCTTCTGTGGAACGTGGCACGACAGGAACACTAACCGTCTCACCTACCAGACAATCCCCGAACAGTGTGCGCCGCGGCTGAAATGGCGGCAAACAGAAAGACAGAGGAAATTAATAGGCCTACAACGATCTGACAGTCACACACCCTTTATAACTCTAGTAATACCATCCTATAATTTCACACAGAGAAAACACTGTATGATTATTACATGCATGCACCATGAACAAATGAAGGCAGAAAATACAACGATCTGGCAGTCACACACTTATTTTCCCCAGTCGCATTCAAAACTTTGGCCCCGATAAACAGTGAAGGCCTAAATTTATTGTCGGAGCTGGGGAAAAGGCTCAGTTGGGGCGCCACGGGGAGCCACGGGAAACATCATACCTGTACCAGCGGCTATCGATTACCATACAACATTACAACGCCACAGCGTTCAAAGGAACTTTCATTGTTTGACTGGTGAATTTTATCTATTGCTAGTAGTAAGAGAAGCGTTGGAAAAACCGAGGAAGGACTAAAAGCAGTAGGACGGTTAATAAAGACGCTGAGATTTGCTGATGATCAAGCAATGATAGCAGAGAGCAACGAGGGATTGCAGAAAATTATGGATAGACTAAACATCATAGCAACGGCATAAAGAAGGTGAAGGTAATGATGATAATTATTGATAAGTAACCTAAGGAAGAGATAAAAGCGATCAAAATAATAATCAATTAAGTGAATTTAGAACAAGTGGAGAGATTCGTTTACCTAGGAAGCATGATACACAAGACTTAAGATGCCATGAAGAGATTGCAAGAAGATTAGGAATTGGAAAACACACATTTTACAAAAAGAAAGAACATCTGAGTGGCAAATTAAATAGAAACTCTGAAAAGAGAATGATAAAAACTAGGGATTAAACTTAATCGCGATTAATCGAATGATTAACCTTTTAATTGCAAGTTACTGCAAATTAATCGACATTTTATATACAGTGTGCTTTCAATAACATTAAAGCATAAATAGCTGAATGCTCAGACTACTCTATGATAGAAAACAGCTTTAATAGCCTATGCTTAAGTAGGCCTATAGCTCTAGTAGTTCTAGTTTTGCACGTACGTGGTCTGAGCAACCGTTGCTCAAATCAGTGAACTGCTAACAGTAAGATTTTTTAGTTCGAGCCATGATTAAAAAGGTAGAAATGCTAAAAATTTTCAAGAATGATTTACTTATCTAGCCAATTGCTTAATTAAACAAGTCAACTTGTTTACATTGCTTGGTTCAACGGATGCTCATTTTTATTAACAACATGGTAAGGTATCGAAAACAAACGCTCACAAAGAAGGAACTGTCGAGGCTGGAGATATCTGGATCGCCAAGCCTTCCATGACGGTCTACGCAACAGTAGTCTATGCGGGGATCTCAGAATACTCAGCTGAAGACCACTTCGCCCTTTGATGCGACTATATGCCGGCTTAAATTAACGCGAGCGATTAGCGCGTTAAAATTTTAATGGCAACAATTTGTGACGCGTTTATCGCACAGGTTAACGGCTATTAATGAACAGCCCTAATAAAAACGAGTATATGGAGTGTGGTCCTCTATGGATCAGAAACATAGACAATAAGAGAAAAATACTAGAATGGATTAGAAGCATTAGAATGTGGTTTTGGCGCAGAATGGAAAAAGTTAGTTTGACAGAGCACAGGAAAATTGAGCATTCATTCTTTCGCTTGGCGGCGTTGGTGAAATTCGATTCATGGCGTAATTGGCGTCCTGCATGACTGCCGACGGTTGAATTCGACTCCTGTAATAACTTGTCATCATTCGACCATATTTCATTCTTTATCATACTGTCGGTTTGCAACTAAACGAATGCCTTTTTGTGATTTTCGAGAAGTGGTCAAACGGGGAGGAACCCGTCGGATATACATTTATTTATTTATTTATTTCCGAAATTTGATGCCGTCCTTCTTCCAACATTTTTTGCTCAGAAGTGCGTGCACACGCCTCGACGGTGCAATTGCAGTTGTACTGCAGAGCAATGGTGCGCGAAGGACTTGCTCAAGGTCCCTACACAGTGACGCCACGGACGAGGCTCGGAACCTCGCGCTCAGCACACACTGAGCGTTACGGGCTGACCGCTCTAAACGATCGGCCACTATGCCACACACATATATATTATATTATATTATATATATAACAGTAACACCACTTGAATTGTTCTGTAGCAAACTATTGCATTCTATAGATGCCGCTTGATATATTATCTTGCCGCATCAAGAACGTATGAACGATAAACTACCATCACAACATAATTGTTATGTAGCTGTTATTTCACTAGGTCCTACATAAAAAAACACAGCTTCAGAGACAACATCGGAATTTGTATCTCAGAAGCTGTGTACAGACACTGTACACAGACTTAAGCGTATGCTTATGGGTACATCTAAACATATCTTCTAGGTCAGAATGACCAGCGTCATGTATCAATGAATTAGCGCTTAAGTCAAATATCTTTCCGGTTTTGCAGTCACTGCTTCTTGTTGCAATCGTACCTAAACTGTGTCGCTTTGACATCGTTTACCATCGTCATCTCCATTATTGTCACCATAGTCGCGTCTAAGTGACCACATAATAACGGCAATCAGTGTTCAGCGTCAGCCTCTGTCGTTAGATGGAAAATCTAAGTCATGCCGGTTGAAATGAGTGCTTGGTTCATGTCCTCAGCTAGGCTATGGTGACTACAGCGGGTGTGCTTCTTGTGGCCCAGCTCCTCAGTTTCTTCTTCACTGGGCCGAGTCTCGTTGCGTAGATGAGAGGGTTGAGACAGATGCTGAGGAAGATGAGAAACACAGAGAAACTATAGAACGTATCATTGTTCGGAACGTTGTACTGAACGATGAACAACAAGAACCAGATTTGACTTGGAAACCAACAGACGACGAAAATGACTGAAATGATGATCATGGTTGAGATGATGTTCATCTGAGCTCGATGGGCGTTCGTCTGAAGGACCGTCGACATGTCCTCGTTGGTGTAGTTTCCATGAAAAACTCGACTCCTCTGTCTGACATCGGCAAGAATGGATCCGTAGAAGAAAACGAGCAGCGCCAGAGGAATGAAGAACGTCAGCATAATATAGCAGACGCTGAAGGCCAACTGAGACGCCTCGCTAGGCCAGAAGTAGAGTTTGAAACAGACGCCATCTACGACTGCGGACGTCCAGAAGATTGGCATGTTGATTGCCACTCCCTCAACCCACAGAAGAACTCCGAGTGCTACGATCAGCCACCGCTTCACCTGTGTCTTATGGAGAATTGGATGGACGATTAGAAAGTATCGCTCTGCGGCAATCAGGACCAGACTCACGGCTGATCCAATCACTCCGACGTAGGTTAGAAACTCACCTTCGAAAACTGAGCAGAGTAACCATCCGAATGTTCCGACATACTCAAGAGAAAAGAGCTTCACTATATACGTGCCGCACTGGAAAGCAGATGAGCAAAGATCGAGAACCACCTGGTTGATGATGAATATGTTGACCGTCTGTTTTACACGGTCCTTTGATAGCAGCGCTGCTAAGACGACTCCGTTTGTGACCACTCCTACGATTCCAGTAAGGATGGCGAAACATTTGAAGATCAACGACGCGGGGTAGGTGCTCTCTTTCACAAGTGACTCGGTCGTTGACTGATTGTCCATCAGCAAGGTTTCTACTAAGCAACGAAAAATAAATTCGGTTGCGTAATAAGACCTTTACGATAAATACATAGTAAGAGTTGGCGGAGTATAGACTTACTTTACTGTTCTAACGGAACAAAGAGACTAGACGATACGAAATGATATATGCCAAAGGACAAGGATAAAGCAAAGTGAGTGTGCCTAAATTACTGCAACTCAAAGATTATTTAATTTATTTAGGAAAATCTGCCAAGAGACATTTAGAATCTGTTATGTATAAATGTTTGAGGTGGCAATGATTCAAATTACTTAGGCTACCTCCGTTTATCCTCGAAGACTGGCCTCTAGACTAAATAATGAATTAAATGTTTCTCTAGCAAACAACGCGGTGTCGATGCTGAAGAAATATTCTGAACCTCTTCTTTAAAGTGATGCAGGATCGCGTGAGTATGGAATCAGTAGACATATGTAACGAACATTGGATTGACTGCTGATTGGTCGGTTGCTCAGCCGTTGACAGCTACGCCACCAGAGCGTCAACTAATAGGGTTTGCGTTTAAAGAATCAAACGGTAAAGAGACTGGATAAATATTCTATCTTCGATTTAATCAGCGTACGACTTCCCCACCGTGTTTAGTGACAGACACATTTAAGAAGTAAAAGAAGGATCCGTTGTACAGCTTCACTGCCGCTTCTCGTAGAAAGTGATTGAGCAGGAAGCATAGGCCTACTGCTAAATCCATTGTGAGAGGACATAGTCAACCCAATCGTAGATTTGGTTCTATATTTGCAGCGAGTGAGTCGAATGGTGAGTGATTAAAAGGAAGCTATTTCCGTCATAAAGAACGAATGCTGCGTTAGAAGTCCACTTTGGCGCAGGTAGGAATCCTGTTTCAAAGATATGAGATTCATTTTTTCTGTTGGGATTTGAGGGCTGTCAGAAGAAAATGGTATAACATAGTGTAGATCTCCATTAATGAGAATAATTATCTAGAATCCCAGAGGTGCACAGTGCCAGGTAATTCGCTTCTCATCATCCTTCAACTGTTCCTGATGCTATTGCTCCTTCTCCTCCGTCGCATCCTTCTGCCTCTTCTGCTGCTGCTCCTCCTCCATCTTTTGATTCTACTGTTGCTGATGCTCCCACATCTCCTTCCACTTTCTTCTTTTTCTAGTCCTTCTCCTCCTTTTCTTCCTCCACTTCATGCATAACCCCGTAATTCAAACAAAGACGGATTTCTAATATGACCCTAAACATGATATCACTATTTAATCATAACCAAGCTCCATGCACACTGTAGAAATCAAAGATTTGGCACTTTCCCCTTGTACCCTCCTGACTTAACTGAAGCGTGGTTAAACTCAAACACAACCCATGCACAATAACATAACTGGGGCCTATAATTCCATTTCGTCATCATCCGTATAGTGCCGTGAAAGGCGACAATTTACAAAGAACACGACAGTTAGAACTTTTCTGACACGGGAGCCTTCCACCGTCCCCAACTCATCTTCCATTCTTTCTTCCGTCCTCTGCAATAATAGATTCGCTCTGAGCTTTCTTCTCTAAATATTTAATACCCTTCGTCCGTCCCCCTCCTTCTCTCTCTTTCTCTCTCTATATATACATTATACGTATATGTATACACATGTATATATATTACATATATGTACATGTATATCTGTCTCTCTGTATCTATCTCTGTCTGTCTGTCTCTCCCTCTTTCCCTTTCTCATTAATCACTCCTTCCCGAAACCATGATCGATTCAGCTCCAAAAACTTCCTCCTCTGTTCATGACTCTCTTGCTTCCGTACCTTCATCATCATTGTCCGTCTTCCAACCAATGTTCTCTCTAATATTTTGGAGATGGTGTATATGGTTCACACTTGTGTGCGCAGGCCCGAACTGATTCCGATGATAGTTAAATTAAGATCTCTGTTGTATTGCCAAAGCCAGTGACCATCCATCCGTGGACTGCATGGAAGTTCTGGAACAGTCACTGAATTCGCGACTGGTGTGCTACCATAGTAAGAAATTGGGAATTTTTGAGCACCAACGTTGACAAGATATTGATGGACACAACCGCACTTGTTTACACTTTCGTGCGGACGGCTCTCAGACACCTGATGAAACTGGTGCTTCTGGAAACGCCTTAGGAAACTGTGGGTTCCATGCCAACTACAGTGACAAGATGCACGTAGTTCAGAAGTCAGCATGCTCACTGCTTAGTGGAAGTCTTGAAATAGATTTACTTTAACTTGTACTGGTCATGCAATAGCACCACCTATAAAAGTGTGTCTTTATGAACTTACATGATTATATAGGAGTATACAAACTTCGACATGTACACATTTTAAAATTAGGCCTATATATAAACCTCCTTAACATATTAGCCTGCACTCGCTCTCGTTGATGGTGAAATTGTTTCTAGTCATAGCTATGCCGTATCAAACTGTCATTAAACCAAATTTAAAATGTACTTAATGTTTGATTAATTAAATTGGAAAACTCAACTGTTAGATGGACCGTGGAACAGTGAGTGACGTTCAATCTGATCACCTTAAATAACAACTCGAGGAACCCAAGCATTGGCCGATTTAATGGCCGTAAATAAAACCAATTAGCATCTACCAATAGGGCCAAGTGTGACCGCAGTGATCGCAGAAAACTGTTGTCTGGTGTCAATTTAAAGCCTATGTAGCCCACATGAGGCTTTATAATGTAATGGAGGCCTTGAATGGCTGCAAACAGGTAATTTCGACTCTTGTCATGCCATCATTCGCTCATGGCGCATGCATGCAATAATCATAAGAAATTATAATATGGAATTACTAGAGGTTATAATGAGTGTGTGACTGCCAGATCGTTGTACGCCTATTTCTCTGTCTTTGTGTTTGCCGCCATTTCAGCCGCAGCTCCTGCCGTTCGGGAAGTGTCTGGTAGGTAAGAGACAGTTAGTGTGCCTGTCTCTGTCACGTCCCACAGAATGCAATTTCCAACTTGCAATGGGACCAGGGCATGACCATCCCATCCGGTCTTCTGTCATCTCTTCTTGCTTATTATTATTATTATTATTATTATTATTATTATTATTATTATTATTATTATGTATTATTATGGTCTTCAATGTTAATTACTGGTGATGTCGTCTGGAGTAGCCCTGCTCGTTGGACTCCTGAGCAGCGAAAGTTCCCTTGAAAGCAACTGCGTTGTAGCGTTTAATTATCATCGAGATGTGCTGGTAGAGAAAAGTCGTCTCCCTCTGCTCCCCAGTGACGGCGCTCAGTCTGTGTCCCAGTTCTGAAAGGAAGCTGTGGCCTTCGGAATTGATGGGGCCAAAGGTTTCGAATGCCACCGGTGTGAAGACGTACGTGGAGGCTAGCTCGGCATATTTCTGAGTTTTGAGGTTCACCGCCCACTCGGCCGCAGCGCCCGCTCTTTGTGATGTTTCTGGCAGATACGACGTTGCCATTGTATCTGAGACTGTCGCGTCCCATATCAAACACCGCCCCGCCCGACATGATATAAGAGTGAGTCCGTCTGGTCTTTTACCATCAGATCGGGTCAATCCCACCGGCTCTTTGACAGTGGGGATCCCTGCACGGATTAAACTTCTACAAATAAGGTCGTTCAGGGCCACGTGTCTGGGCCAGCGTCCCAGGCCCAGGCCACATGAGAGACCGTGATATCCGTTTCTCTCGACCAGGGCACCGCATGGGCAGTAATGAGGTAAACAGACAGGTAATCCCAGTCTGTAACCCATCGCCACCCTCAGGGACTCATCGTCAAGTCTCAGCCCGCAGTTTGTAATCGGCAGGGCTAAGAGCCAGTCGCCTGCGTGTGGGGCGCTGCTCTAAGACGTGCCTGATTCTGGGAATCAGGCATTCTGGAGGCGAGGACTGCCACTCCGAGTTCGATCAAAGGGTCGTCCCATCTCGATTGTTTGTGATTGATTATTATTATTATTATTATTATTATTATTATTATTATTATTATTATTATTATCACTTAAGAGGTTCCTTCAATCATACCTGATGCGAATGAGCAATTAAGATATGTCAAATGCTATCTTTATAGCCGCTTTTCGTCGTTATTCTAGATGTTCGACGTTAATTAAGATGTTAGTTAAGATATTATTAGTTAAAACTGTGACTCCTGTATAGTCTATAATCACTGATGCTGCTAAGCTGAACTGTTGTAAGGGTGGCCCTACTTAGTGGGTCCTGCGACTCTTCTGGGCTTCCCTTTTGCTGCAATTAACTTTGTGAGGTGGATGTTTAACTTTTACAATCAAAGGAGCAAATGAATGATTGGTTGATTAATTTTTTGAGCAGGGTCTACTAAATTTTTGTCCACTGTTTTGTATGTCGCCAGTACAGTAATATTACTACCTTTGAGAATTGGTCAATGGCAGCGCATGGAAGCTGGACTGGTGTATTTTACGTGTTCCTAGTAATAAGATAAGCGTTGGAAAAAAGCTAGGAAAGACTAAAGCTAGGAGGACGGTGGATAAAGGCGCTGAGATTTAGGATCAGGCAATGATAGCAGAGAACAAAGAGGGATTGCAGAAAATGATGGATAGATGAAACATCATATCAACGAAATACGAACTAATGATAAGCATAAAGAAGACGACGGTAATGATGATAATCATTGAAAAGTAGGCTAAGAGAGAGATAAAAGCGATCAAAATAATAATAAATGTAGTGGATTTAGAACAAGTGGAGAGATTCGTTTACCTAGGAAGCATGATCACACAAGACTTAAGATGCCATGAAGAGATTACAAGAAGATTAGGAATTGGAAAACACGTATTTTACCAAAAGAAAGAACTTCTGAGAGAACAATGAAATAGAAACTTTAAATTGAGAACGATAAAAACTAAGGCTGTTGTTCAATTTAAAAATGTAATCGCGATTAATCGAACGATTAAAATGTTTAATTTCAAGTAACTGCAAATTAATCGATATTTTACCGTGAGTATGTTTTCAATAACAACTTACTTTATATGAAAGCATAAATAGCTGAATGCTCAGACTACTCTCTTATAGAAAACAGCTTTATTAACCTATGTCTAGGCATAGCTCAAGTAGCTTTAACTTTGTACATACTTGGTCTGAGCAACCGTTGCTCAAACCAGTGAATTGCTAACATTAAGGTTTTTTAGTCCGAGCCAAGTTTAAAAAGATAGAAATGCTAAAATTATTAGGGGTTTCATTTTCTTATTTATTCAATTGCTTAATTAAACAAACCCACTTCTTTACATTGCTTAGTTCAACAGATGCTCATTTTTACTAACAGCATGGCCAGATATTGGAAACACGCGCTCACAAGGAAGGGACTGTCGAGGCCATAGATGCTAAATGCTGTCTAGTTAACTTAGCCAGAGCTGAATATTTGACCTCAAAGTATACGACTGATTTCCACTGGCAAATCGAATGACAAACTCCAGGTCTGATCATCAGTGACAAAGCCGAAAATGTTGAGAACTAAAGACGAATGAGTAATGGATAACATACTGGGACGTAGAGCAGAGGAACCTAGTTCGAGACCCGTTGGCGTATCCCCCGGTTAAATTGAGTAGTCATTCTTTCGCTTGGCGGCGTTGGTGAAATTCGTATTTTTGATCATACTGCGGTTTGTCAGTTTGCAACAAAACGCAAACAAATATGTAACCGTAACACCACTTGAATTGTTCTGTAGCAAACTATTGCATTCTATAGATTCCGCTTGATATATTATCTTGCCGCCTCATGAACGTATGAACGATAAACTACCATCACAACATAATTGTTATGTAGCTGTTATTTCACTAGGTCCTACATAAAAAAACACAGCTTCAGAGACAATATCTGAATTTGTATCTCAGAAGCTGTGTACAGACACTGTACACAGACTTAAGCGTATGCTTATGGGTACATCTAAACATATCTTCTAGATCAGAATGACCAGCGTCGGGTATCAATGTATTGGCGTTAAGGTCAAATATCTTTCCTGTTTTACAGAATCACTGTTTCTTGTTGCAATCGTACCTAAACTGTGTCGCTATGACATCGTTTACCATCGTCATGATGAACAATACCGCCCCCATTATTGTCACCATAGTCGCTTCTCCCTAACCGTATAATAACAGAAATCAGTGTTCAGCGTAAGCCTCTGTCGTTAGATGGAAAATCTAAGTCATGCCGGTTGAAATGAGTGCCAGGCAAATGACCGCAGTTAGGCTATGGTGACTACTGCGAGTGTGCTTTTTGTGGCCCAGCTCCTCAGTTTCTTCTTCACTGGGCCGAGTCTCGTTGCGTAGATGAAAGGGTTGAGACAGATGTTGAGGAAGAGGAGAAGCATTGAGAAACTGTAGAACGTTGTTCGGAACGTTGTACTGAACGATGAACAACAGGAACCATATTTGACTTGGAAACCAACAGACGATGAAAACGACTGAAATGATGATCATGGTTGAGATGGTATTCATCTGAGCACGATGAGCGTTCGTCTGAAGGACCGTCGACAAGTCCTCGTTGGTGTAGTTTCCATGAAAAACTCGACTCCTCTGTCTAACAAAGAGAAGAATGGATCCGTAGAAGAAAACGAGCAGCGCCAGAGGAATGAAGAACGTCAGCATAATATAGCAGACGCTGAAGGCCAACTGAGACGCCTCGCTAGGCCAGAAGTAGAGTTTGAAACAGACGCCATTTACGACTGCGGACGTCCAGAAGTTTGGCATGTTGACTGCCACTCCCTCAACCCACGGAAGAACTCTGAGTGCTACGATCAGCCACCGCTTCACCTGTGTCTTATGGAGTATTGGATGGACGATGAGGAAGTATCGCACCGCGGCAATCAGGGCCATACTCATGGCCAATCCAATCACTCCGACGTAGGTTAGAAACTCACCTTCGAAAATGGAGCAGAGTAACCATCCGAAAGTTCCGACATACTGAAGAGAAACGAGCTTCACTACATACGTGCCGCACTGGGAAGCAGATGAGTAGAGATCGAGAACCACCCAGCCATAACAGCCGCTAGTCAAACATTATCTGTACGCCTCTAGGGATATGACGTGACGCTTGGGACGCCAAGATCGGACCAGCCAGGTTCAGTAATAGTTTCAGCAGGTGATCTGTCGTCCAATAGAGATACGAGTGTTGCGTTTGGGAGGGCGAAGGAAATCACCTCTAGAAGGATTGATATAACGTAGAAAGCAGAGCGGTGTGGGAGATGTAGTCTGAAAGGCTTCAAAACACATGCGGGCAATGAGCCTATGGTTGTTGATTGATTGATTGATTTAATAGGATAGCATCTCTATGCAAGGCGACTTGGCAACTGACTTACCGCGACTTGTTAGTTAGTTGCAGTTTAACGACATCGTGTGATGACCGAGATCATTATCGTCACCCTCATTCCTTATCCTGGCTGGGACTGGCACTGCTGGATTGCAAGCAGCGCAGGTATTTATACACGACTAATTTGAGGTAGTACGATTTATAACCTCTAGTAGTACCATCTTATTATTTCACACAGACAAAACACTGTATGATTATCACATGAATGCACCACGAGCGAATGATGGCATGACAAGAGTCGAAATTACCTGTTTGCAGCCATTCAAGGCGTCCATTACATCATAACTTTGCATGTGGCCTCCAGAGGTTCTAAATTGACAGCAGTCAACCGTTTTCTGCGATCACTGCTGTCACACTATTTGGTAAATGCTAATCGGTTTTATTACAGCCAATACATCGGTCCATGCTTGGCTACACCGTTCCTCGAGTTGTAATTTAAGGTTCAATCAGATTGAACGTCACTCACTGTTCCACGGTCCGTCTAACCGTTGAGTTTTCCAATTTAGTTAATCAAACATTAAGGACATTTGATATTTGGTTTGACAGTTTGGTGCAGCATAGTTTTGACTAGAAATAATTTCGCCATCAACGAGAGCGCGTGCAGGCTATTATATTAAGGAGGTTTTCATATAATTTTAAAATTGTATACACGTCGAGGTTTGTATTGGCCTTATGGTATATAATTATGTAAGTTCATAAAGACACACTTTTATAGGTGGTGCTATTGCATGACCAGTACAAGTTAAAGTAAATCTATTTCATAACCTCCACTAAGCAGTGAGCATTTTGACTTTTGAACTACGTGCATCTTGTCAATGTAGTTGACATGGAACCCACAGTTTCCTAAGGCGTTTCCAGTAGCACCAGTTTCATCAGGTGTCTGAGAACTGACTCTCGAAAGTGTAAGCAAGTGCGGTTGTGTTTCATCAATATCTTGTCAACGTTGGTGCTCAAGAATACCCAATTTCTTACCATGGTATCCTACAACCGCGACTTCAGTGACTGTTCCAGAACTTCCATGCAGTCCACGGATGGATGGTCACTGGCTTTGGCAATACAACAGAGATCTTAATTTAACTATTGTAACGGTTCAGAGGTAACGGTGTACACCTACCTATATAGTGTCGGCCTGCTGTGTGTCTGCTTGTTGTGTACACCTGTCTACTGTACGTGTTCTTTCTACTGTGGTATCTGCCTGCTGTATACGCTTTTCTACTGTATACTGTAGTCTATATACTATCAACTGCATACTATCTACTGTGTAGTCTCTACTGTCTACAGTCTCCTCTCTACTGTGTAGTCTCTACTGTCCACAGTCTCCTCTCTACTGTGTAGTCTCTACTGTCTCCTATCTACTGCGTAGTCTCTACTGTCTCCTATCTACTGTGTATCATCCACTATCTACAGCAAGTTAGTATAAAAGGTGTCGTAGTCGTCGCCTGGAAGATCGGATTCGTCGTCGTCGTCTGGAAATCGTCATCAGTGAGCCTTGTAGATTCGGCTGCGGCCTTGCAGTCTCGGCTCCTAGAAAGCACGAATAGTCGTCGTGGCTTTGCGATAGTCATCGTGGATATAGTCGTCGTAGATTTGTGATATTCGCCGTCAGCCATTGACGTAGCATAGTAGTCGCCGTCAGCCATTGACGCAGTGTTGCAGTTACTCGTTAGTTATTGACGTAGGGCATATTGAGGGAGTGAGATACGGACTGTTTCCGAATAGGCGCTACAGAAGTATTGTTTTCCGTTGTACAAGCGTGTCTTATTCCAAGAGTCATCCAGAAAGAAACCATTTAAACCTTAAATGGTTAGTCTTCAGCAAACCACTGAAGCCTAGTATACTCAGCGGAGCTGCAACTCGAACTACCCCCATATCGGAGAGGGCTGCAAGTCGTCATCCTGGTCACTGTCGAATAGGCCCCGTTCCGTTACGCTGTCATCGCAATCAGTTCGGACCTGCGCACAAAAGTGTGAACCATTTACACCATCTTCACAAAATCAGAGTGAACATTGGTTGGAAGACGGACAATGACGATGAAGGTAGAGAAGGAAGAGAGTCATGAACAGAGAAAGAAGTCTCTGGAGCTGAATCGATCGTGGTTTCGGGAAGGAGTGATTGAAGAGAGACAGACAGATATAAATACATAAAGAAGAAGAGAGACAGACAGAAGAGAAAGGAAGACAGAGACGAAATATTAAATATTTAGAGAAGAACGTTGAGTTGGGAACGGTGAAAGGTTCCAGAGTCAGAAGATTTATGCATCTACCTGTGATGCTCGTATCGGTTTTCTACTTTTAGGAACGAGGATGCTGTTGACGAAAGGGGATAAAGTCTTCACAATGTGCATGAATTGTGCTTGAGTTAAACCACGTTTCAGTTAATTCTTGGGTGTATAAGGGGAAAGTGCCAAATCTCTCATTTCTTCATAGTGTGTATAGATCTCGACGTGATCAATAAATAATTTTGGTTTTGGGGTTTAATAGTGACCTGATGTCTACGGTCATATTAAAATCCGTCTTTTTAAATCATGTGGTGATATATTTATTGGAGGCGGTAGTGAAGGGGGACGAAAATAGGAGGTGCAAAACGGAGGAGTGGAAGCATCACCAGCAGCAGTTGCAGAAGAAAATGGAGGAAGAGCAACCGCAGTAGAGTCAGAAAGGTGCAGCGGGAGAGATGGAGCAATAGCATCAGGAAGAGATCGAGGATGATGAGAAGCGAATTACCTAGATCATTATTCCCATTAATGGTGCTCGGTCAGACGTTATGCAATTTTTTCCGACAGCCTTCAAATCTCAACAGGAACAATGCATCTCACACCTGTGAAACTGTCTTCCTACCTGTGTCAAAGTCGACGTCCAACGCAGCATTCGTCCTCTATGACGGACACCGCTTCCGTATAATCACTCACCGTTCGACTCCTTCGCTACAAATATAGAACCAAATGTATGGGTTCAAATCAACGATTGCGGTAACTATGTTGTCTCACAATGAACCGAACAGTTGGCAGACTTCCATCTCCATTACTTTCTACGTGAAGAGGCAGTGAAGCTGTACAACGGACCCTTTGTTACATCTGAAATATGCCTGTTACTAAAAACGGTGGGGTGGTCTTACACTGATTAAATCGAAGACAGAATATTTATCCAGTCTCTTTTTCGTTCGATTCTTTAAACGAAAACCCTGTTAGTTGACGCTCTGGTGGCGAAGCTGTCAACTTCAGAGCAACCGACCAACCAGCAGTCAATCCAATATTGGTTACATATGTCTACTGATTCCATGTAGAGAGCCACTCAGGCGATCCTGCATCACTTTAAAGAGGAGACTCAGACGTCTCTTCAGCATCGGCACTGCGTTGCTTGCTAGAGAAACATTTAATACGTTATTTAGTCTTCGAGGATGAACGGAGGTAAGTCATTGTGTAAGAACCATCTGAAACATCTATACAGAGCAGATTCTAAATTTTTTTGGAATTTGGCACTAAAGAATTGTCTAAATAAATGAATTAGTCTTAAGAGTTGCTGCAGTGGCGTAGCAATGCAAAGTGCCGCCTGGGGCGAAGGTAAAAAATGCCGCCCCTGCCTTATATTTCCATTACTTTATTCTAGTGCATATGCCGTGATATGCACAAAGGGCGGTTAAGCGTAAGACGCCTTTTTTGAGTGTCTTCATTATATACATTATTATTATTAATTTCAGTATTCAATTCATTATAGGCTATATACAGTCAGTAACAGCACCAGCAATAGCATGCACGTTGTGCTGTCAAAATTAAGACTGTCTGACAAATTAAAAATGCGCTATCATTTGATGTAAGAATAAGAAAATGGGATAAGATAGCATAAATTAAGAAATAAATCATTTATAAAGCTAATAATAAAGCAGGCCTCACAATAAAGTTACTAAACGTCTTGCAAGCTTGTTAAAAAATTATAAAGTTCTCATAAAATTAAAATTAAGCAGTAAAAAATGTATTATTTATCTCTACATATTTAAAAGAAAGTCCTAAATAATATCAATTAATCATGCTGGGAGCCTGGGACCATGGTAAGTCTGGCAGCTGGTGACAACTGACAAGTGGCAGAGATATTTTACCAAGGCATCTGTAATTAGAATTTACTAGTAACTGGTAATTTATTATACAGATTACGGATACAGTACTTCATACTTTCATTCCCACTAAACTAAAATATTAAGCAAGATTGATATACGATGTTGGCACTAAGCAGTCTTACTTTCTAGGATAGTTTGGCTACTAAACGCAGTCAATACAATCTATTAAACGTACAAATGTAAAAAAAACATAAAATAACTGAATATTTTTTAGCTGCAGGAGCCTAACTAAAGTTAATGTAAACACATTTGGTTGGTAAGTTCAAATCAAGTTTAGATGAAAATAATAAATATTAAAAACCGGTGCAGAAGATCTTGTCGGCTGCAAGTTTGTATTATATTAATCGAAAGAGGACGCTAGTTAATTTAATTTCCCCATTACTTTCTCACACATCGAATGAAATAAATATAGTAATAATAATAATGTCTAAACTCTCTGTTGCGCCATGTCTATATCCGACACAGGAAGCCTCCTAGGGCGTCAAATTTTAGGAGCGCCGAATTTTAGGGGTAATACGGTTATGTTTTCAGAAAAAACATTGTATGATGATTTAAAATGAAATTCATAAATTAGTTATTAAAAACTGGTTTTAGGTTAATTCCATTTAAAACAACGATATTCAATTGAATCTCCCCCCCTCCCCTATAAATTTTCCTTTGCCAGAATCGTCTAAATATTTTGACAAAAAACATTTCTATCTGCCTCGTGCAGTGTTTGCTTGACCCCATATTTTCTCACATCTTACTGTTTATGCAACGGAGTGGGGCTCTCTTATATAGATGTTTCCTAAGGGCGCCAAATTATCCGAGGACTGCTCTGATGTCTAAAAACACTGGGTGCCATTCGATCATGTCGATTATATACTTTGGTATATCGTGCATGTTAGTTTTAAGTCGAGAAAAAGCTAAAAATCATTGTGCCGGGGTTTAGACAAGAGCAACAAAAATCTTGAAGAATGCAACTTATACAACAATAATTTTTTAATTAATTTTTTTACCAACAATGCCACCCCTAGGACAACTAACGCCTAGGGTGGTTCGCCCATTCGCCCCTTCGCTACGCCACTGAGTTGCTGTAATTTAGGCATTTCATATTGCTTTATCCTTGTGTCTTTCGTTTCGTCTTGGCTCTATGTTCCGCTACAGCAGCAACGTTATAAATTTATACTTTGTAAACTCATACTCTGTATTTATCGTCAGGATCCAATTTCGTTAACGAATTTTCTTTTCATTGCTTAGTAGAAACCTCGCTGATGGATAATCAATCGACGACAGAGTCGCTTGTGAAAGATAGTAACTACTCCGCCTCGTTGACCTTCAAATGTTGCGCCATCCTGACTGGAATCATAGGAGTGGTCACCAACGGAGTCGTCTTGGCAGCGCTGCTCTCGAAGGACCGTGTAGAACAGACGGTCAACATATTCATCATCAACCAGGTGGTTCTCGATCTTTACTCGTCTGCTCTCCTGTCCATCACTTACACAGTGAAGCTCGCCACCTCTCAGTTTGTCGGAACTTTCGGTTGGTTCCTCTTCTCGGCCTTCGACCGCGAGGTGCTCATCTACGTCGGAGTAAGCGGTTCGATCGTGAATCTGGTTCTGATCGCCGTTGAGCGATACTTCCTCATCGTCCATCCAATTTTTCATAAGACACAGGTGAAGCAGTGGCTGATCGTCGCACTCGGAGTTCTTCCGTGGGTTGAGGGAGTGGCAGTCACCATGCCAGGATTTGGACGTCGGCTGCTGTAGACGACGTCTGCTTCAATTTCTACTTCTGGCCGAGCAAGGCTTCAGAGTTGACGTACAGTGTCTGCATGCTTGTACTATTGTTCATCGTTTATTGTTTTTACGGATACGTTCTGCTCGTTGCCAGACAGAGGAGTCGAGTCCTTTATGGAAACTGTACCAACGAGGACATGTCGACGGTCCTTCAGACGAACGCCCATCGCGCTCAGATGAACATCATCTCAACCATGATCATAATTTCAGTCATTTTCGTCGTCTGTTGGTGTCCGAATCAGATCTGGTTCCTGTTGTTCATCGTTCAGTACAACGTTCCGAACAACGATACGTTCTACAGCTTGTCTGAGTTTCTCATCTTCCTCAACATCTGTCTCAACCCTTTCATCTACGCAACGAGACTCGGCCCCGTGAGGAAGAAACTAAGGAGCTGGGTCACGAGAAGCACACCCGTTGTAGTCACCATAGCCTAGCTGCGGTCATTTGCCTGGCACTCATTTCAACCGGCATGACTTCGATTTTCCATCTAACGACAGAGGCAGACGCTGAACACTGAATGCTGTTACTATACGGTCAGGGAGACGCGACTATAGTGACAATAACGGGGAAAATATTGCTCATCATGATGATGGCAGGCATATACGATGTCAAAGTGACACTGTTTCTGAACGATAACAGCAAGACACAATGACTCTATGAAAGAGGAAAGATATCTAGCCTAAACGCCAATACATTGAGTCATGACGCTGGTCATTTTGACCCAGAAGATATGTTTAGATGTAGGCCTACGTATGATATACGCTTAAGTCTATGTACACAGTTTCTGAGATAGAAATTCAGAGGCTGTTTTTGAAGCAGTGTTTTATATGTAGTGAAAGTGAAAATTATGTTGTGCTGGTAGTTTAACATTCAGACGTGGTTTTTATGGCAAGATACTTTATTAGTCGGCTATAGAATGCAGTAGTTTGCTACAGAACAATTCAGTTGCTGTCACTGTTTAATAATAATATATATATATAAATTCATAAGTACATACATATGTGTATAATATTTTCGCTTAGTTGCAAACTGAAAAACCAAAGTATTTTCAATAGTACAGTGAACGAATGTTGAAAAGTTATTACAGGAGTCGAATTTGACCGTCGGCCTCTACGCAGGGCGCCTATGACACTATGAATAAAATTTAACCAGGCAAACGAGAGAAAGACTAGTCAATTTTACGGGGAAAACGAGTCTGAAACTCGGTGCCTCTGCTCTACATCCCAGTGTGTTATGCATTACTCCAATCTTCCTTACTTTTCAGCCTTTTCGGCAGGTAATTCGTATGTCCAGTGTCGCCTGTTTTTCTGTTCTTGGCCTCCCCTTCATCTTCTTATAGCCGACCCCTTCTACCATCCAGTCCAACATCATTGTTCTCGGTCTTTCTCTTGTCTTTTCACTTCATTTCCCCTCCATGATGTTTCGCAGTAGGGAATCGCCTCTAAGTAAGCCTATGTATCCAATCCACCTCCTTTAAGTACAAGGTAGCAATACATTATTATGTTATGGTCTGCGAGGACAAATATTGAAGTATGTGGGCCAATAATTACCGTTATACAGGACGAAGATTCGAATGAGCTTGTCACATAGAATCAACATGTTTTATTCAGTTTCTCATTTTTTAAGGGGTGTCTGAAAAAAACTATGCCCGAGGGCGACGAGGAGAGTAACTTCGGCACTGGATGTTATTTCAACTGTCCAACAAATTGGAGAATTTAATGGCGTCTTCTACATATTTGACCATTGAAACACCATTCCGGGACGTTAGGCTTACATTGTCCAGTATTGGCACTACCCGGGACGCGGGACATTTTGACCAATTCCGGTACTGTCCCGGCCAATTCGGGACATCGATAGTCACCTTAATCCTGAGGTGTATGTAGATTTCAAGGTGCGATTAAGTGCCAATATTTCGGCAGAGGTAGTGGGTAGACTGCAAAGGAGTTGATGCTAGGTGAGCTGATATGTGTAGTGAAGGAGTCCTGGGTGAGTGGAATTTTATCAACCAAGTCCAGAGGCGATATTCACAAGACAGGTTAACACTAATACCCGTATTAAATATGGCCTATACCCGACTAGTGGGCTATATCGCTATTCATGAGACGGTATTAGCCCTCTAGTCGGGTTATAAGTCTAATCCCACTTGGAGGTAGGTTTAAGTCCGCTAATACCAGCTTAAAAGCGAAAAACAAGATGCACTGTGTATAATAATAGGCCTACCATTTATTGGCTGGGATTGGTTTGTTCTCACAAGTCTACAGCGTAGCACCAGCTTGTTCACGAACGCTGCGTCTAATCGGAGAGGTTGTCGTAAGAGTAGTTCCGATAATGGTGAAGGTCCGACTGAACACTTCCCAACTCTCGCCTTAAAGTTACTCTGACCACTCTTCACAGTACGCTACAGTGGTGACATTTCGCATGCAGTATGGTCAGGAATCTCGTCAAATTTGAAACAATTTTGACCCAATAATTAAAAGCAATATAATTTTGGCGCTCAGTTAAAGAAGCGAGTAAATCTAGTGCCTCTCAAACACCTTTCAACGTCTACACAAACAGTTGAAACAGTCAGGTAGCTTGCACATAACCTGTTCATGACATGATGCGTCGTAACAGAATCATCATTCGACCATTGCATCAAAACACGATTATGATGATGATGACAAAGAATGATCATACCTACTTTAGGTACAAAATAAAAGTTCAACACCAGAGCATCATATAGATAAAAATTGCATTAATAATAATAATAATAATAATAATAATAATAATAATAATAATAATAACAATAACAATAATAAAACAATAACAACAGCAATCATAGCAATAGTAATAATAACCTCTAACCACAACCATCAAACAATACTGTCAATTGGCCACACTAGCCGTAAAAACTGGGGGGGTCCGGTGCCCCCTCTGAACCCCCGCTTGTTACATCCCTGATTCGTTCATTTATTTAGGGAAATTCTTAGTGCCAAAATAGTGTAAAATCTGCCATGTATAAATGTTTCGGATGGTTATTCTACAATCACTTACCTCCGTTCATCCTAGAAAACTAACCTTTACTCTAAATAATGTGTTAAATGTGTATCTAGCAAGCAACGTGTCGATGCTGACGATACCTTATGATCCTCCTCTGTACAAAGTGAAGTAGAATCGCGCAAGTGGCTCTCTAGAATCAGAAGACATGTAACCAATAACAATAAGGCGTATTGGACTGACTGCTGATTGGTCGGTTGCTCAGCCGTTGACGGCTTCTGCGCCAGAGCATCAACCAGCGGGTTTGCACTTTAAGTCAGAAACGACGAAGAAACTAAAAATATCATATCTGCGATTTCATCGGTTGTACGACTTCATTACCAGTGGCGTAGCCATGTTTTAGAGTCAGGGGAGCGGTGAGCGCAATGGAAATACGCCAACTTTTCAATATTAAATTAAATCGTTTTAAAGTTATAATTTGAAATAGCGATTTTTGTAATATCAGTGAACACCTATTATAAAGTCTTCTTTGTTGCTACCAACATCTGATATCGCATTTCTTCCAACATTTTTTCCACAGAAGTGCACGCTCACGCATCGGCGGTGCAATTCCAGTTGTACAGCAGTGCAATTGTGCGCGAAGGACTTGCTCAAGATCCCTATCCTAGCTGATACAAAAATTTTTCTTGTAGGCCAACATGTCTCTAAATGTTGAAATTCTTGCACAATATCAGTTCCACTTTCAATTACGTCTGAAAAATAATTATATGTTCATGGCGGTTTTGCATATTTTGATGATTTTTGCTCGCGATCTGAAATATCCTTTATTACTATTCTGTCCCATGCTGACCGCTTCTTCCTGTCAGTTTTTACTCCATGGTTTAATATTAAAAAAATTCGTTCATGTTGTTTTCCAATATTATAATAATGGCAGTCCTTCCTCATGGTACTGTGCTAGGCCCATATATTTAAAAAAAATGCATTCCAACGAGTTGCAACATGTCAAAGACTCAAAGGTAGGTGCCAATAATAGTCTTCAAAGACAAGGCCTACTATATTCAATTTTTCATGAAATAATGGTATCCTCCCGTTTGACCGAATCTCGTTTGACCGAAACATAAGTTCTCGATCAATATTAGGGTTAGTGGGGCGAAATATATAAACATTTAGGGTTTACCAGGTTATGCCTATTTTTTTCCCAAAATTAATTGCCTTTTTGTGCTCTTCGGGAATTGGTCAAACGGGGAGGAACCGAAATAACATCATACTACACTGAATTTAGCAAATTGTAATTACAGCAAATAATATCATAGACTTTATCCCATTAATGCAGAGCGTCCTTTTTTAAGGACAACACACTTTTCACAATTTAGATTGGAATTTACCTGTGCCCTGTAACGCATAGCGTCCTTTTAAAGGAATCTTTTTTTGTCATGTCTTTTCACAAAAAACATTTCTTTAGCACTTGATCTCTTATTTTTTGGTCTGAAGACATATGATAATAAATAGCACCGTGCAAAAATTCATGCATTAATGGAAATGATTACAGAAGTTGTACCTGGTAATATTTTTATATTTTGAAGAATTCTAAGAAATTAGTGCCTAAAAATAAATTATTTAATTACTTTTATTATTTGTGAGTAATCACACGACAGATAAATGGAACTATAAACTTCCGCTTGAAATTAATAAATTGCGGATTTGGTGTCGTAGTCGATAGTTTTCATGACGCGATTTCACATCTCACGCATTAGCAATGTTCAGAGTAGGGTTCAAATAAAAATAAATACATAAAACAAATTTTACGTTCTACGAAAATACGACAATAAATGACGTTATAAACATTAGTGATAGGGCCTAATAATATTTAGAAATTATAACGTGTAGCAGACACGCCTGTTTCATTAATAAAGGCATCCAAATACTGTACTATATCCTAAAAAGGCGCCGCTTTTCCACAAATGTTCCCAGAGGTCGCTTTCCTGCGATCCCTTGCTACGCTACTGTTCACTACCGTCTTTTAGCATAAGGCATATTTAAGAATTACTAAAGGATCCGTTGTACAGCTTCAACGTCAGAAGTCGTATTAGAAAGAATTGGAGGAGGAAGTACTGTTCGCTCCATTAAGGCAAGGGCAGATTTTAATGCGTGCATTTGGTTCTGCATTCGCAGCGGATGACTCGGACATAATTGGTTGGGTATAACAGGGATATAGCACTCGAACTGTTCTGTAGCAAACTGTTGCCTTCTAGCGTTGCCGCTTGATAAATTATCTTGCCACAATAAGAAAGTCTGAATGATAATCTACCAACACAGCATAGTTGTCTCTTAGCTGGACTTTCACTATGTATAAAAAACCGCTTTACGTTAACAAATAATAATGTTAATCATTGTTTTATTGCAGCCTCTGTCGTTAGATGGAAAATCTAAGTCATGCCGGTTGAAATGAGTGCCAGGCAAATGACCGCAGTTAGGCTATGGTGACTACTGCGAGTGTGCTTTTTGTGGCCCAGCTCCTCAGTTTCTTCTTCACTGGGCCGAGTCTCGTTGCGTAGATGAAAGGGTTGAGACAGATGTTGAGGAAGATGAGAAACACTGAGAAACTGTAGAACGTATCATTGTTCGGAACGTTGTACTGAACGATGAACAACAGGTACCAAATCTGATTCGGTAACCAACAGACGACGAAGACGACTGAAATGATGATCATGGTTGAGATGATGTTCATCTGAGCACGATGAGCGTTCGTCTGAAGGACCGTCGACATGTCCTCGTTGGTGTAGTTTCCATGAAAGACTCGACTCCTCTGTCTGACAACGAGTAGAATGGATCCGTAAAAAAGACTAGCAGCGCCAGAGGAATGAAGAACGTCAGTAGATTTATGCAGGCCCTGTAGGCCAACTGAGACGCCTCGCTCGGCCAGAAGTAGAGCTGTACACAGACGCCATTTACAACAGCGGACGTCCAGAATCCCGGCATGTTGGTTACCATTCCCTCGACCCACGGAAGAACTCCGAGTGCCACGATCAGCCACCGCTTCACCTGCGTTTTGTGCAGAATTGGATGGACAATGAGGAAGTATCGTTACGCGGCGATCATGACCAGACTCCAATCACTCCGACATAGAGAAGTAACACGCCGTCGAAGGCCAAGCAGAGGAACCAACCGAAGGTTCCGACAAACTGAAGAGACAAAGCTTTATTGTGTAAGTGACGGACAGGAGAGCAGACGAGTAAAGATCCAGAGTCACCTGGTTGATGATGAATATGTTGACCGTCTGTTTGACACGTTCCTTTGAGAGAAGCGCTGCCAAGACGACTCCGTTGGTCACCACTGCTATGATTCCTGTCAGGATGGCGCGACATTTGAAGGTCAACGACGCGGTGTAGTTGCTCTCTATCAAAAGCGAATCAGTCGTCGACTGACTGTCCATCAGCGAGGTTTCTACAGTTACTAATAAGCAACGGAATATATAAATTTCGTTTACGAAACAAGATCCTTGCGATAAATAGGCCTACATAGCGAAGTTACTTACGGTACTGTTTGACGAAACAAAGACCCAAGACGATACGAATTGATGGGCCAAAGAGACAAGGATAAAGTATAGTGAAAATGCCTAAATTACTGCAACTCAAAGATTAGATCATTTATTTAGGTAAATCTGTCAAGCGACATTTAAATCTGCTATGTATAAACGTTTGATGTGGCAATGATTCGATCACTTACTTCCGCTCATCTTCGAAGATTAACTTCTAGACTAAATAATGAACGAAATGTTTCTCTAGCAAGCAGCGCAGTGTCTATGCTGAAGAAATATTCTGAACCTCTTATCTAAAGTGATGCAGGATCGCGTGAGTGGCTCTATATATGGAATCCGAAGACATATGTAACCAATATTGGATTGAATGCATGGTTTGCATTTAAGGAATCAGACGATATAGAGACTGGATAAATATTCTGTCTTCGATTTATTCAGTGTAAGACCACCCCACCGTTTTTAGTAACAGGCATATTTCAGATGTAACAAAGGATACGTTATACAGCTTCACTGCCTCTTCACGTAGAAAGTAATGAAGATGGAAGTCTTCCAACTGTTCGATTCATTGTGAGAGGATTGTTAACGCAATCGTTGATTTGAACCCATACATTTGGTTCTATATCTTTGCAGCGAAGGAATCGAACGGTGAGTGATTAGACCGAAGCGGTTTCCGTCATAAAGTAAGAATGCTGCGTTGGGCGTCGACTTTGACACAGGTAGGAAGACAGTTTCACAGGTGTGAGATGCATTTCTCAACAGTTCCTGTTGAGATTTGAAGGCTGTCGGGAAAAATTGCATAACGTCGGATCGAGCACCATTAATGGGAATAATGATCTAGGTAATTCGCTTCTCATCATCCTCGTTTTCTTCCTGATGCTATTGCTCCATCTCTCCCGCTGCACCTTTCTGACTCTACTGCGGTTGCTCTTCCTCCATTTTCTTCTGCAACTGCTGCTGGTGATGCTTCCACTCCTCCGTTTTGCACCTCCTGTTTTTCGTCCCCTCTACTACCGCCTCCAACTAATATATCACCACATGATTTAAAATGACGGATTTTAATATGACCGTAGACATCAGGTCACTATTAAACCCCAAAACCAAAATTATTTATTGATCACCTCGAGATCCATACACACTATGAAGAAATGAGAGATTTGGCACTTTCCCCTTATACACCCAAGAATTAACTGAAACGTGGTTTAACTCAAGCACAATTCATGCACATTGTGAAGACTTTATCCCCTTTCGTCAACAGCATCCTCGTTCCTAAAAGTAGAAAACCGATACGAGCATCACAGGTAGATGCATAAATCTTCTGACTCTGGAACCTTTCACCGTTCCCAACTCAACGTTCTTCTCTAAATATTTAATATTTCGTCTCTGTCTTCCTTTCTCTTCTGTCTGTCTCTCTTCTTCTTTATGTATTTATGTCTGTCTGTCTCTCTTCAATCACTCCTTCCCGAAACCACGATCGATTCAGCTCCAGACACTTCTTTCTCTGTTCATGACTCTCTTCCGTCTCTACCTTCATCGTCATTGTCCGTCTTCCAACCAATGTTCACTCTGATTTTGTGAAGATGGTGTAAATGGTTCACACTGTTGTGCGCAGGTCCGAACTGAAGCGACGATAGTTAAATTAAGATCTGTGTTGTATTGCCAAAAGCCAGTGACCATCCATCCGTCCTTTCGTACGTACTGTTATAACGCACCTGATGAAACTGGGGCTTCTTTAAACGCCTTAGGAAGCTGTGGGTTCCATGCCAGCTACATTGAAAAGATGCACGTAGTTCAGAAGTCAACATGCTCACTGCTTAGTGGAAGTCTTGAAATGGATTTACTTTAAGTTGTACTGATCACTGTGGTCAGGCAATAGCACCACCTATAAAAGGGTGTCTTTATGTACTTACATAATTATGTAGAAGTATACAAACCTCGACATGTACAAAATTTTAAAATTACATGAAAACCTCCATAACATATTAGACTGCACGCGCTCTCGTTGATGGTGAAATTGTTTCAAATAAAAACTATGCTGCATCAAAATTATCAAATAAAATATAAAATGTACTTAATGTTTGACTAATTAAATTGGAAAACTCAACTGTTAAACGGACCGTGGAACAGTGAGTGGCTTTCAATCTGATCACCTAACAACTCGAAGAACGGCGTACCCAAGCATTGGCCGATTTAATGGCCGTAATAAAGGCGATTAGCATTTGCCAATATGGCCAAGTGTGACCGCAGTGATCGCAGAAAACTATTGTCCGGTGTCAATTTAAAGCCTATGTAGCCCACATGCAGATTTTTAATGTAATGGTGGCCTTGAATGGCTGCAAACAGGTAATTTCGACTCTTGTCATGCCATCATTCGCTCATGGTGCATGCATGTGATAATCATACAGTGTTTTGTCTGTGTGAAATAATAAGATGGTACTACTAGAGGTTATAAATTATACATCCTCAAATAAGTCGCGTATAAATACCTACGCTGCTCACAGGCCCATAATTGCCAGACAATATTATCAGGCTCGGCCACACCCATACCAGTCACATTTTGCTATGAAACTTAGCTACAAATAACCGAGTGCATTATTATTAGATCCGATTTCTTTGAGCAGATCTTCGGAATATTTATTGACCTGACTAACGCTTGGTTTTGGTGCGCCATCGGTGGATTCCTTGTGCCTTGGACATCGGCGAGATAGACGTGACTAAGCAACAATAACAGATCCTAATAATAAATCCATGACGCAAAGAGCGCCTTGCATGGCTGTCGACAGTTGATAACTTGTCATAATTCTTTCATACTGTAGGCCTAATTGTAATGATACTGCGAATTGTCGGTTTGAAATTCTAAGAAATATTATTAATATTTTTTTGATAGTTGTCTGGAACGACCCTATTGATCGATCTCGTGAACGACGAAAGTTCCTTTGAACGCTGTGGCTTTGTAATGTTGTATGGTAATCGATAGACGCTGGTACAGGTCTGACGTTTCACGTGGCTTCCCGTGGCGCAACTGAGCCTATTCCCCAGCTCCTTTAGGCCTTTACTGTCTATCGGGCCCAAAGTTTCGAATGCGACTAGAAAAATAAGTGTGTGACTGCCAGATCGTTGTAGTTGTGCCTTTCATTTTGCCGCCATTTCAGTCGCGGCGCACCTTGTTCGGAGAGTGTCTGGTAGGTGAGACGGTTAGTGTTCCTGTCCCACGTCCCACAGAAGCCACTTTCCAACTTGCCATGGGTCTAGCGTATGACCATCCGATCTCTGTCATCTCTTCTTGCCAGGCCCACGGGTTCCTTTGACGATGGATAACATGCCCTGGCCAAACTATTGCACATCAGATCGTTTAAGAATGCTTGTGTGGACCAGCGACCCGGTTCCAATCCGCACGAGAGACCATGATGTTCGTTAGCCTCCACCGGGGCGGCGATTGCTACTATTATTAGTAGTATTGCTATTATCATTACTATGATTATTATTATTATTATTATTATTATTATTATTATTATTATTATTATTATCATTATTATTATTATTTAAGAGGCTCCTTCAGTCATACCTGATGCGAATGAGCAATTAAGATATGTCAAATGCTATCTTTATAGCCGCTTTTCGTCGTTATTCTAGATGTTCGTCGTTAATTAAAATATTAGTTAAGATATATTAATTAAAACTGTGACTCGTGTATAGTCTATAAGCACTGATGCTGCTAAGCTGAACTGTTGTAAGGGTGGCCCTACTTAGTGGGTCTTGCAACTCTTCTGGGCTACCCATTTGCTGCCATTAACTTTGTGAGCTGGATGTTTAACTTTTGTACACTGAAAGGAGCAAATAAAATGATTGACTGATTAATTTTTGAGTACGAAATTTTTTCCACTGTTTTGTATGTCGCCAATACAGTAGCATTGCTACCTTTGAGAATTGGTCAATGGCAGCGCATGGAAGGAACCCGTGGGCCTGGCAAGACGAGATGGCAGAAGACCGGATGGTCATACGCTAGTCCCAAGGCAAGTTGGAAAGTGTCTTCTGTAGAACGTGGCTAAACAGGAACACTAACCGTCTCACCTACCAGACAATCCCCGAACAGTGTGCGCTGCGGCAGAAATGGCGGCAAACAGAAAGACAGAGAAAATTAATAGGTCTACAACGATCTGCCAGTCACACAACCTTTATAACTCTAGTAATACCATCCTATAATTTCACACAGAGAAAACACTGTATGATTATAGCATGCATGCACCATGAACAAATGAAGGCAGAAAATACAACAATCTGGCAGTCACACACTTATTTTCCCCAAGCGCATTCGAAATTTTGGCCCCGATAAACAGTGAAGGCCTAAATTTAATTTCGGAGCTGGGGAAAAGGCTCAGTTGCGCCACGGGGAGCCACGGGAAACATCATACCTGTACCAGCGGCTATCGATTACCATACAACATTACAACGCCACAGCGTTCAAAGGAACTTTCGTCGTTTGACTGGTGTATTTTACCTATTGCTAGTAGTAAGAGAAGCGTTGGAAAAACCGAAGAAGGACTAAAAGCAGTAGGACGGTTAATAAAGGCGCTGAGATTTGCTGATGATCAAGCAATGATAGCAGAGAGCAACGAGGGATTACAGAAAATGATGGATAGACTAAACCTGATAGCAACGGAATACGAATTGAAGATAAGCATAAAGAAGGTGAAGGTAATGATGATAATTATTGATAAGTAACCTAAGGAAGAGATAAAAGCGATCAAAATAATAATCAATTAAGTGAATTTAGAACAAGTGGAGAGATTCGTTTACCTAGGAAGCATGATCACACAAGACTTAAGATGCCATGAAGAGATTACAAGAAGATTAGGAATTGGAAAACACACATTTTACAAAAAGAAAGAACATCTGAGTGGCAAATTAAATAGAAACTCTGAAAAGAGAATGATAAAAACTAGGGATTAAACTTAATCGCGATTAATCGAACGATTAACCTTTTAATTGCAAGTTACTGCAAATTAATCGACATTTTATATACAGTGTGCTTTCAATAACATTAAAGCATAAATAGCTGAATGCTCAGGCTACTCTATGATAGAAAACAGCTTTAATAGCCTATGCTTAGGTAGGCCTATAGCTCTAGTAGTTCTAGTTTTGCACGTACGTGGTCTGAGCAACCGTTGCTCAAATCAGTGAACTGCTAACATTAAGATTTTTTAGTCCGAGCCATGAGTACAAAGGTAGAAATACTAAAATTTTTCAAGAATGATTTACTTATTAGCAAATTGCTTAATTAAACAAGTCAACTTGTTTACATTGCTTGGTTCAACGGATGCTCATTTTTATTAACAACATGGTAAGGTATCGAAAACAAACGCTCACAAAGAAGGAACTGTCGAGGCTGGAGATATCTGGATCGCCAAGCCTTCCATGACGGTCTACGCAACAGTAGTCCATGCGGGGATCTCAGAATACTCAGCTGAAGACCACTTCGCCCTTTGATGCGACTATATGCCGGCTTAAATTAACGCGAGCGATTAGCGCGTTAAAATTTTAATGGCAACAATTTGTGACGCGTTTATCGCACAGGTTAACGGCGATTAATGAACAGCCCTAATAAAAACGAGTATATGGAGTGTGGTCCTCTATGGATCAGAAACATAGACAATAAGAGAAAAATACTAGAATGGATTAGAAGCATTAGAATGTGGTTTTGGCGCAGAATGGAAAAAGTTAGTTTGACAGAGCACAGGACTAACGAAAAGGTACTACAAAGGGTAGGAGAGAAAATATCGCTGATAAAGACAGTAAGAGAACGACAAAGGAGATGGATTGTACACATAAGCCAATAGGAGGCGATTCCCTACTACGAAACGTCATGGACGGAAAACTGAAGAGATAAAAGACAAAAGGAAGACCGAGAACAATGATGTTGGACTTGATGGCAAAAGGGGTCGGCTACAGAAAGATGTAGGGGAGGCCCAGAACAGAAGAACAGGGACATTGGACATATGAACCTACCGAAAAGGCTGAAAACTAAAGATGAATGGAGTAATTGATAACATACTGGGACGTAGAGTTGAGGAAACGAGTTCAAGACCCGTAGGCCCTACCCGTAAAATTGAGCATTCATTCTTTCGCTTGGCGGCGTTGGTGAAATTCGATTCATGGCGTAATTGGCGTCCTGCACGACTGCCGACGGTTGAATTCGACTCCTGTAATAAATTGTCATCATTCGACCATATTTCATTCTTTATCATACTGTCGGTTTGCAACTAAACGAATGCCTTTTTGTGATTTTCGAAAAGTGGTCAAACGGGGAGGAACCCGTCGGAAATATATATATATATTTATTTATTTATTTCCAAAATTTGATGCCGTCCTTCTTCCAACATTTTTTGCTCAGAAGTGCGTGAACACGCTTCGACGGTGCAATTGCAGTTGTACTGCAGAGCAATGGTACGCTAAGGACTTGCTCAAGGTCCCTACACAGTGACGCCACGGACGAGGCTCGAACCCTCGCGCTCAGCACACACTGAGCGTTACGGGCTGACCGCTCTAAACGATCGGCCACTATGCCACACACATATATATTATATTTTATATATATATATATATATATATATATATATATATATATATATATATATAACAGTAACACCACTTGAATTGTTCTGTAGCAAACGATTGGATTCTATAGATTCCGCTTGATATATTATCTTGCCGCATCATGAACGTACGAACGATAAACTACCATCACAACATAATTGTTATGTAGCTGTTTTTTCACTAGGTCCTACATAAAAGAACACAGCTTCGGAGACAACATCGGAATTTGTATCTCAGAAGCTGTGTACAGACACTGTACACAGACTTAAGCGTATGCTTATGGGTACATCTAAACAAATCTTCTAGGTCAGAATGACAAGCGTCAGGTATCAATGAATTAGAGCCTAGGTCAAATATCTTTCCTGTTTTGCAGTCACTGCTTCTTGTTGCAATCGTACCCAAACTGTGTCGCTTTGACATCGTTTACCATCGTCATGATGAACAATACCGCCCCCATTATTGTCACCATAGTCGCGTCTAAGTGACCACATAATAACGGCAATCAGTGTTCAGCGTCAACCTCTGTCATTAGATGGAAAACCTAAGCCATGCCGGTTGAAATGAATGCCAGGCAAATGACCTTAGCTAGGCTATGGTAACTACAACGGGTGTGCTTCTCGTGACCCAGCTCCTTAGTTTCTTCTTCACTGGGCCGAGTCTCGTTGCGTAGATGAAAGGGTTGAGAACGATGTTGAGAAGGAGGAGAAACGACGAGACACTGTAGAACGTTTCGCTGTTTGGAACGTTGTACTGAACGAGGAGAAATAGGTACCAGATCTGACCCGGAAACCAACAGACGACGAAGGCGACTGAAATGATGATCATGGTTGAGATGATGTTCATCTGAGCACGATGAGCGTTCGTCTGAAGGACCGTCGACATGTCCTCGTTGGTGTAGTTTCCATGAAAAACTCGACTCCTCTGTCTGACAACGAGAAGAATGGATCCGTAGAAGAAAACGAGCAGCGCCAGAGGAATGAAGAACGTCAGCAGAATATAGCAGACGCTGAAGGCCAACTGAGACGCCTCGCTAGGCCAGAAGTAGAGTTTGAAACAGACGCCATCTATGACTGCGGACGTCCAGAAGTTTATCATGTTGATTGCCACTCCCTCAACCCACGGAAGAACTCCGAGTGCTACGATCAGCCACCGCTTCACCTGTGTCTTATGGAGAATTGGATGGACGATGAGGAAGTATCGCTCTGCGGCAATCAGGACCATACTCACGGCTGATCCAATCACTCCGACGTAGGTTAGAAACTCACCATCGAAAACTGAGCAGAGTAACCATCCGAATGTTCCGACATACTCAAGAGAAAAGAGCTTCACTATATACGTGCTGCACTGGAAAGCAGATGAGCAAAGATCGAGAACCACCTGGTTGATGATGAATATGTTGACCGTCTGTTTTACACGGTCCTTCGAGAGCAGCGCTGCCAAGACGACTCCGTTGGTGACCACTCCTACGATTCCTGTCAGGATGACGCAACATTTGAAGATCAACGACGCGGGGTAGGTGCTCTCTTTCACAAGTGACTCGGTCGTTGACTGATTGTCCATCAGCAAGGTTTCTACTAAGCAACGAAAAATAAATTCGGTTGCGTAATAAGACCTTTACGATAAATACATAGTAAGAGTTGGCGGAGTATAGACTTACTTTACTGTTCTAACGGAACAAAGAGACTAGACGATACGAAATGATATATGCCAAAGGACAAGGATAAAGCAAAGTGAGTGTGCCTAAATTACTGCAACTCAAAGATTATTTAATTTATTTAGGAAAATCTGCCAAGAGACATTTAGAATCTGTTATGTATAAATGTTTGAGGTGGCAATGATTCAAATTACTTAGGCTACCTCCGTTTATCCTCGAAGACTGGCCTCTAGACTAAATAATGAATTAAATGTTTCTCTAGCAAACAACGCGGTGTCGATGCTGAAGAAATATTCTGAACCTCTTCTTTAAAGTGATGCAGGATCGCGTGAGTATGGAATCAGTAGACATATGTAACGAACATTGGATTGACTGCTGATTGGTCGGTTGCTCAGCCGTTGACAGCTACGCCACCAGAGCGTCAACTAATAGGGTTTGCGTTTAAAGAATCAAACGGTAAAGAGACTGGATAAATATTCTATCTTCGATTTAATCAGCGTACGACTTCCCCACCGTGTTTAGTGACAGACACATTTAAGAAGTAAAAGAAGGATCCGTTGTACAGCTTCACTGCCGCTTCTCGTAGAAAGTGATTGAGCAGGAAGCATAGGCCTACTGCTAAATCCATTGTGAGAGGACATAGTCAACCCAATCGTAGATTTGGTTCTATATTTGCAGCGAGTGAGTCGAATGGTGAGTGATTAAAAGGAAGCTATTTCCGTCATAAAGAACGAATGCTGCGTTAGAAGTCGACTTTGGCGCAGGTAGGAATCCTGTTTCAAAGATATGAGATTCATTTTTTCTGTTGGGATTTGAGGGCTGTCAGAAGAAAATGGTATAACATAGTGTAGATCTCCATTAATGAGAATAATTATCTAGAATCCCAGAGGTGCACAGTGCCAGGTAATTCGCTTCTCATCATCCTTCAACTGTTCCTGATGCTATTGCTCCTTCTCCTCCGTCGCATCCTTCTGCCTCTTCTGCTGCTGCTCCTCCTCCATCTTTTGATTCTACTGTTGCTGATGCTCCCACATCTCCTTTCCACTTTCTTCTTTTTCTAGTCCTTCTCCTCCTTTTCCTCCTCCACTTCATGCATAACCCCGTAATTCAAACAAAGACGGATTTCTAATATGACCCTAAACATGATATCACTATTTAATCATAACCAAGCTCCATGCACACTGTAGAAATCAAAGATTTGGCACTTACCCCCTTGTACCCTCCTGACTTAACTGAAGCGTGGTTAAACTCAAACACAACCCATGCACAATAACATAACTGGGGCCTATAATTCCATTTCGTCATCATCCGTATAGTGCCGTGAAAGGCGACAATTTACAAAGAACACGACAGTTAGAACTTTTCTGACACGGGAGCCTTCCACCGTCCCCAACTCATCTTCCATTCTTTCTTCCGACCTCTGCAATAATAGATTCGCTCTGAGCTTTCTTCTCTAAATATTTAATACCCTTCGTCCGTCCCTCTCTTTCTCTCTCTTTCTCTCTCTATATATACATTATACGTATATATATACACATGTATATATATTACATATATGTACATGTATATCTGTCTCTCTGTATCTATCTCTGTCTGTCTGTCTCTCCCTCTTTCCCTTTCTCATTAATCACTCCTTCCCGAAACCATGATCGATTCAGCTCCAAAAACTTCCTTCTCTGTTCATGACTCTCTTGCTTCCGTACCTTCATCATCATTGTCCGTATTCCAACCAATGTTCCCTCTAATATTTTGGAGATGGTGTATATGGTTCACACTTGTGTGCGCAGGCCCGAACTGATTCCGATGATAGTTAAATTAAGATCTCTGTTGTATTGCCAAAGCCAGTGACCATCCATCCGTGGACTGGAAGTTCTGGAACAGTCACTGAATTCGCGACTGGTGTGCTACCATAGTAAGAAATTGGGAATTTTTGAGCACCAACGTTGACAAGATATTGATGGACACAACCGCACTTGCTTACACTTTCGTGCGGACAGTTCTCAGACACCTGATGAAACTGGTGCTTCTGGAAACGCCTTAGGAAACTGTGGGTTCCATGCCAACTACATTGACAAGATGCACGTAGTTCAGAAGTCAGCATGCTCACTGCTTAGTGGAAGTCTTGAAATAGATTTACTTTAACTTGTACTGGTCATGCAATAGCACCACCTATAAAAGTGTGTCTTTATGAACTTACATGATTATATAGGAGTATACAAACTTCGACATGTACACATTTTAAAATTAGGCCTATATACAAACCTCCTTAACATATTAGCCTGCACTCGCTCTCGTTGATGGTGAAATTGTTTCTAGTCATAGCTATGCCGTATCAAACTGTCATTAAACCAAATTTAAAATGTACTTAATGTTTGATTAATTAAATTGGAAAACTCAACTGTTAGACGGACCGTGGAACAGTGAGTGACGTTCAATCTGATCACCTTAAATAACTAATAACAACTCGAGGAATCCAAGCATTGGCCGATTTAATGGCCGTAAATAAAACCAATTAGCATCTACCAATAGGGCCAAGTGTGACCGCAGTGATCGCAGAAAACTGTTGTCTGGTGTCAATTTAAAGCCTATGTAGCCCACATGAGGCTTTATAATGTAATGGAGGCCTTGAATGGCTGCAAACAGGTAATTTCGACTCTTGTCATGCCATCATTCGCTCAAGGCGCATGCATGCAATAATCATAAGAAATTATAATATGGAATTACTAGAGGTTATAATGAGTGTGTGACTGCCAGATCGTTGTACGCCTATTTCTCTGTCTTTGTGTTTGCCGCCATTTTAGCCGCAGCTCCTGCCGTTCGGGAAGTGTCTGGTAGGTAAGAGACGGTTAGTGTGCCTGTCTCTGTCACGTCCCACAGAATGCAATTTCCAACTTGCAATGGGACCAGGGCATGACCATCCCATCCGGTCTTCTGTCATCTCTTCTTGCTTATTATTATTATTATTATTATGTATTATTATGGTCTTCAATGTTAATTAATGGTGATGTCGTCTGGAGTAGCCCTGCTCGTTGGACTCCTGAGCAGCGAAAGTTCCCTTGAAAGCAACTGCGTTGTAGCGTTTAATTATCATCGAGATGTGCTGGTAGAGAAAAGTCGTCTCCCTCTGCTCCCCAGTGACGGCGCTCAGTCTGTGTCCCAGTTCTGAAAGGAAGCTTTGGCCTTCGGAATTGATGGGGCCAAAGGTTTCGAATGCCACCGGTGTGAAGACGTACGTGGAGGCTAGCTCGGCATATTTCTGAGTTTTGAGGTTCACCGCCCACTCGGCCGCAGCGCCCGCTCTTTGTGATGTTTCTGGCAGATACGACGTTGCCATTGTATCTGAGACTGTCGCGTCCCATATCAAACACCGCCCTGCCCGCCATGGTATATGAGTGAGTCCGTCTGGTCTTTTACCATCAGATCGGGTCAATCCCACCGGCTCTTTGACAGTGGGGATCCCTGCACGGATTAAACTTCTACAAATAAGGTCGTTCAGGGCCACGTGTCTGGGCCAGCGTCCCAGGCCCAGGCCACATGAGAGACCGTGATATCCGTTTCTCTCGACCAGGGCACCGCATGGGCAGTAATGAGGTAAACAGACAGGTAATCCCAGTCTGTAACCCATCGCCACCCTCAGGGACTCATCGTCAAGTCTCAGCCCGCAGTTTGTAATCGGCAGGGCTAAGAGCCAGTCGCCTGCGTGTGGGGCGCTGCTCTAAGACGTGCCTGATTCTGGGAATCATTTTTACTAACAGCATGGCCAGATATTGGAAACACGCGCTCACAAGGAAGGTACTGTCGAGGCCATAGATGCTAAATGCTGTCTAGTTAACTTAGCCAGAGCTGAATATTTGACCTCAAAGTATACGACTGATTTCCACTGGCAAATCGAATGACAAACTCCAGGTCTGATCAACAGTGACAAAGCCGAAAATGTTGCGAACTAAAGACGAATGAGTAATGGATAACATACTGGGACGTAGAGCAGAGGAACCTAGTTCGAGACCCGTTGGCGTATCCCCCGGTTAAATTGAATAGTCATTCTTTCGCTTGGCGGCGTTGGTGAAATTCGTATTTTTGATCATACTGCGGTTTGTCAGTTTGCAACAAAACGAAAACAAATATGTAACCGTAACACCACTTGAATTGTTCTGTAGCAAACTACTGCATTCTATAGATTCCGCTTGATATATTATCTTGCCGCCTCATGAACGTATGAACGATAAACTACCATCACAACATAATTGTTATGTAGCTGTTATTTCACTAGGTCCTACATAAAAAAACACAGCTTCAGAGACAATATCTGAATTTGTATCTCAGAAGCTGTGTACAGACACTGTACACAGACTTAAGCGTATGCTTATGGGTACATCTAAACATATCTTCTAGATCAGAATGACCAGCGTCGGGTATCAATGTATTGGCGTTAAGGTCAAATATCTTTCCTGTTTTACAGAATCACTGTTTCTTGTTGCAATCGTACCTAAACTGTGTCGCTATGACATCGTTTACCATCGTCATGATGAACAATACCGCCCCCATTATTGTCACCATAGTCGCTTCTCCCTAACCGTATAATAACAGAAATCAGTGTTCAGCGTAAGCCTCTGTCGTTAGATGGAAAATCTAAGTCCTGGCGGTTGAAATGAGTGCCAGGCAAATGACCTTAGCTAGGCTATGGTGACTACTGCGAGTGTGCTTTTTGTGGCCCAGCTCCTCAGTTTCTGCTTCACTGGGCCGAGTCTCGTTGCGTAGATGAAAGGGTTGAGACAGATGTTGAGGAAGAGGAGAAGCATTGAGAAACTGTAGAACGTTGTTCGGAACGTTGTACTGAACGATGAACAACAGGAACCATATTTGACTTGGAAACCAACAGACGACGAAAACGACTGAAATGATGATCATGGTTGAGATGATATTCATCTGAGCACGATGAGCGTTCGTCTGAAGGACCGTCGACAAGTCCTCGTTGGTGTAGTTTCCATGAAAAACTCGACTCCTCTGTCTGACAAAGAGAAGAATGGATCCGTAGAAGAAAACGAGCAGCGCCAGAGGAATGAAGAACGTCAGCAGAATATAGCAGACGCTGAAGGCCAACTGAGACGCCTCGTTAGGCCAGAAGTAGAGTTTGAAACAGACGCCATTTACGACTGCGGACGTCCAGAAGTTTGGCATGTTGACTGCCACTCCCTCAACCCACGGAAGAACTCCGAGTGCTACGTTCAGCCACCGCTTCACCTGTGTCTTATGGAGTATTGGATGGACGATGAGGAAGTATTGAACCGCGGCAATCAGGGCCATACTCACGGCCAATCCAATCACTCCGACGTAGGTTAGAAACTCACCTTCGAAAATGGAGCAGAGTAACCATCCGAAAGTTCCGACATACTGAAGAGAAACGAGCTTCACTACATACGTGCCGCACTGGGAAGCAGATGAGTAGAGATCGAGAACCACCCAGCCATAACAGCCGCTAGTCAAACATTATCTGTACGCCTCTAGGGATATGACGTGACGCTTGGGACGCCAAGATCCGACCAGCCAGGTTCAGTAATAGTTTCAGCAGGTGATCTGTCGTCCAATAGAGATACGAGTTTTGCGTTTGGGAGGGCGAAGGAAATCACCTCTAGAAGGATTGATATAACGTAGAAAGCAGAGCGGTGTGGGAGATGTGGTCTGAAAGGCTTCAAAACACATGCGGGCAATGAGCCTATGGTTGTTGATTGATTGAGTGATTGATTGATTTAATAGGATAGCATCTCTATGCAAGGCGACTTGGCAACTGACTTACCGCGACTTGTTAGTTAGTTGCAGTTTAACGACATCGTGTGATGACCGAGATCATTATCGTCACCCTCATTCCTTATCCTGGCTGGGACTGGCACTGCTGGATTGCAAGCAGCGCAGGTATTTATACACGACTAATTTGAGGTAGTACGATTTATAACCTCTAGTAGTACCATCTTATTATTTCACACAGACAAAGCACTGTATGATTATCACATGCATGCACCATGAGCGAATGATGGCATGACAAGAGTCGAAATTACCTGTTTGCAGCCATTCAAGGCGTCCATTACATCATAACTTTGCATGTGGCCTCCAGAGGTTCTAAATTGACAGCAGTCAACCGTTTTCTGCGATCACTGCTGTCACACTATTTGGTAGATGCTAATCGGTTTTATTACAGCCAATACATCGGTCCATGCTTGGCTACACCGTTCCTCGAGTTGTAATTTAAGGTTCAATCAGATTGAACGTCACTCACTGTTCCACGGTCCGTCTAACCGTTGAGTTTTCCAATTTAGTTAATCAAACATTAAGGACATTTGATATTTGGTTTGAAAATTTGGTGCAGCATAGTTTTGACTAGAAATAATTTCGCCATCAACGAGAGCGCGTGCAGGCTATTATATTAAGGAGGTTTTCATGTAATTTTAAAATTGTATACACGTCGAGGTTTGTATTGGCCTTATGGTATATAATTATGTAAGTTCATAAAGACACACTTTTATAGGTGGTGCTATTGCATGACCAGTACAAGTTAAAGTAAATCTATTTCATAACCTCCACTAAGCAGTGAGCATTTTGACTTTTGAACTACGTGCATCTTGTCAATGGAGTTGACATGGAACCCACAGTTTCCTAAGGCGTTTCCAGTAGCACCAGTTTCATCAGGTGTCTGAGAACTGTCCGCTCGAAAGTGTAAGCAAGTGCGGTTGTGTTCCATCAATATCTTGTCAACGTTGGTGCTCAAGAATACCCAATTTCTTACCATGGTATCCTACAACCGCGACTTCAGTGACTGTTCCAGAACTTCCATGCAGTCCACGGATGGATGGTCACTGGCTTTGGCAATACAACAGAGATCTTAATTTAACTATTGTAACGGTTCAGAGGTAACGGTGTACACCTACCTATATAGTGTCGGCCTGCTGTGTGTCTGCTTGTTGTGTACACCTGTCTACTGTATGTGTTCTTTCTACTGTGGTATCTGCCTGCTGTATACGCTTTTCTACTGTATACTGTAGTCTATATACTATCAACTGCATACTATCTACTGTGTAGTCTCTACTGTCTACAGTCTCCTCTCTACTGTGTAGTCTCTACTGTCCACAGTCTCCTCTCTACTGTGTAGTCTCTACTGTCTCCTATCTACTGCGTAGTCTCTACTGTCTCCTATCTACTGTGTATCATCCACTATCTACAGCAAGTTAGTATAAAAGGTGTCGTAGTCGTCGCCTGGAAGATCGGATTCGTCGTCGTCGTCTGGAGATCGTCATCAGTGAGCCTTGTAGATTCGGCTGCGGCCTTGCAGTCTCGGCTCCTAGAAAGCACGAATAGTCGTCGTGGCTTTGCGATAGTCATCGTGGATATAGTCGTCGTAGATTTGTGATATTCGCCGTCAGCCATTGACGTAGCATAGTAGTCGCCGTCAGCCATTGACGCAGTGTTGCAGTTACTCGTTAGTTATTGACGTAGGGCATATTGAGGGAGTGAGATACGGACTGTTTCCGAATAGGCACTACAGAAGTATTGTTTTCCGTTGTACAAGCGTGTCTTATTCCAAGAGTCATCCAGAAAGAAGCCATTTAAACCTTAAATGGTTAGTCTTCAGCAAACCACTGAAGCCTAGTATACTCAGCGGAGCTGCAACTCGAACTACCCCCATATCGGAGAGGGCTGCAAGTCGTCATCCTGGTCACTGTCGAATAGGCCCCGTTCCGTTACGCTGTCATCGCAGTCAGTTCGGACCTGCGCACAAAAGTGTGAACCATTTACACCATCTTCACAAAATCAGAGTGAACATTGGTTGGAAGACGGACAATGACGATGAAGGTAGAGAAGGAAGAGAGTCATGAACAGAGAAAGATGTCTCTGGAGCTGAATCGATCGTGGTTTCGGGAAGGAGTGATTGAAGAGAGACAGACAGACATAAATACATAAAGAAGGAGAGAGACAGACAGAAGAGAAAGGAAGACAGAGACGAAATATTAAATATTTAGAGAAGAACGTTGAGGTGGGGACGTTGAAAGGTTCCAGAGTCAGAAGATTTATGCATCTACCTGTGATGCTCGTATCGGTTTTCTACTTTTAGGAACGAAGATGCTGTTGACGAAAGGGGATAAAGTCTTCACAATGTGCATGAATTGTGCTTGAGTTAAACCACGTTTCAGTTAATTCTTGGGTGTACAAGGGGAAAGTGCCAAATCTCTCATTTCTTCATAGTGTGTATGGATCTCGAGGTGATCAATAAATAATTTTGGTTTTGGTTATATAGTGACCTGATGTCTACGGTCATATTAAAATCCGTCTTTTTAAATCATGTGGTGATATATTTATTGGAGGCGGTAGTGAAGGGGGACGAAAATAGGAGGTGCAAAACGGAGGAGTGGAAGCATCACCAGCAGCAGTTGCAGAAGAAAATGGAGGAAGAGCAACCGCAGTAGAGTCAGAAAGGTGCAGCGGGAGAGATGGAGCAATAGCATCAGGAAGAGATCGAGGATGATGAGAAGCGAATTACCTAGATCATTATTCCCATTAATGGTGCTCGGTCAGACGTTATGCAATTTTTTCCGACAGCCTTCAAATCTCAACAGGAACAATGCATCTCACACCTGTGAAACTGTCTTCCTACCTGTGTCAAAGTCGACGTCCAACGCAGCATTCTTACTTTATGACGGAAACCGCTTCCGTATAATCACTCACCGTTCGATACCTTCGCTGCAAAGATATAGAACCAAATGTATGGGTTCAAATCAACGATTGCGTTAACAATCCTCTCACAATGAATCGAACAGTTGGCAGACTTCCATCTCCATTACTTTCTACGTGAAGAGGCAGTGAAGCTGTACAACGGACCCTTTGTTACATCTGAAATATGCCTGTTACTAAAAACGGTGGGGTGGTCTTACACTGATTAAATCGAAGACAGAATATTTATCCAGTCTCATTTTCGTTCGATTCTTTAAACGAAAACCCTGTTAGTTGACGCTCTGGTGGCGAAGCTGTCAACTTCAGAGCAACCGACCAACCAGCAGTCAATCCAATATTGGTTACATATGTCTACTGATTCCATGTAGAGAGCCACTCAGGCGATCCTGCATCACTTTAAAGAGGAGACTCAGACGTCTCTTCAGCATCGGCACTGCGTTGCTTGCTAGAGAAACATTTAATACGTTATTTAGTCTTCGAGGATGAACGGAGGTAAGTCATTGTGTAAGAACCATCTGAAACATTTATACAGAGCAGATTCTAAATTTTTTTGGAATTTGGCACTAAAGAATTGTCTAAATAAATGAATTAGTCTTAAGAGTTGCTGCAGTGGCGTAGCAATGCAAAGTGCCGCCTGGGGCGAAGGTAAAAAATGCCGCCCCTGCCTTATATTTCCATTACTTTATTCTAGTGCATATGCCGTGATATGCACAAAGGGCGGTTAAGCGTAAGACGCCTTTTTTGAGTGTCTTCATCATATACATTATTATTATTAATTTCAGTATTCAATTCATTATAGGCTATATACAGTCAGTAACAGCACCAGCAATAGCATGCACGTTGTGCTGTCAAAATTAAGACTGTCTGACAAATTAAAAATGCGCTATCATTTGATGTAAGAATAAGAAAATGGGATAAGATAGCATTAATTAAGAAAAAAATCATTTATAAAGCTAATAATAAAGCAGGCCTCACAATAAAGTTACTAAACGTCTTGCAAGCTTGTTCAAAAATTATAAAGTTCTCATAAAATTAAAATTAAGCAGTAAAAAATGTATTATTTATCTCTACATATTTAAAAGAAAGTCCTAAATAATATCAATTAATCATGCTGGGAGCCTGGGACCATGGTAAGTCTGGCAGCTGGTGACAACTGACAAGTGGCAGAGATATTTTACCAAGGCATTTGTAATTAGAATTTACTAGTAACTAGTAATTTATTATACAGATTACGGATACAGTACTTCATACTTTCATTCCCTCTAAACTAAAATATTAAGCAAGATTGATATACGATGTTGGCACTTAGCAGTCTTACTTTCTAGGATAGTTTCGCTACTAAACGCAGTCAATACAATCTATTAAACGTACAAATGTAAAAAAAACATAAAATAACTGAATATTTTTTAGCTGCAGGAGCCTAACTAAAGTTAATGTAAACACATTTGGTTGGTAAGTTCTAATCAAGTTTAGATGAAAATAATAAATATTAAAAACCGGTGCAGAAGATCTTGTCGGCTGCAAGTTTGTATTATATTAATCGAAAGAGGACGCTAGTTAATTTAATTTCCCCATTACTTTCTCACACATCGAATGAAATAAATATAGTAATAATAATAATGTCTAAACTCTCTGTTGCGCCATGTCTATATCCGACACAGGAAGCCTCCTAGGGCGTCAAATTTAGGAGCGCCGAATTTTAGGGGTAATACGGTTATGTTTTCAGAAAAAACATTGTATGATGATTTAAAAAGAAATTCATAAATTAGTTATTAAAAACTGGTTTTAGGTTAATTCCATTTAAAACAACGATATTCAATTGAATCTCCCCCCTCCCCTATAAATTTTCCTTTGCCAGAATCGTCTAAATATTTTGACAATAAAACATTTCTATCTGCCTCGTGCAGTGTTTGCTTGACCCCGTATTTTCTCACATCTTACTGTTTATGCAACGGAGTGGGGCTCTCTTATATAGATGTTTCCTAAGGGCGCCAAATTATCCGAGGACTGCTCTGATGTCTAAAAACACTGGGTGCCATTCGATCATGTCGATTATATACTTTGGTATATCGTGCATGTTAGTTTTAAGTCGAGAAAAAGCTAAAAATCATTGTGCCGGGGTTTAGACAAGAGCAACAAAAATCTTGAAGAATGCAACTTATACAACAATAATTTTTTAATTAATTTTTTTACCAACAATGCCACCCCTAGGACAAGTACCGCCTAGGGTGGTTCGCCCATTCGCCCCTTCGCTACGCCACTGAGTTGCTGTAATTTAGGCATTTCATATTGCTTTATCCTTGTGTCTTTCGTTTCGTCTTGGCTCTATGTTCCGCTACAGCAGCAACGTTATAAATTTATACTTTGTAAACTCATACTCTGTATTTATCGTCAGGATCCAATTTCGTTAACGAATTTTCTTTTCATTGCTTAGTAGAAACCTCGCTGATGGATAATCAACCGACGACAGAGTCGCTTGTGAAAGATAGTAACTACTCCGCCTCGTTGACCTTCAAATGTTGCGCCATCCTGACTGGAATCATAGGAGTGGTCACCAACGGAGTCGTCTTGGCAGCGCTGCTCTCGAAGGACCGTGTAAAACAGACGGTCAACATATTCATCATCAACCAGGTTGTTCTCGATCTTTACTCGTCTGCTCTCCTGTCCATCACTTACACAGTGAAGCTCTTTTCCTCTCAGTTTGTCGGGATTCTCGGTTGGTTCCTCTGCTCAGCCTTCGACGGCGAGGTGCTCATCTACGTCGGAGTAAGCGGTTCGATCGTGAATTTGGTTCTGATCGCCGCGGAACGATACTTCCTCATCGTCCATCCAATTTTCCATAAGACACAGGTGAAGCAGTGGCTGATCGTCGCACTCGGAGTTCTTCCGTGGGTTGAGGGAGTGGCAGTCAACATGCCAGGATTCTGGACGTCGGATGCTGTAGACCACGTCTGCTTCAATTTCTACTTCTGGCCGAACAAGGCTTCAGAGTTGGCGTACAGTGTCTGCATGCTTGTACTATTGTTCATCATTCCTCCGGCGCTGCTCGTCTTTTTTTACGGATCCGTTCTGCTCGTTGTCAGACAGAGGGGTCGAGTCCTACATGGAAACTGTACCAACGAGGACATGTCGACGGTCCTTCAGACGAACGCCCATCGCGCTCAGATGAACATCATCTCAACCATGATCATCATTTCAGTCATTTTCGTCGTCTGTTGGTGTCCGAATCAGATCTGGTTCCTGTTGTTAATCGTTCAGTACAACGTTCCGAACAACGATACGTTCTACAGCTTCTCTGAGTTTCTCGTCTTCCTCAACATCTGTCTCAACCCTTTCATCTACGCAACGAGACTCGGCCCCGTGAAGAAGAAACTAAGGAGCTGGGTCACGAGAAGCACACCCGTTGTAGTCACCATAGCCTAGCTGCGGTCATTTGCCTGGCACTCATTTCAACCGGCATGACTTCGATTTTCCATCTAACGACAGAGGCAGACGCTGAACACTGAATGCTGTTATTATACGGTCAGGGAGACGCGACTATAGTGACAATAACGGGGAAAATATTGCTCATCATGATGATGGCAGGCATATACGATGTCAAAGTGACACTGTTTCTGAACGATAACAGCAAGACACAATGACTCTATGAAAGAGGAAAGATATCTAGCCTAAACGCCAATACATTGAGTCATGACGCTGGTCATTTTGACCCAGAAGATATGTTTAGATGTAGGCCTACGTATGATATACGCTTAAGTCTATGTACACAGTTTCTGAGATAGAAATTCAGAGGCTGTTTTTGAAGCAGTGTTTTATATGTAGTGAAAGTGAAAATTATGTTGTGCTGGTAGTTTAACATTCAGACGTGGTTTTTATGGCAAGATACTTTATTAGTCGGCTATAGAATGCAGTAGTTTGCTACAGAACAATTCAGTTGCTGTCACTGTTTAATAATAATATATATATATAAATTCATAAGTACATACATATGTGTATAATATTTTCGCTTAGTTGCAAACTGAAAAACCAAAGTATTTTCAATAGTACAGTGAACGAATGTTGAAAAGTTATTACAGGAGTCGAATTTGACCGTCGGCCTCTACGCAGGGCGCCTATGACACTATGAATAAAATTTAACCAGGCAAACGAGAGAAAGACTAGTCAATTTTACGGGGAAAACGAGTCTGAAACTCGGTGCCTCTGCTCTACATCCCAGTGTGTTATGCATTACTCCAATCTTCCTTACTTTTCAGCCTTTTCGGCAGGTAATTCGTATGTCCAGTGTCGCCTGTTTTTCTGTTCTTGGCCTCCCCTTCATCTTCTTATAGCCGACCCCTTCTACCATCCAGTCCAACATCATTGTTCTCGGTCTTTCTCTTGTCTTTTCACTTCATTTCCCCTCCATGATGTTTCGCAGTAGGGAATCGCCTCTAAGTAAGCCTATGTATCCAATCCACCTCCTTTAAGTACAAGGTAGCAATAAATTGTGTTATGGTCTGCGAGGACAAATATTGAAGTATGTGATTAATTACAGTTATAGAGGACGCCGATTCGAATGAGCTTGTCACATAGAATCAACATGTTTCATTCAGTTTCTCATTTTGTAAGGGGTGCCTGAACAAAACTAAGCCCGAGGGCGACGAGGAGAGTAACTTCGGCACTGGATGTTATTTCAACTGTCCAACAAATTGGAGAATTTAATGGCGTCTTCTACATATTTGACCATTGAAACACCATTCCGGGACGTTAGGCTTACATTGTCCAGTATTGGCACTACCCGGGACGCGGGACATTTTGACCAATTCCGGTACTGTCCCGGCCAATTCGGGACATCGATAGTCACCTTAATCCTGAGGTGTATGTAGATTTCAAGGTGCGATTAAGTGCCAATATTTCGGCAGAGGTAGTGGGTAGACTGCAAAGGAGTTGATGCTAGGTGAGCTGAGATGTGTAGTGAAGGAGTCCTGGGTGGGTGGAATTTTATCAACCAAGTCCAGAGGCGATATTCACAAGACAGGTTAACACTAATACCCGTATTAAATATGGCCTATACCCGACTAGTGGGCTATATCGCTATTCATGAGACGGTATTAGCCCTCTAGTCGGGTTATAAGTCTAATCCCACTTGGAGGTAGGTTTAAGTCCGCTAATACCAGCTTAAAGGCGAAAAACAAGATGCACTGTGTATAATAATAGGCCTACCATTTATTGGCTGGGATTGGTTTGTTCTCACAAGTCTACAGCGTAGCACCAGCTTGTTCACGAACGCTGCGTCTAATCGGAGGGGTTGTCGTAAGGGTAGCTCCGATAATGGTGAAGGTCCGATTGAACACTTCCCAACTCTCGCCTTAAAGTTACTCTGACCACTCTTCACAGTACGCTACAGTGGTGACATTTCGCATGCAGTATGGTCAGGAATCTCGTCAAATTTGAAACAATTTTGACCCAATAATTAAAAGCAATATAATTTTGGCGCTCAGTTGAAGAAGCGAGTAAATCTAGTGCCTCTCAAACACCTTTCAACGTCTAAACAAACAGTTGAAACAGTCAGGTAGCTTGCACATAACCTGTTCATGACATGATGCGTCGTAACAGAATCATCATTCGACCATTGCATCAAAACACGATTATGATGATGATGACAAAGAATGATCATACCTACTTTAGGTACAAAATAAAAGTTCAACACCAGAGCATCATATAGATAAAAATTGCATTAATAATAATAATAATAAAACAATAACAACAGCAATCATAGCAATAGTAATAATAACCCCTAACCACAACCATCAAACAATACTGTCAACTGGCCACACTAGCCGTAAAAATCTCAAACACTAGCATCATGTCAGAATAGTCCATTCTCTAACTAATTTAACTTCTTATTCAATAGAATTACTACATGATTTGCTGAATAAATCCTTCACTTTAGTCTAAAATACAGAATATTGATGTAATATAAATATGACATTATTCATAACCAATACAATTCATCAAGCCATCATGTCAAATGTCTTTTTTGAACAAAAAGTTCAACAAAGTCTGTAAAATAATAGGGAATTGACATATGCCATCACGTAGTCAGTTAGTCATCTAGACAGTACCACTGAAAATCTAGCAGTTCTGATCAATAAATCAGTGTAGCTTACCATAGTGCCCCTTCAAGTATTATGGCTAAAAAGAGCAGCTTTCAGTAACGAGTAAATGTTTCTTTCACAAGAAAGGAATTATCAATTTATAGTCCTATACAACCTGCAATATCCTAACCCAGAAATCTTCCAAATGCATGCACTTAAAAGAGGAAGGAATTTAAATATTGTGTAAACAACCAAATATATGTACAAAGGACTGAAAACTGCAGTACTGATATGGAAGACAGCAGTAGTCGTTGTCTCCGTGACCCCCTCACATTGTTTACATACCAGTGAGAGAGGCAGATTATATAGATCTCCCTAAAAGTCTAAATATGAAAATTACAGTATGCAGTTCAGTATGCAAATTGGAAATTCTGAGAGAAAATCATAGCCAATAAATGTACCACTATGATACAGATATGGACAGAAACCTATTGAATCCGAATAATGCAGTATGAGACCATTTTTTGGAAAGAAACACGATAAATCATACAGAATTCAGTTAAATTCTATTAATTCATTGCAAAATGTATATAGTGCTCTCTCTCTCAAGGTAACTACTCAAAAGTGCCCCCAACTTCATCCCGGACGAAAAGATAAGTTTAACATGGCCTGAAAATGCACTGCTACATGATTTAGGAGGAACAAACTTCAAAGAAAGGAAATTCCATTAATTAGTAGTGTATTGCATTTCAATAACTTTTCTTTACATTAAACAGCAGCCCAGACTCTCAAAAACACACCTTTATTTTTCATATAGGGGGTCATCGATTAATTACGGTAATGTCAAAGCAACTGTTTTTGATCCACCACCACTCTGTAGTGCTTTGAAGCAATTCCCTACACACCACCCATCCACCCCAGCATTACTTAATTATTGTTACAAAATCAGTTTAATATATACTATGTAAAAGTGCAATCATGTTTCGCACGATTTCTTTAATTAAATTTGCTTCAAAATGCACTTTTATGTACAATAGCAAATTCAATTGGTCTAAAATGCATTTTTAAATTTGTTACTATATAATTGTTTGTTTCATTTTCTTATATAACATTCTTAATTTATACTTCAGATTCTAATTATCAATGGCAGATAATATTAAAGACTAGCTTAGTATTAATTTCTAAAGAATTTATTGTATTTTTAGTTAAATACTTTTAGATCAATAAGCATTATCTAACGTTCTGCTCACCCACTGAGCTATATAACATTTTCTAGGACCCAACCCACCCACCATAAAGCAGTACATAATTATCCAATGACCACTAACAGAGCTCAACAGGCATTCCTTGGAACTTTGGCAAAAAAGTTAAAACAGAAAAAGAAGTTTTACAGATCTGTTTTTGTAAAACAAATTTGGTCTTAACTTCTGAATTCAGAGAAACTGCATCAAAATTATTGACTGACATATATTTCATTTGATAAAACATTATCGTTGCAGGCACAGATATATAAACAGCTCCCTCAAATTGACACACAACTCGGACATCGCAGTAGTCGAGTTACCAAAGTTCACATTAACTAAAAAAATCCCTAAAATGCTTGTCACTTTGTCGACTCACCAAATCGTCAACAGCCACACTGTGAATTCAGTGTAAGCCTCCTTATTGACTCTTCCAAGAATTTTGTCAGCATATGACATATTTTCATGTATTAAATGTAAAACAAATTCTGAAAGAAACCTCAAGCGTAATTGCAACTATTGGAAGACATCAACAGTATATTTCCCAGAAACATTACAACAGAATAGGATACCCACTCCATGAGGCAAAAAAACGAGTCAGCTTCTACAGGCAGCCATGGAATAAAGTGTCTTGCTTAGCCTCTGTATATGAGGCAGGTGGCCAGCCCTCTCCCTCATTCCTGAGCTTCCCACCAACCATTTACAACAGTGGACTCATTATAACCGAGCTGAATAGCGGGGCAAAAATATTGCAACAACATTCTGCTCTGGGGAGGGGATGTTGGTTTAAACTGACCTCTCAATTGACAGTCTGACCACTAGACTAACACCTACCCTATAACAGAAACCTTACAATATATTAGCCACATTGATCACTGCCTGGATGAGCACTTGTTAACTTAACCCCAATGGTATTAAAGATTAACTTATAAGCACCATACACGAAAGATATTCAGGTAGACATTGAAGAAAAATTATTAGTTTGGGGTATCAGGGCATGCTAGACTCGAAAGTTATGGAGGCAAAACCCCATTAGAAACCCAAATTGACTACAGCAAGCCTGCTTGTAAAACTGAAGAGCCAGTTTCATGTATCATTCTGTAAATGAAAAATTTGTTATAATCAAAATGCAGAAAGAGAAAGTATGGCAACCATTTCATATCACTATAGCCTGAATGGACAACAAGTGCTAAAAACTAGTAACCAGATGTAGAGAGAATGCATATAGATGGCCACAATTAAAGACGAGTGTCCATTGAAGCAATTGTAGACAAATTAAAGTTGCTTTTAGTAGGTAAATTCAATTAGTCTACTGATTCTTTATAAACCCTTCAAACATTTCCACTTAAAACAAAACAACTAATCAAGGTTAAAACTGCTAATTTGAAGTTATAAAATACACATGTATATTATTTCCTATCACCTGATTTAGGATGAATTTTTTCTAATGTTCATCGAAAAACAACTGCAAAGACGATGGATCCAAATTCATAAGTTACGGATGTCTTAACATAATCATAACGAGTCCGCAAGAGTTATGGTGTCATCAGACAGCTGATAGACCAGTCAACGATAAAACTATTCAAAAGACATTGAACGATGCACATTCCGAAACTGGTTCAGCCTCTGAAAGACACAATCAATCAATCAATTCAAATCAACTTTATCACTTACCAACAAAATAAAGCAAAACCAAAATTATGCTCACCACACACAAACATCGCCTACATCTCATTAAATTTTATTCAATTAAATTATTTTACAGATGATGTTCGTTTGTTAGGCTTATATAGCACCCCATCAAGACCATCTACTCAGGAATGCCTCCATCCAATTCTGGCTAAATAAGGCTTCATGTGTGGTTATCAAGTTATAAGGGTCGAATAGAACATGGTAGAATGGCCTCTGGGCATTAGACGAAGTGTCGAAGGAAGCCTATTCAAGTAATATATTTTACAACTAATTTCAGTTTATAAATTTTAGTTTATATTACATTTTTGGCCATTCCAGTTTCTATTTATTTTCGGTTTCCTGGCCTTTTAAGTTTCTATTTCAGTGTAGGTTAAATGAAATTAAATAAATCAGTTAACTGACATTCAAGTTTCAGCTAATTTGATTTAAACATAATGAAAATTTAGATATTCAAGAAGTAAGCTATTTATTATAATATTTAAAATCAGGGAGCATCAATTTCCTGCCCAGTCCGATTTGTAGGAGATGGCTGTACAAAGTTTGAGTTTGAAATATTTAAAAAATTGGATTCTCTTGATATTTAGCTCAACAGTTTGCCCAATTTTTAATAAATTTTTTTGTTTTGCCTCAATGTACACAAGGAAGTAGTAACTAGTAACTACTAGCAAATAGTATCTGTCTGTTTACCTAGGTCGATTCTGCTGTGTACATAAAAATAATTCAATTTTCACTTTCAAAACAGAAATCAATGTTTATTTAAACTCAGATCCATTATTTGTCCGAGTGATGTCTACTTGTTCAGTCACCATTGCAGCATAAATTTTCAAATTCCATATAGCACAATAAGTTATGCATCTGAGTTGTATTCCTTTGTGTACACCTGGACATCATAAGTTTAGCACCTTAGTACTTTTTGAACATAATTTGATAGAGAGCAACGATTGGATTTGGTGACAATCTATGTACCATAACGATGGTTGAGCTGCCAATAAATGAATGAAATCCTTACAAATTTACTCCTTGTCTGACTCTAAATGATGAAAAGTCACACAACATATGTTGTCTTTGTTCACTATCCGGAGCGTAAATGCACATTTCAACAAAAGCAGAACAATAAAAACAGACTCTAACCATTCAGATCTAATATCTCCACAACAATCTCAAGTGTATAAAAAAAATGGAAATCCTTTTATGTAAACTTTATATAAGCCAACATCCGTAAATGCTTACAGCTGGTGATGTAGAAAAACACAGTAAAACAGCATTTTAATGTTTTGTTAGACACATAACTGTTTAACAAAACATCAAAACAAGTTATAGGATAAACAAGTCTAACAACTTAAGAAACATTGAGAATGAAGAAAAGAAAGACTGGAACAATGAACACAATGGGTTGTTACTGAGGATGTACTCTTGAAAAGGTGCTATATAAATAAGCAATAACAATACCACTTACTGCCTGTTTTTCCTGCACAGTTCTGTCTTGAATCTCCTGGAATGGATTGACTCCATTATAAACGTCAGGCTTTGGTTTCTTGAACTTCTTCATCTGGAAAAACGGAGACTTAAAATTGTCATTCATGCTAATCAAAGAATAACTGAAGCTTCTATTGAAACCTGTTAAATCAGCAATGCTACTTCAGCCATCATTGGCAAAGTGAAAAATTCATTTAGCAAGACAGATTAAACAAAAGATTAAACAATAACTTTCAAATGACAACATCAAATTGTTTCAAAGAACTTGAGGAGTCTGTTAATGTCACTCCAAAGCTGATCATAACCTGCATGCAAGACAACAAGTTACAAAGTGTTACACAATAATGTAATATGCTCATGCAATTCATATATTGTGACAAATAAATAAAATAATTGACTACACACTGGCATGAAGAGCATACTTAGGAAGCAAGATCGATTCCCACTATCCTTATAAGGTAGGACTAGTCCTTCCATTAGCTATGTGGCGGATTGTGGCGGTGTTGGTTAAATTATATGTAGGACATGATGAGCGGCTTGCATGACAGTCGTGCAGTAAAATTTGACTCAGAGATGTAATAACTTGTGCATTCGGTCTATAGATGTAACCATAATGCACAGTGTGTTAGTTTGAAATCTATAAACAAAGAACACTATGATTATTATTAGTCATCTCTTAGCCAGTGGTAAGCTTTATCTTGAATCCTTCAACGATCAATTGCATCGGTTTCCCATACATTTTAGTACAAGCCAGTTGTTAAAGGGTTAAGAAATTCGAGTCTCACGTAAACATATAATGATCAGTTACTGGATCATCCATCTGATGACTTTTTACCTGACATAAATCACAATGAGTCGTCAGTTGACTAATAAGTACATGTCTGAAATAGTTCTACAAGACTCTCCATGAGACTGAGCAAGTCAACAACAGCACAATTGGTATGGTCAAACTAGAATACCTATATAATATTTATAACATACCCACACATCTCACACATGAAAACATGCTGAATGCATGTGCAGAGACATAGCAATTAGCCCAGATGATCGATTGAAGACTTAACAGACATGAAATGAAACAGAGTGCGGAATTCATACTCGGCCTTGGTCCAGTTCATCGTTGTATTCGTCTGAATGGTGTCTCTTCCTCATCTGTTTACTTTCGCTCTCGATCATCGTGTCCAGTACGCTCTTCTCTCCATTCCAAGTAACAACTGAAATTAAACAGCATCCACAACTCACAACACAACTGATAATTGTAGTCCATATAAGAAATAAGCATTTCCAGCAGCTGTATATCATCAAGTTTAAAATATCCTGAAAACATAAAAGGAATAAGCCACAAAGTTCACTTGACGAGCTCTCACCTTCGGCACCATAACCGAGCGTTGCAGGTGCCATCTCCTTCAAGAAGTCTCGCTTGTCGCGCTGACCATCCCACGTGACAAGCTTTTTCTTTGGGGAAGTCACTGAATTAGTGCGAATATTCTTGTAACCAGCACTCACTAAGTCATCCCACTTCTGTATTTCACCTGTAACAATATTGAACAGATTATTATTATTATGCATTAATTTAGTTCCTCTGTCTAATGACCCAGCATCAAACACAATTCAACAATAGTTGCTTCTCATTGTAACGTTGACCAAAATATTCTTATACAAATGTGTATAGGTGTGATAAGGTTGAGTCAGATGCCAAATAGGTGTTAACAGTAATAATTGATGCAATTCTCTTAATTAAGCAACCAGTAAGAAAGACCAATACATTAGGGATGAAACATAGAACAAGAAGACTTGCATTTAAATGCAATACATTTGTTGAATTGACTTATTAATGAATCACAAGTAACAGGACTTGTGATCATGGTAGCAACACAATTCATGGACAACTTGCAGCTCTGAATGGAAATCCTTAGCATGGACACAATCCACATATAGTAAGTAACCAACCAGTAGTGACAATCCTAGTTACCTGAGCAATGTTTACTTATACAATGAACATTTTATTAGCACAAGCAGCAATGTACTTAAAGGCAACATATATTATTATTATTATTACAGCAGTTTTATATGTATTAATGGCACAAATAGCAAACTAACAAAAGTAACCAACGCAACTATCGGAAGACATGTAGAAGACTGATCAACAGTTAGATAGTGCTTGATATTTAGATATAGGGCCTTAGAGTAATAAAAAACATACTGGAATGCAGAGCTGAGGAACCGAGTTCGACTCCCGTATCCTCACAACGTTGACTAGTTCATTTTTTGCAAGGCAGTAGTTTTGATTAAATTAAATGTAAAACATAATGAGCCTTGCATGGCTGCCGACAGTTAGATCAATTCCAGTTATAACTTGTCACCATTCGTTCATACTATGTTTGTAATCATACTGCAGCTTGTCAGTTTGAAAATAAACGAAAATTATTATTATTACATAAGAAATTCAATCATATACAATTTAAAGACGGCTTCTCATTACTCACATTGTGGATGAAGATTTCGTTGAGTAGAAGACTCCTTATCTAACTTCCCTGAGCTAGATAACCTGTCAGCAGCACCACTGTCCTCTTTATGGTCACCATTAGTTGTGTCATTACAGCCCAAGCTAAGAGGCGTCACAATCCAGGAACCAGTGGCGTTGAGATGCACAGAATCAAAAGGTTTTGCAGGATTTGCATTCTGAATGACAGTCCATTTGCCTGTGCCATTATAATGTACTTTTGTGTCTACAGTCTTATTTGAGCCATTATGAACAGAGACCTGTGTCTTGACAGGCGATGATGAAATGCTGGCATTTGTAGATTCACTGATACCTGAAAAAGGAACACGTCCAAAGAAATATAAAAATAACGTTGACATTTTAATATTATTATAATTATTCCTATATTTATTATTTATTTTGATTTATCAAGTGCCACTATCTTACGACAAAGACTCAACAGTGCTGAAGAGTTGTTTGTAAATGTCCCTACACATCAAACTATCAAAGGGAAGATAAAATCCGATGTCCTGTCACCTGTGTTACAAGGTGAGTACTCAAAACAGTCATAAGGTAAAGTAATGATCTACATAGATCCCAGGACTGTACTTGAACCTGTCAACTGTTTCAAGGATAGTGGACAGTATGAACACAAGTGTTCGTACATAAGAAATTATCTGTTTAAGCCAGGGCTCAATTGGGATCATTACTTGAAGAGGTGCTTCATAAATGTCTTTATGAATCTACTTGGTCTTGATCGAGTAAATACACTTTATAATTAATGTATCTGAAATGTGTGAATTAAATGTATTTGTATCTGAAAGATACGTCATCTCGGCCTCTACATGTAGTTTGCCAAGATCTTGTGTATGTATTCCTCTAGCTGTTCGCCATTCGAAACAATGGCCACAGATATACCATAGTAGATATTCGCTATTTTTTGTTCATCGAGCTGCACTGTTGTTTAACCGTCTCATAGTTATAACCAGTTTTCATATAAGCATTTTATTGTTTAACAAGTACTCAGTACTCATCGTTTAGAACAGGGTTGCGTATGACAATCAGGAAAACCTAGGGGCTAGGATCTTTTAAACCCAGCTTCGAGAGAGATTGCTCGGCTAGTCCCAAAACTGGGTGTGCGCCAATGGAAAGCGGTCTGGGGGCATTGTTAGAACTAGTAGGGCCTCGTTCAAAAGATAAACAATACAAAACCAGACTGTTTTTTAAAATGTGCGAGAATGTTTAAAAACTCTATTTTACATCTACTACAAATCATGAGACAATTGAATGCCACATTCTTAAATCACATAACTGACAGAATTACTCACATTTCACATCAGAATGCAACAGAGATGATGAAGGCCTATCTGACAGGACGTTTGCTTTCTTTACTTCCACACTATTGCAGACACCATTCTGCAATACAGACTTAGATATTTCTGGTTTTTTGTGTGAAGATAATCCATTTTGTAATAAATCTCTAGTCTTTGCTGGCTTTTTATCAGAATCGAATCCATTTAGAGACAAAACCTTCAATTTCTCAGAACCTTTGGAAGAACTAGCGTTGTTCTGAGGCAAAACATTCGTTTTCTTTGCGTCACCATAAACTCCATTATTTTCACTCAACTGTTTTGTCTTTACATCGGAGTGTAGAAATAAAACATTCCCTCGAATCTTGTCACCAGAGACTCCGTTATGTGACAAAACTTTTGTCACTGCGTGCTTTCCATCCAAAGACAAACCATTCTGCAAGACAACATTTGTCTTGCTTGGACTTTTGTCAGCATTGGTTCCATTTTGCGGCGAACTTTTTACTTTCTCGAGTTGCTTGCCAGAGGAAGCATTCTGTAGCCTTAAACCAGAATTTGTATCAGCAGTGATACCTTTCTCTGATAAAACACAAGGCTTGTTCTTAAAGCACAACCCATTTGGTATCAACGTCTTTTCAGGTCTCTTGTCAGATAAATGTTTATTTTCAGACCCAACAGTCAGCTTTTCAGGCCTCTAAAAACAAAAAAGGAGATTTTAAATATTATAGATATGCACATTTTTACAGCAACCTATTAAAAATTCTTCAGAAATAAACTAAATAGACATGGGTAGAAATCTTGAACGGTGCTATACAAACTTTCATAATAAAAAAATTAAAAATAAGCATGCACATAATTTTTCGACATAAGAATAGCAAATATGTAATAGGCAATGTTGAGCTCAATATATCTGTAGATAAAAATAAGGTAATTCTGGATGAAAGACCAGAACAACTGAGCTGATCACTGCACTCACAAAAAACTTATACCTCTATGTGTAAAGTTCAAGTTGCATTTTTATTCACAAAAGCTAAGTAAGGAGAATCAAACCAATACTGACATTTTGCAACACAACGGTGACAAACTGGACTAAAAACTAATTTCCACGCAGCATTTTAACATGCTACGCCACAATTGTCATTATCTTCAGTGTTAGCTTAGAGTGGTCTTCTGCCCTTGGAATCTAATGCTGACTAAACACTTATTCACACCGTAACTGGATCATTGCCTCGTCCTCTATGTAGGTCTCCTGGCAGCTCCGGCTTGGGTGAGTGGATGGGGACTTGCACATGGCCTGATTCGCCACAGCTCCAAGATTCGGCCAGGTCCCTTCTTATATATGGGATGTCTTGCATTGTGTTTTCCGCAACGGGTCACCAAACGGATATCTGCCTTTGGTGCTGCCTCGTGGGTGTGGTCCTTGGTTGCTTACAGTAGCCCTGTTGATCTACCCTTCTATCATGAGCATTCAGCACTGTAGTTCTCTCCGCTCTTCTGGGCAATGTGAGCTTCTTGTACCTGGTGTGGAATTCTTATATGCAGTGTCTTGCCTTTTCCATTACTGGCCCTGAAATCTGGAATGGGTTAACTGTGTCACTAATCCTAAGACTCTTTACTCTTTAGCCTGGGTTGGGTCTGGAGGATCCCTGGGTAGATAAGCTTAATGAATTTCATATAAATCCATTACATAAAATACTAGTTATTTTCTGACTTTGACATTTTGGTTGGCTTAGATCATGGTTCGTTCACTACCATCATCTCTTTTGCATCTGTTCGAAGTATCGCCAATTCCACAACACTGTGAACAGTACCCAATCTTGTCACTAGGTTGTGTGCAGTTCGAATATGGGGAAGTTCCACCTACATCATTCTAGTCAACGTCTAATTTGATCATCTTATCTGAGCTTCCAATTCCTCCGATTGGCCAGACATCATCACTCAAAGTGCTGTAGAATGCAAAGTGCACAAAATATCCACAATATTCTTGTTTCGGTCATCTTCCGAGACCACGGTCTGTCTCGCTTATCTCTATATCCTGCGTTGGTGATGTACATGGAATGAGGAATTCACATTTTCCGCCTCCCATACAAGCACAAATAGTGTAAGAGGCAGACTTTTATGCCCAGCTCAATATTCCTACTCCAAATTCCCCAATTTCAAGCAGACACTGGTGACTGATATTCGCCATCAGATCACTTGCCTGCTTCCACCATAAGCCCTGCTATACAGTTACTGTACAAGGTGGATGAACCCTAGAGCAATTCCAGATTGTTTCCAATACCCATGTGACCCAAAACTGGAACAAGCGTATGATTTTCTTAGCAATCAAGCATTTCCACTAGGGTCTCTAGAATATCAACATAAAGGGATCCATCATTGGAGGTAAGAGGACATCAGGTCAGAGAACATCCCCAACCAATGCATGTACCTGCAAATCTTATGTAGAAAACCTCCCTAACGATCTCGTACACTCGTAGCAACTAAAGGATCGGGGCAAGTTTTCAGCAATGAAATAAAAAATATCAATGAATGTCAATTAATAATAAACTGAAATAAATGAAAGACCTTTGTCAACTGAGGTGGTATGGTCCGTTTCTCCTTCACATAGAAAAGTATGTATGCCTGAGCATTTAGAACTTGGTTAGCACCAACTGGCCGCACCTAGTAAAGCAAATACACTATTAAAACTTTAAAAAATTATAAATTTATTAGATGTAACAGACAGACAATTGTGTTCCATCCTAGGACAGTAAAGTTTAGTTCAATTTTCATTTCATCCCCTCCACACCCTTTCCCCTTCATTCTCCCAGTACCCTCTTCCTCTGCTACCTATCCCCCTTCTCATTTCCCATACCATCCCCATTCCCTCCTGCTAGGTATCAATTTCACAACTGCCAATGAAAACTGTTAGAGGTTACGGCATCATTTGATGTCACATCCGAACCCCTAGATAATATGTGACATGACAATGTAACTGTCAAAGCTGTTTTTCCCCAAATGGCTCCGGGTCGTCTAACAAACGATGCAGAAAGAACAGCATGTCGTGCGCATAAACATTCCTCTTCCAATGAGAGGAGATTCACTACTTAAAAACATCATAGAGGGGAGAATTGAAGGGGAAAACACAAGAGGAAGACCAAGAACAAAGCATTTAGACTGGATGATGGAGAAAGGTGGATACGGAAAAATGAAAGAAGAGGCTCAACAGAGGGAGGAGTGGCGTCATTGGACATATGAACCTGCCTGAAGGCAGAGAACCAAAGAAGAAGAGAAGAACTTTATTAACTAATTATTCACTAAATACCACTTGTTAAAGTGATGTAGGGATATGGTGGCAATGGAAAGAGTTTGTTCTAGGATCATTCCTTAGCCTTCAATTTATGGAACCTCTCACAATTGGTCAGTGCTATGGATGTTCTATGATCTATGTGATATGCACTTCATGTGATATGCACATTCTATGTGATATGCACTTCAAATCCTTGACCAAAGGCAATCTCGAATACAATTGCATTGCCTCATCGTTCATCATTATCATATGCATCATCATATTTGACACATGTCTAAGATACACATACGAACAAGAACTCTTTTTCAAACGCAGCAGTACACAAACACAACTATTCTCTTTCTCGTGACGTAACTCAAAGTTAATTCCTCTGTTGAAGGGGAATAGAAAAGAACAGTCCTTGTTAATATTCACTACATAACAACACAACATCTGAATAAGCAAGTTTATATAAACTGCTGGAAATACAGAAACTTACATATGAATCGTTCATGCAGTGCCAGACATGGTTGGGCGCTCGTACGTAACAGTAGTAATGCCCCGAGGTTGTACTCGCGCCTTCATGGACAATCACTGCATAAAGACGGTAGTTTATGGAATCGCCATGGCGATCACTCATATACGGCCTCATGTTCAGATGCTCGGAAAACACGACGTGACGCATGACTTTGCCACCCATCATTGTACTTCTAAATGAGTATTTCAATTAAATTAATAACAGTATCTTGGCAATTTGATTAATTGCTCTGCACTCATAATTGTACTTCTTAATGAGTAATTCAATTCAATAACAATATCTTAGCAATTTGATACTCTGCCAGTCATCATCATATAGCTGATGTAATTCAATTAACTTTAATTACAATACTCTATCGATTCGTTTCTGACTACTCCTCACTGTATTACAAAAGGTAACTAAATCTATTTTAGTAACAACATACTATCATATAATATTTTTACAAAAGACTCCACAATGTAATCACTACCCATTTACAATATGGCTGTGTTTAATAAGCTAGCAACTTGAATCTTAATTCAAGAATGGCATCTAAATTGGTCAAAATTAGAGCTTGGAAACAGATACTTACATTTATTTTTTTAAACTGCAAAATATTAGATATTAAATGCAATGCTAATAAGAAAATAATAAGTAATGCTCAACAGCCAGTTTGGTATGCCGGATTCAAATCACCGCAGACGACTCGCCAAATTGTATGAACAGAGTATGAAAAAATTCGATACTGCGAAAGAATACGATATAATGAAGAACAAAAGTTTACCTTTTAAACTGAAGTACAAGGACATTGGGAACTGTGTGAAACGTTAAGCACTTCTTTGCCTCAACTTCACGTTTGCACCTGAAACAAGGCACATCAATTAAATTAATCGAGAATCATTCGACAATCTTCAACATTCATCATTTTTTGAATGAATTTTATCATGTAGAACGATGATGCAAAACAACTGTACTCGAGATAGCCTCTTTTCAGAGATTTGAAGTGCACATATGATCATAGAACATCCATAGCACTGAGCAATTGTGAGAGGACTTGCTCAGGCTCCATACATAGAAGGCTAAGGGCAGCATTGAGCTTTCTCGGTCGTGGGACCTTCCATCTGGAATGGACTTCCCCATAGAGCTCCGTCTCCTACCTAAGAACTCATCATCTTCATTTTATGCCTCTCTTAAAACTGCCCTTTTCAGTCAAGGGTTAGGCCGGGAGCGCCTCTGAGTAGATATCTTGAAGGGGCGCTATATCAAGTATTTTTTTATTGATTGATTAAGGAGTTATCCTAGAACAAACACTCCATATGACCACCATATCCCAACATCACATTAGCAAGTGGCATGAGACTTAGAAACTAAGATTGTCTTTGGTTCGGTTTGCCATGTATGGCAGTTATTTAGCTATGATCACAAAATCATTCTTATGGCCTCTAATCATGGGAACTTCATACTCAGCTACCAAATTCGGCCAGTCGAGCATTGTGAGCAAAGTGCTCTACTCAAGTGCTCATTCTCCAACCTCAACGCAGTGCTATAGGTTTGAAACTCTGCAAACAGCGTGAACTGTGGAAGAAGACCTTCTTCCACAGTTCTTTGTGCTTGTGAAGATCTACCCATGAACTGAGCACTATTTGTCTACAAACGAACGAGTCATACTTCTAGAACACTGGCATCATAAGTCTTCATGATGTTCTAATTATAATAGCTCTACACAAAATACATTTTCATTGTTGTAAAATGCAACCACTTATACATCTTGAAACTAAACGCAATTCAACCTTGAAATACAGCATGACATTGCTTAGTGTGGTTGTCACAGGGAAAATTAAAAGGTGTTAGCAGCACATTTTAAAATGAAAATTAGAACTTACTTTCCACAATTGTATGCGTTTTTGCCCTGAAGAATTTCTGATTCGACAAACTTCTTGAGGCCCATTTCTACGCTGCCAACAGTCTAGAAAATGAAAAAAATTAATACCCAAAATCAGGTGTTCCAATTCAAGAAATATTAATCTTAGGCACAGATATTGAATATACCAACCTGCCAGCTATTAGCACATAATGTAGTACCAAAACCAGTCAGCAATTGAGAGACCTATTCCGAGATTGCAATTTTAGTTGCAATCAAAAATTCATATAGCACCAAAGTACAAAACTAATCAAAGGTGCTTTCAGCCTAACAACATGAAACACAAAACGGTTTAACAAAGAAGCCAAATTACACAACTCAAATAGCCCTATTAAACTGTCACAGAAGCTCTTAACTTATACAAACTGAATTTAACAAACTACTGACTGTTTTTTTGTCAAATGATCAGTGCAACTAAATATACATCAAGGCCATAAAAAATTGTTATGTATCAGTTGAGGCAAATAAACAAATCATTCATCAATTTCTGCAAGAAGTAAAATGTCTTCCATAAATGATTGTTACAAATAAAACTTTCCCCACTCTGTTAATTCTGCTCTTAAGACAATCATTCTCGACTCAAAATTTATCTACTGTAGCCTGTATCCTAGGAATGACCTTCTAGGTATTGCCTTACAACTTGATTAGATTTTCCATCAGTTGGTACAATGTGCAAAAGATACCAATGCTACAGAAGTTTATAATTAATTATAATTAACTATAATAGCAACAGTCTCTCGACAGGATACCGAAAACAACTCTTTAGAAATTACAACCCAAGTCGGCAAAAATTTATAAGAAAGATTGATAAGAAAAACTGTGAAGTTTGAGCTCTACCTTCAGTTCTATTGACACATCCAGGAACGGGTCAAATTTATCAGATTTATGAAGGCACTTCTGACACGTTACTGTGAGACCAAACACAAATAAATAAATAAAAATATATTAGTCTATTTTAATTCACACTGACCAACCATTGTATGATTAAATGAAATTGAAGAAACACATGATCACAAGTTAAACAAAAATCAATTTCATAACTCCACAGAAACCAATAGGTGAATAATCACACTACTGTTGCTTATTTTACCATCGCCCACTACAGAATGGAAAGCTAAGACAACTTTATGCCCAGACGAGCAGGTATCGAACCTGTGCCCTTCTATTCCTCATGCCTGTATCATCCCACCAATAACACATCACATGAAACATAGTGTAACCAGGAATTAATTAAAATCAATTTCATAACTCCATAGAAGCCAATATGTGCCTATTCCAAATTAAAAAGTCTCCGTCTACCATGGGAGAGCCTAAACAAAAGTTTAGCAGCTTCCAGGTTTAGCTTATAAGGCATTATGTTTGTTGACACAAACTCAATTCAGCATTCAGTGCTATTATCCTTAACCAAATGATGCTCCATATTTGATAAGTTTCTGTAATAAACTCAGAGCCAAGCATTAATAAAAAGCATTACAAACATCATTGCCTGTCTAACATAAATACAATTATGAAAACACTGTTTAAAAGTTAGTGAATAATAGAAACAAACTAAAGACAATAAAGAATTACATTTTGCAAGAAGCCATATGAAGAAATTACCTTGGCTGCGAAGTGTTCCACCAAAAATCTGATGCACAACAGTTGTTTCTTTGCTGGTATTATCTAACCTAGAACATAGATTATTAAATTACCTCAAACTGCCAAGTATAATTTCCTATTTCATCTTATGCATTGGCAGACCATCCAAAGAGTTACCTTGCTCAATGGAGACCAAAAGAACTGAAATGTCTAAAAATGTTCTCTGAAACCGCATATACCGAGGATCCTACTTTAACATTAACATCTCAAGGATGAGCCGCATTGGTTTCCCAGTTGCTTTTAATACACTCTCATCGTGTCACGCTCTACCCCCACTGACAACTACCTCAACTAATGCATCAAGCATTGCATTACAGGAACTACTCACTTTTAATTGGAGTTGAAATTGAGATTAGCATTCTGAGAGTGCTGTTTAAGTACAAAAGGCATGTTTTAATGATGAAGGTTAAACAAAATATTCCTGGTTTGAGAAACGACTGCATCACAAAAACAAAGTCCTCAGTTAAGGTATGACAAGTCCTTTGCAATAGTTTGACTGTGAGAGTCAGAATAGAGAACAAATCACCAGCCAGTTAGTTACCTCTCATATCCAGTTAGATGTGACTTGACGAGCGCATCAACAACAAATCGAAGGAACTCATGTGCATCTTCTTGATGACCCCATTTTAAATGCTTTGCTATCACTAAACACAAACCAACAGAAATCAGTGACTACAACTGCAAACAAATGTCCTTAAAAGTTCAGTTGAGAACTTCCTATCAAAATTAAAATGGGTGTTTGAGAAAAGCATTTGCTTTGGAAGGTTCAACTGGCCATTACCCCATATAAATGTGCAATAAATTGTCATAGAGTCGTAACACTGTCAGATGAAATTGCGTAAGCAAGGTGTCATACAAATGTAATCAAACAAAGTTACACACTATATCTGATACTATTGGTAGCAGTAGCAAAAAGCTCGTTAAACGATTAAGTCATTCAATGCAACGCCTGTACATTAATACGCGATGCGTATTGCCACTAACAAGCGTTCATGGCCTCATGGGTACATAGTGTGGAGAAGTAGGCAGTATATCAACTTCGACATATTGTGACAATATGCCTACTGTCTAGACTCCTTGTGGCCACATTCTTTTCCAACATCAAAACTACTCTCATTAGACATGACTGGGCCGGAAGCACTACTAAGTACATAATCCCTATGGGGAGCTATATAAATCTCTGACAAGAAATAAAATGATTCAACTTTTGAACAAGAATTGAGATACTGAAAATGCCTTTAATCCAATAAATGGGTTTTGCATTTAAATACAGGACTGCCATTCAGAAGTTTTAAAATCCAGAAGCACTCATTACGTCGAAGGTTACGAAGGATGCAGTCCGGTCTAATTGCAGCGAAGCCATTTTCAAAGCATCTTTTCACGTGGTTCTGCAGCTCACAGGTCATACAAAAGCCAGAGACTTTGCCTAAATTCAGAAACATAAACAAGAGGATATAATAACATCAATATGTAAACACATGAGGCTATATAATAACAGCATTATGTAAACACATGAGGCTATATAATAACAGCAGAGTCTTAATTAAATAAGCAGTCTATTTCTAATCAAACCCAAATATGACTTCATCCTATTTAAATAGTTAAGTAGATCCAACTAAGGTAAGATAAAGTATGGTAGAGAAAAGCAATAGTTCATTTATTAAACCTGTTATGAAGCCAAATTTGCAAGTTGCTTAGACATCACTTTACTTTTATTAAAGCTTGTTTTTAGCAGCAATATAAGTGAGCATTACAAAAGTCTGTCTAAACCTCTGAATGACGATCTGCATTGGTTTCCCATGTAGGTTTCAGTGCATGCCTGCCGTTAAATGACTAACAACATACTTAATTATCCATCACATGCTGCATCGAGGCTCAATAAACATGAACCTCACTCTGTGTAAATGACTCTGCACTGCCCAAGAAGTTAGTTATTTTGAAGTATCCTCAACAGACACCATTATGTTCTTGACCCCATGCCAAGTAGAATGGAACAAAGAATTCAGGAAGTTGTTTAATCGTGTGAAAACAAAGGCTTCTCGAATTGTTTAATTCCAATCCTATATCACCGAAAGTGCTCTCATATGGCTCTCTTGAGTGTGTGTGGAACCAAAGTCATAACAATAACTGTCTGCAGGTTTTCTATTTGATACAGAAGACATACAGAGAAACTTTACAAACACATTATAAACATTCACAAGCTCTAACCGATTATGATAATTAGTTGGCAAGTACTGTTCCGATTGATTGACCCTATCATCCTTGCAAAAGATAAACAATGAGAACAAACAGCAAAGCTTAAAACAGAAACTACTTACATTCTTTCTTGTGACACCCGCTAGTTAAGTAGTTGAACAGTGGGGGTGTGTAAGTAAGACACTGCAGTGTAGCATTCAGAAAACATGTGTTGCCAAGGTTCTGTAAACCAGCACCAATGCGTTTTGCACCTTGCCAGTGTAAGTGGACGTGTTCTGGTGGAAAGAGCACTTTTGTAGGCAATGGTATTCCAGTCTTTTCCATTTTTGGTTCTAACACAGAAATCCATTTACATCAAAGTTATTAAGATCTGTTTCCTAGTAAATACTAAAAATGATAATTACCTGCTAAAAATCATGAAGTCCAATTCCAAACCAGCATTGAACTTATAAGATGAATCAATTTTCTTTACATAAGCCTTGCTGAAAAAGTTCATATTAGCTGTTTAAATATACATCAAGCTCTGCTCATAAAAATTACACTTCAACTTTTCTGCACTCTGTCTAGAGAAATGCTTACAAAGTGTTTACCAATATTAAAGTGCAAAAACTAAACAGCCTATTAAATAAACAAATTTAAATTCCATACATATTCATCAACTCTGATGTATAAACTCTTAACCCAGAAGTCCAAGGTTGTAACATCAACTCAAGAAATCACACACTTTAAAGTAAAACATTGAGACACAAGCCTCTGCTAAACATAACATTAATAACAGTGGCTACATTCTGAAGCGCAAAATCATGCTTACTTGCTGACGATATTGCTTTGGAAACTTTAGCCGCTTGAATGTGGCTCGTTTCTTCGTTATCAAATTCTAATTCAACAACTTTGAACTTTGGAGGAAAATTATTGTACGTGCCCCGTACATTTCCTCGGTGTTCGTCGTACTCTGTGCTTTTACAGTGGGTTTTCTTTGCTGTCGCAAAGCTGGTTGCATCAAATATTTCACCGGCATCGGGCATCTTCTTGCCAACCAGTTCCATCAGTGCTTTTTCAAATCGTGAACCGGTTCGAGAATTACATTCAGCCATTTTCATCAGTTTTTCGCATTCAATCGATGTGTCGTTGAATTGCTAAGGATAAGGCAATAACCCTTTTGTACATGCTGCATGAAACACACAAAAATCATATATTATAACATAACTTAAAGGTAAAAGACAAACCATCTTCACATTCTCCATGCACACACATATATTATTATTATTATTTTTACCGAAATTTGATGTCGCCCTTCCTTCAACATCTTTTGCTCAGAAGTGCATACACACGCCTCGACGGCGCAATTGCGGTTGTACAGCAGAGCAGTGGTGCGCGAAGGACTTGCTCAAGGTCCCTACACAGTGATGCCTCGGACGAGGCTCGAACCCGCGCGCTCAGCACAAACTGAACGCCACGGGCTGACCATTCTAACCGATCGGCCACCGTGCCACACCACATATAGTCAGGTGAAGATGCTAAAAGCAATCACCACAACACCTAGGCTTCCTTTGCTAGAGGCTTCCATGTTTCTTAACACCTCATAGATGCTAACTACTGCCACTGACCTTACCGATATCATCCTTCAGTCAATTAAAATCATGAAATATTATGAAAAGTTACTTTTGCACACACATTTTTGCCTAGTTTCTCAAGCAACAAGGACCTACAGTGTTGATATAGATAAGATAAGTTGTGATCTATTACTTTGTCATTAGCTACTTCAATTACCGGTTGTGGTCAGCTACCTTGATTAGGCAATCCCTATTATCTTACAATGTGCCTTTACTCGCTTAATGTAGCATATTCATTAGTTAAGATTAGTTAAGCTTTGTTCCTCCATGTTATTTTCAAACACTCTACTCACCTATTGGCCTCAATACTCAACTACTTTGCACCTAATTTATTGGTGGCCCTAACCTGCAGGACCCTCCGTCCTTAATTGGGTCTCCTATGTAAACATAAAGTTTGTTTGTTATACCGATCTCATGTAACTTATTACTTTGGTTTGCCAAATAAACTTGAATTGAATATAAATACAGGACATAAAGTTTAAGTGCAAAGTCATGTGCCCACTTTTAGCGCCCCTGAACAGGCACCTTAAGCGCATCGCACCTCACGTCAAGAGTGTAAAAGAGTTTGTCAGTATAATATTTATCACTCCATTAGCACACACACCATGAGACATTGAAATTGAATGTAAAATTGTGCATAATGTATAGAAATATTATAACATTAATGTTATGACGTTTCTCTTGAATTTTGTCTGTTCCCTATATCGTGTAGTGCTACATTTTATGGACATTTTAAAACAATTTTTATGTCCAGGTTGGAGCAGGGAGCACTTTTGAGTAGTTACCATGCAAGGACGTCATATAAACTACTAAACAGAATTGTGCCTTCTCAGTGGTTGGCCCCTCGCTCTGGAACATGCTCCCGTTGGCGTTGCGGTTGTCCCAAAGGGTCCACTCAGACTCATTTTATACTCACCTTAAAACTGTTCTTTTTAACCGTGCTGGAGTCGGGAGCGCTCCTGAGTAGTAACCTTGAAGCGGCGCTATATAAATCACTGTAATGAATGAATGAATAACTGAGTGAATAACCTCATACATCTTGTTTACAAAGAAAATCAATCAATGATAAATGATATTTACTGAGTAAACAATTGTCTGTGTTGCTATATCTCCACTACAATTTATTCATGGTGAATATGATTCTGCTGCCGAAACTTCAGCCACGCAATGCACAGAGGAATTACTTCTGCGAACGAAAGTTTGTCGTTGATGTCTAAAAATTACACTAACCCTAAATGACCCTCATGACACTTAACCTTACCCTAACTGAAATCAAGATGCCTAACATCATCTCGATCTACCCTCACAACAAATATCAAACGAATTTAGACGTTTTAACAATGAGCATGAGCAAAGGTATTTACCCGCTGAATTTTGTATGAGTCCCCACCACTGAAGTAAAATTTCAGTCAATATTGTGGGCTAACATTTCGGCTGCAGAAGATCTATCCATAATTAGTGACATATAATATAATTATTAAGTTAATTTTGCAAAATTCAGCAGTGTGCAACAACAACAAAAACTGTGGCAGTTTAGAATTTGGCAAGCAAGAAAGAAACGTATTGTGAGAACGTGGTAATAATTTTCTTTGACTTTCCATTCTTATTACTTACTTAGTTGAATTTCAGGGATCCCACATCATTTTCGGCAATACTTATACTAGATAGTTTCCAGGATCTGACGGAAATATTCGCTCGGGATTTAGGGATTCGCAACGCAACCCATAACGTGGCAATACCATTCGGATATTTTCAATCATTGATAACCGCTGAACAAGTGTTCTCGTCACAGCAATGACCTACATAATTCTGCTATCTACCAGCTATTTTATAGCATAACAGCGTATCATTTTTCCTAATACACATAAATAGCCTTACTCCAATTTTAAATCTCCATATCTGAATTTGATTTAAATGTGAATTGTCCAGCGATTGCAAAACCACGTGAATCAGTCTCAATCGGAGATGCAGCTAAATCGGTTTTTACAACTTTCTAACAATCTTCTGTCAAGAGTAAGAAAATGGCAAGTTATTCAATAAAATGAGCAATGAATTAATCTTATCACTAAAACCGTTAACAATTATTTACAGCCAGAACATACCACAGGCACGTTGGTTAATAATAAGAACAAATTTTAATCATTCATTTTAATCCGGGTATTTTAAGAACTCCGCGCAGGCTGGTTCTCTACTATCTAGTCGAGTGTTTATCTCATGTGACGCAGTTTCTTTAGCGCTATAACTTTTGCTAAAATAATACAATTTTACACCTGGAGTTTGTTTGTGTGAAGTATAGCATTCATTCATTCATAAGTTAAGCACAAATCTTTTATTTTAAATCCTTCCTACAAATGTTAAACATATGTTATAGCAGCGCTATACATTATTATTACTTTTGCATCAGTTTGTATTCAGGATTGATGCCTCATACCAATAAACACTCATCAAAATCTTTGATGAGTGGCCAAATACATATATACACACACATAAATCTATATATCTACTAATAAATGCCACATCAGGTTCATAGATTAACAAGCATCTTACAGATGTACACTAATTAGGCAACTAGATCACTGCAATTTTATCAGTCATTTGGTATGCACTTCGAAATAGAAAATGACTAATCTGAAAGTTTGTAAAGCTTTAAAGATGTGCTGATTCTCCAAAGGTCCATAAAATGTTAGCTCCCAGAAACATATCCATAAGACTGTTTAATCAGTTAAAGCTCATAACAGGCTGTAAGGACATCACTCTCTAACACTGTATTACTTCCTTTCTCTTTTGACTGACATTGTGAATTTTCAATATTGGTGTCACTTGAAAGTAGCCATTGATGCATGACTTATACATGCCACAGAAGTCAACAGAGCAGATAAGACTTTAAAAAGTCATAGGCACAAAAGACATCTACAGGAAATACTTTATTACATGAAAGAAACAAACATGAAATTGGCCCAATCGGAGTGGCAGCAATTGATAATTAACTGTAATACTTTTCGCCCAGAGATGTCAAACCTTTTGTGATGACGAGCCAGCTGCAATATTTTCTAGCAAGTGGTGGGCCAGAGTGCCAAAGGCATGAGGAAAATGGAGTAGGGATCTAAGAGCGGCCATGCAAAAATCTGAATTAGGCTTTGAAAACATGATTCTGATATGCATTATCAGTTACAAACATCACACAGAACTCATAAAACTTCAAAATGACAAAATTAGACCTTTTACTCTCAATTGTGTTGTCTTTAGATGAGGCTCCACGGGCCAGAAATATATTGTCGGAGGGCCAGAAATGGCCTGCGGGCCGGCTGTTTGACACCCCTGCTTTAGCCCATCAGCAAGACAAGGGCTTCCTCCTACTCCTCTACTTCATTCATTGACATAATTTAGTGGACATAGGTAGACACTCCTTATCATGAAGTAATTAGCTGAAAATCTCTCAGACCAGGTAAAGACTGACCTTCTCGAACTCATATGGCTTGTTCTGAAGAGTGCACAAATCAATAGGATAAAATAAAGAAGGGGATATTCATAACAAGGGTGCAAATAATAATTATGAGCTAAAATGAAAATGGTGCTTATTAATAATTGAATTTAAAAGCATGAACATATGATTTGCGGATATCGTTAGGTTCATTATGTTTGGATCTAAGTTCATTGTTTCTTGTATGACCGTCACAATATAAATGTTCTGAATGAATGAAGGAATGTCAGATCATGTTCTGAATATTTTATTATACAAAAACTTTATGCTGGTTGCCAAAAACGACTTTGGAATAAGCATAGATCAACCATAACAAACGAAGATGGATGCGTGCATGTATATATGAAGACTTTTTAATAGCATTGTATTGTATTTGAAAATCTGCAAAAGCACCTCTGCCAATATATACTATTCAAAAGCGTTCTTAGCACAGGACCACGAGGAAATAAAAACAACCTCAGACAGTGGATGGATATGGAAGAGACCCCTGAATCATAGAACGAATTGAGGTCATTCCAAAAGAAAGGGTCAAATGCAGAATGCAACCAAAAACGCTGTCATTTGAGAACTTAATAATTTCACATTCAGGACAAAAACCTCTGCATTTCATCATATTTTGATGTGTGGCCTTTCAACATGACACGTGACAGTCTATCACACTAACCACCACACTCAAACAGATTCCAATCATTACTCCAATTTTAACATAGGACAAACAATGACTGTTTAAATTTTCTTGATTGAAGCCATGCTACAGTTCATCGGCGTCAATTCATCACAACAAATACACTCTGCGAACAGACAATGTACTTCTAAAACTACATTCTTATAGTTAAGAGTTCACTGCCACTGCATACTCAGTATACATGGCACATAAAGGAACAATCAAATCTGAAAACAATCAGATAACAGAAATTCTGAAACTCTGGGTCAAACAGCATAACTTCCATAGAGCAACCAACACCATACAATGAGAGTCAACAACAGTCCATCTAATGCCAGTTGGAATGACGACCTGTGATTCGAACGGACGGCAGACCACCTGCCGACTTTGGCTGCGATTGATACGTAGACTGGTGCTGGCGCGGAGTCAGCGTCCGAGATGGTGCCGTTCCGACCGGTGTAGAAGTGTAACTCGGCACAGAGGGCACCGGCGTTCCATAAGACTGGTAAGTCGCCGAGGAAGAGGGCTGCGGAGAAGTGGCGGACCCGTACTGCTGACCCTGGCTGTTACTGGTCTGAACCAGATATGTGTGAACATATCCGGGCGCTTGAGCATAGGCATTAGAATCGTACTGAGTAGTATAGGAAAACGACTGGTTGTAAGCAGACGCTGCTGGTTGGCTCTGGTAGACCGTCGACTGCTGATAACTAGGTGCATGCTGTTGATAGCTGGGCTGCGATGGCTGCTGTGGGTAGACTGTGCCAGAGTTATACTGCGATGCACTCGATGACCCATGACCCTGCAAACACAGAAACAATAGCATTCATAACTAAATCATCAGCAAAAACCATTCAGTTGTGTTTGTTGACTAACTTAAAACTTGAAAAATAAGGACAGCAACAAAACTTTTATACATAGTCATACACCATCAATAGTAGTAACTGGAGTCGAAGTAGAGCAATCACACACAGGATTGAGTGGCTGGATTAAAATTTGTTTCATCTATGATTCCTATCATTCCAGAACAGAACCCGAAATAAAATCAAGTATGTTTTTATTGATCAAGTTAGCATTGTACACTGTTATTACATAACACGTAGAAAAACTAAAAAAGCTGTACAAAAGAACATTTTAGCAATACCATAATATTCAAGGGACAGGACAATAGGAAAAGAGAAGGACCCTAAGGGACCCAAAGATCCCACTAGCCGGGCCTACCCTTTCCATGAAATATTAGTCAGCAGTATGTCAAAGTGCAGTTAACAGAAGTTTCTGTCTTAACTAGTTAACTAATCTAGTTCGTGTACATAAATGCCAAGATATTGATAGTGGCAATAAGTAATGATGATTAAAATGATGACGAATGGGGTGGTTGAATGTTAACACACAGGCATAAAGAACAGAACGATGAGGTTGACTCCGTCTTACACTCCCTAGGGGAGATCGTAAAATGAAAAGCAGTAGGACTAATCGGCGCCTAACAGGTGTTGCCACACAGTTGCAAAATCGACTCTAGTTAAACTTGCCATCATGTGTTACTACTATTTCAGTAGCAGAGTTATTTTAAGTAGTCATACTGTTTAGTGTCCAGCTTAAATTGAATAATCGAATATTATTATTACTTTCACCAATCAGAGATACAAGCTTTCTATATATGAAGGACAAATGGTGTTCTGTTGCTGCACTCCTGCTGCTGCCACCCTGTTGGTTAGGGCATTAACAGAAAAGCAACACTACTGGCCAAACTTCGAATGAGCATCCACCGAACCCTGATTAAGTGTTTACTATAACCTGTTCACCACTATCTGGATTTAAATATATATATATATTCGTTTATTAATAAAAATCTCATGTTGACACACACACAGCATAGTGAACAGCTATGCCTTTCAAATAAGATATTGGAGAAAATGAGATGCAGTGACATTGGGCATAGGTAGAAAGCACGCCTAGTGAATGTACTTATATACAACACGTCGGATGTCACTTCAATCGTCCTTGGCTGTTAAGATAGAATAGTGAGGCCTCAAGTGAAAGTTGCTTTGGCATCTGATAGCGAGTGAGAAGATATTTAACCACCCACCTGTTGGTAAGGAACCGCAGCCGTCTGGCCATGTGGGTATTCGACGTGTCCTTCGATTCCAATCAATGACTGAATGGATTGAGATCCTTCTTGAGACATAAATGATGACGAGTACATCTGGCTCGAGACGTACGGATTTGTCTGTGAATAGATCGTTCCTGGTTTCTGGTGAGCTCCCTGAGGGGTCGTCACCGTCTTAATCACCCCGGAAGGCGCCGTGCCAACGACAGAACCAACACTACGGCCGATGCTACCGATGCTGGGTGATTCAGACTGCAATGCTACATCGGTCTCCATTGGCAGTACACCATGAGCTGAATTTAAGAGGAAAACAGAACCCTAATTAGTCGATTGCAGACAATTTTTTTCAGTTTAATCTTGAACTGTACAAGGTTCTTCAGCACCAAGATTACAAAATTAAGTCACTAACCTTCTTAACCGATAAAAGGTCATCCGCAAAATAAACGAACCAACAAGTTCATTGAACCGTACAAGAATCTCGAGTTTCATTTAGTGACTACATTCGACAACTTTTGCCATAATTTTAAAATCTTTTCTTAATACTATTCATTATTACTTTTGTTTATGGTTACCAAGCTGTCTCTTGTGTCACTGGATCGGATGTAATGGGACAGTGAATAAAACTAGAAGATGTCACCAGCAAAATGAAGGCGACAACAAATCCATTTACAAGTTCATTGCTTAAATCTTCTCGTAATTTTAACCCTTAAACGACCAGTGTATACTAAAATGTATGGAAAAACATATATATATATATATATATATATATACAGCTAGTCGTTAAAAGGTTAAAGCCAAAAACCTTCAGTCCCAGTTCTTTTAGTTGAGGCAACAGTGAAGTCTCGAACCGAAGAATGAATGTAAAGTAAACAAAGAACCCAGTAAAGTAAACAAAGAACCCAGTAAAGTAAACAAAGAACTGAAATAAATAACTAAACACACTAGAAATGAAATATGAAAACTGTTGGTTCTTCTGCTGACAGTCTTACATGGCTCAATGGACTTATATATGTATACATCATCCCTTTGCTGCTCTTCAAATAGCTTGCTACCTACTTTCTTCCTACATGTGTTTAACTCTTTAATGACCAGCATTATTGACTTCCTGCACAATTTACTACACGCTGGTCATTAAAGAGTTAAGAATTATACACTAGAAATCTTAATACCAGTAATGAGCATAAGAATTACAGAATAAATACCAAGTGCTTCATGACCTAAGATAACCAAACAGTGATACTTCATCAACTTTCAAATAATTATTTCCATCAAAGCACAAAGTACAAAACATGGCCATCTACTGTTTATTTTCATTTATCCCTCAAAGAATAGGTAGGGTCCCGTGGTTTATGCGATTTCACATATTTTTGCATAAATTGGATGTTTTCGCAAATCATTGCATAAAGTTCGAAAATGTTGGTTAGTGTCAACTATAATTGGCTTGTCCAGGCTATTAATAGCCTATAAGGGCTATAGTTTAGCGACCAGACGACGTAATTGTTGATGACTAGGACCTGTGGTTTATGCAATTTCGCATATTTTACAAAACGTTTTCGCGTAATCCACGGGGGCCTAAGAATAGGCAACAAATAAACAGGTCTGTCAACACAGATAACACTGCTCTCACATGTCCATCATTTATTTAAAAAATTAAACAACTCCTTCAAAAGTACGGTACTACAATGCTAATTCAATTTGAATTCAGGCAGAACAATTTCAGACTTACTGTTGATGGGTTTTCGCTTGACTGACTGTGGCTGAAAGTACATATAACAAGCCTTGTTATACACAGAATAGAATTTTCCAACAAATTTAGTTTTCTCTCACACTAAAATTCATATACTTCCACAAAGTGCTATAACATTGAAAGATTGATTCTTCACATGGTGATCTTTAATAATTATGAGAATCATTTGATCAATAATGTCATGAGAAGTAAGTCCTTGACACCAACTTAGTCTCATGATATATCCTTGCAGCCTCCATTTGCAGTAAGAACTGGTTTTTACCAACACTTAATGTCCTAACGCAACATGCCACAGCCTATGAATAGGAAAGAAACATATTGCATTTTTATTTGGTAAGGGCCCATCCACGATTTTGCGTACGAGTGGGTATGGTGGGAAAGGGTCTAGACAAATGAGTATATACGCAAATATAACTGTCTAATTATGACGTCCATATTAACCTTTTAAAATGTAAGTGTTGCTAGCATTTTTTTTCGTCACAACACTAAACAAATTTCAGCTGTGAAATATGATGCCTAGCATAAAAAAAAAGCATATGGTGAAATCAATGTATTATGTCTGTAGCTACTTAACCTATGTAAGGAGGGGCTAGAGCTCAGATGTATGTACATGTATGCATGGGGAAACAGTATACAAAATGCTTGCAGTGCAGCAGGGGTAGAGGGGCACAAAATATGAATTTTTGCGTACAAATATATGAAGGATGGGCCCTAATAAAGTATTCTGGGTAAACCTGTTAATGTTTTCTCAGACAATGTGCTGCTCTGTATGGACGAATGGACTTATGGTCAGCTGGATGGATGGACATTTTAGATGGTCAGTAAGACAGATGGATGGCAAGACAAAGCAATGGACAGACTGCTGTATGGATTTAGTTACACAATAAATTACTTCTACACACAGTGTATACCTGGTGTCCAATGACATGCCCCCAAACAACTTCAGAAAGAGGAAGAGAGACAGAGAGAGAGTGAGAGACAGACAGACAGAGAGAGAGACAGGCAGAGTGAGACACAGAGAGTGTACTTCCTTTATGCCACAGACCATCACATAATTAAGTACTAAATAATACAGAAATAGGGACAAATCTTGTTTAACTCCTTTGTAGCAATTAGTGAAGAGTTAAAATGCAAATGACTAGGGCTACCCAGCACCCATAAGCAATTTATTGAAATTTATCAAGGGATACCGAATACTTTTGAAATGTTGGCCTCACCAACATCTTTCTATGTTTTACTCAATCAATCATTTATGATAATTCTACAAGGCAGCGTACCGATATCGGAGTCTTGGGTGTCTGATGTGATTGGTCATCACCACCAGCCTGTGGAAATGGTTGAGCAACAGCTGGAGATTCTCCGCCCTTTTGTGGCTTTGAATACAGATCGAGAACTTGATGGCAGATATCTGGAAGGCACACCCAAAACTAAAATAATATATTAAACCTTTAACTACCAGCTACATATGTTTTCCTATACATTTTAGTACACGCTGGTCGTTAAAGGGTTAAACATTTCTATCACTGTTCAATTGTGTTCATGCACATTAAACTGGTCTGAACATTATTCAAAACAGAATACTTTTACATACACGTCAACATTGAAACTGAACGCACTAATCTACATGGAGCCTCTTCAATATCAGTTAATCAGAGCTGCTCCTCACCTAGCAACAGAAAACCAAGGGTATCGTGTCGTATCTTCATATTTATATAGCGCCTCTTACAGAATAGCTATTTAGAGGTGCTCTCAGCACGGACACCCCGGGGAAAAAGAAACGCTTTTAAAGAGCGAGAAGCCGATGGAGAGAAGCGAGTCATTAGTCTAGCCCTTAATGATGGAGGAAGGTCATTCCAGGTAGATGGATACACAACAGCAAACATCTGGTGCTGGGTCAAGGCACTCTTAGTGCTAGGAACATAAAGATAAAGAAGAGACAAACCAATTATAAGACAAACCTTCAAGGAGATCAAGGGTGACGTCTTCCACGAGGAACTCGTACCATTTGCCTCGATATCCGATTGGCTTTCCTTGCCAGTCGGTTATCTCGAATTTGTTCAGACGACTTGTCAGATACATGAGGGCAACAGCAATGATTTCTGGCTCCCACTGGAGACACAGCATTGTACACAAACTGCAACAGGAAAACAATTGCAAAATAGAAATAACACCAGGCTACAAATTCAATTCTCTATAGAGCAAACCAAGTCAAAACAACAATAAAACAAACGAAGAAATTCTGCCAAATTTTAACCTTACAGAAATTAACAGCATAAAAGATAAACAGAAGTCACTTAAGCAAGCCCTGAGGCAACCACAAGCATGACATGTTGGTGACTTCATTTTCTTAGCCTTGGCATATGTTGCACAGCCAGTCCTCTGCTGCACTGACATCTTTCCACTGATAGTGTTAACTCTTTATAACTGGGTAGGCTAGGGGTCTACATGGAAAGCGTAAAAAAATGAGTACATTATACGTGTCGATGAACATCAGTAACCACATCATACTCAAATTGATGGGAAAACCTACATTTTTTAATATAATTAAATATAATCAATAATCAAATAGTACTTTTTAACAATATAGAGTGCAAATCAAAAAGTCAATAAATGTGTACCATTATAAACCAAAGATATCGACGGATAAACAAACGATAACACAAAAAGTTCAAAATAAATAAGAAAGACAAACTTCACGGAGAGCAGACGGATAAATGTAAATAATAGACACCAGCGGCGTCCATTCCAACAATAAGTACTCATAGTTATTGTACAAAATATTATTTACCTATCGTTGATAAACGTCCAAGCCATCTGCACCATTTTCTGAACTTTTTCTTTATCACCTAAAATTACAAAAATAAACATTCGGACTGTCACAAGGTGTTAGATGAGCATTCCACAGCATTACAATCTACAGTTCAGTTCTTCTACTATAAACTACCCCAAAAGTCACAAAGACCCCAGTCAAAAAATTAACCCCAGTCAAATAAGCATAACCCTCAATTCAGTTCAATAACCCCAAATCAGTATATCAAAATCAATAAGGCTTTAATAAGATACCAAAATAATAGCACAACAGTAAACAAAGTCATAAGTTAAACACAGACTAACAATTCCTGATCATCAATGAAGTCCACAGACAGCAATAATTTAAGTTCAAAGACACTGTGTGATAACAAATATCATTGCTGTCGCCCTCCTCCTTTACCCAGGCTTGGGACTGACACTGTCAGAATGCAAGCAGTGGCGAGGTTATCTACAGAACCATTCTTGGCTGTCGACTTATACCTCACTAATTAAATGTATTCCATTGACGAATTGCATTCAATTTCTATACAAGGAAAACAGAAATCCCTGCAAAACAATAAAATAAAAAGCAATAAAATAAATACATACCCTTGATGAGTTTTGCAAACTTCAGCAGATATGCATAAGGATGTTCCAACATCAAATCAAATTTGATTGTTTGAAGCAGAATCCGTTCTAGTGTCATAACTTCCTCCTAAAACACACAATTCATTTGAGACATTTTTAACCAATTCATGATGCAAGACTTTTATAAACTGTTTTTAATTAATATTTAAGATTTGCCGGCACAAAGAGAGAGGCACAGGTTCATCAAAGTTGCTATGTGATCACCCTTCTTCATAATCTCTGTAGGTTGGTGAGCACCATCCACAGTAATTGCAACAGTTGACTTAACTTCCTTGAGAACTTCTTTGCTGCAACTTAAACATTCTACCAGTGGAATAGAGCAGAAATGTGCTGCACGCATTCCAAGATTTCCTCCTCCTTTTGACAGCAGACATTAGGTAAAGATAAATTAAACAACTTAAAAACAGTCATGTTAGACAGACATGTACAAGCCAAAAGGTCAAAAACTGTCGGTAAAAAAAGATGTGTGTAGTATTAGTTCTTGAGTTATATAAAATCGGCATATAATGAGAACCTAAATTTACTAGTTACACAATTAAAACATTAAGGCTTTAATTGGCTAGCATGTAAATATCTATTCCCAGTGCTGGCATTAATTAATCAATGCAATAATCTACATGAATATTTACATAAATATATAAATACAGAAGTCAAGAAAAAGTAAGCAACTAAAATTTAAGAAATCATTATTTAAAATGAATTACCAGCAGTTAAAAATAAACATGTACAATAATCTTATATCAAGTGACAAGCGGACACCGTCACGGGCAACGTCTCAAAGGACTCAACAAGGTGTAATTTTTTTATAGAGATCAACTTTTTCATTTTAGTATTTTCAAAACAGCAAAAAGGTAGCAATATAAGGTATAAAGACACCATTATCAACACAAAAAAGTTATCCACATACATAAGTGGTTTGCATACCTTTGGATCGTCTCCAAAGACAGAAAACTGTGCTTCCGTGAGCATGCTGCGGGTTATCTTAATAAGATCTTTGCACTTTTTCGGAGTTTCCTCAACTTTTCCAGCAAGAAAGAGACAACAGGCTGCGGTCACCTGAAGATATCATAAATTCTTGGTATTGAAGAAGTTGTCAGTTTAAGCTTCAACACAACACTGCTAAAAACCTTCCTTCCTTAAATCAATAAATCAGAATTTGTTTGGTTCCCCTTCAAGAATTCAACACAAAGAGGTTCCAAACACAGGCCAAGCAGAAGAAAGTAATCTAAAGCAGCAAGTGAAAATTTGGAGCTGGTTACAGCAAGAAACACAATGATTAAATTATAAGGTTCAATGTAGCAACAGGATAATAATCTTTCCTCAATATTGACTTACAAATCGATGGAATTCTTTGAACGAATGGAACATGTAGAAGCGATGGAAATAGACAACTCCAGTGGCACACGTATCATAACGACTACAAATAGGCTGAGGAAAATTGCTTCTCAAACCATATGGTAAGCCAATCAAAGATGATCTCATAAGAGACCTTATTAAATAGGTAACATTGTGTAAAAGACTCTTTGAATGCCAAGCCATATTATCTCCTCTAACAGTGTACACTAGCTCATATCCTAGAGGAAAATGTTTATGCTAACCTGATTTCTGATAAGAACAATAACCCACAATGGATTGTCATGACACGAGTAAAAGTCCAAACCTTATGAATTATTCAACAACTACAGCAAAAAGGATACAGTCCCATCTTTGTGCCAGCATCGATGATAAACCTCGCACCATCCCTTCGATATCGGGCTTCAGTTTCGGGAGAAATGCCATCCTTAAGTGATGGCGTCTGTTGTAGGTCTTTCTTTTCATAATACCAGCAAGGCATCTTCACAGTAATAAGACACTGTTTAATATAAAAAAAATTTCATCATTCATTTTTATAGATTTATAACATTAAGTTTTAATTCTGCAAGTATCAAAGAACCATGAAGTAAAAATAAATGCTGAATTTTGACGCAAACAACCACTGCAAGGTTCTTAAGTGCTAAATAAATTGGTAATTTAGGGGTTTCAGTATCATACACCAGCCGTATTTTTAAACAGGGGTACGCATACCACGAATAGCACACCAGGTGCCGCTGAGTGGTATGCAAAAAATTCAAACAAATTACATATTCAGTAAGTTTATGGACATTAAAACCACTTTCTTTGATTAGCTATCATACATCAACCAAAGATATCTTCCTCTTTAGATTTTCTATGCTAAAAAGGACTTGCAAGAGTTGTTCCCCTAACATTAAATTAAAATAGATTTCATGATCACATATTGTTTTTGATGTAACCTATGGTAGTGGTATGCCAATATTCGACTATTAGATATGTACTGGTAGGGCATTGAGAGCAAAGTTTGAAAACTGCTGTCATAAACTATTGTATCGCAAAAAGTAATGCATAACCTTCAAATAGAAACTTAAGACTTGCTCTTTCATAAATCCAGCAATCACCAAGTTTCCTACTCGAGCTGTCCATTACATTATCTCTCCGTCCTCTCAGCGACTATTTGTGCCTCTGACTCAAGCAATAATATCCCGTAACGTATAGCTCACATGGTTAATTAATTCAGCACACTTGTTAATGGGCCCCTATAGTTCAATTCCAGGATAGGCAACAATTTGGCTCTCAATTTTAATTCATTCTGTAATAATGCAAGTTTTGTTGATCCACACAAAGAGCTATTGACATTCTGACGATTATAATAGCATTTGGGTGGTTCAACTTGTTCTTCTGGGGTGGTCAACTACATTAATTCAACCATTATAAAGTTTCAAACTGCTTCCATCCATTGTGTAAGACGGCATCAATACAGAGAAACCATATTTTCACACATTTTGTCTACAGTGTCACTCTGTAACAAATGCCTTCCTATGACCAGTTATTCACCAAAGCAATCACTAGAAAATTCTAACTAAACACCGACTGAATTAAAAGCGAAAGTGCAGTATCGGGGTACGTACATATGCTGGGCGCCGTCATGGTCGTTTAGGGTCAGGTTAGGCGCCGTGAGAGTCGGTTAGGGTAAGTTTATTGGTGTCGTGAGGGCCAGGATTTGGGTTAATGTCATGATACCTTCCGCGTAGCATGCCAAAAGATGCCGTACGACGCCCGGCAACCGGCGCAACCCTAAACTGGACTTTTTGCCGAATTAGGTGGGTAGCGTTCGCCGGGTTACCGGCTAGATCAGTCCTATACGTCACCTACAGTCGAACACTGAATTAGTATAAGCATTTAGTGGGTGATGGTGAGTGATGGTGCGTAATTTTTGACGAATGAACAGTAGTTCATTCGCCAAAAATTATACATCCAAGCTGAATATAACAATATTTCTCATCTCATCTCAAACGTGACCAAAAAGATCAAGATAGACTTCGTCATACAAAAGAGAGTTAAAATAGTAGATCAAATACCTTTTACAACTTGTAACTGAATTTAATTACCTTTTGATATCTGAGTAAATCTAAACCTCAGATATGCTACTTTTCAATAAATCCGTCGGCAATTAATAGCAAGTTTCTCTGTTAAAACATCGGTTCTTGATGTTCGCAACATATAGCCGCTTCCGGTTTTCCAGAAGCAAGTAAGCTAGAAGGCAAGATAAAAGATGACGATGAGCACATTGACTAGGGGCGTCGATGACGATGCTTCATAAATGACACCGTGGTCATTTCTTTTCAGCCTCTGTGGATTACATGTGGAATCCACCAGGATTACAACAAATATCTGATCCGTCCTAGGATCTCAGACAGTCATACGACTGATGTGGATAGTGTCTAAAGTTGAAACGGCGATGGATGGTGGCCGTATACTGGATCTTTGAAAGCATTATGGGCCTAGCCTGTATACGTACTACACAACCTACCGCCTGAATACCTCGCCGATGTAAAGACTGAGGCTTAAGGCCTAGTCTTACGCCATGCACCCAGGGACGGCGATTCCGGGGGGTCGAGGGGGACAAGTGCCCCCACCTTTTGGAGAGAGGTCTGGGACACGTTATACATGTGTCCCCCACATTTCCTACAACTCTCATTGGATTGCAGGTTGCAAAAGTAGCCTATGCAAACAATTTCCTATTATCGAAACACATGTAAGCAGCATCCAGCAAACAATTAGGCCTGTTCGTAGGCCTAAATAGAAGCGGCATGGAAATGAGAATTTTACTTGACGTGGAACCTTTCTGATTCTTCCCGCTTTCATTTCGGTGGAAATCCTTTCAGCATTTTCGCATCCATTTAAGCAGAAATCTCAACATCAATCCAAGTTCTTGTAATGTAGAATTCTTTAGGCCTACATCGTTCTAGCTCCCAGTTAAACATAAATTGTTCATCAATCCAGCTCCCAGCTAAACACAAATCTTTTCATCAATCCAGCTCTCAATTAGACATAGTTCTTTTAATCAGTCCAGCTTCCATTTTTGTTAGACCTATCATTAATCTAGCCTAATCTATAGGCCTAAACCAGATATTATCTGCATTCTCAAGCGCTGAAGGCCTACCTACAACACAATATGATGGTTTTTTAACGGGGTTCCGCGAAACATTTTGAAGATCGAACGGGTTCCGCGGCAAAAAAAGATTTGAAAACGCTGATATAAAGTATGTCAAGATACAGGCATACATTGTATGCCTATTGTTGCCACTCTTTGCCAGGAAGTCAAACCAGCTGCCAGCAGCTGATTTAACTGCACGCCCAGAGACCGCCACAAGGAGGCGTTGGCAAAGGTCTCCACAGTCCATTCACATCAGCTCCCAAGCAGTAGAATTTCGTCGCCTGTTTGGGTTTACTATTAACTAGACTTCTAATATTATAAATTAAAAAATTTCAATTATTTGCTTTTACTGGGATGAAAAAGAAAGCAAGATAAACATTCCCGTTGGTAAGAAACGTGAAGAGTCGCAACTCAGAGACTTAATTGAGACTACGTACATAGAATTAGCAGAAATAGAAAATTAATAAGTATATATGTATATATATATATGTATATATATATGTATATATATATATATATATATATATATATATATATATATATATAGAAGACTGAGCAATTAAAAGGAAACTGCAGGGTGTAAGTAAAATTGAATTGGCGAGTCAACAGGAAGCGATGGAGAGGACATGACAGCGGTATAGAGTGACACAAGAAAACATAATTGGCTGATTGTGAACAAAAGTGATAGAATAACAGCAAGCAAGAGATATAAAGATATATGCCAGATACAGACGTGTAGTGTGACTACGAAAAGTGGTTATGTTGACAAAGATGTTGGCTTTAGCAAGCATGAAACTGAAGTAATACTCTTAAAACCAATAGGCCTGATATCGGAGATGCAGAGAGAGTATTGAGAATGATAAATGGTTCCAATAAGAAAGATATTGGAATTACACGAAGCAGAGGTTTACAATCACCTTCAGTATTAAATAGCAAAAGTGCTTAATGAAAGACGACTAGGTCACCTTCAAGTCTATACGTGAAAATGGAAAGTAAAACTGCGTCGGAGACAATTGATTGCCGTGAATGGACTACCCAAATGCATTAATTTTAATTCTAAGACCCTACATAGAAAAGGTTATGTATATATGGCCATCACTTTTCTCAAGAATGGAATTTGAAGATAGTTGTTTTGATCGCAGACCTAAGGTCAATACCGAACTATATCTTAATTCGAACTCCATGCGCGCTGTCTCTACTTCAGACTAAATGCAACCGATTCATTCGAACAGAATCAGCAGCTCAATGTGTGTTGCATGGAAGGGATTTGGTGACAACACTTGCCCTTCAGGACTGGGCAGCAGATTTGGATACGGTTGCAATGGTCATTCTCTTCCTTGATGTATCTAAAATGGTAATTGAGTATTTGACAAAAAAGACCAAACACAATTAAGGCTGCAATAAGACAAGAAATTAAAAAAGAAGACAGAGTCAAAGAGATAAAAGAAACGAGAAATTAAAAGATCAAAAGTAAAACTGGGAGTAGGACAGATTAGGCCTACACTGGAATACGAGACAGAATTGAGTATTTTACTGAATCTTACCCAATGGATTCACTATAGCGCCGGTGTCGCTCTTATTGTCCAATACATCAATCGATGGTCACTTTAAGTGAACACACGTTAGAATTCCTTGTCCAATGGAGGATCCAGCTTAACTCCAAGAAACCGAAAAGCATAAAGCCAGAATACAGTGGGCATGCAAGTTGAAAGTGATAGGTATGAAGCTACAACAGTGTATATAGATACTAGTACTACCATTAGGATAAATAGAGAAAAGAGAGACAGGCAGACCAAGAAAAAGATACAATAGGAGGGATACACAGTTAAGGGCAGCGAGGTTTAAGGTATGCATATTATAGATATCTTGATCAACATAAGGTAGTTAACGTTAATTGTCTATATATAGGCCTAGTCTGGAAATTTATCGGCAACCAATCTATCGGATTCGTCGCAAGCCTTCATAAAAATTCATTTTCACCTATAGCTGCATCCACGAGTCTTATTCTCTCGATCCTGTCTGGAATTGTGATCCATCGAGTAGCGAGCGTCATTCTACCAATGCTTCACTGCAAACTACTTTGCTGCATTATAAATCATTACATTACCTCATCGTCAGTGCATTACTATTTGTCATTACATTACCCTATTGTCATTATCTTGCCAAACTTTCATTACATCACCACATTGTCATTGCATTACCTATTCGTTGAAGCAAGTTGAAGCTGCAGGTATTAATTTATGAAGTAGAGCAGATCGAACGAAATATCCAGAAGATATGAAAGTAGTTCAGGATTTTTACTCAGTAACTGGGAAGCAAGATTAGGATTGTTTCTTGTTGACAATTCTTTCATGGCAGTTTTCAATGACTTTACACACAATGTTGAAGGGAATCATTCTTACAAAGCAGACTATAATACGGAGGACGTTTGTCACGTTTCTATGCATATATTTTTGGTCACAAGGATTAGCAAGGATAGCAAAAGATTTGACTCTTCGGAGAAAATAATGCTGTATGTGATTGAGAAGGTTCAATTGATTGCTTAAATATATACTTATATAATAACATTATGATAAAAAGCCTCTATTGAATTCATACTGCGTTCCAGTGTGACTTCGTTTCTTGGTGAGTTTGGAGCAGAGGTGTAACAAGGTTTTGAAAAGTGGGGGGGGGGCATAATCGCGCCAAAATTTTTTTTGCCCTCCCACTTTTTGAATTTTGCCCCCACCAGAAATTTGAAAAATGGGGGCACAAATTATCTTAACAAAAAGTATTCTTAAAAATCCATTGGATAAACATAAAAAAGAACCGATTTGGGGGGCACATGGGGAAGGGGCACTGAGAACTAAAACTTGGGGGCTTTGCCGCCTCCCCCCCCCCCCAGTTTCAAAACTGGGGGGGGGCGGTGCCCTTCTGTCCCCCGCTTGTTGCACCTCTGGTTTGGAGACTATCCGACTTGGTAGTGAAGCATTCAAGAAGCCCTCATATAATTGTCCTCTTTTCCAGCTGGTGAGATCTGTGTCCTCCTTGGGCTATCCCGGTATCTGGCAACCGAGGCAAGATTGAAGAATGTGTTGACAAATGAAATTGATACTCTACCAAACATGACAATTCTTATTGAAGCATGACCATGCTCATTGAAATTTAGTTTGCTAATGTCTTCAAAGAAACTGGTGAAACGGTCACTTGTCTGTGCTAAGTGCAATGTTTGCAAATGTTCTGAATTTAACTGCCGTCGTTGAAGATTATGTGATCTTCCTTGATCTACAAATTGATCATGATTGTTTAGAATGTGTTTGAATGCAGCTGTCGAATATTACATGCTAGACCTGTTGTACGTGTAACTTTTCACCACACCACTCTAAAACAATAAAATTTACCTATGTACTTTTGTTAAAGGAAAAGGCATGTCTCTGTATTTACTGTTGATGAAAGACGTCATTGTGTAGAAAGCTTGTCGTAATTGCATGTAATTGTTAAAAATTCTGTAAGGTATGAGTCATTGAATGCTACAGCCCCACAGGTTATCAATTATTAACTTACTATATATTGTAATTGCATTGGAAAACTTTGCTGCGAAACGTTCGCGCCTAAAAGTAAGCTTACCAAAGCAAGATAGGCCTATTGTCGCCACCGTCGGTAAATTAAGAACTAGCTTGGTGACCTTGGCCATCAGATAGTACATCACACTATCCTGAAAACAGACAGAGCATGACAAGGTGTTGCTGCCAATCTTCGCCATGCAGTCAACCAGTTGAATTAACTGCACGCCCAGAGACCACCACGTGGAGGTGTTGGCAAAGGTCTCCGTAGGCCATTCATTGCAGCTCACAGGCAGTAGAAAGTCAGCACAAGTATGGCATCACCCGCAAATAGGCCAATTTTAATAATTTTCAATTTGAATTATTTGCATTTTACTTGGATTGAAATAAAAGGCAAACATTGGCACTGGGGCAAAACGCGAAAAGACGCAAATCAGAGAGACGATTGTGCGTACAAATAGCAAGAGGAAATGACATAGGCCTACAATAGCCTACACAAGCTTAGGCCTATAAATCAAAGACTGCGAATGAGGGAACGAAAACAAAGTCTGTGAGAGTAAAACTGAAAGAGAGATAATTTAAAGGAGGAGAGTGAGAAGGCAGACATGACAATGATATCGATAGAACGGTGGGTGGGTGGGTGGGTGGGTGGGTGGGTGGGGGGATAGGGTGGGTGGATGGATGGATGGATGGATGGATGGATGGAAAGATCGATAGATAGATAGATAGATAGATAGATAGATAGATATGGCAGAGAGAAAAAGATAAGATAGCTTGATAGATGCGTGATTATATAGTTCGATTGATAGGGACGCACACAAAATGACAGATAGATAAGTGGATCTTATTGTTAGATATGCATGCAAACAGAGAAATTGGCTAACATATAGTGTGCCGAAGCAAAAAGGCCATTTGGCTGAGAAAAAGTGAGACGAACAGGAGACTGATATTAAGATCGAAACTGAAATGTGGTAGCAGCAGAGGCAATATTTAAGAGTGAGAGGAATAGGCTACGGTTAAAGTGAACGAAAGATTGAGAGTATACAAAGCAGATAGGCCTATTGTTTACAGTATCTGCATATCCTTTTTGATTTTACCTTGTCATAACGTTTAATCACAGACAACTGTAGGTCAGTTTATAGGACACTGTGTCAAGATAGAAAATAGTGAACTACCTGAGAGACTTGTAATGATTGGACTACCCAAATGCATCTTACTTAATATTATCTCAAAGCCAAGGCCCTTTGGAGAAAATGTGGTGCATTTTGGCCCATCACATTTTCTCAAGCAGTTAGAAGATAGTTCTGTGTTAACATCAGGTCTGAGGTTAACACAAAACTATCTTCGAACACCTTAATCTCCTCATATCAGACTAAATACAACATATTCATTCAGCGCCTCTGAAACGACGCAGCACCTTTGAATAATCAGGTGTCTTTTTCTTGGCTTTTGAGTGGCGCTTTAGAAGTTTTCAGAAGTTAGCGATTACGATTAGAATTCGCAGCAGATTTTTATATTGTGCTCCATTTTCTTTTCGTCTGTGCATTTGGATGGAACTTATTCAAATTGAATTGTTATATTGAGAACGGAGATAGAAAGTAACGAAACGGTCTGATGATGAGAAGGAGTTCTCTGCTTGTATACATGCCACTCAGGGTTGAGTAGAGTGAGGTGATTTCCCATTGCCTTCCTTCCTTACAGACAATTCTGGGTAATCAAGTTGAAAGTTGAAAGAGAGGAGCTTAAGGTTAAAACTTACTCAGTAGCCCACAATAGACCTCTGCATATTGGGCAACGCATCTCCTCATCCACTCGTCTTCTCGATCCGTCCATTGATAGTTCCTTCTCGGTCTAGTTTCACGACATCTCAGGTGAAAGGTCGTCTTTGATGGTTGCCTTCAAGTTCTAAAAGACAAAATAGTGATGCATAACGTCGCAAAGCAAGAAAGGGAGTGAGCTAGACGACAGGGAGAGAAAGACGCGGAGTAACCTTGGATAGATAGAAAGAGAGCATACAGTAACTTTATTACCTAACTGAGTTGCAATATGCCAAAATTTTTTTCTTTGGCAAAGCATTCTATGGGATATGTTGTCAAAAGCTTTCGTCAAAAAGCTGGTTCCATTACACAGCTTCTTGCCCTCCCTCGTCTGTACCATCATAAGTAGGCAGCACGTTGGGAAAAGCTGGTCTCACGTAACGCCAAGAATCCAAGACGTATGTGGTCTTCTGTCTCAGAGCTACTTGGCCGGCCTTCTCGCTCCAGTGTAACTCCTTTTTTACTGCCACGTACTGAATTCCTTGAAATGCCTCCTACTTCCGAGTCGAGCCCTCGTTAATGTTTATACTGTGTTAGTTAAAAAACATGCTAACTAGATCATCTACCCTTTCTATCATTAATGACATTGTTGTGTATGATCTTGCTCCTTTCCTGATATATTTATTCAACAGGTCCCTCTCCGAAGGTTGCATCCCGCCCTCACAGAAACGAGCCATTACCTGTCCTTCGCTCAAAAAACCTAACCTTGACAGTTGACACCAACTTTCGGCCAATCTCACTGTATGTTTCTGTCCAGTTTCGCCCTAATCTTGAGCAATCTGGACTATTTCCTAAAAAATACCAGTCTAGCTTAAGGGCTCACCATTCCACAGAGTCAGCTCTCCTTTCTGTATTTTCTGACATCTACTCTGCTGTTGTCACGTTTGAAGTCACACTTCTGGCTCTCTATAATGTCTCAGCAGCGTTTAATAAATTATAGTTGATCACGATATTCTTCTCCAGCGTCTGGAGGTCTCTTATGACATGACATTAAAGGCCTCCCCTCTGTTGGTTCCACTCATGCTTTTCTGAAAGAACCCGAATATATATATATATATATATATATATATATGTTCTCGAATTGACTACTGCAGACTAAAACTTCCCTAGAGCCAATGAATGCTGACACTGTCAGGGATTGACGGTGCTAGAGCTGACACGCGGCTTGGCCGGACTAGCTGCTGCTCTTGAATACAATTCCAGAGCAACAGCTAGTGCCCCATGTTAGCTAACAGATTTGCGGTGTCAGTGGCTGTGGTGCCATGTCTTACGCAGCTTTCAGTCCTGACAGCCACACCAGATATGAAAGATCCAAAAACAGATTAAAAGTCCGGACATACATACATACATACATACATACATGCATACATACATACATACATACATGCATGCATACATACATACATACTTATATACATACATATCTAGAGCATATGAAAAGTCTACTGACAGTCAGAATACTGACATTGTCAGGGATTGACGCGGTGCCAGAGCTGAAAGAGCTGACAGGCGGCTAGAAAGGACGGACGGTGCCATAATCATGGATGTGGTCTTGGTCGTGGTCTTGGCTTTAAACCTCTCGGTCTTGGTCTCGAGGTATTGGTCTCGTGCCCAACACTGACCAAAACTGCCGAAATTCTCTGACCAAGTTTATAGGCTAGCTTAGCATATCCAGGCTATTCTGTACATTAGTTGCCATAGGCCTAGTATTAAAGTGTCAAAGTATATAGGCCTAAGTTCCCCTAACAGCCGTATCTTTATGCTGCACAGACAGATCTCAGAGAAGAAAAGGATCGAAACTAGTAGAAGACAGACGCAATGCAAGACAAAGATAGTAAAAGGAAGCAGAAACACGAGAAATGGAGAACACAGAAAGGCCCTGGCTTCCCATCTGGCAATGTATCCTTGGGCATGCCAGGTAGGCCTACTCATAGAGCAAAGCAAGCGAGGAAGTCACATCTGAGACAAAGTAAAATATACATCACAGAGGTAGATAAACTCAAGACAAGATAATTAGACAATTAGAATTAGAATTAGAGAAGAAGACAAGGGCTTGACGAAGACAAAGCAGACAGGTAGACGGCGATAAAAGTGTCATGGTTCTAGATATCCCCCAGGATAATGCTGGTGTTGTCGAAGGTATCAGGACATTACCCCACCTAGACATTACCCCCGGACATTACCCCCTTAGGACATTATCCCCGGACATCACAATATTTCCATAGCGCATGTATATATGCATACATACATACATACATGCATGCATACATATATACATACATGTCTACATACATTCAAACATACATACATGTGTACATGAACATATATACATACATGTATAGATGTGTACATACATACATGTATATATACATGTGTATGTGTACATACATACCTACCTATATGCATACCTATACGCATATATACACACATACATACATGCCTACATGCATACACATAATTATATACATACGTACATACATACATACATACACATATACATACACATACATACTTTAATTATGTAATGGAATGGAGGTAATGTCCGGGGGTAATGTCCGGGGTGTAATGTCCTAGACCCGTTGTCGAGTCGAGGTCAATGTTAAAATAGTTTATTAATAAACTGAAGCCCTAATTAAATCAGCCAGTTGTTAAATCCGAGGCCTATATAGGCTACGATTTAGCAAAGAAAGATAACCCACTACACCGGAAACTTACAATCGGCCCAAGGCCTGTAACTCAGCCTCTTGGAGTCATAATTATAAGAATCACATCATAATTATAATGAGGTCTTGCTCTAGAATTTTTGGACGCTGTAGAAATCTCGAGATTACGATTATAGGGCCTAATAGCTAAACTGATGGTCGAATTAAGTCGTACATATACGCTTTATTTAAGTTATTCATGCTAAGGGCCTATTGAAAGGTTAACGTATTCTAAAGTATCTCCCTTGTGAAACTGCTGAATTAAATGGTTAAGCCTATGTAGGAATACGCGTGCCGTTATTCGTTATAATGTAGGCCTATAGCTTAAGTTATCGAGTCTAAACGGACTTCGAACTATTTCAAGACCTTTCATTGTAATTTTTGCTAATTGTCTATTGGTTTGCTAATAAATTTATATGATTGATTAAGTGATTGATTAGATTTAACTAAGCCTATACGCCCAGCTGATAGACCAATTTGAAACATCAGCCTAATAATTAAACATTCACCGCTTGCGGCCGAGATTCTTTCGTTCAACCATTGTCTTCCTCGTGGCTCGAGTCGAAGGAGGGAATCGTGTTTAGTGTTGTTTTAATAATGTTTTGATTTTAGTCTTAGTTTTAGTTATGATTGTTAGTCGTCATTTTTAGTTATAGTTTTAGTTACGATTGCTTCGCAATAATAGTTTTAGTTGTAGTTTCTATGTCTCAAATATAGTTTTAGTTAGTTTTAGTTTTGTCAAAGCAAGTTTTAGGTTGCTGATTTTAGCTTAAGTAAGCTAATTATAGTTTAGCTTAAGCATGCTAGTTACAGCTTTAGTAATTTAATATCAACTTTAGCAATAATTATCTAATTCTAATTTAATTCTATTCGAACGTCAAAGGTAGACCATAATTATTATAGTCTACCATTGACTCTAGAATTTACATATATCATTTTACCTATATCATTTGGTCACACGTGAGGCCAAAGACGAGGGAAACGAAAATTTCAACATATCTGAATTAATTAAGTGAACTTTTCGCAGTAAGTACCGTACATTTTTGCTAAATAAAAAAAATTAGATTCGAATTCGCGGTAAACGGTAACCGGAAGTAGACGTCCTAGAAGAGGTACTGTAAAGTATAACATCACTTCATTTGCAGAATTATGAACAAATTATGAAAACTTAGGCAGCTAAGTTAGGAACATTTTCAAGCAGAAATATTTGTTTTATTCCGGCTAAGTATCGTTTTAGTTTTCGTTGCATCTATTTTCGTTTCGTTTTAGTTTTAGTTGCCACAAATTTCGTTTCAGTTTTCGTTTTCGTAGAACCCGCAAATTAGTTTTAGTTTTCGTTAACGAAAACGTTTAAATTTCGTTAATTGCCTTTTTCGTTTTCGTTTTCGTTAACGAAAACAACACTAATCGTGTTCCGATGGAAGCGAGCACATGTCTTTCTTCTGCATTCAAAATTAAATATATTAATGCAAAAGAAACAATAATTGTTGCGCTTAGAAGTCACCAAGTCTTGATAACTTAGCCTACTCCTAATAAAATAAAGAATCTATTTTACATAAATAGCAATTATAAGAAAGTAAATAAATAAACTCAAATTTAAAAATATAAAAATATACCTTGGTCGACTTATTCAAACAAATTTAATAATAAAAAATATAAATAAATTTAAAAATTGGATACAACAAAATATATAAAAACTTATCTTTAAGATGCATTTTGGCGTATAGAAATTGCTGAGTCTTACAAGCTTACTCAAATATAACTCAAGTAGGCTATAAGCTACATGTTTGATTAGTAAAACTGAAATTTAAAACAATTAATATTTATTAATAATATACAGGGTGTAATTTGTCAGCTGGTATACATAGTAAAAAACCAAGATATCAATGACCTTCTTCATCTACGTAGTTTGCGATCTTACTTTTGACGCCACAAAAATCTGATCGAATAAGCCGTTACTTAGAAAATTTTAGCCTAGGCTCACAGATCGAAAATTTCTATTAAAAAAATCGTTGTTTCATAACAAATGAGTTTACCTGAAACTATTCAACGAAGAATCGTTCGAAAGATCAGTTTACGAAGCAGATATAGGATAAACTTCGATGAATAACTGAAGATTTTCATAAAATTTCTGAAATTGTTCGAAATTCAATGCGGCTGTCCGTGGACGTCTGTGCATCGCTAGTATTTACAATGACGTCAATGGTGACGTCAATGGTCTGTCTCTTTCAAGCAAAAGAGCCTGAGACAATAAATACACGCAATCGTTAGCAACGTCATTTGATCGACCTTTCGTAAAGTTCAAAGGATTCTCGGATCTAAGTATGTAAGTAAGTATGTTTCTCATTTGACCAACTACATAATCGTTATTCAGCCTGATTGAATTACACCGATTAAGTGCAAATGTACAACAGTTGTAAAAATCATTCTAGAGCGACTCTATAACCTCGTTCGTAGTAATTATTTCATGAGTTGATGGTCAACTTTTATTAATCTTTTGCTATTTTTTTAATATTTTTATCCAAAATTATTGTAAAGAACTGCGGTTGGTCAGATGGACCTTCTTCACCACCGAACCCCATCGGAAAGGTGCTCCACCCTTATGCAAGAACCGACAGAAGGCTTTAATCGGTCGATTAGGTGATTATATATAAACGAGTAGCCTACACCATGACTCATCTTATCCTCTGCCTTCCAACTCTCGCCCTAAGCGACAACCTCCTTTAACAGCTGCTCTGTCCTGTCCTAATAAGCGTCGCCACTGGGAGTTTAGAGAGGGGACGCCAGCCCAGGCTGGGTCTTGGGATTCGTGCACACTCTATGAGTTTTTATATCGGGGGAGAAGGTACCCTACGTAAATTTATGATTTGACATTTCAGTAAATTTATAGTGCCAGCCACCATTATGCGATCTTTGGCGACATCAAGTGACTCTTGAGTCTTGACGTTGCCCGATTCTCGTGTTTTGTTTGACTGTTTTACTCAATTAAAATTTTTAATTGTATTACGATTCTTCTCGGCAATTACAAATCGTTGGCCCTGCAGATTGCTGATAAAATATTGTTCAGGTCTATAAGAATTCATTGGATAATGCTGCTGTATAATCTTAACTATAACTATATTTAAGCGCCTGTGAATAAGCTGGTTCCTGCGACTTCGCTATTGTGGGGGCTGTAGAAATGTTGAGATTACGATTTCGATTGTAAAGCGAAAAATGTATTTCTCCGTCCCAACAAAGGCTGTCCAACGCCCTGGCGATAAGAATTTTTAATTAAACATTTCATGCCAATTTCTAGGTCAACATTACCTTTTTCGGCGCACAATTTACTTTAGATTCCGATATTTGGACATTTGAACTTTCGAACTGCCCAAAATTTAGACATTAATGGACTTTTGTCTCCCCCACCTCGAAGCTCTGGCGTTGGACCTGTCTTTGTAAATTATTCTGAGACAGTGGTTCGTTCTTTGAAGGCCGGTGTGAAGATTGCCTTGACATTCCCGGTTGACCTATCGGATTCTACGCATTTAAAAAAGGCATCCGGACCGAATCAAGGGGTTCCCGCTCATTTCGTCGCAGATCATTTCGTCGCAAATCATTTCGTCGCAGATCATTTCGTCGCTTTTTAAAAACCACAGTAGCCCTAACCCTGACCCTAGACGACCCTCACGACGCATACCCTGGCCATAACGACCTTCGCCTCGCATAACCTGACCCTTAGCGACCATCACGACGCATAACCTGACCCTAACCGATATGCGAATTGATCTGCGACGAAATTATCTGCGACGAAATGAACCGTCACCGAATCAAGGCACATAATTATGCAACCAGGGATGTGGTCTCGAGACCGCGGTCTTGGTCTCGAGACGGTCTCGAGACCGGAAAACTGCGGTCTTGGTCTTGGTCTCGAATGCATCGGTCTTGGACTTGGTCTTTAAAAAACGGTCTTGGGATTGGTCTCCGTCTTAGGTTAGCGTTCTTCGTCATTTGCCGTATTAGAGCAATTTCTTTGATATTTTCGGTTATTTTCGATTGTGAAAGACACCGGATGTTTAGGCCCTACGCTCTTGTTATCGATTTATGACGCGCTGACCATCTATATATAGGCCTACCAGTTTCTTTGGGCAAAAAATGCATTTGCAACGGGACCAGTTATTTCAAAATTTGCTTTCACAAAGTCAAAATTTTGGAACAATCTTATAATTATGTGGTCGGCCACGTGTAGTCACTGTTAACCGACAATTCCGAGTACAAGTGGGCCTACACCATTAAAGAGGAACGTTAATCTATTTAGAACCTATCGTATACTTTAGGTAATTTATATTGTGATATTCTCAGGCCGAAGCCAAAGGCTGAACCCACAAAAGTTCAGACTGGCTGGTAAAACTGTTTTCTGAGTCATTATTAAGATTAGCATTCTTCAGCAATAAAATTAATATTTTATGCTGTTATTTCGTTTTAGCGTTTAAATAAATTGAATTGTTTATAAAAAGAGAGTGTCGGTCTTGGTCTTGGTCTTGGTCTCGGACCACCCGGTCTTGGTCTTGGTCTTGTTCTCGGACCACTCGGTCTTGGTCTTGGTCTTGGACCTCTCGGTCTTATCTCGGTCTTGGTCTCGAGGTTTTGGTCTCGTGCCCAACACTGTATGTAATGCTATGACGGGTTAGTATTCTGATCCACATGATTCTCAAAAAAAACAAGGGCAGAGCTCTCACAGTTCTCGTCCAGCAAATCAACAGAGGACAATTTTGCATAAATGTTTATAATTAATAATTACGTACATACATTTTCATGAATGCGTACATGGGTCCTTTTGCGAGGGGAAGATAACTTTCAGGAGTAGAAACATGCATTCACGCATCCATGCATGCATACATACATACATACATACATACATACATATATATATATATATATATATATATATATATATATATATATATATACATAATGCATACATACATACATACATAAAAACATACATATATACATACATACATACATACACACATACATACATACATACATACATATATATATACATACATATATATATACATAATGCATACATACATACATGCATACATACATATATACATAAATAAGTACGTATATACTTGCAAATACACTATACTTAGTATACATACATGCATGCATGCATAGGCTACATGCATACATGCATGCATAAATACATGCATTATATGCACAGACATAAATTCATCGATTCGATTAAGGTGGACTCCGCTATAGATTCACGTTTTAGAACTTCTTTGAACCTATGCTCTTAACCGACTTATTCACATAATCGAAGTGAGCATGTCTGTTGTGAAATTCACTTAAATGTACTGCAGTTAACAGGATATAACGCCGTCAGTAACCATTCAGTTACATCACCTCCTGTAGTTCATAGTTTTGATGCTTATTACTTTGCCATGTCTTTTGGAGCAATATATATATATATATATAATAGGTTATTTCTCCTATTGTTAAATCATTCCATCAAAGGTGTTCGCATAGCAATAGCGACTCCTCCTTAAACTTGAAGTAGTTCTCTGGTGGTTCCTTTCGTCTGAGACGGTCTGTCCATTCCGATCTATGCTCTTGATGTAACTTAACTGCAATGTAGGACGCAATCATTTTTATAGCCGGCTGAATTATTGTGTAAAGTTGCACGGGCTATCAGTGATGGGCAACAACTACTTGACTAGTGGTTATAACTACTTCCTAACTACTTTCAAAATATGTAGTTATAACTACTACTTAACTACTTTAGATGTAAAGTAGTTATAACTACTTTTGTAACTACTACACAAGTAGTTAACTACTTTTAAAACTACTTTGCTAATATGTTATGTCATGGTGCATTGATAGTCACTAAGCATTAGGCCTCTGCAAATTTATTGCCAGTATTAATTGCTGATATTCAACGCAAGTAGTGAAAATGATCAGAAACAGGAAAATTATTCCTTTGAAATAAGTAAACACAGCTTGATATATGTCATATGACATATCTAATTGCAAATTAACAAGGACATGCTGCAAAGCACCCTGATCAGAGCACAGTTTTAGCAGTAACATAAGCCAACTTGTTACAACTACAAAAATGTCTAGCCTACAAAGTCCAGAACTGTTCAGAATCAAAAAGAAGTGTATATATATTATACTCCAAGTGCATTGTATATCTCACCTTTTGCTGTCTGCATCAACCGTGCTTCTTCAATTCCTCGTCCGCGTACGTTCCAAATCGCTGGTCAGATGGCCAGATCTATCCAGCCTGTAACTGAATGCCCCACTTACCGTTGAGTCTCTATCTGTCTGTCTCTCTGCTTGGCTCTGTCTGTCTCTGTCTCACCCCTGTCATTCTTGACTCGACAATCATCTCTTTCAGATCGACCCTCTTGTAACCCGGCCGCCGATTAGTGGTCATCCATTCCTTAACCCTGGATCATAAAACCCCAACCCCTCTAAGACCCCTTTACTCTAGTTCTTACCGTGCAACGATCTTCAGGTATGCCAATAAGCAGGCATAACGCCTTAGGCTTTCTCTATAGTTCTGAGAGGAACCTACTTCCTCGCAATAGTATGCACACATTTTAATGAAACAATTACATAGCGAATTTACTCATGAGATTATCATGGGCAACGTCCATGTTTGTTGTGAAATAACAGTAATTCGTGTAAGACGGAACTAGTAAATAAGAAAAATTTAGTTAATGTGAAATATTGTAGTTAACTTAAAACTATTTGATACAAGTAGTTATAACTATATTTTAACTACTTCTTAACAACTAGTTATAACTGCTGGGCAACTACTTCCAGAGTAGTTGTTTACTACTAGTTAATAACTACAGTAGTTGAAAGTGCCCATCACTGCGGGCTATAGGCCTACGCAAAAAGGATAACGGCCTATGTGGGCCTACTTATAATTTTAGATGTGATTATATGAGCCTCTTTTAATATTGATTAACATAGAGAAGTGATACAAAGTATAAGTCTGTAGTGTTCTAGCATTTAAGGACCATTACGCTAAAATGCTAAAGTAATATCGTAATTGATTAGAAGCAAGCTGCTTCTGGTGCAATTTGCCTCTTGTCTGCAATTGGAACTATCGCTATTTGCTGCCCAAGCCGATCTATAGCCTGAAAATCAGACCTTTCATTCATCCATCCATCCAACCATCCACTCATCCATCCATCAATCCACCCATCATCCATCTGCTGGAATAATATATAGGCTATTTCACATATTCTATTGCTTCATGCCGTCATGCATGACTGCTCTCTAACTGGTATGTCTGCATGCGTTCGTTCGTCCGTCAGTCTGAGGTTCCGCGCATTCGACGTTGTGGTGGAGCCTTGACAGCAGGTGTTCCGAGAACTGCGCCCATCCATCCACCACCAACCACTCGGATGATGCAGGACTTAGCACGCGCCGCTGTTGCTGCTGTTACTTGTGTTGCGTTTGATGTTGATCTTTCGCTAGAAACATCACCGTTTCCTACGTCTTCTTAGAAGAGTGGCATGACGGTTGAGATATGATGTAGGAACCAACGTTAGGTGCGTCCGATAACTCGTGGCCGATCACCGACATTCTTAGGGAAAGATTGACATGTTTATGAACGGGGTTGTTAGGCTGATAACGTCCCTCGCAACATAATAATTATTACATGAACATTTACGGGGACCCATAAAGGAACTAACGGATTCTATGAGGCGTGTGTGTGTTGATTTTTTGACGACACCGTTCCATATCGAAGATGATTTGGGATCACTCTCCTCCTTTCTCAAGGCTTGGGACTGGCATTGTCAAAGTCCAAACAGTGGAGGAGTTCTATGGGGCCAATACCATGGAGCATAAAATTGACCCGTGTTGGCGTATTCGATGGAGTTGTAGTCTTTATTGCACGAGACAAAGGATCCTACATTTTCTAAGCATGTGTATTTTAGATAATAATATCATAAAATCATGCAATAAATGTACAGTTACGACATTATTTGAGACTAATAAATCTGAAGCACGTTTGATGAAACTCATTCATGAAGATAAACCGCAAGTATAGACTTTGAACAAATTATCTACTCCATACATTATACACGGCTCGATTATAACATGAGAAACGAAGATTGTTGGAATGCTCAAGAAACATTGTGAATCGAGAGTGCAAAAAGGAAATTGAATTTCTTTGTTAGATTAATGACTATGAATGTCGTTCCTGTGATGATGTGTTATTCAGAGGTCAGACTAATAATAGACCATATACAGAATGTCTGAACAACGTAAGATTTCTTGTACGCTTTTCTGTTCACCCGCTGAGCATAAATGGCACAAACTCATAGTAAAGAGCCAAGCGTAAAAGCAAAATTGAAGTCTGATCGCAACAAAGGAGCAATAAGCACAAGGCTATAAAGAAGTGCAAGAGAAGAAGCAAAGAATAACTAATGACTATAGGAAGAATTCGAAGAATGCAATGTTGAAGAATAGAAGAAGAATTTGATGATGATGATGATGATGATGACGACGACGACGACGACGACGACAATGACGATGACGATGACGATGACGATGACGATGACGACGACGACGACGACGATGACGATGACGATGACGATGACGACGACGACGATGATGAAGAAGAAGAAGAAGAAGAAGAGGAAGAAAAAGAAGAAGAAGAAGACGGTGAACAGTAATAGCAATAAGAAGAAGAAGAAGAAATTAGATGAGTAATACAAAGAGGAAAACGATGAAGAAGAAGAATAAAACTGTATGATTTGAACCATGCTTAAACGCATTGGCTTAACTGAAAACAAGTCGTAAACTTAAGCAACAGATTAAAACACGATGATTGCAACCAGTGATCTCAGTGTTGAACGCCTAAAGAGCGTCTCGTCTATTGCCTTTCACAATAAATTATTGCTAGCACTTTTTTTAAAAACATATGACGATTTTTTATTCATCAAGATTTCCGGTGGCAGCATAGGTCTATGGCCCAAATTAATGACGACTTTTAAAGTAGGACATTTAATTTTATAAAATGACAAGTGTTTACATAGTAATGATACATTGTAAATTACGTGCTTTTGAAAGTCGTCAGCTTACTTGTATCCGCTGATCTGCATTTTTTGTGGATTTTACCCTATACAGATCGACGACCCGATAACATAAATTCTTTGCCCCTTGAACAGCAATTCTGTTCCTTAACAGATTTTCGATCCTTCTGGACATATGGAAGACGGACGTGGACCTCGTTTTGACAACTCTTTGGACAATCTCTTTGACTCGACGCAGCGCTATTAAATAGGTTGATGTACTGAGCTTGACTTTCGAGTGCAGTTTTAGAAGAAGAACAACTAGTAAAATCATCGCACTAATGTTCACTAATTGTCAATTCAATTGTACCTTTTATTGCACCGAAACTTACAAGTAATCAAAATTTTTAATGTTCACTCTTATTTAGTGAGTAAGTGGTTATTTTAAAAATGACCGAGGTTGGAACCCAATGCCTGCATAGACAACAGCACTATTACCACTTAACAACTGGGGTGTTCAGCAGAAGAAGACGGAAGATGCTTATTATACTTGGGATTTTGTGGGCGCCGGTTAAGAAGGCTGCGGTCGATGCAGCTCAGGCCGAGACCCAGTCGGTCTGGCGTCTGTCTGAGACGGGGGTCGTCGTCTATACGGCGATGCTACCTCCTCCTACAGGCGCGCCAATCATTCCCGGTTCTTAGCAGGTACGCGCCGCATCTTCCAAGCATCTCCCACTCACTAACCTCCGGCGATGATGATGCTTATGATGTGCAGGCGAATGATGAGGATTGGTCTGCTGCCGCAGCCGAGCGGCGATGATGGCCTGCCATCCGCCGCAACATCAGCGATTGATTGACGATCCAGTATTAGCGCCACGTGTCCGCAGTAACTCGAGAAATTGCCCGTCAGTCGGCAAGGTCTTTAAAGTGAGTTCTCGCATCCAGGAGGTAAAACCATTATATAATATGCGTATCTATATATACGTGTATATATATACACCAAATGCGCATATTTATATGTCTGTTGACTGGTCATATACATGCGGTTTGGCCCACCAGTCTGTGCTTTAGTATACGCCTATGCTTGTTAATGACCGATCCGTTGATAAAAATAGACTACAGTGCTGAGCGTTCTGATATTTTTTTTAAATAATTCCCAATTCAGTTTGAATTCAGTTCTATTGTCTTGAATTTAAATAATTCCCAATTCAGTTTGAATTCAGTTCTATTGTCTTGAATTTGACTTACTCTTCTTATTTTAGCTTAAAACTGATTTTTATATCTTTCCGATTTTAGTTCGCGAGTAGTTTTGGTACTAATTTTATCTTTCCAAAATAATTATTTGTTCCGATGCGGTAAATGTATTCTTAAGCCAGTCTCATATGTCTTTGTTCAATTACAGGCACATTCTCATTTCCAGAGACTTATCAAAAGTTATCATTTGATTTCTTCGTCCAATAGTCAAGATTCCACATGCTGAAAAATTCAAAAAGACCTGTGAGACCACAGTTGACTAAAGATCATTTGCAATATGGTTGCGATTTTGCTGTAGGCCTACGTAATCTGCCTTTCCAGCCAGAAAGCGAGAGGATTCCTAGTATCGTTCTCTCAAATAACGACCCAGCTGAGTTGTTACACTGTCTTGGGTTCTGCTACAGGACAATATTGATGCTGTTGTTCTGTCTTCTTATTTGTGACTTTGGCCTCGTGTTGATTAATTCATGATTAGATTGCACAATCAAATGGCAACATTCACAGTATGATCTACTGCTCCGCGTTCGCATTGTGGCCTTACTTGTAACTATTAAGCAACGAAGACAACAGCCGACTAAATCCTTCACCTTCGTCTCAGCCTGTGTTTTCCAGTGGATTTTGCTCAGATTTCGTGCGATTTAACTCGCTTTCATCTTAACCTAAGCAAGAAAATATTTAAAATGAGTTCCGTTGTCAAATAATTCATTTATTCGTTTAATTTCTAATTTCGTTTATGATGCTAAAAGATTCCTACTTTTGATTCTAGTTTTCATAAACTAAATTGTTTATTTCTACTTCTAATGTTAGAGTCCCTTAATCACTCCGTTGCAATCTTTCAACTTTCAACATGGATATGCATGTAGGCCTATATTTGAGGAGGTAGGCCTACTTTTGAAATGCATCGAATGCTACGAGATGAATGAATATGTTAGTCAAAAATCCGATACCGTGAAGATACTGTAGCGTATAAGCAATTATACTGACCTAAACCCCGTCTAGCTAACAAGTCCTTTTTATTGACCTCAATTGCAAAGCAGATAGGCCTGTGTAGGATCAAAACAGACTATTTTACTTAGGATCGATGGGGGAGGATAATCCACAATTAAGGACCTTTAGGCTTGGCATAGGCTACATTTAATTTAAAAAACTACTCAGACACACGTACGTCATCTCGAATTAGTAGCAGATACAGGTAGTCCCTATATGACTGTCCCAATGTCCTTCTAAAGTCCACAGAAACATAGACCCTCGTGCATCGATTGTCTTACAGAAAGCGGTCCATGTATTGAGACAGTGTTCTCCCACGTTCATGTTGTGAACGTGTTTGCTGGCTGGGACAATTTCCAGTTTTATTGTCGGTCGTTCCACGGGCGTACAGGGAAAGGGACCCCTTCAGGCTGCCTTCCAATGAAGAACCGTTTTCCACTCTTCCCATCAGTACTTTTACATTCCCCACAACTGCCAATCACGCAGACCTCTGGTTCCTTCTTCGCTATCTCGACATGCAACATTTAACACCGAACGCAAAGGCCAAACGCACAAGAAGTTGGGAAGATATATGTTTTGGGAATTTAGTTCAATGCACAGTTCTGACAAATTTGCCATCAGATGGTAATGCAATCAGCGGCGTTGTTGTGCATACGTCGTCGATCCGTTGAGGAGGAATTGTTTGAACAGAGTTGGTTCTCGTTGCAGAATTCTCTGACGGGGCGCTGCTGTTTCTCGGTTCCTGGCAGGCGATCATCATTCATTATCCATCGTTTCACGAGACGTACAAGTCGTACTCTGACAAGCAAGTTCACAAGTCTGCAGTTTCAGCACAAGCTCACAGCTACGCAAACACACACCAACACGGCCCCAGGCACACCCAGCCATACGTCCACACGTATAGAGACAGACGCAGGGAACACTCAAACACACATTTGTATCCGTTTACGTGTATAAATCGTGCGTTCTGCCAGATCATTAATTATAATAACGTTGGCGATTCTTTTATGTCGGATTCCTCCTCTATTATCGCTCGGTCGTTTCTGGCTTCGGCCGTCACGCTGGCGCCATCTATTAATTACTCCGTCATCATCAGTCGGCGCAGAAGCCAAACGCTGATCCGTGGCGGCGATCAATCCGCCTCCGTCAACTAAGAATGACGCGAAGATCGAGAAGACGCCTACAGCCATCATGTATGTAGAGGCCTACAAAGCAACTCGCTGGTAATAACAGACTAACAGTCATTTGCTGCGAAGGACCATTTATGATATTTGAATAGAGTTCAATTCCCGTATCTCCCGTAAGGTTGACTAGTCCTTCTATCGCTAGGCGAAGGCATTACTCAAATCAGATGCACAACGCAATGGGAGCCTTGCATGGCTGCATGCGGTCACTTTCTATTTTTATTTTAACTTGTCATCATTCGTACATGCTATGCTTCTAAATATACTGCGGCTTGGCAGTTTAAAATTAAATGAAAATTGTAATCATCATCACCATCATCATCATCGTCGTGGTCATCAACTATCGTCGCGGTCATCATCATCATCATCATCATCGTCATTGTCGTCGTCATCGTCATAGTCGTCGTCATCATCATCATCATCACGTTGGGAAGCAAACGGCAAGCCCTCCGATACGCTGGCCCTCTGTTAGGAAGGTTGAGATTCGTCAAGTGCCAGCTCAAGAGTCGAGCAATCTCACCCGAACAGTTAATCGAAGAAAGATCGGGGTCGAGGCCATACGATCGCTGTAGAAAAATGTGAACAACTTTGGCCAGAGGTGTTAAACCCTCCTCAATGGTGGAACAGTGGCAAAATTTGTCAGCAAGTGTCGGGTCAAGGTGCCTAAGGGGCCTGGAAATAAATGGGGGCACAAGGACCTGTGCAGGGGCTCGGTGAGCTCGTCCCCGTAAAATGATGGCAAAATAAATTTTTTATAGGCCTAATGCAATTTTTATCATGCAAACAGTCAGATAACGCGAAATCGGAATGTTGATCTTCATTGTTCAGCCGTAGAAAGGACGTAGACCTATTTGAACTTTATTCTCAAATTGCGCAGTCCTTATGCCAAAATCCGCTGGTCAGAAAAGCAACATTGCGCTCTACGTCTACACTCTATACTCACAAACTACGTCGTCCAATGAAAAGCAACCATCGACTGAAATCGTTCGCTGTGGAAATGTCCCGTTGATATAATGGCTATAAGGCAAAAACTGCAGAAAGTGATAAGAACACATCCCATTCATTGAACACATTTAACCACCACAGTCCACATAGGGGGTCCGGATGCAAATGACTCCAATATCGGGTCGTGGGGATAAGTTTTAGTCTTAGGGGAGTATCTTGCCTTCCTAACACTGGAAACCTGGGGTTTGACTCCATCACTCAGGGAGTGGTGGTTGACGACCCTACACCACAGTATCTAAATTTGTCGCTGGGAATCTAATCCCCCTAACCTCCCTCCCCCCGACAAATCGGACACTGCCTGCGATCAACCTTACTTGTGACGATGTAAACCAGAAACTTTTTAGCATAAGCCTAATTATTATTCTCAGGCGTGTGTATACTTCGTGCTCAGAATGCTGTGTCATTCGCAGACGTCAAGAAGCAAAGAGTATCACAGTCGCATCGTAAACATAAAAACTTTGGGCAGAAAGTCTCCAAAGACGAAACGATTATCATACCACCGGGAGGCTGGTCATGATTTATCTCTTCGAAGTAACTCAGTGCAAGGCGACATCGTGTGACGGCAATTTGAAACGGAGACACACGTTGACAAACGCCTGTCAGGGTTAAGTAACAGAGCAAGCGGTTTGAAGCGGGAGCCTGCTTCTGCAGAATCAACAGGTCATAACAGGTGTTTGAAACTGCAGAAAGTCAATTCAAAAGCACTCTTGTAATCTAATTGGAGCTTCGAGCCGTGTACAGCGGGTTTTGCTCGACCTATTGCTATGCACCCAAAAAACGTCATGGTGTTCTCAGTGGGGCGCTCCCACTTGAGATAATTACGTAATTTGTGGCTTGGCTGGAATATATATATATATATATATATATATATATGCATGCATATACAGCGGCGGCAATAATGAGCACAATAGAATATTTTTAAACATGCAGCGTTTACAGCACAATTATAGGAATGTGCTACTCAGACGCTATCTTTCTATTGTAGGCCTATAATTGCATGATTTCGTTTACCCGCTGATTTTACGCTGGAAACGTTTCAACAATGGAGGAATTTGAGGGATTCGCTACTTGTTAATCCTCTAGGTATTGCCTCTAGAAAGGTGCACTACAAGTTGAGTCATATATGCAGAGGCGCCGACTCCACAGTACACAGAGGCATCGGGATTTTTGCTCCAGTACCTTGGAAGATACTAGGGCAAGAGTATGGTTTTGCCCCGGTATGTTTATACAATAATTTATGCTATAATTAAGCCTTTGAAATTATGGACTCTACATGGAAGACCGGTCAACTGGTGTGTCTTCTGATTTCAACTGCATTTTATACGCGTTCTTTGCGATTCCAAGAGCATGCCGCTAGTCTACGCATGTGGTCCAAGGTCGAAGGCGTGGCATTCTCCAATCCATCTGGGGCACGTTCTTCACGATGCAAAAGGCTGTCAGGAACAGTTACCGTCATTAGTAAATAGATCAATGCGTTTAAACGGTCTGCATGTGGCAGGGAGTGACAACTAAATCGTTCTTCTTAACGCAACGCTGCAAACATCGTTCACGCACTACACATGAATACGTTGCATCCTTATAAGGCGTTATTTACCAAAAGTGTCAAGTTTATTAACGGGGTCCCGCAAGCGTAGCTGAGTACCCACACAATTTATTGAACCGCAACTTGGTGTTCAGTAAAATATTTTAGAGGCGCTAAAGATGCTCTAAATCGAGGATGGTGCATGAGCTCCGGTTTTTACGCTGACAGTCAAACACATTTATCAATGCGGTAAATAGAACATAATTATAGTGCGATGCCTATTATAAAATCTGAAAATGTGCTATAGCAAAGATGGATTTCACTTGACGTGCGTGTTGATTAAAGCATAACTGGTCAGTAGACCTACTTAATACCGTGCCCAATGATATATATATATATGTATATATAATGGCGATTGCTCGATATATAAATTAACATTAATTTACCAATTATGGTCACAGTCAGATATCACCGCGCTGGAGTATTGAAAGGGTAATTGTTTACAACCTTGGTTGCACGTCTGAATGTCTTAGGGAAAATATTTTATACTTGATTTATGGCTGGACAACCGATGATTCATGAAAAAAGAAAAATCATTCAGTCTAATACTAGTGCGAAATACTAATTTCGGAATAAGTCCGAGAGAGGAACTGTCTGGAAATAAATGAATTCAAGGTAATTCAAAAAAAAATTGAATGCAAAAGACAGAGACAGACAAAGAGAGAAAGAGGGAGAGAGAGAGAGAAAGGCCTTAAGAGAGGCAAAGGAGTTGTCAAGGAGGATGACGTTTAGGTCGAGATGAATATTATTATTAAACAGACGTTTCGATGAGTGAGTGTAGGAATTGTTGAATAAGTGAGACTAGTTTTGAGTTGCAATAGATAAAGCAGCCAGTTGCAGATAATGTTGGATTGTTGGGGCATGAGTGACATTGATGATGGACGAACCGAGAGCTTGCAAATTTCCTGCGGGAGTTGCTCATATATAGATCGATCGTTCCAAAGCAGAGCTGCAGAGCAGTGCGGTGTAATTTATATATATATATACTATTAAAATTAAATTAACTGTTAACAGCCCTAATATATGTAGAATATAATTATATAATTATAAATATAAAATATTGCAATTTGCATGTATAGGCCTATATTACATAGGTTCGGGCATTCTTTCGGGCGATTTTATAAAAACGCAGTGCCTGGAACTTTGAAAAACTTTGGGAAACAGAAGTCCTAGGAGGATTGTTTTGGTTTCTGACGGTTCGTATATAATAATTGGCTAGCTACTTCTATAGACAGTCAGAGAGCAGAGGGAAACGTCTGCGAACAATGAACAGTAATAATTTCGCTTAGAAATATACAAAGACGATTACTTCAATAAAACTAACTTTGAGATTGAATTGTCAACGAAATAGAGTGAACCTGTCGCATGCTGAGTGAAATACCTTCAACGCGAGCCAACGCCCAGCATGCAACAATTATGATATTCGCATGAGGTATACATACACATGTAACCCAGGTGGGGGAGATCTTCTGGTCCCTGGCTACCCTACGTCAATATGAGTGCACCCTTCACTCTCATGCGTTGGTGCTTGGCTTTGGAACAATCTTCCCGCTAATAATCCGATCATAGGCCTAATGTGAACACTCGTCTGTTAAGGTATCTTCATGTCCTTAGCGCTTTTGAGAGGTTCCTAAAATGCGCTTTAAACGATGCACACGTACATACATACATACATACATACCAGAGGTGTAACAAGGTTTTGAAAAGTGGGGGCCATAATTTAAATAATATTGGGCGAAGCGCCAAAAAATTTTTTTTGCCCCCCATTTTTTGAACCTTGCCCCACCCCCAGAAATTTGAAAAATGGAGGGCATAAATTATCTTAACAATAGTTATCTTAAAAAGCCATTGGAGAAACATAAAAAAGAACCTATTTGGGAGGCACATGGGGGCACTGAGCACTAAACTGGGGGGCTTTTCCACCCCCAGTTTTAGAACTGGGAGGCAGGTGTCTCTCCTGCCCTCCGCTTGTTACACCCCTGAATCATACATACATACATACATACATACATACATACATACATACATACATACATACATACATACATACATACATACATACATACATAGGTTCTACGGCAGCAGAGGAGATGCGAAATTTACCCATTAATCGGTGGGAGAAGGGAAAGAGCAATGGATGGAGAATAGACAACGGGAGGAGGAAGAGGAGTAGCACTGCGAGGAGATGAGGATGAGGATGGCAAAAATGAAGAGGACAAGATGAAAGAAAAAGAGAAGTAGATGGGAAGGAAACAGAGCAGGAAGACAGTGAGAAACAAAGGAGAGGATTAAGAGAAACGATAAAGAAGGAGGAAGTAACGAGGTGTGGGGGGAAGAAGAATAGGAACAATTGGTGAAGAGGGAGGAAAAACGCAGAGGCAGTAGAAGATCATGGAAGATGAGTGGATAGAAAGTAGATATGAAGGAAGCACAAACACAGAAAGAATTCAAGGAGCAGGAGGAGGAGGAGCAGAAGGAGGAAGAGTTAGTGGTGGGAACAAACGGGGAATGAAATAGGACCATTAGGCGTAAGATGGGAGGAGCAGAAGGTGAAAATCCTGATTGTTCGGCTGAGAGAAGGTGGCGCCAGCATCGCACAGCGACATTCGAATCTTCCATTATCACCTGCTGCGAACTTTCATCGCCCGTCGCAAGCGCAGCATTCCAAGCCCTGTATACACCCACCGCTTCCTTAAAGGATAATATGAAGTATATATATGCATATAAATTATAGTTATATATATACACACGGTGACGTACGTGCCTTCATATATAACTAGGACTATTATGTGCATGTGATTTATAAAATGGATGCTTTTGTACGTTGCCATTATATGAATTTATGATATTCTTCAGACACATAGTTCTATGTGCGTTTATAGGTAGGCATACGCACGCATCCATGTATATATATATTTATATATATATGTGACATGTGTATATAATATTATATCGTATCGTGTGTATCTGAGAATGTATAAAGCGCTTCTTATTTGGCAGACCTACTAGCTATTCCGAGGCGCTCTCAGCGTGACAGTCCCGAGGAAACAAGAACATTTTCACACATGTAAGGGATGAGGGTGGGACCCCGATCTAAATCTCATCATGGATTGTGAGGTAAGTCATTCGACATGCAAGAAGTTCCCACGATGGCAAAAAGATACTGTGTTGGGTCATATCAGTGATTTCCTGAGAGAGCGGGAAGAGCCAGCAGACAGAAAAGACAGACAGACGTAAATTAAAAGATACACTCAAGGGTGGATGACATTTCTTACACAGCGGAGTCTATTGCGTCATTTGATAAGAAACCATACAACGTATGTGAGGGGTTTGGCTATTTAGCATTCCCATTGCTTTTCAATTGTTCTAACACAGATTGTGTTATATATATATATAGCCAAAAGAATATGAACCACTTGCGATGCTATGAAAATATAGGACATGCGCATATATATATAAATTTATATATATTATGTACGAATGTGTTTAGTTCTGTGTATTTTTGCTGTATGAAGAGGCATCATCAATGATTTGACGACGAGACTTGAGCTCATGTTGCAGTGCGTGCGCACCAATTTCAAAGTGACTTCAATCGCCTTCGCTCCTCCTCCTCCTCCTCCTCCTTAAGCTCCTCCCATTTTCTAATTCTCCTGCATTGCTTCTCATCTGCCCCTCTGCTCATTCTCTCCTCCGCGTCCTAGTCTTCCTCTCTTCTCCTTGATCCTCCTCCTCCTCCTCCTTCTACGTAGTCGATGCCGTGGCCTATAAAAGCGCATGTCAGTTACTCGAGCGGCGCAGTGTCCATTCGAAATTCGTTCATCCGTTATGTGATAGTCATTGCAGTCTATAAGAGCCTAAAGAGGACGAGAGACAGCGTTTATTTGCGCCTAATCAGAGCCATTAATTCTTCCACGATGGAAGATGACCAGCTTCTTCAGAAGACAGTTTAAAGGAGATTTTCCTGTAAGAGACTTGCATAGCAATTTTGAACTGCTTGCTCTCGAGGTACTCTACAATAAAGATATGAAGGTAACGTTGTTTTCGTCATTCGTACATTCAGTCATTAAGAAGATTTATATAGCGCCCCTTCGAGTTTACTACAATTATATAAATATGCTCAGAAGCGTTTCTGACCCCAGCACTGCTGAATCGGACAGTTTTAAGGAGTATGAAGGAAGAATTTGCAGAGCGTAGGACTATACTGTTCTTTCTCATAAGCCGGAATTTCTATCTATGGAATGGGCAAAGCTGATCTAAAGCACTATTCCGTAGCTAAACGCAATGCAATAGCTCGTTCACGAGGACATCTTTACATTATTTAGGTCTTCCTGTGTGACTTCAGGCTTCGATGGTTACGGTGATCGCTCAGCAGGACGTGCGTGAGATCAAAAATAGGATTTCTCTGGATAGTCTAATTGGGCACCCGCTGGTAGGCCTGCTATAAGCCTACACCTATTACCATGCAATGAGATATTATGTGCCTATCTCAACATTTCAAATGGTCACATCAAAGCTTATTTCTGGAAATATTGGGCAGGTGAAACGCGCAGGGTAGAGGTTTTCAGCATTTATTTACTTACGGAGTCTTGCACAGATGATTTATTTTCTCAGGATACCCTGCGCGTTTCACCTGCCCAAAATTTCCAGAAATAAGCTTTGATGTGACCACTTGAAATGTTGATATACCTAGATATTGCTATTTCAAAAACTTTGTATATCAGTTATTTGCCTTCTGGTGCAAGCCATCGTCTTACCATACAAACTAATTATATATACAGATGCCTACTTTAATTTTCTAGTGTTTCTCACAAAATCGCTGTTGAGGAACAATAGCATTTTTCTTGTTTTTCTCCAGACGAATAGAATACCGCAATTCCGGTAATCATGCAGGATTACAGTGTTATAGAAAGGCGTTGACAATTTTCGACAAGTTAAGCGATTTTCCGTCCAATATTTGCAGAAAGAAGCTTTAACCGTGATTTGTAATGTTGAGATATTTATATTTTGCTATTGCGAAAAATTTCAATATCAGTTATGTGCTCTTCTAGTGAAAGTTATCGTCTAAAATTATATTGTAGATACCTACTTTAGTATTCTAATGTTGAGCACAAAGCACTGTTGAAGAATAACAGCATTTTTCTTGTTTTGGTCCATACGGATAGAATATCGCAGCTATTCAGGAATACAGAATCATAGTAATTCATTGATATATCTTTCGTCATGTTAAGCGATATTTGTGCGTGGTGGCTTCGGTGTAATAGTTTTCTCTGAGCAACAGATGGATATTCCTTCTCAACCAATGTTCAACAGTAGACATATGTCCTGTTCTGTATGCTTCAAAATACGAACGTTTAGCAAGTAGCTTCCAGTGTACGTAGGCCTACAAGACCCCATGAGTAGAGGGTTTTGAGAAAAACAAAAGTGGATGAGAGACTGTCAGATAAAATTGAAGAGCGAAAACAAAAGGAAAAAGAGCGTTCTAAAGAGAGGAACTAGTTGAAGCAAAGGATCGAAACTGACCTATAGCAGTTGTAAACTTGCATATAGTAGACCCTACGAGGAACCAAGAGGTCAAATCTATTGGACGAGCGAATTGGACAGTGGGAGGAAGCTGAATGAGGCTGAAGTATTTTGTCAACCAGACACATTGGGGCAAGACCCGAAGAGCCCTAAAGATAAGAATGAGGAGTTAAATTGCATGCGAAATGACGCGAACATGGAGAGGGAGCCAATGACTCAGAGGTTCATCAAACATGAAGGTAGAGATGCGATAGTTTCTAGGAGGGCGGACTATCAGTTTAGCATCTGTCACGAGTAGGCATACTGACTGAAGAGGAGAGTGACGAACCTTAGGATGACCAATTAGAAGGGAATTACAATAGTCAATTGTAGAAAAAAATTCATGAACCAAAGTGGGGAAGGTGGAAGAGACTACGGAACGACGAATGACACGAGATGCCTTGAATGAAAATAAGAGGATATAATGAGATAAAATAAATGATATCAAAAGAAAGATTCAGCTATCAGAGGAAACACCCAGATCACGAACTCTTGACAATTAAGAGATGACTCAGAAGAGTGTGAACTTTTCAAAGTAGAGAAGGAAATCAAGCTTCGGAAGTGTTGCTAAGGAGTTCCAAGCCCCAGTTGAAAACCACTGACCACAGTGACCACATGGGGCTTCTACACGCATCATGACGCATGTCAGTGGAAGCAAACTATTTCCAATACTTCCTTGGGGAAGGGAAATATTCAGTGATCAGAAAGGAATTGATTAAATTAATTAATTAATTAAGTTATTATTAAAACAATCATTAGTTCAATTAATTGACGGTTTAATCTTGATGTTACAGAACTAGGCCCTATTATAAAAAAGCCTTCTTTCGCAAGATTTGTTGCTTGAGAGAATTGATCGTTCACCTAACACAATGTAATTTTACCGGCGGTTGAAAGGTGTCTGTATAACAATAATCTGTCTATAAGCCCACCATAAAATTATGTACAGCAACTCCTGTCGGTCATAAAGGTCTTGATAATAGAGCAAATTGTTGGTCACATAAGGCAGCAAAAGAAGAGTCCTGTTATTGCTGATGCCGATACGACAGCAGCAAGAAAGAAGTTGCTATGGTGTTGCTATGGGTCACTATAGAAAGCTACAGTCCTGCGTGGAAATGGACGACTACGGGCACTACCCCTCTCTGAGATGAAGACATGTGATTGTCAAAATGGGTGGCTGGCTTTTCTAAGGGAACAAGCGATCTCTTGTCTGGAGACAGTTCAGGAATGCAGCTTTGTGAATTGATTCTTGATTCATTGAGAGCAGCACCCATAGACATCTGGATGGCGGTACAAAGTTATAATGGTGTTGGGAACGTTCGATGAATATATCAAAGATTTAATGCGAAGATATATGAAAAAAATCTGAATCATTGGTGTCAATGTCGTGGTCATCGCTTCAACCTTGCCATGTAAGGATTGTATAAGCAATAGTTTCGAGTTGTTCTTAAATAAAGAAAGCTCTCGAGCTGTTTGAAGGACTCTATAATACAGAGTCCTTCCAACAGCTCGTGAGCTTTCTTTATTATGTGTTTCCTTCGGGCACAAGAGAAATGCTATCGTTATGGACGCCCAGAACACTGCAGAGCAAAAACGCAAACTGAAGCGAGTTGTCATTACAAGATGTAATAGCAGAGAGACTGCAGTTGATACGACCATTCAATGTGTTAGTGCAGAAGATCTACTATCCAGCTTGAAACCATCTCTTCTACGGGTGAGGACTCAGCGAAATTTTGTGGAGCCCATGACTTCTCGTAACTTCTCAGAAATTTCAGATTCATCATTAGGCCTACTTTATTTTCCCTCAATTGCAGGGCTTTCAGCCATCTGTTATTAAAGTAACATTACAAGTTTTATTTAGTAGACCAAACACTACAAGTGTAACAAACAATGTTACTTACAATAGTAATGCTACTTACTATTGCAAGTAAAAATTAATTACAATTGTACCTTATTTAGGTAACATAACCATTGTAATTTGTAAGACAATGCATGCAGTGTCTGAAATTCCGAGTAGCCTACATGTAGTGGTAAACCGTTACAATAGTTGGTCATTATCTGTGAGACAATCTGCGCTTCATCAGCAGCTCGTCATTGACTCCTAGACTTTGTGGGAGGATTTAGCTTCCATCACCTTGGGGGATAGAAGCTCCTGGTGGCCACTGACTTACACATCTACGCATATTTACATATCTTTACATACTTATATTAATATAGCCCCATTTAAGTAGCTTGCCTGAGATGTCTATCAAAAGCGTACGAAGACGCCTAAATGACGATAATGAGAGCCATTAATTAATTTAAAGTCATTAAGAAGAGAATGAACCAATAAGCGAGCAATGCTCGTAAAACGCGGTGAGTCACCACTGGCGAGCACCCGCAGACACGCAGAACTTCACAGTTTGATTCAAATCTAGAGCTGGTGATGCTGGATCCCACACTCAATGTTCTGTGAATAAACATCTCTCTGTACTGTCTGAAATAACAGCTATTACGCTTATGTATTTTAATTAATTTAATTAAACAATAAATTGTAGGTCGACAGACAACAAATGAAGTTAAGTGTGACATCATTAACAATGGTTCTGCTGGCGGTCATTGTCTGCGCCTCTTTGTCTTCGAGTGCGACGGAAAATTCAGAGACAGCCGAGATGAAAAGTCGTCGAATTGAGTCGAACTCCCTTCGAACGCCAATGGCAACGACAACCACCGTTCTCAGTAGCAGCGAAAACAACGAATCAATGGAACCAGATGTTGTTGCATCTGCAGCAACCACTGTCGACAGGCGTGGAAGCGCATCCTCCCGGAGGTCCTCCGCTCCCCATCATCTCAACTCATCCTCATCTATGTTGCTGCAGCGCCACCTGTTACCAGGAGCCAGGTCCTCATCACGCCAGAACGTCATCCACGGCAGCGACTCAGCCGTGGTCATCGCACGCATGACTTACCTCAAGAAGGAGATGTGCAAGTCGGAGCCACTGGAGCAGGTCATCAAGGAACCTGGTTGTATCCGTCGTCGCATCGTCAACCGCTTCTGCTACGGCCAATGCAACTCTTTCTTCATTCCTAGGGTGATCGTCAAATCGAACCGACAGAGGGACCGCCCCTCACCCGGAGGGGGTGGTGGTGGGGGTCGGAGGGGTCACCGCCAGGGACGCAGACGGCTACCGAAGAACGAGGAGGACGAAGAGGCGTCGATCGCCTCGTCCTCCTTCAGGTCCTGTTCGTTCTGTCGGCCGAAGACGATCGAGTGGGACGTCGTCATCCTCCAGTGTCCCAACTCGAAGCCACCTATCCGTCGGAAAAGAATTCCTGTCGTTAAGCAATGCGCATGCGTAGCGCTCTCTTTCGACAAGTCATAGGCGCAAAGCCAGGCGCATGCGCAATGACGCTCGCAGTATGGCAGTACCTATACGTCTATAGTGATGACGGTTGAAGTGAAATAAATTCTTGGACGGTCCCCAGGACTATGTAATTACCAACCACACAGGTCGATGTAATTAACTTACAAACATGAAACATCGCACCTAATTTGATGAGTGTGGGAGCCATTAGAACTGACTAAGCTGGCTAATTTACATGATAACTGTAGATCGAAAAAGTTTGGCTGGCTGTAAACCATATTGGTTTATTCTCGTTTGTTCTCGTTTGTTCTCGTTTTTAGTCGTCGAGATCAGCGATTCTTACGACGTAGCGCTATCTTTCAATCGAAGCCGTGATTCCAGTTGTTAATTGAGTGTTGGCTGTCTCTCACACACATGAATACATGTAGGCCCTACTTTCAATCTCAAAAGCTATGTTCTTGTCACTCTAGACCTATCCAAACATTTTCGAACTAGAAATTGTTCTTATACGTACCTTCAGGGTCAAAACTATTCGATGAAAACAATTACGTAATTGAGTTCTCAACAATCTATAGGAGGCCTATGTGTCACCGACGAATGAGCCAGAATTAAACTTTAAAAAATGGTCAGCCACGTCAGGCCTTGTATCTGGGGAGAAAAATCAAAACGACGAATGGCTTTAATTAGGCCTATATCTCATTGCTTGCTTTGATTCGAGACGCGATACAAGGCGCGTCACCGTGAACCAAGACATATGCTTGTTATCCGAGACGGATGCTTGAGGACATGGCAATTAAATAGGTAGCTATAGTACGCGAACTTTTGTTCGTTTTAAGTTTATGAGTTTCGGATTAACGTTAAAAAGTAAGAATGAGATGAACAATTTGAATAACGGTTTGAACTCATCGTCATGGATATTTGTCATTTTGTACAAAGTGTCTCAATAAATGATAGAAACATTGGCGTTTACTTCTAAATAATTAAAATGGCCTTTCCCTATGCTTTGTACATAGGCCTATGTCTCCCTCCTTCCAGAGTTCAGTAGTGCGCACGATCATACAACAGAACATTGACGGCGCCGAGTGTGTGAAGGACTTGCTCAAGGTCCATATAGCCCTACAATAGGTTCAGAGCAAGTAGCAGAAATAAATGGATCATTATAAGTGTCATGATCACCTGGTCCTTTTGACTTTAAAATTAAGCACTTCTAGTATAATTAGTTCATACCCTACCAATTACAGGTATATCAGTCAAATTTTTTCAACTCGTCAAATTAAACGAAACTGTGAAGACTTCTAAGACTAATTGAAATTAATGCAATAACTCAGACGGTTCATAGATCGTTCAGTTTTACTTCAAAAGTATGATAAACAAAGCAAATATGGAGCAGTCGCTGATGAAGATGAATTAGTGCTGTTGCTGGCCTTGAAAATTTGGTACACAATTTTAAGCTGTAATTTAAAAAGCAAAATGAAGACAGAACGTTTTAAAGAGGTAATGTTCAATTTATCGTCCTCTATGGAAAGCCGTTATTATAGGTAATATCAATACAATACAACTGTAGGCATTTATAAAGCGCCTTGACAAGACAAGTCTTGCACAAAAGCGCTGTGCTGCATTCTTAGTCATAGATCAGGGAGAATAGGTAGGTCTTCAGTTTTGTTTTGAAAAGAGCAACAGTTATGACTTGACGGACTGAAATTGAGAGACTATTCCATTCTGTGGGTCCTGCGACTGAGAATGCACGGTTCCCAAACTTCTTATTAGTGGGAGGTATGGTAAAGTCTTCACGCGTAGATGAACGGAGTCCTCTTGAGACAGAGGCATAGCATGACGCAACCATGGACGTCATGTACGAGGTGGAGGTTCCGTTATGAATGTGGTACATGAGAAGGGAAATCTTGAAGGCAATACGGGCATGGATGGGGAGCCAGTGTAGCTGTTGTAGGGAGGGTGTGATGTGTTCGCGAGGAGCAAGACCTTTTATTGGGCGGCTATTCTCAGCTATTCTGAGTCTCGAAAGTATCAAAGTATAAAAAATTAATAAAATTACGAATTATTTTGATGTGATAACATGATGTCACATTTCTTAGAGGTGAATCGTCCGGTGGTGAAACGTCCGGAGGTGAAAGTCCCTAGAGGTGAAACGTCCGGAGGTGAAAAGCCCCTTATACCACGGAGAAGATGATCTATCGAGTTGGAGATGCTGGTTGGAGAGAAAGAAATGAATAACTGCCCGTAACTGGGTGTCGTCAGCGCATAGATGATGCCTAACTGATTAGTGGACAATTATTATTATTTGGAAATGCTTGGCTTGCTGATCCAGGCCCTTCCAGCTTCCTCAACCCTGTGAAGGGTCCGGAAGTCTTGTTATTGCGCAGTCCTCCACTATGTGGATCATCGTCTGCACCTCGTCACACTCGCACAAGGCCGACGTGGCCTGGGACCATCTGAGGAGATCAGCTCCACCGTGGCCGTGGTTTGTGCGGAAACGGTTTAGGAGTGACCAGAGTCGGCGAGGTGGGTCCATGCCGGGTTGTTCGCTGGTCAGGTCATCAATCAGGAATTTGTTTGCGACGTTCGTCTCCGCCAACTCTGTCCTCAGCTGACGGGATGCACTTGCGTTGTGCAAGTGGAAGACGCTGGTGACTGTTTTTGTGGCACTTGGCTGGAGTCTCCAGTCTTTGCAGAACTGCCCCAGTCTGGAGATATATGTGTTCAGGGTGGATTCAAGCTCCTCAAAGGATCTTGCCAAGACAAACGTCGTCTGCGTAAACGAATTTAGTGAACTGAGGGGGTAGTGTAGAAGATGACCAAGAGGGACTCGGGAACAGAACCTTGCAGTACACCACAGGTGAGCGGGTATGATTAGGATGAAGTGTCCGAAGTCTTTACGGAGAAAGAACGGGAAGAGAGATAGGACTCAATCCAGAGAAGAGCGGTATCAGAGAAGCCGAACCAGGTAGAAAGCCTCTGGAACAATATGTTGTGGCCAATGGTGTCAAAGGCTGCAGAGATGTCAAGAAGTCAGAGACAGGAGACTTGTTGGTGAGACATGACAGAAACAAGTTTACTGTAGAGGGAAGTGAGAAGAGTTGCTGTTGAGTGTCGCCTGGTAAAACCAGATTGGTGTGGATTTAGAAGAGAGTTGCTGATGGCAGCTTTCCATTGGGGAGGAGAATGGGAAAGAAAAGAGAAATAAATCAGATCTGAAAGCAGTAATGAGAAGAAGGGTGCGATGAGTCTAAAGAACCAAGAGGGTAGATTGTTAAATTTATCCAGTGGCAGTATGATTCAAATGGACGAGTAAATAGAAATATTGGTATTCGTCGATGAAGGGGCATTTGCGAGGAGCTGAGAGTCGGAAACTAAATGAGACTAAGAACGGCGTTCACGTTCGTTAATACGCCTAATTAGCTGATTGTTGAAAGAACAGCATATGATTGAAAGTTTTCATTATTCATCAATGAAATCGAAATCGAAATTATATTGATAAATGAAATTGTTCTTGAAATTATCTAAGAACTGTACTCGGAATTCAGACACAAATTATTATTCGAATTGAAATCAGAGCTTTATAACTTGATGAAAGTGACAATTATTTCCACAATGCAAATATCAGCTGTAGCGGGTACCGATCTTACTTTCCACACAGGTTGCTAATCGATTATAAACGGATGCTGCGGATCCATCGCCATCTTGATATCTTTCTGTACGTGACACGACAAATTTGAGGTAAGCAAAGTCGAAATAATAGAAGGGAGTAGTTAATTAGAAGACAATTTCGGTAGAAAGTGAAATTTCATTCGCATCCAACGTAGCAAACGTGTGATGTGAGGAAATGTTGGTGGTGTGTGTAGGCCTATATACTGTCTATGATGTATTTGTGATCTGAAACTAACGTTAAGCAGGGCTTTTACCAAATGACTTAGACATTTTCTTTGTCAGTTATACATTGATTTTAAAATGATTTAAAGAAATAAGTCCATAGGCCCCAACTTTCAGTAAAGCTACTGGGGTAAGAATCTAATTCCCGTCATCCGGTGATCGGATCGCTTCATTTTCCCCGTCGTCCCTTTCCCCGAGGACCCCTTTTCCTCAAGCAATTTCAACTGGCAACAGACCAATTGTAATACTATGCAACAGTGCTTCCTGCAACAATCAATCTATCAAGAAATATGGCTCATCGTCCGCATGTGTCTGAGGCCTTCCTAACCACCTCTCTGTTCATTGCAGCGTGGCTCAACTCTCAGTTCGAATGCAGTGCTAATTAGTATTTGAAATGCACCCACGTACTTCTTATTAAGAAGCTCTAGAGTAGGCCTAGTTGGCCTAGCTACAATTGAAGGACTGTCGAAAGACCAGCCAAGCTTTATTAAAAATAGTGGGGCTAGCGTTTCAATGAGTTGCTTGCACGTAAGTTGCTAAAACATGAACATTTTAGTTAATAAGTTAGATAGTTGGCCTCTTTTCTTCTCAGCTGACAAACCAGCCATCATGGAATTTAGATAACAGGGCTACCCCTAATTAAACTAAGCTAGTGCCCTTTTGGAGTCCCTTACTTCCTAGACAATACACAGAAATACACGTGTGTTGTTATAATTTTTATATGCATTGTGCTTTTCAGGTCGATGAAGGTTTTCAGTCGGTTAACCAATTATAGTTTTCTTGGCCAAGTTAGGCTCACTAAAATCTAATCTTATTCCTTGAAGAATTTTATTAAAGGCATGATCTGAGCCCTGGGCAACTCGAGTACGCAAGTATAAACTATGTAAGAAGCAATAAACGAATATTAGAGAAGGTATTCATCAACGCAAGAGTTGTAGACTTGTGGCATGTTTTCGATGATACAATACATAGGCATAATATACTCTCATTGGACACCATCATAGGCTGCTTTTAAGAGAAAGCTAGGGAGATTGGCCTGTTTAGGTAAAGTTGTAGGGATTTTATCACAGACTGAACCACTTAAAATCCTATGTTATGCCATGTAAATTCACAACTACCATTACTTTTACCAAAAGAACAAAAGTATGGGCCATTGACAAACTTCAGATATTCATTGCGCACGGTTTCACGCTCTGTGAATTCATGATTCTTCCTGGCTCTGTTACTCCCTCTGTCCATCCTTCTCTCTCCTCACTTTCTCTCTCTCTCTCTCTCTCTCTCTCTCTCTCTCTCTCTCTCTCTCTCTCTCTCTCTCTCTCTCTCTCTCTCCAAATTTAAGATTAACTGACAGGGCTTGAATCGTCTCATCGATTGTGCAATGTTGTGCTGGGTTACGAAAATAGAACATAAACTGAATATTTTCGGGATTGCAATCCCAACGTAAATTTATTTTATTAAAAAAATGCACCCATTGTAACGATTTAGTAGCAGTCAAGCAACTTGGTTGCTTAGATTAGAGTATCCATTAAAACGTGATATTAAATACTTGGATAAATTTGAAATTATAGTATTAGGCCTATATATATTTTTAATAGGTTCTTACAAAATAACAAATTAATGCCCAGGCTTCGTGTCACTCCGCCTTGTAACCGCTTACGACCGTTCGGAGATTCTTTTATATCACAATATACGAGGATCAACTGACGGGGCATCAACTGACGGGGATCAAAAAGAAAAAAAAACGTAGAGCCTATTAAAACCATCTATCGACCGGACACCATGCAATCTTCGGACTATCGAACATTAGGTCTATCATATATTCGGACTATCGAACATTCGGACTATAGACACGTACACAATAAGACACGCTGTCGTAGAATCATTATATTTCTAAAAACGCTTAATAACAATAACTTGAAATAATCAAAACGTCTATCCAATCTATACTCTCCATTTACTTCGTTTGCGATTACGACCATTAGTTCATGTTTCCGACTTGCAGCGACTCTCTGTGGCCTGCTGCGTTCTGGCGGTATTATTGATTTCGGCTTGCATGTTACAAAATGGTTGTCTCACTTCCAAAGCCCAAAAACTGACACCGAGCGTAAAAGGTAAACAATCAAAAAATAAAGAATGCAGTAATCATAATTAGTGTTGTTAAATTGTGGCGATAATCACTGTTAATTAAGGGCAACTTGTTTAATTGAGTGACATTGTCAAATAAAACTACGTATTTTCTTGTTTGGTATGATGATTTGAAGTCGCATTTCTTGGCCACTCATCGATTCGTTACAAGTGCGTGACTCCCTCCCCATACGCGAGTAACGTCATTTCTGTACGGACGAAGCAAAATGCGCTATTGAACCGATGGCATGTCGAGTAAAGCTGAGTGAAGATCAACTTCCGGAAGTTATGCCCCTCCGGAAGTAATGCCCTTCTGATCATCAGTGCCCTCAATTATATTTTCTGCTTACAATGGATCTCGATGTCCCCACTGGACATGTATGATAGACTTATGTTTAAGTCCATCCACTACTGAATCTCAATACATGCTGACACTACTTTAATTCACACCCTTGACTGCAAAGGTTGACAAAGTGCCTAAGGAAAAAAGTGGCTTAGGAAGCGCCGTCTTTACTAGACAATCGCTATATTTCGAAGCTTCAGACTGTTACGCCCGTTCTCAGCGCCACATGCGCATACCCGTCTTATTGGGTGTCTCCAGATTTTGAAGCATAGCTTCCTGTATGAGTGATGCTTCACACTGACAGTGAATGCTCCCACACAGCAGCATATTCAGTTTTAGGATCCTACCCTTATGTAGGATTGTCTAATTGACACAATACCGTAGGAACTTCTGCTTTTAAAACTTATTTGGTCGTGGCATCCTTCGGTAGGCTGCCCATGGACTGTACCTCGAGTCCTCGACTCCACGTGCTGCTAGACCTCCTCCGTCTGTCTCTTCCACCGTTTCACAGACGTCTGTATTATTTGGCAGTGATTTTCACTTGTCTGTCCATGGAGGAGTTTATTATTAATGTCAGATTATTATTGCGAATGCAAACTGGAATTGAACGACTTTCAAGTGTGAGGAGCCTTATCATCTTCAAACAGTGACCCTCTTCCGTTGTCATAACCTGTCGCCTAAGTGAAGCTCAGCAATTAACAACCCTGTACAAACGCTATGCTCTCTAAATTGTAATTGTATTGCTCACATTGAACGCATTGGGCTAGCGTATGTTAGAACGTGATTTGTATGGAGATTGACTCTGTCCCCACTGGTTCAGACTTTACGCTACCAGGCCCGCAGAGTGGGAGGGGCCAGAGGGTAAATGCAAAATTACCTGGCGATTATGAAAAATCTTATAATCAACTATACATTGTTTATCGTTTGTGCGTTTAAGATTTAATATTGCTGACACTTGACTACGGAGGCGGCGATCTCGTTTGACAGATGGGGGGGGGACACCCAATGAAAGGAATTGGAAATGTGGGGGAACACAAGTATAAATTGTCACCTCTCTGTAAAAGGTTGGGGGACTTATCCCCTCAACCCCGGGATCGCCGCCCCTGCTTAACTACAATTATTTCAAACTTAAGCATCTAAATATTACCCTACCTATCATTTTTGCAATCGAACACTCTCACTTTCGTCTAAACGGGAAAAAAACTACAAAATGACGTCACGCGCCTGAGGAGGGGTTTTTAAGAAAATGTGACATCGCATTATCACATCAAACATCGAAATGCGTATTTTTATTTTAAACACATTTTCAATTAAACGAGTTCCACTTATTTAACAATAATTGCTTACCACATTTAAACAACAATAATTATGATTATTCAAGATTAAATTTTTGAACTTTTTACTTTTGCGTTCGCTGGCAATGTTTGGGTTTTGGAAGTGAGGCAGCCATTCTGCAACGCACAAGCAGGAATCAATTATTCTGCTAAAACGCATCAGGCCACAAGTGGTCGCTGCACCTCGGCAACGTGAACTAATGGTCGTAATTGCAATCGAAGTTTATTGAGATGGTGTAGATTGGATAGACGAAGAAAAGCTGAATGTGAATGGAATATCCATTGAACAAGATGATGAGGTACAATCTCTCCCTATTTATTCCATGAAGGGGCATTTTGCTTCTCCGTGGAAGAATGGAGAAGCATACAGTTTGGATTGTTTCAAGTTATTATTTTTATCAATTTCTTTATAAATGTAGGCGTCATGATTCTACCAGAGCTTTTCATATCGTGGAATGCATAATAATTCACCTTTTTCCATTTTTCATTCTTCTACTATATCGTTTTAAGTGTGTTTTTAGTTATAACTGCTTTGTTTGATAATCATAAGAAAATGTGCATACACTATTCTGGGCGTCTGCTTTTTAGGGAGGGATGCAGAGCTATGTGACGTCATATTTGAAGGGGGTATGACCTTGTCACAATGTGTGACGACTGGAGGGGAGGTAAAAATTCGTCCATAATTGAGTGCTTTCATTTATGGACGGCCCCTTATCTAATTTATTTCACATTTTTAAAATATATCTAAAGGTTGTTTATACATGACTGTCATAGACTGTTTAAAAAAATAATTTTTTCTTGATTTGATCAAATTGATCAATAACGCTATCAAAATTTGACTTCTCCAATGTTTCTCGTTCAATGCCAAGAAGAGCAAGATCTGTAAGACGATCGTGTCCCATTGAAGTCTGCAAATACGACAAAATTTGGTTCAATATGATGAAGGACCGTTCACAGCTTGCAATCGAAACAGCAATTGTTAGAAGAATTTGCAGTGAAGTGCGTATATTTGTAAATACGTCATGAGTATTATGCCGTGCCTTATTTATTATTATTATTATTTATTAAATTTGTAACGCGCACAAAGTCACACCTAAATGCGAATCTGAGGCGCGGATAGTCAGTCGCCAGGAGAAGATGCAATAAGATTTCCAAATCCTTGAAAGACAAAGAGAAATAGTGAGTTTTGAGTCGCTTTTTGAAGGAAGGAAGTGAATTTGAGCTACGAAGAGAGAGTGGCAGTCGATTCCATTCCCTAGGAGCAGATACATGAAATGCACGATAGCCCATAACTGTTCTGCATCGTGGTTCAACTAAAAGACCTGTACTTAATGATCGTAAGCAGCGAGGAGAAATGTAAGGAGTTAGTAGAACATGAATATAGGTCGGTGTACTGGTGATGATGGCTTTGTAGGTCAAACAAGCTAACTTAAATTTGATTCTGAATTCAACAGGGAGCCAATGCAACTGGTGGAGTAGGGCAGAGGAGCATGTTCGCAGTGGGACACGTAGCACTACTCGAGCTAACGTATTTTGGATACGTTGAAGCCTTTTGAGTTCAAGGTCTGAGAGACCGACAAAAAGTGAATTAGCATAATCGTGGTGAGAGGAGACAAGTGAGCAGGCTATAGTTTCAGACATATTTTGGGTTAGAGTCGGCCTTATGTGACGTATTGCCCTGATGTGGTAGAAACAAGATTTACAGAGGCTAGTTATGTGAGGTCGAAATGTGAGCTTGCTGTCGAGGGTAACCCCAAGTGTTTTGACAGAGTCTGAAAGCGGCACAGCAGTGCCCGCCAGTTCAATGCTAGAGAGCATAGGGAAAGAACGCAGGCGTTGACATCAGCCAAATACAATTGCTTCAGACTTGTCTGGGTTTATGGCCAAACCATTGAAACAGAACCATGCCTATATAGATGAGAGGCATTCTTCCCGTTTTAGTTTACCAGACTGATCAGTGTATGGCCGAGCAATATGGAGCTGAGTATCATCTGCATACTGCTGTACTTGAATTCCAAAGTGTTTAGCTAAACGATTGACGGCGGAATTAAAACTGTAAATAATAAAGGGCCGAGAACAGATCTCTGTGACACTCCAGCAGTGCAAAGTGTGGGCTCCGACCGAGCAGATCCAATGCCCACCTGCTGATTGCGGTCAACCAGATATGAAGCTAACCAGTGTAAGGCAGTCCCAGAGACACCAAAGCTTTTTGCAAGTCTTGAAAGGAGTAACTGGTGTTCTTTGACACTGTCAATGGCTCCACTAAGGTCAAGACACAGAGAGGCAGGCTTTACCATCGTCAATAGATGAGAAGATGTAATCCAGTGTAGAGACAAGAGCAGTTTCCGTGGAGTAGCCTTCGCGATATGCTGACTGGTAGGGACTGAGGTTGGGAGAGGAAGTAATGTGTCTCTTGATACGTATAAGAAAAAGACGTTCAAGGATCTTGGAAATGTTATTGAGATTTGAGATAGGTCTGAAGATAGACAAATTCCTAGTGTCAAAGAAGTCAGACGTTTAAGTAAAGACGTGACTAAAGCAGATTTGAAGCATGAAGGAAAGCACCTCTCAGCAAAAGATAGGTTGGCCAAGTGTGCAATGAAGTGAGAGATTACATCAAAACAAGAGACGATGAGTGATGTAGGTATGAAGTCCAATGCTGATGATTTAGGAACCATGCTGTTGAGAAGATTAAAGACTTCAAAGAATGTGACAGGCTGTATGTCATCGAAGGCGGGGCTGGAGAATTCGGAGTCAAGCAGCAGGTCATTCCACACTAAATTAACAGCACATCTAGCAATTTTACACTTAAGATCGATAATTTTTTTTTAAATGCAGCAAAATTTGCACACAGAGTCTGATTTTCTGTGTCTGAGCGTTGGCAGTTGTTTCTATCCATTGAGTGTAGAAGACGCTGAGCGATGCGCCATCGGTCCCGAAGATTCTCAGCACTTTCAAGTTGTGAATCGTTTATGAGTTTATTTGTTACACGGCTGTCTTTCCTCATCAAGTCCAGAATGTTTCCACTTCCTTTCTGGTCGACGACGTTCCTTTTTCGCACGGTATGCTTCAGATGAGAGCCATCTAGTAATAGGTTTAGATGGTCGCCTGTAGCAAGTCTGAATCGGAGCGAGTTTGTCCAATATCAGTGGCACTGTTGTTTTCATTTGTTCTGCAAAATCGTTAGCACTGCTTGCAGGAGCTGTGAATACGTCTGAGTCAATAAACAAGTCACTGAGTGTTAAAGGGTCTATCGCAAACTTCACAATTTCAGGTTCTCTCTCAGACATTTCTCCATTTTAAGATGATCGAAATGATTTAAGTATCATGTGGCTCATGCGTTAAGTGGAGTTACCAGTCATGAGTTCATAGCGCAAGATTATACGACAGTTAACCCGAGACTTATTAAGACCGCTTGTTCGAGACAGATCAAGACATTCACTTTAAGACAGTTTCTAAACATTCGAGATACGAGACCGAGGGTGACCGGACAGTTCGGCGCTGACAATTCGGCGCATGGACAATTCGACGCGTGGACAATTTGGCGCGTGGACAATTCGGTGCCGGATGAGTCTGGAAGTGTATATAGACTAGATGTCGGTATGTACTAACTCATTTTTTTTAATATTCAGAATTGGAGCGAAATAATAGTTTCCTTATTATCAAGCACATGTTTGGTTATTGTAGAGTCATAGTCAACACATAGGGACCGTGTCACCTTCTAACTAGAGTAGTCCTCCACTGTAGATAAAACTAAAGAATATTACAAATTACATCGATTTCGGTGTCTGATTCACATAGTAGGCCTAATATCTAGACATGTGTTGGATAATATGCATAACACTATTTCACTTCCATTCTGAATTTTAAAATATGCCAGTTAGTACATACCGATATCTGGTCTAAATACACTTACGAACTCATCCGGCGCCGAATTGTCCGTCGCCGAATTGTCCCGGCGCCAAATTATCCGCGCGCCGAATTGTCCGAAACCGTTTTGATGTGGAGCATTGGCCGGATGCGGCGAAGGTCACGAATGTGCATGAAGCAATAGCGAGAGAGATTGGAAATGTGGTTAGAGATAGAAAGAGGAGTTAATTGAGAATGGGAGTGATGAAGATGATGCTTGGGCGCTCTGGTGATAGTGGGTTTTTGTTATTTTGACTCTTCAGTTGTGTTGATATAATTTTGAGGAAACAGGGCATTGCAGCTATCAAGCTTCGAGTTAACATTGAAGGTAGCAGTGGTTGAGGCAGTTTTGATGTGGAGCATGGGCCGGATGCGGCGAAGGTCACGAATGTGCATGAAGCAATAGCGAGAGAGATTGGAGATGTGGTTAGAGATAGAAAGAGGACGATCAAATGCAATGGCCAGATTGTGGTTAGAAGTGAAGACATGGTATAGAGAGTTTACTGGATAAGGTTTATTGAAGGTTCAGGGATTCTCTATTTTGATTTGGCCAGGAAGGCCCGTGATGATGAATTCTGTTTTGGAAGGAATTGAGGCAAAGGGGTTGGATTACATCTATTGGGAGAATATAGGTTAACCACATTAAGTAAATTGTGATGGAGGTGATAAAAGTCTAAGAGAGAATGGTAAGAAGGTTGGGTGTCATCTACATGCAGGTGGTGTTCAACAGAGGAAGATTTTATTTAATGTGGTATGCAGAATGAGGAAGAATGGACCCAAGATAGAGCGAACAGTGGTTGGAGACTTTAACCGAGAAATATTTGGAAGATAAGTGGGATTGGAACTAGGATAAAGCAGTGCCAGAGATGTCAAGAAGATAGTCAACATCTACAAGGAGGCTTTGATCAATGGTGTCTAATGCGGTGTAGCTATAGAATAGATGCAATAGACTTGCTGGCAGAGACCAGTGTGTTGCATGGAACAGCAAGAAGGGTTATTATGGTGTGGTGTTTAGTGAAGCCAGAAGGCTGGGTGTTGAGGCATGAATAGGAAGTGAAGCAGTCGTTGAGTGGGTAAGAACTAAATAAATACAGTTTCAGTGAATTTAGATAGAAAAGAACGATTGAGAGCAGTTGGACGAGTTTTTCCTTGTCAAGAGTGAAGGACTACTTGTCGACATAGCACCCGTACCTAGGCCCGTAGCCATATTGAGGCAAGGCGAATTGCCTCGTCTGAATTCTTAAGACGAGGCTTGACGAGGCAGGCTCTATATGAAGAATTTTGCATCTGAGTTTGAAAAATATCAAAATCATATAAACAACTTGGCATACTATAAAAATAATTTTAAAGCAGAGCAGAAAGAGTTAACAGTAAAGGAATGAAATATTAATGGTAAACTTGTAAATTCTCCTTCTATTGCGACAAGCCAATTTAATTCATACTTCTTAGCTTCCTATATAAGAGTCAATGAAAGTCTTTAAAATGACTCAGCACAGGGCATCAACGATATGGATCCCACCGTCATATCGGGGAACGGACTTTAGCCCCCGGATAATTGCCCACCCGGACATTTGGCCCCGGTCAATTGCCCCCGGACATTTGCCCCCCGATTTTGGCTAGGACATTTGGAACACCGCCCGGACAATTGCCCCATACATGTATATATTGCATACATGTACGTGGGCATGTAAACATAGTTACATGTATGTACGTATGCATGCATGTATGGGTATATATATATATATATGTTTGTATGTGTGCATGTATATACGTATGTATGCTTGCATGCATATAATGCATGCATACATACATGCATGTACGTACGTAGGCCTATGTATGCATGCATGCATGTGTGCATGAACATGCATGTATGTACTTATGCACGCATAATTCATATGCATATGCATACGTACGCACTCGCGTACGTACGCATTCATGCATACATGCAGACAGCCAAATAGACATGACATGACACAACACGACACGTTTATATGTATGTATGTATGTTTGTGTGTATGTATGTATATAGTTTTGGCGAGCTTATGGTCTACACGGGAGGGGCAATTGTCCTAGTCAGGACGGGCAAATGCCCCGGGGCAAATGTCCGGGGAACTAATGTCCGGGGAGCTAATGTCCGGGGGCAAATGTCCTACACTTGAACTATAACTGGGGAACGGACATTTGCCTCCGGACATTTGCGGCCCCCGGATATTTGCCCCGGACAATTTCCCCCCCTATTTTCTTAGGACATTTGCGCCCAGAAAATTGTCCCCCCTATATGTATATATGCATGTATGTACGTGGGCATGTACACTTACTTACATGTATGTATGTATGTATGCATGTATGTATGTATGTATGTATGTATGTATGTATGCATATATGCATGCATGCATGCATGTATGTATGTGCGCATATATATAGTTTGGGCGAGCTTATGGTCTACACTGCGGGCAATAATATTGTCCTAGTCGGGAGGGGCAACTGTTCGGAGGGCAAATGTCCTCCCCTCTATGAAACTAGTTCGTTTATGGCGGGTTGTGACTTTGAAAACACGCATGTTTTTTGCGCAATTACTAAGATGTGACAAACGACGGGTTTTGAGCACTGGCCTCATAGGCCTATTTGTGTTTTTGGTTATGTCGATTGTCGTTTTGTAAATTAAAATTATTATATTATGCACAGTAAAAAAATTTTTTTTTAAACCAGAGAATCGAGTAAGAGTGTGCGTAAATATCGTGTAAATGAGTGAATACACAGTGGCAGTCAAATATGCAAAGCAAATGTTTCCTTCTCCTCCTATATCTATTACCTTTCTCACATGACCAAATGGGTTCACCCCAGAGGCGACGATTCCGGGTGGTGGAGGGGACAAGTCTCTCCACCTTTAACAGAGAGGAGAAATACGTTTCCCCCACATTCTCAACCCCTTTCATTGGGTGTCCCCCCAACTGGCAAACGAGATTGCCGCCTCTGATTCATCCTACTTTGTGACGCCACTTCCGTCTTATGTTCTCTCCATTTGCTAAATACTTCCACGTATCTGGCACGAGCTTGTCCCCCTACTTCGTCCAGTTTTTTCCGAATATTTTGTTATTGGACCTTACTGTCATAAAATATTATTTAATACACACTTGATCAATGATCATTTAAATGAATTGAACTGCTTGCCTTTGTGTATGTTTTGTTAATAGCCTATGTACGGTACTCTGGTGAATCTTATAATGAATTGGTGAACAAAACAGCCGAACTATTACTGTTTAGTTACTCTAAAGAGTTTCATACAAGAAATTGTCTAATTTCAAATGTTTAGTTAAGTTTCGATCAGTTTATACGATGATGTTATTAGTTTGAATTTGAGGTTCAAACTTGTCATCCATAATCTGAGTCTCCTATTGGTATTGGTACATTCTATATTGTGTAGGCCTATTGTAAATCAATGCATAAACTAGGTATCAAAATTCCTTAACTGAATAATTGTTCTAGATCAATCGTTCATCAATACCGTAAATGTATGTCGATGAGGCTACGCTAGCGGGATTCTTCTCTTGGGGCCTATTGTTTCGAGATTGATGGGCTATCTGCTCACAAATATTAAATACTAACTTATTTTATCATAAGATTAATACGTTGATGAGAAGATTTGTCTGTCGTTGAAACAAATAAATGATTGTTTGAATGATTGATTTAAGGAACATGGATGGTGTGATCTCTGCTATTCGTTTGGCCAACTTCGATGCATTTGACAACCAGGACAAGGTGTTGCATGAAGTTGTCCAGTGGAACAAACTATTTGAAGAGACAGCAAAGATCAAGAACTTGGCTGCACAACAGTTTTCAGTAGAGGCTCCCAACAAGTGGAAAGATTTGGAAGGCTGTATCAACAAAGTCAGCGATGCTATAGCAGAAGTCAGGGCTCGAGGCTATGCAAAGATCGCTCTAATAGAGTCGCAACCATTGACGTCAAGTCACTTTATGAAATTCTTTGATAAAGATTCATAAAGATTCCTAATAAACATTGTTTATTAGATGTAGCCTATGTGCCATTAGCAATTGGTTAATAAAGATTAAAAGAGTATTCTTACTTACTAATAATATTGTCTGCAATTCTTTAGTCTAATCTCATCTGTGTTCAAGCTGACGCTATCTATGAATTGTCCTTTTCTGAACTGTAAGAGTAAAAATGCCACTGATGCCAGACCTGGATTCAAACCAATGGTCTATTAAAAATCGAAGATTGTTGAAAGAATTATTTGAAAAAGTTCTCCTTAGTTTGCTTCTAAAACTTAACGGTTGACAGGTACCGATATCTCAACCACGACAGGTTGCTGGCCCTACCAGATGTTCTGAAGCAGAGCATAATGAACTTAGGATACCTGGACAAACGTTTATATAATGTTGGAACTCAGTCGATGTCAGTGGTTAAATTCAGCCGGCTCTGAGATCCGGACAGTGGTTGAATTGTCGGGTTTGAGGGTTGGGAGGGTTCAAACCCCCAGTTCATTTTTCTTTCAACCTCGTCAGTTCATTTTGAAAAATTACCTGGGGGTCAAAAACACTCCTAGATCAGCTTTCAGTGGCTTAATGTAACATGACACAGCTATGAATCAAGTTCGTGCACTAATAATCCACAGTTACTCTCTATATTTTAGCCCGTATCCCTGTTTTAGGTTCATAGAAAAATTCTGGTCGGGACAAGCGACAATTTTTTAACCCCCCCTCCAGTTCAAACCTGACAATTCAAACCCTGGATCCGGAACCTCGGATTTGAGATCCACACCTCAACCATGAGATCCGCCACATAAATGCGTGTTTTCTTTCAAAACTTAACCACACAGGGAACGGACAATTGCCTCCCGGTTAGAGGATAAGCTCGCCCAAACTATATATGCGTAAGTACATACATACATACATACATACATACATACATACATACATACATACATACATACATACATACATACATACATACATACATACACACACATATATATATATACATACATACATGCGTACGTACTATAATAAAATGTATGTGCGTGCGTACAGTGGCGGCTCTAGGATTTTTCATCAGAGGGCCAGAGGGCCGAGGATCCGACAGAGGGGCCCATTGGATACCCACATTTTTCGAAACTGAGAGTGCTAGGTATAGTTCCACATTGAGTGACATCGACCAGATACATGTAAATGTATTATCGAGCAACCTGAATTCGTCACGTCATCAGTCTCAAGATTATTACACTTTAGAAAATTTCATGACTTTTATTTTGAAGTACAGCTTGAACTATACACAATACATACGCTTAATGAAAACCCTATGCGATTGTAATGTGATCAAGAGTCAACTCATCCACAAAGGCATCCATTGTAATAGACTGCATAAGCAGATTCAATCAACAACATTGTCAGACTACTTAGACGAATATCAGACATGGTTCTTCGTAGATAATGTTTTAATTAATTTCGGAGCAGAAAAGTGTTTCTCATAGGCTTCTGAAACTAGAAGCTTCTTTGAAAGAGTCAGTTTAATGCCTGGTAACGTCCGCAGCTGCAGATAAGTCAACAGTTGAAGATTGGAGGCGAATTGATGCCTATCTTGCCCAGAATAGCATAAATTTGAAGTCTGCAGCAATGACAAAAACTTTTATTATAGTACGTACGCATGTATGTATGTACATATATATATATGTGTGTGTATGTATGTATGTATGTATGTATGTATGTATGTATGTATGTATGTATTTTGCTGCTGGCAAAACAATGGTTATATTCGACAGTCTGTGCATTTCATGAAAAGCAAGTTTTTATGGTCCCAGAAAAAGCCAGGTCCATCATTGTGGTCATAATTTAGACTTGAACGCTTTAACAGGCGTCCAACTTGGGGAACTTTATGGCTGAGGTCTTCAACACTAATGTCATAAAAAAGTGCAAAAACACAATGGTAGGCCTATTATAATTCAAGAAGGACTTGTGTTTGGCATTAATGCCTGTCTTATATCAGTAAGTGAATAAGATAATCGTCTATCTAGTTCGGAAATGATACAATCAATGATCGGATTGTAAATTTGCTGCCTAAAATGTGGTTTGTGTGTCAATTGAGAATGTTGTCCCACAGTTTCATCAATTGCCTAGCTAGATATAACGATTGGATATTTAACGGACATTCGGACACATTGTTTAGTTAATTCTGAGTCAATTTAACAATCCTTACTTTGCTCTTCTGCGTTTATAAAGACTTCTGTTTCATCTCTATTTTCTTTGAAAGAGTCAGTTTAATGCCTGGTAACGTCCGCAGCTGCAGATAAGTCAACAGTTGAAGATTGGAGGCGAATTGATACCTATCTTGCACAGAATAGCATAAATTTAAAGTCTGCAGCAATGACAAGCCTTCAAGCTTCAACTACTCTTTCAACATTTGCCCCAGTATCATCCTTTAGCATAATTAATTATAGGCTACCAAATGAATAGGAGCTGTATTTTTTATGTATGTATGTATGTATGAATGTATGTATTACTATGTATGAATTTATGTGTATTTGTGTATGTATGTATGTATGTATGCATATACGTATGTATGCATGTATTTATGTATGTACGTATGCGTGTATGTATGCACGTACGTACGCACTCACGCACGTAGGTGTGTATATATGTATGTATATATGTTTATATGTATGTAGGCCGATGCATTTATGTATGTATGTACGTATGTATGTATGTATGTATGTATGTATGTATGTATGTATGTATGTATGTATGTATGTATGTGTGTGTGTATGTATGTATGTATGAATATTGTATCTATTTAATTCCGAGAAGTACTGCAAAGCTTATTGGGAGAAAATAACCAGGAATTTTTACATGTAGGCCTAACTTAAGGTATTGAAACTGACGGAGGAACAAAATACTTGAATCAATCAATTAATCAATTTTCGTTTATTCAGATATCATGCTAGCAAAAACGCAGCTTGTTACAATGGTTATGATAAGTAGCCTACAGATTAATATTTAGACAGTTGCAGTGGGGTCTAAGCTGAATCAGAAAATTAGTTAGTTAGAGATTTAAAATGAATAGTGCTGAGACTCACAAAGCAAGCAATAAACTTATTTAACGAAGATGGCATAAGAGTAATTAATATTTAAAGATTCTAACTTTCAAGAAGTTCACAATTACTTAATTAATTAAGTTCACTCAACTCAGACACAGTTCGCATGCAAGCGTTAATCTTGTAATCGTAGTAGGCCTATTAGCGTAGGCCTACTAGCAGTGGGCAGAGCTTCCTCGATGGAAGTTTTCAAGTCTAAACTCTAAACTCATTTATTTGCTGTGTACTATGATCAACGAATTGTCTTGTAACGCGTCCTTTAAGTAAGGCTTTGTTTTATTAGGGTGCGTTATAAATGAAAGCTGTATTGTATGGGGCAGTTGTATTGTATCAGCAATTCACTAAACACAGTATAACATGCTCTGACGCCGTGCGCTAAGGCAGTGTAGATTAATTACATTGTTAAGTTTGTAGTGTAACAATGAGATTTATTCATCTGATAGCGAAATAATTTTGACAGTGATTGTAAGTTTACTATTGATATTATACAATAATGTACACAGCTTAAATACCTTCAAGAAGCCTACTCAGATGCGTTCCTAGCCCAGCTACGGCTAAAAAAAAGACTTTAGCAATTGGCACAGAGCGAGTAAATTGTTACAAGCATCAGGTGCATCTCCAGAGGGAGTTCATTTCACGTGGAAAGCCCAACAAGCGAGAAGTCTTGGTGCTGCCTGACCAATGGCTGGGTCGAGAGGACAGGAAACTCTTCCTTGGTCAAAGATAACAGAGCCAGAAGGATAGCTACATGTAGATCAGAGACAGTCAGCGGTTAAATTTCTTGTCTATGGGTGCTCCAAATAACTTTTTATAAATCTAAAAACTTGAGTCTAAATCAGGCACAGTGGCGAATCTATGACAGATATAATCGCTATTTACAATTTGGATAAGCATAAAATGTGTGAAACTCAGATGTGTATGGTTGATTTTTGAACAAAATATGTATTTAGGTGGTGCACCTCATCTGTTGAGTCACTTGAGTGGTGCATCTCATGGCTGAGGTGGTGGACATTAAATCCCAGGTTCCGGATCTCAGATCCGGCTGGATCCGGCTGCATTTAACCACTGGTTCGTAAGGTTAAGAAATGTAGGACAGAGTACAACCAGCAAGACACCCCCAAACCAAGGTTGCTATTATGGGTATATAACTAATCAATCAATCAGTCAGTCAATCAATCAATCATAAAATACTTGATATAGCGCTCCTTCAAGATATCTACTCAGAGGCGCTCCCAGCATAACCACGGCTTTAAAGGTTAGTTTAAAGAGAGGTGTAAAATGAAGATGAGGAGTTCTTAGGTAGAAGACAGAGCTCTATGGGGAGCTCCCTATGTACATAACATGTACATGTACTAACATTTGCCAATAAGTAAGCAGTTACATGTAACTCCATGATGCCTTGATGAGAGAGCACCAAAAAAACTCTACATTTCCTTCATTTAATACGATCGTCTAATAAACTGATGTAGAATACTGTAAAGCAGCCAGTTATTTGACACTTGATAAATAAATCCTGCAAAGCTAACGTTTTGAAGTAAGGAATTGAATGGCAGGCAATGCTTTATTATCTAGTCTACACCGTCTTCATTCTCCTCTTCGCGAATGACTGGAACACCTACAGAACATCAACAAACCATCCATATGAGCAACTGCATGGAATAACCATAAGAAAATATTAAAGAGTAGGAGACAATTCGGCATTACAACAGCATTTGAAGAAAACTGCCACTGCCCCGTCTGTCTGTGATCTGGCAGTGACAGTTCCAAGCCTGGAGAAAGGAGGAGGACGTCACTGATCTTTGCAATGACATAGCATTGTTAAACAGAATCTAACCAGCTTTGTTGTAGGTTGAGGGCATGACTGAAGGCCAGAGCATTCGTCAGTAGATGGACAGGTTTCTGATTCAAGCGCCCGGATGCCACCCTTTGTTAACGTTTTCACAACACAATATCAGTTCCAGAAAGACAGGTCATTGTCTTCATATTGACTATGGAGAATCAGCTATTATTATTTCAATACATGAAGTATTGATTCTGACAATTCGATCAAGTTCAAGAAAAGTAAAGAAGTGAATGGTTAAGGATTGCCGAATAAAAACCTGGTCATCACAACTTCTCGACCATACCACATAGTGGTAAAATGGACCCTCTTCTCAACTCATAAATCTATCATGTCATAAGTTAGGTTTTGCCAGCAAGAGCAACATCAGTTTCTAGTCAATGATAACAATGAAAAAAATTGAGAAGACTTATTGATAATACTGAAGTTTACCATCCAGCTTTTTAAGTTTCTTCAGTCTTGTGGCAACCATGTCTCTCCACTCCCCATCCACCGAATGCTTCTGCTCAAGTGGATTCTCTGATGACAAGTAGAAAATCTTCAATTACTACTTCACAAGAATGATTATTTGTTTACTTTGGCTAAAACTAAATTCGATGTTATAATTTCACCATATAAACATGCTCTGCAGTTTCAATGGGCATGCTCTGTGCTCATCTGGTATTTAATTAACTGTACAATTTTCCCTCAAATAATATGCACGATATGAACGGAAAAAATTAAGTTAAAGGAAGTAACCAATGAACTAAGTCTAAGAAAGGATACAAAGGCATTAGCCAGTTCTAAGACAATTGCAAAAGCAGATTTGAGACTCTGAAAGCTATTCCTAAGTCATGCATAACTGTAACTAATATTTTGAGACTCTGAAAGCTGTTTCTAAAGCTTGCATAACTTTAACTAATATTCTGAGACTCTGAAAGCTGTTTCTAGTCTTGCATAACTGTAACTAATTTAGCACATACCAACGAGCAGAAGGTCTTCCAAGAGCGGCAGTTCTGCCTAAACAGATGAAGAGAACATTCGATAAATAAATGTTAATGCTCTGGATGTTGAATTGCAAATAAATTTGTACAACTATGTAATTTACGAAAGCAAACAACACTTAAGTCATTACAGCAAATTAATAAGAAATGATGAACAACTTGCTGTGTTAACTTTTGACATAACTATGTCAAGACATTTTTAATTCCGTTGAGGCATTAGTATTGCATCTGCTGTTTAGTTATTGAAAGGTTAATTTATTTGTTTTTGCAGCCACTAGGAATTGCTTCCAAATTCAATATCTAATTACTTATGCAATAAAATCCAATAAGAGTTGTTAGCTCATGGGCTTTGAATAGCTGCTCTATACAGAAATGGAACCAATGCCAAATAAGACTCACATTACCAACTTCTTTCTGGCATTAACGGCGAGAGTGTAATAAAGTGACTGGAAAGTCATTGCAGCGGTTCACTAAAGTAATAAATGACTTGAAAGCATCATTTAAAATTTTATTTGGCATAAATCTATTTTAGGCTAATATCAACGTTTTACTTTGCCTCAGACATACTGATATTGGCCATGAATATAAGGCCTTTAAACAAATTATAAAGCAGCATCTATATACTGTACTGCTGTCCTATACTTACCAACTTCTGAAATTCGCCCCAGTCTTTAAGATAGTTATTTGACATGTACAGAACCTAGAAATATTAAGACAATACAGCTAATTAGTTATGAAATCATGATTATGGATTTATATAGTGCAAATTACAGAGAATCTGATCATCAACTGTTAGTAATAATGAAACAATGGTAATATTGACAAAGGTTAAGACAACCAGGGCTGTTGTTGATTATTGCTGAATGTGATTTTGAACATTCTATAATGGCTCTATAGAAGTCATTAGAACTTGATTAGATATGTTACATTTGCAATCGTTAGTTGTCACAATAACACTAAAAGGCTCACCTTTAACTTCTTAAGAACATTAATGCCCTTCAATTTTTCAATCTGATTGTATGAAATCCAGAGCTCTACTAGGGTGTCACCAACTGCTTCCTACAACAACGGCGAATCCAGCAATCAACGTAATTATGATCTTCTAAGCATTCAACATATGTTAGTCTGACAATATGTGCTAACCAAGTCTTTTGGAAGAAAAAGAAGTAGAGTAGTTCCTTACCTTAACTCTGAGACAGCCACTTAAAAGTGCTAGCAATATGATTTTCTTGGCCTCTGCATATGAGGAGTGGTGGCCAGTCCTCTGCCTCGCTCTCTCATCTTCCCATGGACAGTATATTGATTATAGCTGAGTTGGCTAAAGGCACAGATGAAGTGGAATCTTGAACCAAAATTATGCCAATGTGGGGAATTGAACACCAAATTCTCGATTGACAGTCTAGCATACTGACCACTACACTATCCAGCACCTGTCCAATTTTTCTGACTAGATATTAACTACTGAAGTTTAGAAAATATTGATGAACAAACAACTAACAGACACAATTGTTAGGTTAAACAGGATGATTGGACGATGTTGAATGAGATTTCTTCCTATTGTGAAAAGAACAGGTAACTTACAAGACCAGTTAAGCTCTTGATGTTGTTACGACCTAGTGATAGTATTTTCAGGTTTTCTGAAATAACCATAAATAATGTACTAAGCAGTATTAAGAAAACTTAAACAAACAATAACAAATTATTAAATATGATTTTATATACTAATAGCTAAATATTGGAATCTATCATATGACTACATGGTTGCACAAATCCCATAAAGTAGGTAACCTAAAATCGTAAACAGAATTTCACAATTTAAAGAAAATCATTATAATTCAAATTTATTAATTATGACTAATATTTGGATATTTACATATACAATGCAAATTATATGCAATTTTCATTCACATTCTTACATATTGTAGAAAGTTAGCTTACCTGTATATATATCAACAATGGAAAGAATTTTCATAATTTTCAATTTTTATATAAAAAAAATGCTTACTTAATCCGTTCAGGTTGCCAATTTTTTCAATGGCATTTGTTGAAAGGGAGAGACGCCTAAAACACAGTCAATGAGTCTCTTCAAACATGATATTAAATCGACTGAGTCACAACTTTATGTGACTACACTACTGAATAAGAATGAAACTGTGTAAAGTAACCATGTAAATGAACTCCAAGAAGGGCACTGCTCTGAACTCATATTAATTTTATGCTGGAACATATTCACAAATTAAAACACACGGCAAGAAGAATGAATATTACAAAGAAAGAATTCATGCCACAACAATTCAACTATGATCTCAATGGAGTTTTGAGGGACAATATGCCGATGTTCGCCTCCTTTGGCAGTGGCGAGTACAGATGCCTATGTTCTTAGGCAGTTTTTTCCACCTATTGCTAAACGAATTTGCAACTTAGACCCTAGACCGCATCCCTTCGTGCTCCCTACTAGGGATGATAGATATTTTATGCCCAAGGTACTGTTTAGCCTATAACATTTCCAATGAAACTATCTAAGCTTCTGACTAGGGACAACACACATTCTGTGCCTAGGTTAGCTGTAGTAATTTAATATTTCCACCTCTGATGCAATATCTAAGCTTCAGTAGCTATCTCTCTTCTAACATTGCATTTTTTTGTGTTTTTATGAATGCAACTTGCTGCGGTTTGCCAGCCAGACATGTTCAACAAAAGAAGATACATACAGTAAGACTGGTATCATCTGACAAATGGGTTTGAGGTCACTCTCGATAAGAATGTAGAAGCTGGGTACAATGCCAGACCCTCAGATTCATATCCTAATAATTGCTGTAGTTACGGTTACTGTAATCATCATCATTTCATCATCATCAAACTTAATCATTATATGCAACCATCGTCATTTATTCATTATCATTAGTGACTTCATCGCTAAGACTTTCAATGTCTGTATTGACTTACTCGCATGCTATGAGCGTTGATAGAGAGGCATCCATCTTTTCAATTGGTGGAATCTGAGCATAGAGTTCAACTCGTGTAGCCTCCGAAGCTTTTTGACCCGTTTTCTCTTCCTATACACCATAAAAAAATCTACACATCAATAACCACTAGAGAAACTGGCTGATATGAGATAGCCTAACTGGAGTGTTAGCCAAACTAGTATGATATAGCCAAGCTGGATTGAGACAGCCCACCCACTGGTATGAAATAGCTAAAAAACTGGACTTATATGGCCTAACTGGTATCATATAGCTTAATTCTATTGTAAAAGGGACTAAGTTATGTGTCTGTAATTAATAATTTCTTCATTACTAACTAGTAACATTTATCAAGTAATTTCTGCAACAATTATCTAACTTGCAAAGACTTTAGTACATCAAACAAACAAACCCATCGTTGTAAAGCTTCTTTGATGGTTGTTCCTTTAACTACCTACAATATTATTACCAAACAGAAAAAAGTGTCATCAGCACAGCTTTATATAACTATCATAAACATAAATTAATGTTGATGGCAAGAATGCTGAAGAACAACATACAGTATTTCCATGTGACATCAGTCAAACATTCATTGCCAATGCAAATTTAGGAAATATAGTAACACAATATATCCAAAAAACACATGTAATTGCATAAATATGGTTATTTTGCTTTCTTATGCTAGAAATACTAATACTGTGGCATTATTCTGACAAAGCCAATGTGTATATATTGCAATCATAACTATAAATCAAACTGTGTTAATCACAATGCTGTTCACAACTGGTGAAAAGATAACACTATGTAACAATGGCTTCAAGTGGTTCAGAAGTCTGTGTTAATCGCAATCGTAATCTCCAAACTTCTAAGGCACTTTTAAAGTAAAGCACATGGCACCAGCTTATTCACAAGCACTTAGAGCCTGTAACATTGCAACTTAACCTGTAAAACTCAATAGCCCATCTCTCCTGGCATCTTCTTAACAGGTGTGATATTTTCAACTGAAACTGCACTGTCACTCAAATCACTCCACGTCCATATTAACTCTTAGTATGTGGAATCGAAATAAGAGCTTTCAGTCTATAACACAGTCTGTAAAAACGGCCTAAAAATCAGCCATCGCTATAAGTAAAGCTCTGCAATGGCCTAAGAGTCTACAACCTAGAAAGTGAATGCTCCAGAATTCATGCAAGCAGACTGATACTACACTAATTGATTAGGCCTACTGATAGTATACAATTGCAGAAACTAGCCATAGACCATACCGCATGTTGACTTTGACAATTAGGTGACATTTCACAACCGTGCTACGGATAATTATGATTACACTGCTTAGAACTTAGTTAATACAAACGTGCTTTTATGCATGCATGACTTTTGCAATTATATTAACATATTTCTTATTTTGCAAATTTTTGCCAATTTTTATTTTTTGTATTTATAATATACTACCGTGAATTTCGAACTTTTTGCCGTTGATTTCTACTATTCGCAATAATAATCTAGATAGGAATCTCGAGCGACTTTCGTGTCGTAAAGAAGTTGGTGAAGGAAGGACTCGCTATCTATAAGAACGTAATCTCATCGGCACAACCTTGATTAAATTGTATAAATAAAGACTTCAATACTTACGCCACCAGCCATGGTAACTTTCGAGATCCAGTTTTTCACGGGATAGTGCGCGTATGATTTTGGTGGCGTTACCTAGCAACGACGAAGCGGGCACCGACAGAACTGTGCACCATGATAGAGTTTGCGCGATATGTCGCAAAGTAGCTGACGCCTCTAGCACTGTACTTGCAAAACTGCATATCGAATTCTCTTCAACCTGAATAGCATACCTTGAATCTGTATATGTTTCTTCTTGTTTGATTCATTTAATATTTATAATTCTGTAAAATGTTTCAGTAAGGTTTTGTGTGATTCCATCCATCTGGGATCACGTGCTAATAATTATTCTAACTTGCATGTCTGGACAACTTGCATATAAATCTTATCAGATTAAGCAATCTGACTTTCTAAATCCTCAACCAAAACACATTAAGGTAGACGAAGTCACATTATGGTAAGTAAGCCGATGTGTTTGACGAGGATATTATATCGATCATCAATAAATTGCATTGAGAAAACGTTCACAAAGGGGGCAGCCGGAGTTGAACCGGCGACCTCTCGATCTGCAGTCGAATGCTCTGCCACTGAGCTATACCCCCAATTGAGAACAATGATCTTCTTCAATGCTGTTATAACGCTTCTGCTGTGTGACCTTAAAATGGCCAGCAGATGTTCACATAGGCAATCTGGCCACGATCAATGAATGCACCGTTCAAACGAAGGTCGTATCCTTGTATATACTCAAAACATTCACGTCCTCTTGCGAACGTTATAGATCCTATAGCCAATAACAAAAGTTATAAATATTCGCGCGAAATAAAGACTCATATGCGTGCAATTGTACTCGTAGGCCTACTTGAATCTAGTATAGCCTACTTGAAACATCTCAGGCAGAGGTGTAACAAGCGGGGGGCAGAGAGGGCACCAGCCCCTCAGTTTCAAAACTGGGGACAAGCCCCCAGTTTTAGTGCTAAGTGCCCCCATGTGCCCTCAAAACGGTTCTTTTTTGTGTTTCTCCGATAGCTTTTTAAGAAGACTTTTGCTAAGAGAATTTGTGTCCCTCATTTTTCAAATTTCTGGGGGCAAAATTAAAAAAATGAGGGGTAAAAAATTTGGGCGCTTTGCGCAATCTTTTATAAATTATGCCCCCGCCCACTTTTCAAAATCTTGTTACACCTCTGATCTCGTGAGTCATGTATCGCCTTCACGTGACATTGTGCAACAATTAGGTGGTAGTTCAATAAGTTCATGTTATAATGGTCTACGTCCGGCAGCGCACCAACTCAATGATCTGCCCTTCATGCAATTGTCGTAACCGTTGACAATGCACACTGCTGTAATCGTAATCTCAATATTTCTACAGCTATGCAAAAATCAACCACTGCTTGCACTCTTACAGTTCAAATCCCAAACTTATGTAAAGAAGGAGAGCAATGCCATTATCTTTCTAATCACGTAGCGTCGTTATAAACTTAAATTATAGTTGCTGTGAAAAGTGTCTGGCTTTTAATCCTTGTTATTTTTTTTCTTGCTTCCCCAATTCCAATACAATAGACCCACGCTCTTTATGCTATTCTCTTAACAGTCTTCCTTTAAAAATATGCTATTTCACTCGAACTTCACAATATTCCAAACAATGTCCACCTCAGACTTTCTAATTGTCTACATACTTGACCATAGCATTCTGAGTCTTCAACCCCAGACTGGAATAAGCAAGTCTTCAGTTGCCTCTTGGATCATCGTCTTGACTGCAAGGCAGTGCAAGCGCCTCGTATAGTGCAAGACCATAATATTCATCGGGGTGGGGTTTAGGTAGGCCTGCTTCATGCTCGCTGCGCCCACGGCGCGAAGGAAACGGAATGTACTCCAAATATATACTCAAATTCCAATCTAGTCTTGATGACGTCGTCCCGATAGCTGTATACTGCGCAGAGCGTCACCAATGGAATCATCATTGAATTTTTTAATTGGATTATTATTTGAAAATTAACACTGCATTGCACTTCGATTTTAATTAACTGCTTAAATTACACAACATGAGAATTTGCATGAGCATTGCCGATTAAAAGTTTGATTCAGAGATAATCAATCATTTGCTAGAGGACGCTAAGCGCCAAATGACGTAATGAAATGGTGTCGAATTTGATTGAAAATATGACATCTTTTTGTAAAGTAGGACTTTGCGGAAGTGGCCATATTAGTTTTGATGAAAAGTTTAAAACCTTGAGGAAATTGAGGGAATTTTCTGTTCATCAGCGATCTTTTTAAAGCCTACACGTTGGTGTTTTGATTTGAAGAATGCAGGCGATCAAATGTGTTGTCGTGGGCGATGGGTGAGAATTGATTCATTTTGTGTTTTGGTTTTATGGATAGTTGTCTGGGCCTTGTTATGGAAATGGCCGGAGTGTTTGTATACCGCTCTGTACAAGCTTGTCACTTAAGAACAGTTCAATCAGTAAACTCGATATCTCCATTTACATGAAAGACATCAGGATAATCATAAGAAAAAGACCGCTTTGGTCACACTCACTACTCATAAAAATATGGCCACCCTACTGCGAGAGATTAGAGAGTTGCATGCAATTAAATAAAGTTTACAAAATACCTTTATTTACTTAAGATAAAGTTAGAAAGGGGAAGTTTTTGTGGTGCTCGAGAGAATGATTAAAAAGTTCTACCGAAAAATGCTTTTGTCGATGAACTCTTGCAAATAATATGGATACAAATCATCGCTTGTGTCAAATTATCTTAATATGCATGTGGCTGACTTCATTGTGTCCTTCGCATTTTCTGTGTGATCCTCTCTGTGTTCTGATGTACAAACTTTCTTGATGTATAATGCTAGAGTGCATAAAAATCCCCCTTTGTAGGTTCTGAAGATTGTAATATATATATCCACCCTTCATATATGCAATACAACTGTAATTTGATATTGCCCTCTTTTAAAATTTTAAGTACACACACACTCCTTGATGATGTAGCTGCAGTTGTAATGCAGAGCAATTGTGTGTGACGGACTTGCTCAATGTCCATACTCAGTGACTCTTCAGACGAGGGCCAAACCCACACTCTCAGCGTTACGGGCCGACCGCTCTAACCAATCGGCCACCATGCAATGTGGTTTGAGTTCCAAGAATAATTTGTTGAGAGTTTTCATCGGTGTTTTAGGTATTGGGTGATCCTTCTGGTGCTCTTTGTCCTGCTCTCATTGGATCATTCCTCTTACACCATCTTCCCTAGCACTTCTAATTGTTCTGCCACAACCCAAGATATATTTGGAGCTTTTGTTACACCTGTTCATGGTTGTCATGTCAATGCAGGGTTGGCAGATTGCCATGTTTCAGCGCTGTTGAAGATTTTGAATGCTACATACTTGCAGACATGTTTTTATAAAATATATGAAGTATGTATGTATTTACCTGTTTAAATATATAGTTACTTGATAACTATGGACATATGGGGATGCCATACATATTTTAATAATGTAATTTTTATATCATCTTTAGTTATGCGTGGTAAATAGCAGTAAGCTATTTCAAATGAATCCATCCAACCTGACAGTGTTTTGCATTTCAAAGAATCTTATTATGCTTAAAACAAATTGTCCACAATCTATCTGTTCTTTTTGAGCCCATATTAAATCCTTGCTATTTCCTTGCACCTAGTGACCCAATTCCTGCTTATATAGTACCAGCAGCCAGTTATTTTGTTATTGTTATATTATATTTCACCATCATTGTATTAATTGTTGTAACAATGAGATTGTTGCCATGTATTTTAGTTTCGTGATCTTGACATTACATTGAATAATGTTTAATTAAAAGCCCTGATACATCTCTGTTACTCATGTGTTTTTCATTTTCTCTTGACAGCGCTGTAGGTAAGACATGCCTGCTGATCAGCTATACTACCAATGCCTTCCCCGGAGAATACATACCGACCGTGTAGGTCTCGCCAGTTTGTCGTTAATAACTGTAGTGTTATGTCTAATTCAATGATTCTCAATCATGTTTAATGCGATTAGTGTATATGCGGTATCTGTCATTTGGTAAATAGTGAGTAATTAAATTTTGATTAGACTCGTTTTTAAAGTTTATAGATAGGCGACTTCAACTAGGGTGTGAAAGTATGTTCACTTCATTGTGTGCACAATAAAATTGAGTGTGGAATCTTTAAGATATATTAATCAGTGATTGCAGTGTTTATATTGGTCTACAGGTTTCCTTGTAAACTATATTTCAGCCCATTTTGAGAACTGTTGAGCCTTTTTAATGATGAAATTATTGCACAGTTTGCCACTTTTATCACATACAGACTATGAATATTCTTGAAATGCCCAGGAGTTCGGTTTGACATTGTGCTATTGAACTTGCTAAGGAATGCTTGCAACTGTCAACATCAAATAAATTTGTGACTATCAACGTCAAGCAGATTTCTAACTATCAACACTGTGTAGATCTGTAACTATATCAGCATCAAGTAGTTCTGGTGTCTGGCTCTTTAAAAAAATCATGTGTCTTTAATTGTTTAAATTCTTTTCTATCTGCAATTTCCAGTATGATGAACAGGGTTGTAACTGGGTTTGCTGCAAAAATGTTTTAGATTTGATAATTATTCTGCCAACGTGATGGTTGACGGTCGACCGATTAACCTCGGACTGTGGGATACTGCAGGACAGGAAGACTACGACCGACTCAGACCACTCTCTTATCCACAGACTGTAAGAAAACGTTTATCTTATTATTATCGTTTTTTATTTTTATATGTTTTATGATCTGACATGCTTTTACAATGTTTACATAGTTTAACCTGCATTTACAGGTTATTCCTGCCTGAATCTGGGTTTGAATTATGAACATTGGCCTGGATTTAACATCTGATTATCGCATCAACTGGAATGGGGAAAGTGTCGTCTCTTTGGATTGCTTCCTCTTAAAAGCAGTCCTGTGGAACAGCACATCAGGCTTGATTGGCCACTTTATGCTCAACAATAAAATCAATTGTTGACACTTTGACGACAAGCTGCATCGGTTTCCCAGTCAATTTCAATGCAATCTTGTCGATAAAGTGTTAAATGAATGAGTGACTTCATTTAACTGGCAGTTTGTGCCAAACAGTCATTCATTCAAAAGTTTATATAGCGCCCTTACAAAGTAGCTACTAAATAAACGCTCCCAACTCCAGCTTGGACAAAAGGTAAGTTTTTAAATGGCCATAAAATGTGTTGATTACACGATTTGTTTTGCGCCACTACACGATTTATGGAACAGGCATAACTCCAGAGACAATTCCAAATCCTTGGGCCTACTGCAGAGAATGCTCTGTTTGCATAGCATTTTCCATAGCTGCTGTACAGGCAAATGGAATCACAAGAACCTCCCTGTCAGCAGAACAAAGGGAGCAACTACCGTGGGCCCTCAATACCAGTTGAAGGAGGCGTACTTGGTAGACTGATGCTAGGCCAAGTTGAATGCCGTTCTTTTATTGCTGCTGTTCCCGATCGATGTCTGGTGCAACCTGGTTGTCACCGCAATACGGCCATACAGTATCAACATATTTAGTCTGCAATTAATGTTACTCTTTTTCTGTGAATTATGTATTGTGGTGGGCATTTATACGTCATTAATACTAGGAAGCTCCTCAGCAGTGCTTTAGTTTTAACAAATACAGTATGTCGCTATTGATGTTAGGCCATATGAGGCATTTGCGAATGATGAAACTAGAGTGTAGCGTTGTGTATTTGTCTCAGTATGGAAAAAATATATTTGCCCTATGTTGACTTGCTTTTCAATAGTGGTGTTTGTTACTGAATTGCAGGATGTCTTCCTCATTTGTTTCTCTCTGATTAGTCCAGCGTCATTTGAAAACGTTCGAGCCAAGGTAAGACCTGCGAGGCATTTGTTGGAAATCTCTTAACATTATGTTAGTATTTATTATGACATATTCAGTGGATAAATATCTGATAAGTTTGTCTGATTCTTTTGAAGTCCATACAGTGTTGGAGACATTTTCTGTGACTAACTAGTCCATAGTTTTGGAAATCACTGTTCAGATCTTCATTCTGTTGTTTCTCTCAGGTTTAGACTAAAAATTTATGTTTCTGAATCCAAAATCCGATATTAAAATTCAGATATTACTTTTGTGTGATGAGTAAGGAGGTGATGAACATGTGTTCAGCTGTTGATCTGCCTACTTTAATCAAAAGATGAGTGCATTAGCATTCAAACAATCCAATATACAGTCGAATTAATTGAATTTCAATTGAAGTTTTAAAAAATAATAGAATTGCAAATGATAAATCAGCTCAAACGGCTGATGAAATTAAAAACTGCTTTGCTAATATTGTGAGTCTTCTTGTACAAAAATCTGAACTCATGATCTACTTCTTTAAAAAAACTACCCACACAGCTTCTATGACACTGTAACGCAGACAATCAACTCTGAACTCTCGGTTGTTGTCGTCGATTGGTTTAGCGCCAATATGCTGAATCGCTACATTGCGACAAACATCAGCTGTCATAGGAAATTGACTCTTCTCAAAGAATATTACTTAATGGCACTCCCAATACACAAGTTGAATGAGCAAAGTTTGTATGCATGTACATTGACTCACACTTGAAGTGTGTGAGTTTCTCGGTTTAGCCAAGGGAAACTAAGGTGCAGAGTTCAATTTACACCATGCAACTTCGCAACTATCGTTTGAACCCGAGATGTAAAAGGCAAAACACAGTCATGTTACTAGTCTGCAATTATAGTTCCCTTTTCGACCGTGTGACTGCAGTGAATGAGTCTTTGGTAGAATGCGAAAGTTGTCTTTACCCTCTTTCATTTAACTTGGCTTGCATAAAGTTTGTAACTTACATCTATCAATTCTTTTTCAGGTATGGTCCCATTGACCTATAGAGCTGAAATTTTGCGCACACTTTAGGCTTGCATGACAATGCAAAGTATCAAATTTTTGCGGACATAACTGAAAAATTGAGGAACGAAATGACAAATTTATGCAATAAGTTAAATATCGTTTAACCACTCGGACGATTCCTCCGTGACGAGCTCCACTCCGGCAAGTTTACGTCATCAATGATATGTAATCAACAATCTCTTAAGGAAATGGAACGATTGCACCATCTACCAGATAAAAGAGGGGTCCCGAAAAACCCATGTGTTTTACTTTAACTTGTTTTAATTATGACTTCAGCTTTACAAATGTTTGTTCTGATTTTCACTTTCTCTTTGCCTCTGAGCCAATGAATGGAATCAACTGCCACTCTCTCTGTTGCTTAAACTCGCTTACTTCCTTCAAAAGCAGCTCAAGCTACACTATATATGTATTTGACACTATATATGTATTTGACTCTCAAGCAATCGCATATCTCAACTACATCTCCTGGCAGCTGATTATCTTTGCCTCAGATTCACATGTCGTTGTGACTGTGCACCTTACATATATAGTTAATAGCTACTTAAAATATCTTTGCTATAAATCAAGGATGTTGACTTTTCATGTGAGTTAAGGACCGTTTTGTGGTCTGAATATAGTCTGAACATCGCAGAGGTGCATTAGAAGGTAAGCTATCAACCGGCTGATTAACATGTCACACCATGCATTTACCTTTACCTAACTTTGCTGAGATTATCTTTTGTTCTATAGTGGTATCCAGAGGTTAGCCATCACTGTCCTGCCACTCCGATCGTCTTAGTAGGCACTAAGCTGGACTTGCGCGAGGACAAGGAAACAATAGAAAGACTAAGGGACAAGAAGCTATCACCAATCACCTATCCACAGGTAACTTTTTCAATTCTCTTATCTACTGTGAAGAGACATTTTTTGTACATTGATTCCTATGTTTGCATTGTTGATGTAAGAGTTGTAAGAGTGGATACAGAAATTGATTTGTGTTGAATGATTTGTATTTGGTTGATGATTTGCTGATTTATTGGTTATGTTGACTGATTAGCTGATTGGTTGACTTTAATATATTATGTATATATGTGACCCATTTGCACAGAACCAGTCATAAGACTTATGACTGGTTTTGTGCAGTTACGTCCCATAATTGTGTTTTTATGTATGTATGAAAACACTTGGTGTATTGTCTTCCTATCGTGCTCTGTCATTGTAGGGTTTGACAATGGCAAAATAAATTAGTTCTAGGTGGTTATAAACCAATTCTTATGTTTGGTTGTGGCCTACAGGGCTCCCATCATCAGTAATTGTTAACAAACCAAATGTAAAGATTTTAACCGTTTGTATTTTAAATAACGTCTATGGGTATAAGATAAAGTGTGTCACTTACTGTGATTTCCAGGGCAAACAATGATTTGATTGGAATGACATTGGATTGTGAATGTTTTCGCATTCCAAATGTACAGCTTTAGAGTGGTTTTAGGGTTTGGCAATGGCAAAAGAAATTGGTGCTGTGAAGTACCTGGAGTGTTCGGCGTTGACTCAGAAGGGCCTGAAGACCGTGTTTGACGAGGCGATCCGTGCCGTGCTTTGTCCAAAGCCTAAGCCCAAGAAGAAGAAGACTTGCATCGTGCTGTAATAATGCGCCTTCGGATGTCACTGCTGGTGGAAACTGAGGTCGCTACCCTGTGACCAGTTCTTGAATAGTAACTTTTATGTAATGACGTGTGTCCGTAACCCAGTCAGCCATCTTATTACATTGAGTTTAATATAATAGTAATATATCACATTTCCTCAGAATGATAAACTTAGCTTTGTCTGCTGTTTGCAGGAGTTTATGTTAGTGTATATTTAAATTATTACAGCTAACATATATATTATTAGTTTTTAGATAATATATAGTTATGTTTAATACCTGGGATTAAGAGAGCAGTGATTCAGTGTTTCACTCTATAGATATAAAACCATTAAGGATCATATGCTTTTCACTTACATTGTAGGTTTTTATAAATAGAACTTAACATGTATTTGGGTATTTGATAGGTTCATATATACACAACTGGTACTTTTATTCAAGGAAGTAGCCATCGTTTCCTGAGCTCTTAAGTCTTGACATAGTAGTTAAGAGCAAGTATCTGGGTATTTGTAGATGATCATTTTGTTTGGGTGTTAGAGAGTTCGATTAATAGGGTAGAGATTGGAGTTTTCCACCTAGTGAAAATCCCATGGCTACAGCTGTGTGCATATACATAAACCTGTATGTATAATTAGCTATTTTTCCATGTTTATCCAGGTGTGGGTTCTCTGCCAACTTGCTTATCACTATGTGCAAAGAGAAGTTGGGCTTAATCTTCTTTAAATTGTGTAAATACAGTGACTTGTTGAGATGACTTGCACATTGCTTAGTGCAGGTTCTTTCAGTTTAGGTGATGGAGCATCATGATATTGAAATGCTGAACTATAAGTGCTCTCTCAAGGGTGTGAATTATGATATGTAAGACACATTTTCAGTAAATTGTTATGGAACTGTGAACTGTGTGAAAATTTGTCCAGTTGGTACACTGCACATTTTAGGCCTGCAAATCATGTGGACACTCTTGAACCTTGTCATTGTAGTTAAGAGAATGTGTTAAGTCTTTTCGAATGGTCATTTATGGGTTATATCCCACCTTGCTGTCTCTTGAGGCAATCTCCTTGGGACCTAAATATGACATTGAATCACCTTATAGACCACCTGACATTCAGCCATTTTGTTGTAATTTGAACAGTTGTGAAATAATGATGCAAATTGATCGTTTGTCTACGTTCCTTGTTTCTGTGAAATTCTGTTGCGATTCTATGAGTTTCAGGCTGATGTTGGCGATTCTTGTTGACACTCTGCTCCTTTGAATATGCTAACTTGTGTGCAGACTATGCTGCTTGTTACTTTTGTGTAAGCACTTTGCAAACTAGCTGTAATCGTTCTGCTTATTCTTGGTCGATCTGACAGAAATGATTTTTCTAATTCTGGAACAGAACGAAGATTTCAGTCCTTGATGAGTACGCTGCTGATGAAATGAAGTTAAAAATATTCAATCTATTGTTTTTCGGTGATCACTTGTCTTGAGTTTACATTATCGCGATTGATCGGTTGATTGCCTGATCGATTGTCTGGTGTGAGTTACATGAAACTGTCAGTTTCTTGGCCCGGCTGTAAGGTTGCCTGGCTGTGAAATTGCTGTACGACATATAGTGCATACACGTGTTGCTGCTTCTGTCAAGAAATCCTTGAAACCAAGTGCAGCGTTACGGACTATATGATGCCTTTTTAAGTTAACAGATGTTATGTAAGAGATCACCTGGGTAGCAATCTGTGTGAACGAATGAATAAAATATGAAAGAAGCAACTGTCATATATCAGAGTTTTAGAAGTGTCTTATTCATTACGATAGCAACATTTTGGAAGTTACTGGTAGGTTTAGATTAGACAACTACCCAAGGCTGTAACAATTTGATTTGAAAACCTAGGTTTAACAACGGAAAAAATAAAAATGTTAGGTTTTTTACTTATTAAAGTCAAAAGTTCTAAATTAATTGGGATTTGTGACGTTCTGGTGGCATTTTTCACTCGCTGAATTTGTCGTTAGTGAAGTACAAGCGCCCTTTTAGTAGCACGGCTGCGTTACGGCGCTTTAGAAATCGTCCGTTTAATAATAATTATAATTCAGTGTATGTGAAGTTATCCATGTACTTCTCAGTGATAATTTTGTATGTGACTACATAAAAAAACTTAAAACCTTTTCTTGAATAAAATTAGGTTTTTTCCAGCTCTGTGTCTACATGATGCAAAGCTGTTAATGATCAATTAGTCCCTTGAATGATTGTGCCTTGTGGTGTAGTCTGTAGTTATAGCTCTGTAGACCCTTGTTTAAAGCTGCAGCTGAATGTCGATCATTGACCACAAAACTCGAAGCTAATGATTGCAGAATTTTTGAGGTTTTCATTAACAAATCCGTGTTTATTACATTTCACATTTCATTGTGATACTACCTGCAACGATCTCTAGGGCTGTTCACATTTACAATGTAGCGCACATTTAAACTATTTTCTGCTGCCATGATTGGCCGAGTAAACCTATTCTGTAGGTGACGCTTGTGAGCAGATTACTATATCAGATTTGTCAGAAATGCTTCTGGTTTTCTCCACCAAACAGAGGTTTTATAATATTTCGTGTTGGCAAATAAATTTGTTGCGTATGGTTGTCGCAAGTCTCGGATTAGTTACACCTCTGCCAGCATCCTAAGGGGGTGGGAGGAGGGGGGCAGTAGATGAAAACCATATAATTATGTGCTCCATGGATGTATGCTGGCAGGAATGACAGGAGGACAGCAGACCTGTTCTGTGGACGCGGGGTTCGCATGCTTAGGTAAATCTATAAAAAAAATAGCCATATACAATTTATGCTATACATGCTATGTATAAACAGTAGCCTACACACTAATAAATATACATAGGTTACCATGAAACATGGTATGTGTGTTGCAAGGTTCAAAGCCACTGCGTAGCGATCATGGACAAATTGGCATTGCTCACCCAGACCGTCCGTGTTGAAACAACCTTAGTCGTCTAAACCAGTCCTCTTTCTCGCTGTCTGGTCTTCCCACAGGCAGTGTGTGGTCAGTATACTCGTTACCCCCGAGTTGGTCAAAGCGCACAGAACTCCGGCTGAGAGTTTACCACGCTAACCTATAGACGATTGGGAAACTGGGTCCCGAAAAGTGGTAGACCAAGTTGAAAGAACAATCTGATTATGTATAATACCACTGAAAAGCGGATAGGTCGGTTTTCATAAGTTATATTATTCTATTTATATTTGTAATTTTGATAATGTATCTAACTGTGTAGCGACAGGGGTAGTGTTTTGACAAAACCTATTAGGCCTAGTGGCTGATGCGCAATAACCACTGAGATTTATTATATACGCTATTATAACTATTTATAACCTCATTGGCAATAACCATACGATTGCTAACAACAATTGCGCATATGTTACACCAGCGTGGCACCAGCTGGGTAATGAGCAATAAAAAGTAACAGTGTTGAGGCATCTTCTGAACTTTAACGAATATGTAGACGATTTCTATTTAAGTCCGTACATATTGCACCCTATTATAGTGCCTATGTAGGCGTAGCTAGGCTACAGCGCCTCTGCTGTCTTCAATAAACACATGCGGTTGAACTACGGCAGTTTTCTGTTTTTAGTTATAACGATAATTCGAATATCATGGTAGCAAATTTAGATAATGCCGTCTCACCGATTCCTCTAATGACTTCATTTTGAAAGTCTCGCTTTCTTGATAAAGTTGATAATATCCAACGAGTCCCCTATGATGACTGAAATCAAATCGCACTCTAATGAAATATCTGTCTGCAGTACCGGAAGCGTCAGTAAAGCGTATCCTCCTTTCGTCGAAACCTGGAAATAACCAAACTAGGGGATGTTTGATGCGTTCTATCTAGGTCCGTCAGCTTGCGACTTTAGCTTGTTTAGTTTGAAAGCATTGGTAAGTGATTTTTTTTATTAATATTGTATATCTTTGCGACGTTAATGAATTACTGAAAGTTTCAGATATTGTATTGTCATTTTTTGCCTTTTATGTCTTTGTGTTAATTATACTGTCGTCGGCGCACAGTGATCTGTTGTGATTGTAAGAAGGCAGGACCCTTAGAATAATGATTAACCGCTGATCATTGTCTGTAAGGCCTTGGTGAGTAATGAATTTATAACTATTCTAAGTAATACACGGAGCGTAGGAGTATCTTATTTTTCTTTGAAAATGAAATTTGTTTTCACAATCACGTGCATTAGGATGAATGCACGGCATTCCATATGCTGAGCAAACGCATGACGTGCAATGAGAATGCAGCAGAAGCACGTACTCCACGGCATACTTTGGAATGTCTTAAACTTATGTGCGGTGTGCTGTGCAGGACTCAGAACCTGTGCTGTTCAAAAACTAGATGTTGAGTTTTGACTGATATATCAACAGGCAGCAGATGTGGCTTTCATATGCATAAGAACAAGCTATCTGTTTGGTGATTTAGTATCATAGTACATATCATAGGTTTATGTTTAAGAATTCTCGTGTGCTGTCACTCGTTCCCATAAAATTATACTCGGACCATATATACATAGAGGTCAGTGGTGTTTCGTGTGGTTTGTAATGTCGTTGCCAGTTTCTTCATATATACATTTCTTACCTTATGGGAGGTGGCTAAGCACAGTGGATGATGGCCAACGACTTTGCTGTTGAACCCATAGAGAGTATGACCCTGACGCTTCACCACGAAGACAACGTCCATACACATCACAGGTTTTGTGCTTGGCAAGCTATGTGGTAGTGATGGTAGAGTGAATAATGTTGTCCTGGAATACCTTCAGAGCACACCACAGGTTTCGTTGTAGATGAGTCAATGAGGTCTAGCATTAGAAAGAACATTGGAGACTTTGGCTCCAAAATTTTTTAATTAAGATCCAATTTTTATAATTTGGATTCAATTTTTTATAATTTGGATACAATTTTCATTAGTAATTTTGGCAGCAATTTTTATAATTTGCATCCAATTGTTAATTTCATGTGTCATTTCAATCATAGCACACCAGATCCGGTTTCAATGTTGCAGTCAATAAAGGTCATATATTATTAGAAACTTGACCACCTGAATGCTAGATGTTTGTCATCTATTTAACAAACCAATCGCTTTAATTATACATACAGCTTGACTTCTGATAGTATTACTTAAAAGTATTTGGCTGAGTTGCATCAAACCTCTGTCTCTAGTTAGGTTTATCTAAAGAACATGTTAAAAATCACTTGAATGAGTTTGAACTCTGTTTCGTGAGGATAAAACGAAGCAGCTTTTAAAATCTGCTTCATTCTACAATGCAGATTACTGTCTTGGATGAGGTTTCTGATCTGTAGAATATTCTGCTAGATATTCTTAATTGATTTTTAATGTAATTTTATTATTTGTCATATTCAGTCCTATCTATGCCAACATGTTTGAACTCTTCCACAGATTGCAGAAAGTGCTTTATGCAACTAAATATATTTTCCACAGCCAATGTATGGTAAATAAATTATCAATGTGTTGTTGAGATCATCTACACTTCGTCAAGACTATGTCACCCTTAGGAATGTGGTTTCTGATTTGTGATTTTAATTACCAATTAAAACGATTATTATTTCTGTCCAAAGACAAGAGGTCTACCAGGAGCAACATACTTTAAAACTGTGCTGACGGAATCGAGTATTAGGCCTTTAACACAACTCTGAGTTATAACCACGATTGATGAGTAGAATGGTACATGACGAGAGCCAGCAGAATGCTTTGTAAAGGGTTACTTGAGTTCATTTAGCTTGATTGTTGTGTCTGACATTTATGCTAATTTGTCACTTGTCATGCTGTTTTATGTTACATGCTGTAGACTACATTTTCCTTTTTCTACCTTGTCTTACTTGACTTCTGGCCTGTATGTTGGAAAATGTGGGCTATAGCTCAGCCATCCTTCTGGAATAGGCGACCTAACAGCGTTGGGTGTGTGAACCTTTGGTCTTCCTTTCATGGTCTTCTCTTGCGAAGTTTAAGTCCGTTGGTTTGATTCTGATTTTTTTATTTCTGCTTCTGATTGGTTCCCTGTTACAGTTGCTATGTATCAGATGCAATTACAGAGGATATCTGCCTTGCTTTTGGACTCAGCCTGTCTCTTTGTTCAAGATCAGTTTTTGATAACTTGATAGGTGCAGAGTGTTTGCTGAGCCTGCTGTATTGGTGGATGAAACTTTCAAATATTTTCATTTTAGTTGAAAGAGGGATGCAATGCTATGCTGAGGATTGACATAACGTGAAGGTATGTATGTGTTTGAGGCTTGACCGGAAGTTATTTGCTATCAGTGCACTGTGTTCACATGTAGTTTGAAATGTGGTAATTTTGGCAGATTGGCCAAAACCCTTGCAGCATAGTTAAGGACAGACTGAATCCGGTGAATTCTGCCCATTGTCAGTCATGTAGGGACAGTGTTACAAAATTCAAAGCATGTTATGATGAGACATCATGTGATATATTCCGCTTGTATATTAAGTTAAATGGACCATTTTCATAAGTAATGGCCTTAAAATGTCTGTCCACTTTATTGTTTTATTGAAACTTAGTGCTAAAGTGAAATAATGCTTTTAGATATTTAAGTTGTCCATTAACTACCTTTTATTTTGTAATCATATTATCTGAACTTCTAAAAAGTGCCACTTGAAGGTCAAGTGCAGGGTACCAGCTCATGCACAAGTCCAGTTGAATCAGTTGAGCTGAATCAGTTGAATTGAATCGTTGAATCAGAGTCCTGGGTAGTCAAAGGGAGTTTAAGGTCTGGCTGCCAGAGGGGCAGAGTAGCTGTTAAGGCGAGTGTTATTAGGGTGAGAGTGGGAAGGAGGCGGATTTGGATGAGTCAGGATATGATGAGTTCATGTATAGATGACACTTCAATTTTGAGTGGAAAGCCTGAGGGGCAAAGAATGATTGGCAGTGATGGTGTAGGAAATGAAAAATGTGTAATTCAGGAGGCAGACATATATTTAACCTTGTTTTACGATTTCTGCCTGAATAAAGGAAGTATATCATAATTTTTTATTATTTTACCGGCTGAGCTCAGTCGTGCTTGCTGTCCAGTGCATGGTTATTAATATTTCATGACAACAGCCTACAGTGTGGTTCTAAGGCACACAGATACACATCATTTATTTATTTTAAATGATGTGTATCAAGATGCACTCACCAGTTAGGGACTACTCGTTGACTTTACAACGTTACGTTGCGTGTTTGCAATCGGCATTGACAGTTTCTCTGCTCAATGCTCATGGACACAACTCTGTACATCCATGCCATCTGTCAGCTGTCGATGGGAATCAGCTGTTTGGTTTCACACTACTGTGTGGGCCCAGCACTGATGACTCTTTTCAGCTTACTGTGCATAGTTTTTGCTAATAGATACATTTATACTTGTTAACTGTGACCTTTAACATCATTAAGTATAGCAGAGTGCACCTCTTAGTATACATCTTGAAGGGTTGCTATATAAATGTTTTGATTGCATTATTTATTTATTTTTCTCATATTTAATCTCTTTGGCTATCTTTTTTTGATATTTTAGTTATCTTAGTTAAGACTCTTATGTATAATAATGATTTAATAAGTTGCTAATTATGTATTTGCTGTACATGTAGTTACTCGGCTGCCGTACTTGTCTTCTTTAAACTGTACATTGGTGTCCCTACCTTTGACCTCTACAGGGTCTTATCTTGTGGCTGCTATCAGTCATAACATGGGGTCGCGAACATAACCCCTCTGACAAACCCCCCCATAAGAATAAATGTTTGTTACTTTCTTTACTTTTATTATTTAGAAACGTGTGTATACTTTAAAGTCTGAAGTAAAGCATGCGTCATTTCAAAGTCTGATGCAGTCACTCAGGTATCCTCATCATCCAATAGTTAAATAGCAAACAGTTAATCAGTTCTTTGGTCTTTTTGTTGTTAATGTATGATTGGTCTATGTACACTGAAGGCACCACTGTGCATTATTCATAGGCTATCTGTGACCGCTTTTTCAGAGGGGTCAGGTGAGTCTATGCAAAGCTATGTGTGTTATCTGTGACACAATTTCTTTAATAAGTTAGACCAGAAGCGTCAATCCCCTCTAACTGATGGAGGCAAACACTCTGGTTCCAAGTATCAGGTAGTCAAGATATCCCCCTAAGACTCAAAAAATACCCTACGCCCACTATCTGGACGCCTCTGAGTCGGACGCTCCAGCTCCAACTAATAGTCGTACTGAGTGTCACTTGTAATGTTGTGCAGACTTTGTTAGTAGTGTCAGTTATTATGGTATGGCTTCTAATTGCAGAAGCTAGTTAGGGCTAGAGGAGAAGGGGGTGTATGTCCTGCCTAAAACAGAGGGGTTTATGTCAGAGGTTTATGTCAGAGGGGTTTTATGTCATTGGGGTTTATGTCAGAGGGGTTTTATGTCATTGGGGTTTATGTCAGAGGGGTTTATGTCAGAGGGGTTTATGTCAGAGGGGTTTTTTGTCATTGGGGTTTATGTCAGAGGGGTTTTATGTCATTGGGGTTTATGTCAGAGGGGTTTTTGTCATTGGGGTTTATGTCAGAGGGGTTTTATGTCATTGGGGTTTATGTCAGAGGGGTTTATGTCAGAGGGGTTTATGTCAGAGGGGTTTTTTGTCATTGGGGTTTATGTCAGAGGGGTTTTTTGTCATTGGGGTTTATGTCAGAGGGGTTTTATGTCATTGGGGTTTATGTCAGAGGGGTTTTTGTCATTGGGGTTTATGTCAGAGGGGTTTTTGTCATTGGGGTTTATGTCAGAGGGGTTTTTGTCATTGGGGTTTATGTCAGAGGGGTTTTTGTCATTGGGGTTTATGTCAGAGGGGTTTTATGTCATTGGGGTTTATGTCAGAGGGGTTTTATGTCATTGGGGTTTATGTCAGAGGGGTTTTTGTCATTGGGGTTTATGTCAGAGGGGTTTTTGTCATTGGGGTTTATGTCAGAGGGGTTTTTGTCATTGGGGTTTATGTCAGAGGGGTTTTATGTCATTAGGGTTTATGTCAGAGGGGTTTTTGTCATTGGGGTTTATGTCAGAGGGGTTTTTGTCATTGGGGTTTATGTCAGAGGGGTTTTATGTCATTGGGGTTTATGTCAGAGGGGTTTTTGTCGGGGGGGGGGTTGTCCTACACCCATAACATGTGCTATCATTCTGTAACTTATAATTGTTGATATATTAGTCATTTTGGTTGGTTTCAAACTTATAAATGATATGATTTGATCTATTTTGTAACAGGTTTATTATATGAGGCAAGTGTGTTACAGGTTCGAAATATTATAACCAACATGAATTGGCTGGTCAAGAAAGATATTCATATTTTGGAATTGCCCAGTCTGTTCATTATCATATCATGAGCATATGTCCTTGCCATGTACAGAGTGATAACATCAATATCACATGATTTATAATGGCTGTTGAAATCTATCTCTTCACCTTTGAATCTCTGATATCTGTGTTTGTAGTCTCATCGTCTTATTTACTCTGTCTCTCAATCCTGCTCTGGCATGTTATTGTGTCTTTCTTTGCCCCACTCTGTCATGCTTTGTGTTATGGTGAATACATGTCACCCCCCCACTCCCTCTGATTGCTTACACACATTTAAAAGCACATTGTACAACTCCTTATGTTTATGGTAAGTCAATATATAGACTGGTCCTGACTTGGTTTCAGTCCTATACATTAGAAGTTTGCACTACAGAAGTGGTATATGATCCTTGTCTTATCATTATTTAACCATAGTTCATACCCATAGACTTTCATACTTTAGAGCAGATTAGTTTATAAAGTTTGTCTGATTATAGTTAGTATTGACCTGTTATCGGTTTCTGTATTTCGATTTAGTGATATGGATGAAGTCGATGGTAGCAGTAGAGACACGTCTACAGATGGCAGTTCTGGTGGCTTCTCCCACAGTCGACCAGAACTCCATATGAAAAGCTCTGAAGCTATGCTGCAACATCATTCGTCATCGTCACGACCACGAGGAGAAATTAATTACAGCCCACAGTTAAGAGGACATAACATTTCACGAAGTGAGGGAACTAGTGTTGATAGGACTGATTCAAATGGTGGACCCACGGCAGCATCTTGTGGTCTTCACCAATTTGGTTCTGAATTTGTTTCAAGATCTGTCAAGCTTGAGGAAAAAAGAAATGTTAGTGTGAGCTCTTTGACTAGTTTTTCTGTTGGTGGTAGTACGGACAGTAAGTTATCTGAAACTAAGTTGCCGCTACGTCGGCAATCTCGTGCAGAGTCACGGTCGGAATTTCTATTTCGAGAGGACGAACCTTCAAGATCTGTCAAACTTGACGAAAAAGTAAATGTTAGGGACAGCCCTTTGAATAGTTTTTCTGTTGGTGGTAGTACGGACAGTAAGTTATCTGAAACTAAGTTGCCGCTACGTCGGCAATCTCGTGCAGAGTCACGGTCGGAATTTCTATTTCGAGAGGATGAACTTCCGCTTCTGCGTTCTGAAGAGGGTCGGCCGCGACCTGACTCCAGGTGTGAACTTGAACTGAAGTCGGATCTAAATTCCCAATATGACAGCGATATTGGTGAAAACGATTTCTTGCCCAGATTGGAAGGTGAGGTTACAGAGCCTCATCAACAAGTGAATTTAAGGGAACATTTGCCAAAACCAGAACCCACAACACAGAAAGAAGCCAACACTGATCGAAATGTGAGGATGCAAGGAATGGCGGATTGCCAGCTTTCAGTGACTGGATCATTCGTTCAACAGTGCTCGGATTTTAACGATTTCGAGAGTTACAGCCAGTTTTATCGGGAGTGTTATGGAGGCCGTGGCAATGCCCTCGCAGCTATTGAAACACGTGATGTTTACAACGGAGCTGGCCACTTAGAGGTAACTTTACTTTATTCATTTCTCCACCAGTGTTTGTTTTACTCTATTAATTGCAATTGATATTCTTAATGTCTGAGATATGCTTAGTGTCGATTTAATGTAGAATGTTGAATGCGTACATTTTAATAATAGAATTTGAGGAGGAATATATTCCAAGGTTAATTTAATCTGCTGATTATTGATTACTGATTCAAACTGTAAGTGCGGATTTATGTAGCTCCACTTCTAGAGAGACTCATCAAAGGTATAAATATAAAGGTATACGATATAAATAGTGAACATGTTAATCTAAATGTGAATAGTTAATGGATGAATAAATTGCAGATGATGTTGCGTTGGTCATCTGTCTATGTACGTCATTGGTTGGAAGGTGGGGTGTCAATTATGGGTGAATTACTGGATTTTTTTGAAACTGCTGAAATGGTGTTAAATTAGCATATATGGTGATGTAGAGACCTTGAGCAAGTCCTCTGCAAGTACTCGGAGTCATTAATGGTCAATATATGTTCCTGTGTGCACTTTAGGACTTCGGAAGGAGGAGAATACTGAATACAGTTGACTTCTCTTGTGTATTTGGGTGTACCATGTGTGTGTAATTTGTATTATATTGTACTGTATTTTCATTTATTGAATTAATTTTTTTACATTTGATAACATTGAGTAGCAATTATCATAATGTCAGGGTTAGCCCTTAGTCCTGAGAAGGACAGGACACCGGGGTTGAAAATCGCATGTGAGCCAGATATGTTTGTATGTATCAGCGTGTGTCAATAAGCATGAATTTGTATGCTTATGCATGTATATTTGTATGTGTATGTATCTGTACATTTATGTATTTCTGCGGACTGTTTGTAGCGTGTTATTCAGACTCAAGACGAACTCCTTCGTGCTCGAGATCAGGAGCTTCTGCAGTTGAAAGAGGCAAACCACAGACAGTCGATGTTTATAGAGAAAACCTTGTGAGTGGACTTTACTTGATATTATTGTTGGCAAGCTGATAGTAATTAAGTAAGTTGGAATATTCCTTATTAGACTACCAGAAAATGTACAATTGCATACAACAGGTATAAATAACACCATCAACTCTAGGTAGGCTGAGGTCATGTGGCCTGGATCGCATGTTGTATGGGGAGACCTTATGGGGAGGGAGAAGGTCATGAAGGATATGACATGGGTTCAACAGGACTGAGCAAAAAGAGCTTTTATTGACTGATAAGTTGACTGTCAAACATCCTTTCTAATGTAGCTCCTTTAAACATATGTATGGATTGTTTGCATTAACATTTATAAGGGTTTATCAAGATTACAGAGATCCCTCATTTATTTTATTATATCGTCAACTTCAGCCCAAAAAAAATACAACACTGGTATAGCCATCTTCTGTCAATATTTGTAAAATTGATTACACTGCAACTTATTGAATGTCTTGGGGGAAATGTTTTAACATTTTACCTAAAATGTCTGCTAAAAGTGAATGGGAAACTAATGCGGCTTGTCAGTGAATTGTTAAACCTGGGAGAATTAATCGATTCAATATTCGTTGACCTTTTGCTGTTATAAATGTCGATGTGGCAAAGTCGTTGATAGATCTTGACATAGTGTGAAACAATTGTTAACCATTTAACGACCAGCGTGTATTAAAATTTATGGGAAAACATATGTAGCTGGTCGTTAAAGGTTTAAACTAAGATGCTTTTGAACTTTTTCTAGTAACAGTTTTGTATGTCACAAAACATTGCCTCAAATTCAGATTGCTTGTAACTGTTTGAGTGAATTGATTTCATTGGTCAGATTGTCTGTATGATAGCAATATGATTAAATGTCTGCTATATTTTAATCTAATAATTTCAGGTCTGAAAAGCGATATTTGGAAGCTACAGTTGTTGAGCAGGCACGGCTACTTATGTCGTCACATGGTGCTCAACGGGTCAGCACAGAACCCGGGCGTCAAGCTGTCATCAGTTCGGTCGGAACTTTTGATGCCCAGTTGTATGAAGCACAGGTAGACACAGTTTATATCCTCTTTTGTTGAATTGTTTCTGTTAGTTGGATCATGAAAATATCTACAGTCTTGATATGTGCTTGAATTATATGGCATTTTTTGGGATTGGTTGAGCACTGGGCTAATAATGTTCGTTTGAGCGTCGCTTGTACAGAGTCTTAATTATATTCTATGTCTTTACAAAGCTGAGCAATTGTGCAAAAGGACTCGTCTAAAGTTCATGTACAGTAACTGTTTTGAGGGTTTCTCAAGCCTACATACTCTCTTAAAAGGTGAGCACTTGATCCAATCAGATACGGCATCATCGCACGATTGTTTGCTGTATAATGAAGTCGACTACCACGTCAGACGATGCCTTGTACTACAAGCGATGGCCACCATATAAATTGCTGGTTAAATGTACAATTTCAACTAATGTAATTAAAGCAGCAAGTCTAAGCTGATGATAAATTTATATATGTTATGATGATGCTTGTCACTAGAAACTGAATTTTGATGTAACATTCGACATTGTCTGTGATTGTTGAGTGGACAGTTGGATCTTTATAAATGCATAATACATCATAATTATCATGTGGCACTGAGATTTGAACTCTTGAAAACAAAGCTTGATGCTCTGTAACCATGTTTTAGTTTTACTTCTCTTTTGCAAAGGGCTCAATAGTGGTTGTGAGGCATAATGAGTGGTTTACTTGTTAGGTTGCCCATGTTTTGTCACTGGCAGCATCTCAACATACTGTTTCTTCCTTTCAAAGCTGAATATTTACGAGCTTTAATTCTGTGATATGTTGTACCGAGGAGTAAAACTTTCATGTACATAAAAATGCGATTAGCAGTTGGTTGAATGAAAGATGTACTTACTTGCATACTTATGTTGTTTTGAATTAAAGTTGGTCTCTGAAGATATTATGATGTTTTGTAGTTGGCCACATACAAAGAGGATTTTGAGAATGAGAGAAAAGAGAAACTTCTCATTAAAGGATCCACTGATTCACTCAGGGATCAACTGCAGAAGGCTCTTAGTGAACTACGGTTGGCTCAGGACAAGGTGAGTTGGACAGCTGCTGTGAGCACGGAAGGAGTGCGTATGTGTGTATGAGTTACTGTGAGCACAGAAGGAGTGTGAGTGTATGAGTGAAGAAGCAGTTATTGGAAGGTGCTGTGTGAAATTTATTCATGTCATTACTCGGCTGGAAACTTTGCAGTTGCTGGTGCAAGGTGAATATGTGACAGTTTAAGTAGATGATATAGACTGTATGGAAATGTTTCAATTAGAGTTGATCAAGTACCGGCAATTGTGGAAGTTGATTACCCGGATTATAAAATATTGCAAGTGCACAAGCACTCATTGCTACCTAAGCACTTGAGTGCACATTAACTTACGGTCGGTTATTAATTAGTCTGGTCTTGTGTATTCACCGACTTTTTGATGTGGCTGCTGCTGATATATCCTGCTGCGGGAACTCTTCTTTGTGTTCATCTGACGTGCATCCATTGTTGCATCCTGTTAAGGGTCTTTGCAATAACGTGCATTCTCTATTTCTCAAGTGTCTATGTCGAAACTCGCTGGCTTCGGAATTTCTTCTTTTCTGCTGTAGCTTGTGTAAATTTGGCATATCTTTGTATATGGATTGCTTGAAGAGGGATGGGCATTCTATTGTGCTGTCAAGTCTTTTTGCATCTACGGACTTAAATGGACAAACGGGTATATGCTGGTAATTTTCATGTGGGTAGATGAGGAGTCTTTGGGGTGTCCTTGATCGTTGGTGGCATTTTGATTTCCCAACTGTCAGGTGGCGAGTACCTGTTTTATGTTGATCTAGTGGCGTTATGGGTGGCTAGATGTAGTGTTGCTTACGTTAACAAAAACTAAAATGGCAATGGACGAAATTTTAAAAGTTTGTCTTAACTAAAACGAAACTAAAATTAAAACATTATTAAAACAACACTAGCTAGATGTGTATCATCCACCACCAATTGGATATTACTAGTTGGTTGTGTTACTGTGTGCTAGGAATGCTACACTGCTGCTTATCACCACTGATGCAGCTTAGTCCATTTACATCACTGTTTATGTCAACTTTGAACCTGCCTCTGTTTCTGTCTCTGTCTTCGTCTCTGTCTCTGCCTCTATCTTCGTCTCCTTCTCTGTCTCCTTCTCTGTGTCCATTTACTTCCAATTCACTGTGCATTGCATTGTGCTTACTAATGAAATGTTTGTTGTTGAGGATTTTTAATGTCGCTGAAATGGGTGCCATATAAATTGCTGATTAAATGTACAATTACAACTAATGTAGTTAAAGCAGCAAGTCTAAGCTGCTGAGTCTGAGCTGAGTTTTGTTGTACTTTCCATACCTGATGTTGCAGAAAGTTGAGTATGCCAGTTGGCTTAAAGGACTGAGGACTCTAATTCTGAGTAAACCAAGGTGCTGTTTCAGTAATAATTGTTAAAATCTATCTTTCTGGACAATCGTAATTGGTTACAAAAGTAAACATTGGCCTCATTCTGGCACTGTTTGATGAGTCTGGGCATGAACTTCTGAAATTAATACCTTGGCTCTCTCATATTTTATTTGTATGAGTGAATAAGCTAGAGTAATAAGTAAGTGATACTGCTTTCAACTAGGACTGATAACTGTTGATGTTAATTTTTGTGAATGGTGCTGACCACTGGGTCTACTATTATTTTAGCTGAAAAAAACCGAGGAAGAATTAGAGCGAATAAAAAATCCATATAGAGCAGCTTACCAGGTAAAATGAATATCATATTACAAGAAGCTTGCTATCGTTGTTTTTTTGGTATCCAAGAAATAGGATCATGAATATTGTTATGATTGTAATTATGCTTCATTTAATATAGAGCTATCGTTTAGAATTTTATCTGCTTCGTCTGCCAAGATTTTATAATTTAAGCTGAGCCAATCTAATCTTTCATCTGCTGTCTTTAATGAAGAAATAACGATTAGTGATGCACTGTCAGTAGCAATGTAGTTGGAAACCTCATCTCCAAACGCCTGTCTTCTATTTTACTTGTTATTTTCCAGTTTGTGGTACATGAAGTTGTTTTTAAAATGAAATCGTGAATTTTTTAGGACTAAAATGGTTCTTGTTCTGTAATTAAAGCTTGACCTCTGCCTTTCCATAGTCTATGTGCGGAGCAGATATTAATCTGTTTCTAGCTAAGCTTAATTATTTTTGAGAATTATTGTTCTGGCTTAACAGCATTATTTTTCTCAACATTGATTTATTCTTGAGAATTTTAGTCTGACAAAATAAATTTATTCCTCATAATTTTTATTCTGGCTAGCTGAATTATTCTTGAGAATTATTATTCTGGCGAATCATTATTACTCTTTGGAATTATCATTCTGGCTTAGCAGAATTTCTCTTCATTTCTGCTTGGCTTGTGTACTTTCTGATAGTAGTTTAGGAATACCTTGGTGTATTGACTGCATTTAATTTCTTTAGGAAGTGAAAGTTGCCTGAAAATTATCTTCATTTCTTTCTGTTTCTAGCCATATTTTCAGAATTTTTCAAACCATTCGAATATCACAGGCAAGTAACGGACCTGCAAAATATGTGATTCCTTGCAGTTTACATTTGATTGATTTTTAAATAAACTAATAGTTTTTGGGCTTATGGGTGTTTGTAGTGCTATCTGCATTTTCAATACTGTACCTGACAAGTTTGTATTTTTAAAATTTCTCAATTTAAAATGGGAGAATGTCTAATATTGATACCTATGTCTGGAGTCATTTCAAATAAAACTTGTTATATTATAATAAAGTTGTGTTACATCGAGACTGGTCAAGAGCTTAAATGAATGCCGGATAGAGGTCACGGTACCAGCCACACTATTCCATAACTTGTGCTGTGATGGTATGACTGATACATATTACATAGGGCTATTGTGTAATCATTTTTTGCATATAATTATTAGTGTATATTGCACTTCTGCCAGAAGACTCTAATTGCCCACTTATATAGCACCTTCACTGGTAAACTACTTGGAGACACTCCCAAAGCAAGATCTCAGTAGGATGCAGTTTTAATCAAACTTTGCAGATGTATTCACATTTTACACTGACAAGAATTTGGTGGTCCATACATATTGTTTATGCAGAATATAATAGTTGCCAATACTTTGAGAACCATCCTAGTTTACCTTGATGGCATGACCATAGTGGACAATAGAACACAGGAATGCATGCATCAGAATAGATGCATCATTAGGAGAAAGCAAGTGGATAATTGTATATTAAATTGGTTTCGTAGGGCTATGTTTAATGTTTATGGTCATGTGATTTGTTTTAGCATCTTCATCACGGTTATCACAGTCTGCTGCGGCAGCTGCCCAGAACAAGACGTCTTTGTACAGAAAGCCAGACCATCTGGAACCAGACCGAATCAACCAGACCGTCTCAACCATGTCAACCGAGATCGACCATTTGAGCCATGTGGCAACTGATTATGAAGCTAAAGTCAACCGAAACGACTTGATTAGAGCCGATCGTCCATGCTCGACTGAAAAACCCCAGTTAATCAGGTCAAGTCATCTGTGCCAGAAAAACCAAACTGGCACAGCCACGAGACCACATGGACAAGAACACCAGGTCAACAATAATGAACTGAAAAGCTCTGGTCGGTCCAATAAGGTTGAAGAGATGAGCTTGAGACAAGGACAGCGTGATTGGATGAGCCATTCTGATTATCATATTTTGGCGTACTAAAAATCATGGATTTACAAAGGTCTTTGCATAGAATGTTCTGTTGTGTTGAATCACTAACACTTGGTGGAGAAGCCAACAGGGATAACATCGTTGCAAAGTACCGTGTGTGAACATTCTAGAGAGATACTATTGACTGGTCACTTGAAATAATGAGCTAACAAATTTGAATGCAGGACATGTGAACTGTTTCCTTGTAACCTCCATCAACCATTACTTTGACTCATACAAAAGCCATTACATTTTACTAGTGCTAAAGTCTTAATTAGTCTGAAGACATGGCAACTGTATCTGACTGAATTATATCAGTTTTCAATATGAGAGACGTAGCCAAATAAATTGCCTGTTAACTTGGTCTATACTAACGGCAACCTTAGGGATTATACGACTATGCTGTAGGATTGTGCTGTGGAAGATTTAATCCAAGCTTAGTTTACCATAAGATGAGTGGTAGAATACATCATGAGAAGTCAACTTGAGTTACCAACACAGCCTAATCAGGGATGGTTATGGACATAATCCTTCCATGATGCCTCTATGCTTTAAAAGTGCTGAAGTCAGCTTATAGGCAATGCAACATGGTATGATTCAACAGGTCTTCTGATGCAAGCAACATCAAGAGAATAATTTAGTGAGGTACTTAAATGCACAAACAAGCATCCTGATATATACATTTCTAAAACGTCATCGATTTAAACATCCTTATTTAGTATTCCCATAAATTATTATAGTGAGTAATTGTTTGTAAATATTACCAATGAAGTCAGGTTTGAAATTGAAGTGAATGTGAAATTCAGTATCATGAGTGAACTGTTGACCAAAATGGCAACATAAGATGTTTTCTAAATATATAATGTTGAATAATCTATTGTATTGAACAAAACGATTTGCAGTGTTTCTTAATAATTTGCATGTTTGTAATGGATGTTAGGTTGGCCTGCCGAGGCCGTAGATGTGGTGTTTCATAGGCTCACATTTATTGAAGTCAGATGACTTTTTTAATTCCAATATGTTCAGTTCATCTTCCTACCTTTATTGTGTATTTGACATTGGCAGAAGCATAAGTAGGTTGCAGTCTCCATATTGAAGGTCATTGATTGGCCTCAGAAAAGCCATATGAAAAACAGTTGTCCCAGTACACTTTGACATCTATAGATCACTTTTGCAAGCTATTTATGTGATAATAAACAGTTTGCTATGCACAATGTTATTGTGAGGACAGCTAGTCTGAAACCAGTTTTAGATGAAGGTTGCCCATACAAATTTTGTAAGTAAAATTGGCTCTGATGGTCAGAAAACTGTTATGGGAATGCTAAATAAGGATCTTTATTAAATCAATGATGTCTTAGAAATGTATATATATCAGGATGCTTGTTTGAGCATTTAAGTACCTCACTAAAGGTTTGCATGGACTTCTCTGTGAGAAGATTCATAGGACTCAATAGGTCATAAAGATCAAGTATTGCCATGCTCTGAAATTTGACCTCTCTGCTCTCAGTAACTGGGTCCATCAAACCAAACATGTTGACCATGTCACTCAGTCAACCAATTTATAGATTATATCAATTTATAGATTATATCAATTTATAGATTATATCAATTTATAGATTATTATATCAAGTGTGCTCTTTGAAAGTGATTATTATGCCTTAGAATTAAATTTGTGTATTTTATTGCCTGCAGTTGTTTTGTTTCTGAAATTTCATCTGTTGTTTGTTTCCATTCAACAGTATTGTTGTCTGGTTGCTGATTTTGAATAAATACTTGATAGGCTAAACTAACTGTTTATATTTGGTCAGAACTAAATTTGAACATTGGAATAAGCCAAATCTAAGATCTGGTGCCTCTTATTTGCCACCTAAATTAAGGGACCTGCCACATGAAATGGAAAATCCACTGCCCAAACTTTGGAAAGTGGTTCCTTGAATGTTGGAAATTTTTTAGCATATTCAAAGCTCTTCTGAATATTGTTTTAAAGATTGACAACATATAATATTTCATGCATTATACATTTTGTCTGAATTGCAACAAGGGAGTATTATTAATGGATTTGCTAGATAGGTGTAGGTTTTCCTACATGCAATTATATGAATATCCATTGACTTTAGATGAGCAGTTAAACCATTGATTAGTATGAGTGAAGTATGTTTTATAATCAACTTTAAAGTTATAATTTATGTATAACTAATATTGTAATAGTCATTAAATTATAGCATTTAATTATATAGCTCATATGTTTGTGGTTATTATGTAGAATCATTTCTTGTTATAATATCATTTGTTATATAGACTTGTACTCTAATTTAATAACCTATGTATTGACTTTTTATTAAGTTTTTGCCCTTTGGTACCTCTCTCCCCAGTGTCTTGGAAATGATAAAAGTCATGTTTCTGGAATGGCTACCCCTAATCCATGTCAATTAACAGTTTAACGATAGAGCCACTGAAAGCCTCCACATAGAAACATTTCCTGATGGAGAAACACTGAAATAGGAAAGTGGACTCTGGATTTGCTGGTTGCTTGTGTGAGATGGCAGCCCATTTCTGAAATAAGATCGAGATCTTTAAATCAGAACATTTTTATTATTAATGCAACTTTTATTTTGTTATCTGTATTTATCAATTTCCATTGTCTGATGACAAAGAATGCATTAATGGTGCTGCTGGCTGAGCAAGTGTACATGAAAGACTTGATGGTAGGTGCCTATGTGACATCTGTCTTGAGGAATGCCTGAACCCACATACCTATGCTCCGCATTACAAAGTAAGTTCTCTAAATCGTTTGCGTTACTGTGTCAACAATTGTGTATTGTGATGTTTTATCCTTTCACGAAACTACTTTTCATTTGGTGATTATTGCTATTATGAGGTATTAAGGATGATGTCATCCCCATTATATATTATTATTCTATTATTAGCACATGTAATTATATGCCTCTAGCAGTTTGTTGATCCCTAGCCTGTCAAGCTGTAAATGCCGTCTATATATACAAATACTTGCTTTCTGCTAACACATATGATTAATAAATAACTTATTATTTGGCCCTCTACTTGGCCTACTGTCGAATCTGCTACTATTGTCTTCTGGGCGCTATATAAATTTCCGTAATGAATGAATGAATTCTCTCATTACCTATTTCAATTGCTTTTGTCATCATTGCTTTTTTATGAGACTTGGACCACTTGGTTATACCCGTTCTCTATTTATTTTTCGTTTTTTAGTTTTCTGTCTTGTAGCATGTTAGTTAAGCCATATATATATATTTTTGTTATATTTAGTCATACTCACGATGAAAAAACTTTCGAATTTGACTTGCTTCTGCTTTTATTTGAGTCAACTATAAGAGCCATCAGAAGATGCGTCGTCCGCGCGCTGTCTTTACATTCATTTCTTTTTTCTCTCTTGAACGACTAACTAACGGTCGAAGATCCGTAGGCCTAGGGCCCTAGGCTAGGTGTCCTATGCAACCTTGATCCCAGTTTCCAGAGTTTCTGTCCTGCACTCGACTTACTTCTGTTATTGAATTGGATTTCGTTTGTCTATTTCTTTGTAAACGGAGCATCAGCACCTTTCCGTTCGACTCTCTTCCGTAGGGGAGTTCCAGGCTTGGAACTGGCTCTGCTATTATCCAGCAGGCCTACCTGAGGCGGTGTTGCCTCACACGTTATTGACGTTAGCCACCCGTTTTCATGGTTCTGTATGTTTTCAAATTATATCTTACATGCATAGCTTTGAATGAGAATCTGTTAGCTGGGCTCTACACGTGTGCGGGACTTGCCATTTGAGACGCGAAGACGTGTTCGTTATCGATTGACTGTTTGATTATATATATTGACTTCAGTAAGATTAACGCGGGTAGTCCTAGCGACTCTGAGTATAACTCGTTCAGGGTCACTATAACAAAATTTGTAGTGAATGAATATAATCAATGATTGCAATTAAAATTAAAAAATAACACAGTCTGCTAAATGTCGAAGGCGATGATTATAAGCATATAGTTTGAGAATAATATCTGCTATGCAGGCTCAGATAAAACTAGGGTTACCAAGGTGATGATTGTCTTTACTCAGTGAGCAGAATGATTGTGACGTAGGCCTAACGTCGTTATTGTTGATACCGTGATACGGAACTATAATAATTATTGTGAAAAGACGTTGTTCGGTAATAATGGGTTTTATTACTCACTATTAATTTGGTCATAATGGTAGGCCTAATATTATGTGCGAGTTGATAACGTTAAGCCTACATGTACTATGTTTATGTTGATGCGTGGTTAGACCTATTAAACGGAATTTTTGTAGCCTAATACGAGAACAGTTATATAGCGCATCTTTATAACTCACAATTTATAACTCACGGTGTAAAGTGGCTGCTACTGTCAGGCAAGGCCAAACAGTTAGGACTTAGATGCTCTGTCAGCTTTTCTGGGCTCCTCCTATTGCACAGTCATTGACGACTAATTATTGTAATTAACTGTAAACGTAAGCTTAATTGTATTGCGCAATGATCAACCCTCTTCTCTTTGTTCTTTCAAAACGATTAAACTTCTACTGGAAGCGCTTATATTCGGGCGAAGCTGCCGGAATAGATTTAAATCCGAATAGGAAATTTCTCTTACAACAACCTACTTTGAACGCGGAGCAGACAGCGGCGTATACTGAAGGCGGGTTATCCGCTGACTGAGCGAGCGTGCACTATAATTTAATTTATGCAAACCTATATATTATACAGCTCGCCCTTATAGGGTTTGCCATAACATAACATTAAGGGTTTATAGTGATTTAAAGCCACAAAGCCACTGGTTCAGTCCAGAATTATGCCGCCTCAAATTTATCAGTGATGACCTACGCAGTTCAATGTTTTTCATGTCTATTTTCAATCGCAAGACTGAAAGACGAGAGAGTTTTGATAATTATGTCGGGAGCAGAGAGCAAACTGAGCCGTACGAGGTTTAGGCAGCAATTTCCAACGGCAGGTCGATGCCGGCAAAGCCAAAAACGTTGTTTTGGTGTTTGGACCTATTGGGGTTGCCTGGTCTTTCAATAGACAACAACGCGCCTTTAAAATTGAAGGCAACCTTTAAAGACTTTTACACATGTCTCCCTATATTGTTCTCTGTCCTGTCTAAACTATTCCAATCTAATAAATTTCCTGTCACAATAAACCTACCAACACGTGGTCGTAAAATTGGAGAATCGTAGGCCTATATAAACCGATGATTAACGGACCCATCAATGAATGCAAAAACCGAATAGTGCCCAATCACTAGCAAAGATGATGCTGGGCCAAATTCTAGACCCATCCAGTAGATAATGGCCAAGGAATTTAATAAATTTATCCCAATCACTAGCAAAGAAGACGCTGGACAAATTTCTGGACTCTTGTCTGCGCAGTTTCTGAATCTGACCTTAGGCCTATGAAGCTCGTTTGGACCACATTAATCAATCAATCAATCAATGAAATTTGACAACGCTTGCTCAAAAATCTATTCATTTAGGCCTATATCTCCAATAGAGTAGCATCAAGTTGCGCGATTGACTTCTGAGTCAAAGAATCGGGGAGCGCACGATTATTTGTCTCAGAAGTCAATCGCGTCTATCGATCAAGTTCAATCGGCTTTGGGATAGCCTTCGGGTGTCTTCTGCTGTTCTTTCCTCACTCAAGTGCTTTGAGTATCTCTTGCCAATGAACGCATGCACAGAAGATGTAAACTCTAACGAATCATTATGAAAAGCAGAGTTGAAAATCAAGCTGTGCAAAAATTTGTGGGTCGAAATGGGTCCAAAACCCCGACCCAATCCGACCCACCAGGATCTCAATCCAACCCGACCCGCCTAATCTACAGATATTCGTGACCCGACTCGTGGGTCAACCCGACCCGGGGATTACTCTGCTCTGTCACCCCTCGACCTGTGCCACGCCTCTAACTCTATCACCCCTCGACCTCTGCCACCCATCGAACTCTGCCACCCGTCGCCGTCTGCTTCATTAACTCGATCGCCTTGACCTCGTTATCTCACGAGCCAGGAGGACTTCCATGGCAAAATGTTGAGCTTAGCCTTTAATGACCTTCAACGGCTCTGTACTATGGAACCAACTCCATCCATCGACTCGTTCTTTGACATTGACCATTCCAGCTGCTTTCTTACGACATATATTTGTCTGGGTCTAGGACATTACCCCCACCCCCGAACATTACCCCCGGACATTAGCCCCCTCCCTAGGACATTACCCCCCTAGGACATTACCCCCCTAGGACATTACCCCCCCCCCCATCCCTAGGACATTACCCCCCTAGGACATTACCCCCCTAGGACATTACCCCCCCCCATCCCTAGGACATTACCCCCCTAGGACATTACCCTCCTCCATTCCAATACATAATTAGAGTATGTATGTGTGCATGTATGTATGTATACAGGTATGTATGTATGTATGTATACATGTATGTATGCATGTATGTATATTTGCGCTATTGTGATGTCCGAGGGGTTATGTCCTAGAGGGGTAATGTCCTAGGGGGGTAATGTCCTGATACCATTTCTCAATGGGTCTCTCACATATGGAGCAGAAGCGAGGTGTGCACGTTGAGAGTAGAGGCGCTTTATAATTGTAGGCCTATAGATACTATACACTACATCGTCCTACATCGTCTTGTAGTTATATTACTTTTATAGCAACTTATTTATAGCACTCCAACTTAGAGTAACCGATTTTCATAAATACGAGCAGTTAAAGAATTGTTACAACCGTTTAAAAATATTAATTAAATTGTCCATGAAACAAAAATCCATAAATAATTTCAGTAAATCAATGCCTTTTCTAATAACTATGTATACAACGTTTTCTAATAAACCTTTAGGTAATATACACCTGTGCAAAATGTAGGTGCAATGGCTTACTATTCTAAATGTTAATGCAGACAGACAGATACACAGGCATATAGACAGGCAGGCAAGCAGACATACACAGATACAGGAATTAATTAATACTTAAACGCTGACAAAGAAGTATGTAACTCGAGATAGGTAGGTACACTTACGTAAAGCTATAGGTTCCGTATTGACCTTATAGCGTCATTAATTGCGAATCGTGTATGGTCCGATACGCACGAATGAATAGGCCTACTTGCGAAATAGTTAATCAACCATAAATTTACCATAAACGCTGGTCCTTTGATAGTCCTGCATTGGATACAGCTTTTGGATAAAAGCGAGATTGAAAGGCACGCTTCTAGAAACAGTTGTATGGCGCCTTTTAAAAGAGAGACGTATTACCAAGGCCTGTCAATCTATGACGAATGAAAAATAGGACTGAGCATGAACTGATGATGATAATAATGATAATGATAATAATGATAATGATGATGGTGATGATGATGATGAAGATGATGATGATGATGATGATGATGATGATGATGATGATGATGATGAAACAATACTAAAATACGGGATAAGTGTAAATTGTCAATGTACACGATTTCTCTATTGCGACTTTATGATGGCCTCAACTCTGCTGTTTCTGCGATGAATTGATCTGCTGAGGTTATTCACAAACGCTGCCGTAGGGTGAGTACAGGTACTTATTCAATCGGTCCACCTGCGACATCTGATGCTTCGAGATTCGAAATATGGTAAGCGTATCAGCAGTGGGTAATAAAATTAGCCATGACGATGGGGGACGCGTCATGGACCACAACAGTTAAAACGTCGATAATGAGATAAATAAATAAGTAAATAAGTGAACGTTATAAATGATAATATTGAGGATGAGACATTGTGAAAAGTCTGTCAAGAGAAGAATTAAAGAATCAGTTGATTTCGAAGAAGACTCGACGGATCTTTGAAACTGCAAAACATACAGATCTACGTGTCATGATAAGCCTAAACAATATTGTGTGACATACGTCATATAATAATATAAATAATGCATGATTATTGTAATAGCCTTGTACAACTATCACGTGTAGGCCTACGTATGTTCAGGACCTATGACTCATTGAAATCAATTCCATGAAATGATTGGACGTAGGCTTTGATCCCAATATAGACCACAAGGTCATCTTTGTGATTCATAACTAATGGGTAAGTCTACTGCACGTATATGACCAGTAATTATGCAGTTAACATGCCATTATTTATACGACTAATTGCGTCGAAACATAGGGAATCTACATACAGCAGTATGTAGGCCAATGCCTAGACCTGTATAAAGTGGCCCCACATCTTATGTTATACCAATCCTTATGGGTCTGCATGTGTTGTACATAATCGTGTTTCTTTCAGTTCACTTTGCTAACTAACAGCAAAGTTAGTTAACCAATTAATTTCTGTTGTCGTCTGTTATAAGGCACACTCATTTAATCATTTAATCATTTACCCCTCGTTGGTAATGGTTTTATGGAAGTTAGTCGAGAAGCCGATCTCATTATATTCAAGAGATGCAACTTTCAATAGGCCATTGTAACCTGAAAATCGCGTCAACAACCTTTGTTACGGCTCTGCTGGGTAATTGATAAACATGCTAAAACATTCATAACAACCATAGGCCTACGTGTATTTCGCACCCCACTTATGGAGCTAGAGGTATACCGAACCTCACCTTACAATCCCAGGAAAACAATGCCCTTTCATTGTAATCATTTTAATTGGATAAAAGTCCTCCAATGAGCGCTCAAGACTCAATACAATTACCAAGCATCATCGCCATCATCATCATTGTTGCTGTTGTTGTTGCTGCTGCCGATGATGATGATGATGACAATGACGATGATGTGAATAGTAGCTGGCTGGTCTCCTTTTAATATGGGGTAGGTCTTATATAAATGGAAGGCAACATAGGTTATGCGCATATCGCATGATTATCACATAACAATAAACGAACAGGGCCTATCGCCCTATCATCATCATAGCCCTATGCAATGAATACAAAATTCAGTTTTTTCACATTGCCGATTATGTTCCGTTTTAATTGCTCTATATATAGGCCCTTAGTACTTTCCGCTTAATTGCATATTCAGCTTAGAACATTCTGACTGTCTATGCAGTTCCTCCGTTGACATCAAACGATTCCGATTGTACGTTGGCAAGCCTTGGCTGCATCGTTGCAAGTCAACATTCCGCGATTTGCAAACCGTATCAAAACATTACGGAATGTCGACGGATAAAAATTTTACGTCATCACGGTCATCTGCTGATATATAGACCACAGTGAAGCCAAGACCGATCACTGTACAATGTACGTATAGGCTACATTTACGTCGACTGTAGGCCTATTTGTCTACGTACCAGCCCAAACTTGAATGGGTTGAGTTTTATTTCAGCCCTAAAGTTATGTTTGAACCACACGTAAGTGACACTGAATGCCAATGCCAAGAAGAATGTCGTAATGGACAGGCAGGAGGAGGAGGAGTAGTGTGGCGTTCTGCCGCCCGAGCGCCTGCCCAGCTATAGATTAAGGATGGGCCTCTTCTCCAAGAAAGGTAACCCGTGCGAATTAGTCACGAGGATATGGCTCTGACTATTCCGCGGGCGCCGGATGGGCAACGTTCTGAGGATGGCCGTACTCAAAACAGGGTTCATAATCATACCGGCAGGAGTCTTCCTCGCCTTGCATACCTTCCAAGCTACTAGCCTCTTCTTCCTCTTTACCTGATGTCGTACCGTTCAGCATCTTGTGACTCTGAAACTATCGCCAATAAGGGACACCAAACGTTCTCTTAAGATACGAGGTTCAGATATACTTTAAACAAGTCCATAAGCCATATCTACCTAGACAATTATCGGTATAAATTCAACGTCTTGTACTCCTAGACATTACTGTTCTCAACTGTCTAAACTCTGTCGTTCTAGACACTACCAGTCTCACAGCTCTTCGTCATATCATGCTAGACACTTAGCTATCACACCTTCTGCTCAACACGTATCTCTCGGTGTATTTCCGTGTATGGCATAACGGCCGCACACGTATATTTTATCATGCACCACAATTGACGAAATAAGTTCCCGTCATCTGTGTTGGCAATTACCCACCAAAACTGATATATTCTGCTTCGATAAAAACGACACTGGCATGGTATTAACAGACTCTGATAGTGAAGGTCTTCTGTCTATAACCTTCGCTATCTACACACAGATCTTCGATCCGACCTACGCACGAAGGGGCCCGACCTCGCACTTCAGTCATTTCTCGGAACTGTGTGTGACGACAAGCAACCATGTATTCACCTGGGTACCCGATTACCCAAACGTACTCGTATCGATCACTTTACGCAAGTAGATACACTTCGGGAAAACGGGAGGAGTATCTATGACCAACGTAGGTAGCCAACAGGAATATTTACGTATCGATCAATTTTTGGTCTGCTTATTATCTTTAACCTGGGTTTCCGACTGCCCAGACTTTTAGGTACCTCTTGGTCCATTTCTGACTGCCCAGACTTTCACGTCTGCGTTCATCTGTTTCATACTTGAGTATCGGACAACCCAGACTTTCACGTCTGCCTCTTAGTCCATTTCCGTGTGTGGCATACCGGCCTCACACGTATAAGTTATTGTGTACACGATTGACCGTCCTCTGCGTTGGCAATTGTCCGCCAACACCGTAATATATTCTGAGACTTCGGGAAACCGGGAGGAGTAACTATGACCAAAGTAGGTAACAAACAAGAGTAATTATCGAAAGACCACAAAACCATCAGGAAGATTATTTGAGTTGTAGCCTGAAGGTATCAATCGGCATCAGTGTTTTCTCTTGTTTGCAACGTGCTCTTCTAACGTGGTCACCCTCCACATGATTTTCCAGCGGATCATTCGGGAATTTCCCGGTATTTCTGTCGAACGGCCACCCAAATTCATTCACGGTCTGTACCACTCTCAGCAACCGGGGCCTCTCTGACTATATGCGATCGCTAATCCTGGGACTTACCCAGTCTGTATATATCACGGCCACCCGAACTTCCACGGTCTCGGTCTCACGAGCTTCCACGTGTCCGAATATGTGCCACGTGTCAAGTGTTGCAGGAAACCCGCGAGAGTAACTATGACCGCGTTAGGTAGCCAAATATAAATATAATCGAAACCGTATAGGGAAAAGAATATGCAGAAACACCCGCAATTATTGAAGTCTTCGGCACCAGTAACGACCGTTTCTTGTAATCGTCGAACGCAACAATGGGATCACCTTCCCCGTATTTTATCGAACGTATCCACTGGGGAACTTTCCCCGTATGTGCCAACGCTCTACCGGCAGTTCTCTCGGTCTGCACGGTTGCTACTCCGGGAATCTACCCGGCTTGTATCTCTTGCGGCCACTCGAGCTTTCTCGGTCTCGGCCACCAGAACTTCTACGATTGCGGCACCCGAATTTTCACGTCTCCGACAACCTGCTGGAAACCGGCAGAAGTAGCAATGACCGAACTAAGTAGCCAACAAGTATATTTCTCGGCCAGATTTCATCTGTTATATACTTTAGTATCCGATCACCCAGACTCTCACATGTTTGTAACTCTCATAGACTGCGTTTATTCCTCCCATCGTAGGAACATATTTGTACTCGTCACCTAGAGCTCTGACCAACGGTAATTAATGCACCAACTCTCGTAAACTTCGTTTCTCATATACTCGATTCTCTCACAGGCACCTGAGGTAAATGTCACCACGTTACCTTCATATTTCACACAGACCTGTATTATTATAATCACTTCTTTCTCTGAAGCAATTGTACTCTCTTATACACTGGAACGAACCACTGACAGATCTTTCGAGGAAGTCCTCGAAAAGAGATTATGTACTTAGATCTACAAGAAGAAATTAGTAGAAGCCTCGCGGGGAAACCGCGAGTCAAGATATTGCAACTAGACATTAAACTGAGTATACTTCGGAAAAACCAGAGGAGTAACTGTGACCAACATAAGTATCCAGTAAGAATATTTACCGAAAGACCGTAAGACAATCAAGAAGACATACTGCGGGGACACCGCAAGTACAGATATTACGTTTAATGCCTCAAGTAAAGATGCGCGGGGAAACCGCGAGCAAAGACATTGCGATCAGACACGCAAATCAACAGATTGCTGGTAAACGGCGAGAGTAAGTATGACCACGTTAGGTAGCCAAGTATAGATATTTACGGGAAACCGTAAACAGAAAAGACTATGCGGAGACGCCCGCAATTGATGAGGTTTTCGGGACCAATGGGAACTTTCCCTGTATCGAACGTACCAATGGGGTCACCCTCCCCGTATTTATCGAACGTATTTATGTTTCTCAGTATGTGTCAACGGATTCACCGGTAGCTCTCTCGGTATGTTTCCAGCGGCTTCACGGGGCCGCCCTCCCCGTCTTTTAACCAACGTATACTGGGGAACTCTTCCCGTATATTGTATCCACGGCCACCGAGGCCTCTCTCGATATAAACGTTCGTTTCCTCGGGGCTTTACTCGATCTCTATTTCTCACGGCCGCCGACGGGACCACCATCTTCTCCGTATTCCCGTCATTCATTCATTTATTTCTCTCAATCGGGTCTCTACGCACTCTCGAACGGCACTCAGACCTGTGAGCATTTCTCACGATCGGTCTTTCTCGGTCAGCCTGGTAACCCCTACGATCAGGACACGTCTTGCGATCGACGGCAGAGGGGCCCACCCCACCAGATCAGCGAAAAGCAGCACCGGCCTGACCGCGAGAGCGGCTGTCACTAGAGGTCGTATATATATGGCAACACTCAACGATCCCTGGAGCGGTACGAGAACCACTCTACGTATGAAGCAGTACGAACCACTGCTCCACATATATAGCAATGCACCGTATGTCAGGCTATAATCAACCCGATTTTTGCGTCTGCAAGCTATGCACTGAACTAAAAACCGCCGATCGGTCCTCCCTCCTATGATCTTACGCCCTTGCAAGGCTCAACACTGTAAAAAAATATACGTTAAAATAACGCTATGGCGAACCGATAATTTACATAAATCATTCATTCGAGCCTTGTGGCCTGTCCGCCACAGTAGGAGCAGGAGAAAATGTACTATACCTGATATACCGTACCTGATAATCTCATTTTCAAACAGATTTATCTAGGGGACGCAAAATGGAGCAGAAATTTAGAAATTTAGAAATTTTTGCCTTCCAGGGATTTGGATTACCGACTTCTCGGTTGATAGCCTTAAGCCTACGCCCATCGTTAAGCCAGCATAGCCTGGTAAATATCAGCACACACTTTCAGCATGACAGAGCAAAATTGTAATGGCAATACTTACTAGCTAAATGATTTGATGTAGATGCGGTAGCGGGCTGCGGTCAGTCTTCAAATTCTTCCAAAAAGCTAAATGCTTCGAGTATCAACCGCTTATCTGGATAAAAAATTACAAGCAATAATTGATTAAGTCAATTTATCAATTCTAGTAATATTATAACTTCATATTCTGGAACTGATTAAGTGACTACTATCAAACTTAATAACTGAACTAAGAGTCACTGTGACGTGCGAACGAGATTGATTCTTGACGGATAAGTTCCCAAAGGGGTTGATTATCTAAGGATTAATTGCTAACGCATTATTAACGAGAGGATTCTTTATTGGGTTGAGTCTTCAGAATTTTGATTCTTAATAGCATTGCCTCTCAACAGGATTGATTATTAAGAAGATTGATTGTTAATGGAACTCTTTCTTAAAATGGTTTGAGTCTTAATTGAGCTGAATCTTAGCGTAGACCTATTGATTCTAATTTCTTAACGATGTGTTTAGTTATTAAAGTGTTCCATTCATAAAGGGATTGATACCTAAAGGACTTATTTTTAACGAGATTGACAACTTATGGGCTTTCTGTGGCCTAACTATTTAGGATATATCCAAAGAGTTTCTAGCTTAAAAAAGTCTGCCGAACAAATTTTCATTTCTTCATTATCCAGATCACTAGAATCTGCGCTGACAGTAAACAGTCTTATTAAGTATCCTAGAAGTAACATGCTACAGACGACGGTATCGTCGTAATAATAATTACATTAGAAAAGTCAGTTGACCCTCAGAGGGGTAGAGTGCACGTGATTTTCTGTGAATGACCGACTGACCTTCAGACGTGTTGGTCAGGGTTCTTGTTGCTGCTAGTTTCGGCTGGATTTCGATGACGGCATCTACGTTCACTGATTCCGTCGGAGGGTAGATGGTTCGTCGATTGTCCATCTCAGCGGTCGTTGCTGCCCCCGCGGCTGCAGGAGAATGGCCCAGAGCATCCGGGTGACGGACCTGAACAACCACCTGACGATGAGGCACTTCCGGTTCGTTGTTCGGTGGAAGGACTTTCTGGTGTCCGATCTTCGAGCCTGCATTCGACTCCTCTTCGATAACGGACATGTCCGGTTCCAATAGTTCCGACTTGCGATGGCTCTTCTTATTTTCTCTGCTCTTGTTCTTATTGTCCGCTCTCTGATCCCTCATGATGAGTTCCGACTGGGATCCGTAACTTCCGATGCTGCTGCCAGTCGCTGATTCCATCGATTCCGTGGATGCATGCATGTGCGATGACTTCCGGTCCTTCCAGAAACCATTCGACTACAAACAACACAATAACACACAGTTCGTAAAGACAATGAAGATATGTTGATATACAGAGATAACCACTGCAATAGTCAGTGGCTATCTCAACTCAGCACAATTTAATCCAATTAAATATACTTCATTGAACCATTGTGTACACATAGCATAAGCGCATAGCATAAGCGCATAGCATAAGCGCATAGCATAAGCGCATAGCATACTTCTTCTGGTCTTTCACATGTTAGGGCATGCTATCCAAAGGTCCTGCTTACAGAGAGGAAACTGGAGTTTTGAGCTGTTCACGAAGGCCTATAAGTAAGTATGATTTCATGTCTTACGGAATCAAGCACTAGAGATAGGATATCATCCAAGATTAGATTTTGGTAACCGGTAACCACGTGAAGCAGATGATTTATAGAAGTGGAAAAAGCGGTTTGGAGAGAACGAGATGAGTAATTGGGTGTAGTCAACATGTATACAAGCGTGATGGTAAACTGCGCATGCTTGAATGAGTGAACCAAATTGAGTAACATGAAGCAGGAACAACCGAGACCATGCAGAGAACAGAGCCGTGAGCTGCAGTACAAGCGAATGGGTGGGAATGAAGCTTCTGCTGCTTTAGCCGATAAAGAGAGGGAAGAGAGATGTATATTCAATCAGAGGTTAACAGTGTCAGTAAAACCGAAAATGGTCGATTGTCTATATATATATATATATATATATATATATATATATAGGACGATTCATTGATCAGTGGTATCGAATGCTGCTGTAATATGAAGGAGTCAGAGGAGATCATCTGATGACAGTAACAGGCTAAGAATGGTAACAGGTTCATCGTAGATGAAATTGAATGGAGTTTCAGTCGAATAACGTTTGGCAAATACAGACTGATTGGGGTTGAGAAGTGAGTTCGAAGTCGGCTAATCTTTGATCTGAGACAGGACTATGCGTTTTGATGAATGATAGTTAGAGAAAAGTCGACAGTTTGGAAGTAGACCTATTGGAGGTGGATAGATGTAATGATAGAGCATGATGAATAAGGAGGAAGAGAGTCAAAATGAGTATTGACATGTATGCTGAAGTCCCCTGCAATCAGGAATTTATGGGTTGAAAGCGAAGAAGAGGAGGATGGCGAGCCCTTACGAGAAGATGGATGTTTGACTCGAGTATATTGGTATTAGGGTGAATGAATAAGGCTGCAGAAAGTAGGGATTAGATATAAAATTCCAATGTTCAAGTCCAGCAAACAAAAGAGTACGTTTACTAAAAGCAGTCCTAGTGCTTGATACAGTCCGAGAAATGCGGACGACCAGCTGAATAGTAAATATCATGAAGATTGGTTTAAATGCTCTGGTTGACTTCAACAAAGCTGCATGAACCTTGGATAAGTGTGATTTGCTAATGAGTTGCTATTAAAATGGTTATCATTCGTTATATATTCACTCTGCAGCTGTTTATTGATAAACACAACTTTATTCTATCTGTCCATGCTAATATATATATATACATGTATATAGCCTATGTATGATTATTGGCCTACCTGTTTATGTATGTCGTCTGCTGAGCTGTGGTGACCCGTTGAAGCAGATGATGTCTTTTTGTCACTTTGAGATATCGCTAAAATTGAAAATGGCGTTCAACTATCAGGAAATGTCTTTATAAGTAGACGTGGGCTTCTATTGGCCTATAATGAAATGCTTACAATAGGACTGAGTTTGCTACAGAAGACAGACATACATGTATATGAGACATGATAGTTCTTGTAGGGGCCTGTGCATACTGCATCACGTTACATTGGTTCGAATGCTGGCTTAGGAAGCTTAGGGGCCTATGGATTCGCTTTTGATAATAAAAAAAACTACAAAGGACTGATCCAGAATTTGCAGTGAGAGGAAAAGATAAGTTTTATACTTACGGTTCACAACGAATTCTGCAAACAGTCTAGAGAAGGTTTCAGAACAGCTTAACGGCAACGCTATAGAATGGAGTACGTCACGAATGATTATCAGAATGATACACTATAATATAGATCTACTTTACTTTATCTTATTTTATTATACCTTACTTTATTTTACCTCACTGCACTGTGCTTTACTTTACCTAATAATTATTAATAATGGACGCACTTCTCCGAAACGTCTCAGCAACGCAAAGCTCCATGTCAGGGAGACAACCATAACACCTGAGCTATATAAAATCAAGTAAAGGTTGTTTTATTCGTTTCCGTGCCAGGGTAGATTCCGGGGGGTTTCTAATATAACCCTAGCATACCAAACTGCACTCTATCTCACTTTACTTAACCTAACCTTACGGTACCATGCCTAATACTTACCTCACCAAACCGTTGTAACCCGAATGTATCTGGTTCGCAATAGAAGCATTCCTATGGGTCACTAACTGGACAATGGAGTAAATATAGAGCTGATCCGATGGCTCGCTCATGGACTAACCTTCGACTGCGACGGTGGGTTGTGCCCATTGCTGCTGAGCCTGGGAGACTGCTGGTGTCGTCCAGAGGCCCCCATGGGGGTGCGACTGGGCGGATGAGTGCAAGGGTGGCATTCCCGGCTTCTGAAGGGAAAACGTTGTGTATCCAGAGTCGACTGTTGCATCTCTGGAGCTTAGAGTGCTATCGTAACATAGCTTCTTCCTCTGGCGAGATCTGGATTCACAATCGTTACCAACCAAAAGGATCGTTAATAGACTAAATTCTGATTATGCTTACGACGATAACAACGACGACGATGATGACATTGATAACAGCAGATGATGATGATGATGATGATAACAGCAGCAAAAGTAACATCAATAATAAACTATCAACAACAATGACATTAGTAGTGTTAATAATAACGATAGCAACAACGCTGATGACGACCATAATAATTATGATAATAACCATAATAAAAAATTAATTATTATTACAATTATTATTATTATTATTTCCTCCATCACTGGTGATAAACGCGAAGCGACGTTTCTCTACCAACGCTTATCGATCTGCGTCCAGAGTCATAATCTTGTGGCCTTCCTTTGGTCTGTGTGAGTATCTGCCTGTGTAGGCCCTACATACATATTCATTTGAGTATCCGTCTGTCTGCAAATCGTGTTGTAGATAACGTGCGATTTGTAAATCTAGGTCTGAACGAGGCTTACTTACAGGAAGAATGGAAATCTTTCGAGACAACGTCTCTATAGCTATGGTAATAGCAACAACCAGTGACTTAGACGTTTCCAGACTTACACACACTGTATTCATGCTGAAGTCGAAGTAGGTATATCGAGGTTTTAGCTGATCGCAATTCCTCTCCACAACCACAACAGAAAACGTTGCCGTAATATGTGAGCTGTGAAGCGTTGCGCCAATCGAGACCATCATTTCATGCATGCACACACTGCATAAAGTGATATTTAGTAGTTATTGACAAAGTAAAACGCTATAATTACCTGCGACACAGGTAGGCGATGACAATGAGAACGGCCAAGATCAAAAGAAATCCCCCGACGCTGCAGCCTATTATTAACGGAAGCCTCCAATCGCCATCCATGGCTTCTTCTGAAGGGAGAGACCTTCATAAATAAAAGAGCTACACGTAAAAATCAACAATAACCATATGCGACATATTATCTGCAGCGCTTTTGTGATATAGGACAACTTAGTTACCGCGTTACGTAACGTGTCTACAGGTATTCACACATTTATACATACGTAGGTCTACAATATATGCATACATGCACAAATGCACAAGTGCATACGTTTTACAAGCATGCGTAAATGCGTGCATACGTGCATTCTTGCATAATGTAGATTTATGCGTCCATAGGCAAACAATCATATATGCATACATGCCTGTACATTTGCAATCGTGCATGTATAAGACTATTTGTCTATGTATACATAAATCTATGCTGGGTATTGTAGACCTATGTGTTTTGAAGTGTCTGGACATTAGAAAGCATTTGAAAGGCGTTTTCCTGTTATCCATGCACTTAAGCAAGTGATGTTCAGTATCTAGAATAATCTGATGTTCGTACAAGCTCGTTTCAAGAACGGTGACAAGGAGCGTGGTGGTCGTTCAATTCATTTCCCGATGCTTGTTCATTTGTGGGACTTAAATCTCTGCACGGGGTCTGTAAATGGCGAGGAGTCCATTCAAAAGGACAATTTTATACAGAGGTGAAGACCATCACCCAATCAATTCCATGTACATTGAGCAGGCGTGCATACACAGTTATACACACGCAGAGATACCTGGACCTACAAGGACACAACCATTTACATGTATACAGATCTCAACAAACTATATGTATTTAGGATCTCTGTTTGCGCATTGAAATAATAGTATCAGACCCCTACCTGATGTAACATTACATCGGTTTCTATGGTTACGAGGGTTACTATAGGCCTATAGTATACATATACCCTCACAGTCATCGAGCAAACATTCTAAATGTAGTTTTATAAGAATGGGTGAATTTCAGAGGAGAATTAGGCTTACTGGTCAAAAAATTGTCTCAAATTGACCGTTTTTGGACAAACGATGAATCACAGAACAAAAATAATTAGGCCTATAGCCTATCTAGCAGAGATGTCTTACAACTTCCAGTTCACCTTACCGCGTTCCCGTTTCAATGAACCCCCCTCCCAATTATATGGGGCCTCTACACCCTATGTAGGGTTTTGTTTGAATTGACGATCTACACTTAGTATGGATTTACCCGTTCTCATAACACCAGAACACCGTAGATAAATACACGAGTGCCTGACATAGGCCTACATATCATATACAGTGCATTTGAAGAATATGTGCGTGATTTTCCCACCTGCGTCAGATTCGCGCCATACGCCATTCGCTAGCGACTTAAAGCCATCATAACTTTGTGGCATGTAGCCATATGCACCTGGGATGACCGTGGAAATGCCATTTAGACAGGTGATGGCATGTCTAACTCATTAATGTGTTAATCAATATCAATCGTCCTCAAAAGCTGCGTCTCAGCTGAACAAAGAAACCATTTCAAAGTCTGCTTTACAATTTGTTAAGTATTACATGCTGATCAACCGACCAAACTCCTACGTTGTTCTTACTCCGACAGTGCCAGTCCCAAGCGTGGAGAAAGGACGAGGACGACAAAAATAATTATTGTTATCACAAGGTGTCATCATATTGAAACCACTACCAATTAACCGGCCCAACTCTATTTCTTGCTCAAGCCTCTTACAGATAGATATTGCAATAGATCAATGAGTCGTATGACTCTTGGTGAGGCCCCATTGCTTTTTCGAAATCGTTGCCAAAAATTCATTTCGATCTGTCAATTCTGTCCTGATCTGATGGATTTAAAACCAGTTTTTCCAATTAATTTTTATCTTTTAGGTTCATTGTGAATTCATTCGATGCGATCATTGACAACTGTCTTGTATAATTATTAGTGGATTGTTTATTACTATTACTATTTTTACCGAGGTATAACTGACCCATCAAGCTCTATGCAACTAACTACTAAACTATAGAGTGTACTATAAATTACTATTATTATTATTATTATTATTATTATTATTATTATTATTATTATTATTATTATTATCATTGTTATTATTATTAATCATTGTTAATGCGGCATACGAAAATCATTAAATCCGATTAGATTAGATTATACAATATTTGAAGACGTTTTATATTCGTGATCGTTAAATATAACAGTCATACGTATGCAAAGACATTACCTGAATTGTAATTTTATCAAATCTGAGCTTATAGATGATTTCTAATCCAATGACAACGATTTTGAATTGCCAAATGCTTCCTTATTTCTTCTTCTTTGTTCATCAAAATGGGAAAATATGCTTGAAGAATAATATCGGTTCACAAAAGACTGATCGATGTGAATCATTAAACCAGATTCAAATTCTATGGAAATATAAACCGCGTTAAATCCAGAAGAAGTGCAGATCGGAGCTCCTATATGTTTCCTCATACAGACCGAGGCACCTTTTAAAATGCAGCAATGGCGAAGTGTAAAGGCCTCTCTGCTCAATCTCTACGCAGCGTCAAGATGTCAAAGGCCTCTGCCGTCACAAGACGTCCATAAACGCATTCGCTTGTCCTTGCAGTCTGCTTAGGCGCCGCGCCTTCGGTATACGGACCTACCCGTTTACGATTGGCCGACCGTTGTCATGCTCTGTCAGTCAGATGTACGATAAGCAAATCTCAGACATTGTAAGAGGCTACAAGCATGCTATATGATGGATACGTCAACCAGAAGAAGCGCACTTCATATTTACATAGGTCTAAGTTGCTCGTTCTGCACATTGCATAGCCTAGGCCTGTGCGCGCGTGTGTGTTTGTATGTGCGTGTTTGTATGTGAACGATGCTACGTGTGAATTTTGGAAGATAAATGCCTCGATCTGTTGAGCATAGGTAGGCCTATCTTTCACAATACACTACGCCGCAGCTTAACCTATTATATGATTGTGTGGGCACATGGAAGTGTAAGCCCTAGTAATTCTATGAGTGAAATGCTTCGTAGGGCCTACGCTGATTTTAAGACATTATTATAGACCTAAACATAATCGAGAGCCTCCAATATATTTGTGTGTTTTTGAAGTTTAAAGATATACAAAAGATTCGTTTAGTTATATCCTAAGACAAGTCCAATAACAGAATTTTTCAGTCCAAGATCTCCCTACTAATTATTGGTTCTTACAAACTTGCCTAAGGATTTAAATATTTATTCATTAATTGATGCATGCAATTGTTAATAAAGGCTTTGCAGATTTACGCGACTTTCTAAAACATGAATGATCGCCACAATCGATCGATGGCGTTGCGCTGTTGGCACTAAAAGACAGTTCAAGGGTCCTATTGAGGTCTCGGATCTCAGAGGAGGCTCGAACCCTATACTCTCCTCGTTACTGGCTGAGTGAAGTGAGTGTTATAAACAATCGGCAACAATGCTGTTGCAATCACGATTCACGTAGCGTGACATTGTAACACGTCTCTATAGGGCCTGACGTTGATTCCAACGTAGATGAGAAGGAGTTTAGGGACCTCAATGGTCTTTGAAGTCTTCCCAGGTTGACTCCACCGTATTGAATATTTAGTTCTATTTAGGGATAATTTTAGTCATATACATGTATTAGAATTAGGACATTCTACATAGACCCCATTGTCCGAGACTATAGTGTCTTTGTTACGTTACGCGGGTTACGTAATCATTGTTCACAAATGTGTATATTAGCCTAAGCGTCGTTGTATGTTCCTTGAACTTGCTATTAACTTACCTTTCCTTTAAAATGTAGCTTATTTTTTGCCTTCCGGAAATATATGATAAACAAAGAAAGGCGTCAACTCAGACGGAAATGGTTGCCCATGCCTTCTTCAAAGAGCATGAATAATGTATACTATGGTGTGTTACTCGAAGTACTTTCAAAGGTTTATGATTGTTTTGTCATCGAGCATTGTGAGTTAGAACGAAACTCCACAGGCATAACAGAAAATTATAAGGAAATGACTGTTTCGTCATTTGACCAAGAGGGTATCCGATGTCCGTGACGATGCCAAGTAGCAAGCCATTGCTGCGGGACATCTATGATATAATCATGCATATCAACACAACTATATTATCGAGAAAATGACTGGAACAAATCTGGACTACACCAACTGCCGACCAATCTTTAACCTCGCATTCTTATAAGAGTCATGAAGAAAGTAGAGCGCGTTGGGCAGATGTCGCGCTACCTGGAAGCGTGCAAAACGAGTATGCACGATTCCAATAACGCAGAGTCACAGCTATGGTCCATAAAGAAGAGACCATGCACTTAGCTGAGACGGTGATACATTAAATTGGGAAGTTTAATCTCCATTATGACTGACCTTCTAAACATGACGCTGCTTGTAACGATTGAAGTAGGTCATAGTGAGGTCTAAAGGGGAGGTTATCCATTATGACTTACTTCTTACTCTTGACGATGTTTGTAGCGTTTTAAGTAGGCTAGGTCATTGAGAGGGTTAATGGGGAGGTTAAACCTCCCTATGACCTACTTCTTACACTTGACGCTGTTTGTAACGTTTTACATGAATACAATGTTTGCCACGTTTATCAGTCTGGAGTTAAAATGTCTGGAGTTCAGAAGATGCCTCGTTTTCTTCAGTTGCCCATAAGAGATCCACGCTTCTTTAGATATTTGCATTTGCTTCACTTTCATAGGTTTAAGCCAAAGCCTACTGTAGGCCCATGTACAGTAGGCTACGTACAGACTCACTTAGGCAAACACTTTATCTCTCAATGACCTACTTCCTACTGTATTGTACTTCATAAGTTTCTTAAAAATAGCACCGGTCGAAAACTTCTTAGCGATGCCTCTAAGCTCAGCTGTCATCTTCAAATTAAATTTAAATGATTTCGTCGTGAAGCTACAGATAATAATATATTAGCTTTAGCCTTTCAAGTAGAATCGAGAGTAGCTGCATTTCAACCAGCATTTGACATCGTCAGCAATCAATATATTACATGCAACCTACTGAGATCCAAATTGGTGCTTTTGACGCGGCTCTTCCTCAACCCAAGTCATATCCAAGTCACCCAATGCTCGCAGAATGCAATGGGCCAGTAATTTAAAACCTTAATCTGCTATTGGGAACAACGGATCAACACTATCATGCACCTCTGTCACTCTGTACAAATACCATTGCATCCAAGCAATTATAGTACAATCCAAATTGAAATGCGTATGATAATACGATTATGTGTATCAAGACTGTATAAATTATGCGCCCGGGTGGTTGCGTCTGAGTGCGCGCGCGTGTGCGGGTGGTTGAGAGTGTGTGCACGCATGCGTGGAAGTCGGTGAAGCAGAAAGACTGTAGCGGAGTGTTCCAAAGAATGAGGCGGAAATCCCAATGGGAGATCCTTTGCCTTCACATCACAAAGAACCAGAGAAGCCATTTGACAAAGACAGTCTCTTTGATTTCCAAATATAAAAAGATATAGGCTCACATACATAGGCCAATTATAGGCCGCGTAGGCTTAGATGACCAGGAATGAGGAACTAAGTAAGAGCGAAACTAATGTGTATTGAATTTATCTTCTGCATGTCATTGACATTTGCATCGTAAATTTGATCGAATGACTTCTGTGGCGCAGCTGGCTTATTGACATCAATCGACGACCGCGCTTACTGAAATTCAGCGCTCGTGAATAAGCTGGTGCCCTGCGCTTAGCTTTCAAGTGGCGCTTTAGAAATTTGGAGATTATAGTTACGATGATCCATTGGTGACGCCAGGTCAAAACCAACAGATAAGATAAACCAGAAACTTAGGCTACGGCGGATAGAAGCACGTTGAAAGAGACGCGCCTCGAATATAATATATGTATACCTCAATGGCGACATCAAATAATTTAGGGGCCGTCCACATATTACGTACGCAGCTACGGAGGAGGGTTTTGAATTTCGGAGATTTTGCGTACGGGTGCGTACGGTGGGGATGAAGGGAGGGGTCGAGAAAATATGTAGGACCTACGTACGCAAATATAATTATGACGTACACAATACGCAATATTAAAATCAGAACTGCAAACCCAATCACAGACTATATTCCTACTTAATCAATTTTATGTAGCATTAAAATTTTAAAATGCAAGTATTGTTAGTGTTTTATTTCTCCAAAACAGTTAACAAATGTAAGCTGTTACATATGATGCTTACCAAATATAAATAGCCTGTGGTAAAATCATTGTCTCAAAGATGTCTTTAGCTATTTAACCTTTGCAATGGGGTGAGGGGTACACCTCAAATGTACGTAAGCATGGGGGAGGGGCTACGAAATGCAGGCAGCGTAACAGGGGAGGGGTCCGAAAATCCGATTTTCTGTAATAATATGGATGGGCGCTTACCCAGATAGCCCAAGAGCCCAACACTGAAGGGTGCGGAACATAGCAAGATTTACATCGTCCATTTACCAAGTGCAATATTCATGGGTATTCAGAGGTCTCAGAGGTGAGCGTTGAACACAGACCTAGACAGGTCGGCTGCTGGGTTATATATACGTAGGTATATTACTTTCTTTGTGAACTGTACGGCAGAAATGTATTCCTTGCTCGATAAGCAGCTTGTGCGTGTACAATGATAACAATGTGGCACAAAATGCAGTCATAGTCTCCTACTGTATGAGGTGTTTATGTAAATTGTAATTGATGCAGCAAGAAGGTTTTGAAAGTTGTAGTTGGAGCAGAGCAGCCTGAGCGACATCACTGAGAATTTATCATCCTTATTATTAGCTTATAACTTCTACGCATGTATAAAGCACAAAGTCTAGGCCGTAATCAGAAAGGCTTCCAGGAGGTCAGTCCAATAAGACCGAGCGAAAGTCAGTGTTGATCATTAGACCAAAACCTCGAGATCAAGACCGAGAGGTCCAAGACCAAGACCGAGACCGGGGTGGTCCGAGACCAAGACCAAGACCGATACTATTTTTTATAAACAAATCAATTTACTAAGACGCTAAAACGGAATAATGCGCTCAAAACATTAATTTTATTGCTGAAGAATCTTAACAAGGATCCAGAAAACAGTTTCACCGGTCAGTCTGAACTTTTGAGGGTTCAGTCCGTAATTGACTTCGGCCTGAGAATATCACAATATAAATTACTTACAGTGTACGATAGGTAAATATTTTAAGACATCTGAACAAGTACATTAACGGCCGTTTGAATGGCGTAGGCCTAATTGTACTCGGAACAGTGACAACACGTGGCCGACCACATAATATTAGATTGTTCTAAAACCTTGAAATTTGTGAAAGCAAATTTTGAAATGGCTGGTTCCGTTGCAAATTCATTTTTCTGCCCATAATAGCATGTATATACAGATGATCAGCACGCCATAAATCGATAACAATCGCGTAGAACCTAACCGTCAGGTGTGTCTAATAATCGAAAACAACCGGCAAATTTTAAAGATATTGCTCTGATACGGCAAGAACGCTAACCTATGACCGAGGCCAATCCAAGACCATTCCTTTAAGATCAAGACCAAGCCGACGCATTCGAGACTAAGACCAAGACTGATGATCCGAGACCAAGACCAATACCAAGACCGATGCATTCGAGACCAAGACCGGAGTTTTCCGGTCTCGAGACCGCCTCGAGACCAAGACAGTGGTTTCGAGACCACATTACTGGCGACAGTATACTCAGTTTAACAGTTGAACAGGAAAGAAAGTAAAATTAATAAGTAAGCCCCCTAAGTGCATTACATTGGGATCAATTTATTTTATTGGAATTTAATTTTAGCGTTATTTCTTTCAACAAAATCAACAAAACGGATGCGTTTCCGCCCCTTTTTTCTAGAAAAAAGCACTGTATATATTATATATAAATAATTATATATATATATAGGTAAGGCAGGTCAACTCAATTTGTGCATGGGGCCTACAGCAGTGGCCGTTCAGCAACACACGACTGCTCATTGTGAAGAGTAAGTGCGGATGTAGAAATCAATCAACGGGGAGTTCAAGAGTAGTTTGCAGTGGAAAGGGTTCCGTTCAGAGTAAATCCATGTATCATTAGATAAGAGAGATGGCCAACAAAAAAAGAAAGTAAAGAAAGTGCAGTCAAATCGGCGGCCAATTGGTAAATGGCGGGTCTACATAATTTCAACATGTATAATTATAATAATTGCTCTCTAGGTCTCAATGACAGCACTGCTGTGGATTGTCAGCCTGTTCAATAAACAAAGATTAGCCTAATGAAAAAGTGAAAGTTGCGGTATTCAAGTAGAGATTGTGAAAGGCACACGTAGGCTAAGCCTAATTTCTTCCGCAGAATCATTCCGCTGGCTCCCCATCCAACAGCTATAGGGCCGACCTCGATCAGTCCCTTAGGACGAACTATTCTTCCTTTTTAAGCTCTGATCATTGCCGTGAGCACCTGAAAACTGCCCCCTTCGTCAGTGAAGGGGCAGTCGGGAGGGCCTTTGACTTGAAGTGGCGCATTATAAATATTTTTATTATGATAATGAATCCAGAAAAGCACGTTTTAGGCTAGGTCTTTGAGTCTGCAGCCTTCGTAAAAATAGCGAAGAGACGAAATGGTCCCCTATATTGCTCTGAACGTTTCCCTCTCCCCCCTTGCGCCAAAATGCCCATAACATACGATTTGAACTTGTGGCATATTAAAACGAGTCATACTAAAAATTTGCCGGAGGTCTCACGCGTCCTTACATTTAAAAAGGACAATGACAGTCTGCTGAAAACCTGTTTTAATGGTACGTCGTGACCCGCAAGATTTCGTGAAAAAGAAAGACCCACTGAGGGGGGCGTCCTTCGCCCAATGGGGTATATCATGAGCGTGACTGCTTTCATTAAGAATGACCCACCACAGTCGTGTCATTACTCTCAAGATTAGCATATTTACGCGTCATGGCAAAGGCGAATGGATTCTTGTGATAAACTTACACACTGGCAACGTTTGGTAGTTAATGATGCACCTGTATAATAGTTCCTTGAAATAGGACCAATGCCTTACTGCTAACCACTTCCAGCGAAGTTACCGAAGCGAGGTACACTTTGCCACTCAATATATGTCCAAACACCGTATCGATGTCAGAGTTACACATGCATGTATGTACTTAAATATGTATGTATTTATGTATGTATATATGTATGTGTGTACTTAAGTGTGTATTTATGTATGTATGTACGTATTTATGACATTGTAAGTATATAAATATATATGTTTGTATGTATGCATGCATGTATGCATAAATGCATGTTTTCATGTGTGTACAGTATATGTTGTATATAATACATGCATGATGAATGATGATTATGATGCTTCAATCAGTTTGAGATATGTTCCCGACATAATAATAATTAGGTTCGTTCGCTTCTGAACAAAATTGGGGAGAGGGTTTTGATAAGACGATAGCATCAAGATATAGCATCATCCTACCTTTGTGTATTTTTACCTAGTTTGTTCTGAGTCTCAAACCGTTCGTCCGTCCAATCCAATCGTTTTCTTGTCCTTCTGTAAGATCTGTCTCGATCCCCTACAGATGAGCTTCGCTTTCGTCGATCTTCAACGTGACCTGGAATGACCCTTCTCATAAAACTAGAGCCGAGATAGTCAGCAGCCTGTCTTATTCACTGTTCCGCAAGCGTTTGAATTCTATTCTGTCTTAACGATGGTCTTTCTTGTTTGGTAGGGAGCGCTACATCAAGTTGCACCATATGAATTCTTTTTTATGTATGTCATGCCTACATTGTCATATATTCATACATTGCCATGTGCAAACATACATCTATATTCTATATGTATAAATGCATGTATTCATGTATGTACCGTATGTGTGTATGTATGTACACCATATTCACACATACATGCATACATGTAGGCCTATATAACTATAGGCCTACATACACACGTACGTACGTGCAATCAGGCATGCATACATATATACAAACATACATACATATATACAAACATACATACATATATACGAGCATATTATATGCACTGCATACATGCATCCATCCTTATAGCATAATACGGCCCTTGTCTAAGAATGGTCTTCCCGGCCACTCAGCAGGGACGTCATCATTTGGGGATCAGTGTAATTGCCCCTTGAATATGATGTTAATTTCTTGTTTGCTCTTTGTCAATTGTTTGATGAACTATTGACATTAAAGAGATTTTGCATAGACATCATCGCACAACTTGCAAGTATTAACCAGTCCATCATAACCTAATTTATATTAAGTGACAATATGCACACATCTTGTTAGCATGCAGTTTTGCCCATGCAGGTCTACGCGTATACTAAATACAAAACTTGACAAGCTGACCAAGTTCAATCCCCACCACTTTTGAGATTTCTCTGTCCTCTGAAGAACTAAAATGACACTCGTGCAACTTAATCATCACACAGTTCGTAGGTCCTAAGTCAATATAATATTACGTTCTTTTAGGTTGCCGAATATAACGCATCGGACAATCGTGAATAGACCTACGACATGTTAAACCAGCAAGAGGGAGTTCATCCTTCAAATCCATTTCCAAACGTAGCCTTGCCAGATAGCCTTTACAGGATTACAGTAACTGTGGTGTGATGTGGTTTAAGCTTACTGTGGCGCGTAAGCTGCGTAACAATCGCGTCAACAGGCATAATGGCATGCTTGAAAATATACTTGCTTGAAAACTGTCGACTTCAGAAGCCTTGTGAAAACTATGGGGCTTTACGCTTCTAAGGGGCAAGCTGCGGTAAAGAAAGGTTACCGGAGTATGTTGAATTAATCTTGTTCAAATTAAGCCTTTGTTAAATTAATCCTTTGCTAAAATAAGCCCATGTAACATGAAGCCTTTGTTAAATCAGGCCTCCGTCCGTTAGTCAATGATCCAGTTGCTGTGTAGGTCAATCCGTCAGCTGTTGACTCAGCCAACTTATCTCACGTTGACACGGTTCAATGATCCAAGCGATCCCAGCGTCACGAACGCAGGATTTAATGCCTTACACTTCGCAGAAGTGAAACACACCATGAGTCCATTTCTACTACAAGTCATATCTAAGGAGATTCCAGTAACTGCCGCTCCTTTAAAACTCCACACATGCTCAACCCAACCCAACCATTGTATCGCATATGCTGGACGCAGACTCCACTTTTTCCACCTGGCTTAATTAATTCTCCTCTCACCCACAAACTCATTATAAGGTTTATCATATTAACAGCTAGGCCTATTATCAGAATTGCGTGGTCCTTGGAAATTGCTTGGAGCCTATGAGCCATAAACATTTATTTGACTTTCCCTGAGTTCTGTGCTGCACTTAATCCATAGCAGTGTAACTGATCCATTGGCACATTCACAGGCATTTTTATTGAGGCCACGTGTAGCAACTATAGTGGTAACAATTAATGTCTAGTAGCACCACGTAATGTAATGTAAATCTTCAAAATTTTCCAGCACCCAAAAAGCCACATCAGAGAGACCAGCTTATACACTGGCGCTATACCAAAGTAATATGTACAGATTTGTCCACTGTTTAGTTTCTGTAATGAGTTTATTAAGTAACTGTACTTAACACTTCTGATAAAAACTTTGCTTCTCAATTTATACTTAGGGCTTATCTTGACTGCAGTCTCGTCTGATGATTAAGCATTCATTAGATAAACTATTGCAGGGAAATGCTAGCTTGCTCTTGTTTAGTAAAACTGTTGACACAGAAACTCTAGCACTTATCTTTTAGTTGATATCCTAGATCAGAGATATACTGACCGCAAACATGTTTGTTACCCTTCCCTTTATGCTTGTAAGGGGCTTTTGAAAAGATATTTTTTTAAAGTGCATCGCAATTGGACATGTAAACAATTGTGTTACCTCTCATGTATTTCTACAAAGGCATTTATACCAGTGTGATACCTTAGCTGTGACTCTTTGAAATCTCTATAGAAGTGTACAAACAAATCAGTTGACTTTAGTTTTACTGGGACAATGAAAGCTTCTCAATATAAAGATTATGGGCAGCATGAGTATTTTTTTCATAAATTGTACCATTCTCTAATTGTACACTGCAAATGTTAAAAGCAAAACTTATAAACAAAGCAAAGTAAATCAGTTTATTCTCCAGCACTGTGTTGCACATGCCAGTGACACCAATTGAAGTCCTCAATCCGGTTAGAAGAGAGGAGGCAGTGGAGCTGCTAAGGTGAGTTTCATTTACGACGAGTGGATTGGATGGGCCATGATATGCATTCTTCAAGATGTGGAATGATAGAGCTTGTGGGTGTTGAAAGTGAGAAGTGGGAAATGAGAACTGCTGATGCATGCGCTAAAGGTAATCACTACACCATCTCCAACTGGCTTAATTCCCCTCTTTCTCAAAACCATGACACCATCATTAAGTAATTAACAGAACTGCACAGAAAATCGTCTTGATATTTAAGGTAACTAATATTTTGCCACAAGCATAAAAAGGTTTCAATTACCAAAATTGACTCAACTATGGACTTGAAAAATTTATTTAGTTGAGCATAAACTTTTACTGATGGCAGCTATAGTGCTGCACTTTTAACATTTAATTTATTACACATTGATAAGAAGTTTAAAAACTTATTCATGCTTGCAATAGAACTACACAGTGTGAAATATACATATAAGTATCTGTGCAGATAAATTTTACATAACATTTCATGGCCTCTGCCCAACTGTTTTAATTGCAGTTTATTCACAATTAATTAATAAAAATAACTATCAAGCTAGTATCATGTTTAAACATAGGTAGTGCCATGACACTTTTTCTATAAGACTTATCCTTCCTGCTGACTTCCTATAGGATTGTTAGGCGCCCTTGCAGTGCTATGGCCGCATTTACGGCGCCTTATAAATCGTCGTCATTATAATTATTATTAGATAACTTGTATGACAATCACCACTAAACAAGCGCACACAAACAATTGTCGATGGAGTGTCGCCGAGGTGTCTACACTAAACATTTCTCTTTTTCACTGTATGTTGAAAGCTGCTGCTAGACGGATAGTTTGCCTTCTATGCACCTTACACATTTAAAAAAAAATGATTGACCACCTGCATAGGACACTGGTCTTGACTCCTATTCAACTTAAGGCCATTACATTCATCAACCGATTCTCTTCAGGCTTTGCCACTAAATATGTTTGTGATACGTCTCATCTGCCTGCTGATCTCACTCACCTCATTGCTTGATTCACCTACTTGAACTCTGCCCTGTGGGCATGCCACGGACAGCCACGACATTCTTGTGCTTTTTATTCTACAGGCCCAACTCTATTGAATCAACTTCCGCTTCTAACTCGATCAATGTTTTAAGCTGGGAACCTCACTGCAGTCTTTTCCTGCTGAAAGACAACCTAAGTCTCTTTGGGTTTCTTGCTCTGATTGATAGTAGACACTAAATAAATTTACAGATACAATAAAGTGATACTTGTTTGGACAAGTTAGACAACCATTTAAGCAGCACTTTCATGAGGTTATAAAGAGCAATAAAAATCCTTTTATACATGATAGTTTTCAAAACCTTCTGTTACAACAGATTCAATATCAGACATAATCAGAAGTTACCTTTGTGCATTGGCTGATCATTACCATCTGAGCCTTCCGAGGAATAAAATGAACTTTGCTTGTCATGCCGCATTAAAGTGCCATGGAAAACTGAATTCACATACTCTGTATGTCAAAACAAAGGATGCACAATGCTACACAGAGACCTCATTCTCCACAAAACAGAAATATGGCTTCAGATGTCGACATGCTTAATCACAGAGCATCACAGAATCTGCCGACTGTTTACGGCTATTTTTTTATCTGAAGCATCTCTACTTCTGAACTATGGACAACATTTCCTCAACATTAAAGATCTTTTCTCTCGGCTTTCCCTTTTCCATTCCTCTCTTCTTTTCCACATCATCTATCTTTTCCCAGTCTTCAAAGGTAACTGGAGCCACACCTGACAACATAAATAACTTATTTCTGAAGTACCAAAACTTTTAAACCAAACAAATGATCAGGAAGATGTACCATGGCAAAAATAAATTTACCTCAGAGCATTGTGAGCCATAATGGTCTATAAGTAGTATGCTTGGTATGTGGCCATATGATTTTAAGTTCGAGCTTGATTAGTAGACTCCATCTAATGACCATAAATAAATGTTGACATATACATTAATATACATTTATATAACTATCACCAAATAACATAATCCTACTATATTCTGGTTTTATGTTCTGGACCCTGCTACTCATTCAATGGTTGTAGAGCAGGAAATGAACAACTCCTCCTAGTTTGATATTGCCCTGCTTACAATCAGCTCAGAAGTGCACATGCCTCGACGGTACAACTGCAGTTGTAATGCAGAACAATTGTGCGCATAGGACTTGCTCCTACGTGTTCCAGTCAACAAGGATATTCATATGAGCTTAATTTACTGAGCCTCACTGCACATTTTAGAGGCTTTTAAATTCACCACATACAAACAAAAATATATACAAGAATAAGATGAGCAACGGTGACCGATTGGTTAGAGCGGTCAGCCCATAACGCTGAGTGTGCGCTGAGTGAGTGGGTTTGACTCTCGTCTGAGGAGTAACTGTGTAGAGACCGTGAGCAAGTCCTACGCGCACAATTTTTCTGCATTACAACTGCAGTTGTACCGTCGAGGCATGTGCACTTCTGAGCTGATTGTAAGCAGGGCAATATCAAACTACCCTTGTATTGTATTCAGTTGTATAACATTTTAAATGGCAATTAAGTGACGCTGATGGTTAGAACACATCGTATAAAAACAACATGTTCAGTTTTCAGAAGAATTAAAACTATGGATGACTCTAACAGTGTTATCAAGACAATATTTCTAAAATATTTCTTATCAGTTCTTTAAATATAGTATTATCAAATACAATTGAAGAGTGTTAAGCCAATTCTTTTCACATTGTCATTTTCTCTCAAATCAAGATAAAAAGTAACTCCAGATACCATTTGCAACATACACTTCTGTTACAGAACACATCTGAGCATAATATCAAAGATGTAAACATTTAAATTTTTTAGAAAGGTTATAAGACTACCTTTTTTCCTGAGCACTTGTAGTATCTGGTCCCGCGCCTCTCCTTGTTGTTGGGACATGGAACCAGATAGAAGATCATCAACTACAATCTTTCCTGTTTCAAATGCATCGTTCATTGTAGTTGCGAGGACGCCCACAGGCCCACGCTTCACCCAACCACTGCAGTACAGACCTCCAAAAACCACAGAAGAGGACCAACAATTAATGCACTTGTTAAATATAAATTAAAAAACTGATGACAATATAAGTCGCAACATAACAAACGACACGTAATAATGACGCACAAACTGTCTGATAGATATACTATGGAGAACGATTGCTGTTGTTTGAGACTAGATTAATGGAAAGAAAACAGCAGCAAAAAAGCAGATTGAGTCCACCTTGTGATAGATCAAAGAATATGTTTGGAAATCTTGGACCACTGTGTATGTCAAACCCGTACTGGCCAAAATTATGCAAAAGATGCACAACCATCAATTAATGCTGAATAAAAAGTACACAGTTCTGCATTTTAGGTACACCAGCAACTGCAAATAGTATGTACAGATTACAACTGATTGTAAGTTTTGTCTCCCAAACAGCTGCTGATGTATTGTGTAATCAACTGCCACAACTTATGAATTTTGTAAAAATCTCTGTGAGCTTCCCCAACAAATGCCAAAAGTTGTACCTTTAAACAACTACCACATTCATTTTTAACATTTTCTCTTCCAAATGATAAAATTCTAAGATAATTTCCAAGAACCTTGCTACATCAATATTAATGAACCACGCCATGTTACAGATACCATACATAATTGTGACTATTGTTTGCTTCATAACCTACGAACCACAGATGTCTGCTCACCTGAATGGCCTGTCACTCGACCCTGCTTGTTGGGTACAATCCCAGCGGCAAGGTCAAAGGGCATCTGACCATCAAGTGGATGGCTCTTGTAGCCAATGCTTCGTAAAACCTGGTTTAAATATTGAGATAAAACATGTGAAAGAGCGAGCAAGCTTAGCAGAAGGAGAGAATGTGTAATATATAAGCCTATTATAGATGAGAATTTTAAAAATTAAATGAGAAAGAGGAAGAGATTGCATGGAAGATATTCACCCAAGATGAAAGAAACATGTAGAAAGGAGAAATCAGAAGAAACTACATTATATTTGCATGACATCACAGAATTAGCTCTTCAAGACAATAGCAGACTCCTGTAGTTCTAAAGGCAGGCAAATATTTCCTTGGTAAGCAATGGATTCCAATTCTATGGCAAAGTACCAACATATAACAGTGCGACTTCCTAATCAACACCGCATCATAATTTTAATAACAATATTTTAATACTTTAATACAAAAGCTCACAAACAAGCTCAGTCATTACAATTCAATCTAAACACTTCGACACCATTGTTACCTCAATGGATTAACCGATTTCATGACATTCTGATAATAGTAGCCCAGATTTTTTCTTATGTGTCTTCACAACAATAGATTAATTATCTCCCTGGGTTTTATCATTATAAGTGTCACCAATGGATGTATGGTGCTAATAATCTCACTGGCATTTGATAGCTACCACCACACAAAAGTTAGCATGATAATCTTTATTTGAGTGCAGTTCCGAGCTTGTAATCTATTGATGGGCTCAAAAAAGTTAGTAGCAAAGAGATAATATCTGTAAACTCCATTCCAAAAGTATCATATGTCTCATTAGATTGCATCAATCCTACTTCATCATTTACGCTCTGGCTTCAGAAATAATTTTTATTTCTGAAATTAGATATTGACCTTCTTCCAACATTATTTGCTCAGAAGTGCACATGCCTCGAAGGCGCAATTGCAGTTGCACTGCAGAGCAATTGTGCGCGAGGGACTTGCTCAAGGTCCCTACACAGTGACGCCTCGGACGAGGGTCAAACCCGCTCGCTCAGCGCACACTGAACGTTACACGTCGACTTCTCTAACAGATCAGCCACCATGCCATAATGTTTTATGATCCAATACCACCTTTGTTACAATAACCCTAGATGTATGGTCCATTTTCCTTACATAACATTTAGAAAAGGCGACATCTAATGATACAAACCACAATTCTTATTTCTCAGTCCTTATTCTGTAGACTTACCATTGTTTCACTGGGTCCTCCATCTGTCTGTCTCTGGTCAAAAGAAAGACTTGAACTGTACTTGGTGCATGATCTTTTGCATTTGCTGAACCTAGATTTGGAACTCTCTTCCTGTAGATATTCATTCTGCTCACTGCTCAGCCACTTACATGTATATATAACTTCATTTCCAACCTAAGACAGCCATTTTAAAATTGCTTATTCAGTCTGTCAAAATAGGCTGACATTCTGGATTCTGACCTGATTCTTACTTGATTTTGTGAGCATCATCAGCAGATACCTCTTCCGCATTAGACACCAGGACAATTTTACTAATTAACTAACAACCCGAAATATATCCGAATCTGAACGCAACTTACAAGACCACACTGTAGGTCCTCAGTCTCACCAGTTGGAACCACCTTCTGACCACCACTCTATAAAAGTACACCACTAACAAACAATAATATCACTCAAACCATTGATCTATCAATTAAATAGTGACAGAAATTATAACAACATCATCAGTAATAACATAAAATCTACATAACCCTAATAGGCATAGTTACAATATGATCATAAATAATTATATAAACCCCTAGAGCCCTCTCTCAGGCATTCCTCTCTCATTTTAAGAATACTTTATTTGGCCGCGCTGGGGTTGGGAGCGCCTCTGAGTAGTCACCTTGAAGAGGCGCTATACATAAATTCTCTTAATAATAATAATAATAATAATAATAATGAAACAGACTTCACTTTTGAGGAAGCATATCACCAACATAAATACAAAATGAACCCAAACTCACAGCAAATCTTTATATCGCACAAACATAAACACACGCTCGCTCATGGGTTCACTAGATATAGGTTTGGAATGTGTCAGTCTTGTCGTGAGCATGCTCAATGTCAATCATATTGTAGGTGTTCACCTGGTTCAGCTATAATGTAAATGTATCATACAAATGTCAGTGGGAAGATCAGGAGAGGATGGGAGGACTGGCAATAAATGCTTGATTATATTACATTACAATCCATTCTCACATGGCAAGGCTAACGAAACATGAAGCTGCCAACGCTTTATACCAACATATTATGACTGCCACTCAGGGAATACATACATTTATTTGTCTTCAATAAGGAGCTTTCAATTGAATTGTTAAAGATTTACATTGATTCAGACTCCATGTAAGACACACATAAAAGAATAGCAGAGACATGAGCATAGGTAATCTAACCTGATAACATTAATACAACCTCTGCAATAATGCGCAAGGCAACAATCAATGCTTAGTACTGTTAAACAAAATCTATAAGCACCCCAATATCTAAAGCAAGTCTCGTTGAAAATCTAGAAAGAAACTAAGAAGACATGGTAACAGGTTACAGCAGAAGTGACTCTAGGCACCGATGAGCTTCTAGCCTCAAGAAAGTCCATGTTATATATCAAGATAAAGCAAGGAAAGAATTTGTAGTGTGGGCAAAAGTTCTACCTCAAGTCGATTGATATGAAACCGAATTCCGTCCACTCTCGAGGGATCAGATGCAGGCAGAAACTTCAGTGGACTTCTTAGGAATGTAAGATGAAATTCCTTTTTGGCATCTGCCCATCGTTTTCCATCCTCCTCACCAGGAGGATCTAGCGCTGTCTTCAGCATCAACTCTGTCAATCTTTTCCTTGATCGAGGAATGTCTATCATATGCGCAGAATCAGTTAGACCCATGACATGTCAAGTTCCTAATCATGTGAAGCAACCATATTGACTGGTCTTTATTTTAGTTGACGACAGATTCAAAACATTCCATGTGTTTCAATAAAGCTGTTTATTCTTTTTTACAGCATTCCTCAAATAACATGAAGCTGTATAAGTAGAAATGGGGCACCAATGAGTGCAGCACATAAGCAGTAAGTAGCAGTTGGTACATGCTATTTCATAGCACCATCTTCTGCTGGTTCAATGGACTGCCACCAGAAAACTACTCTTCCATCTGAATTCCATATTGAAACCCATTACTAAAATGATTATGTGTAATGTGTATATTGTACTTTTGTTATCATTTAAGAAATGGACTGGAACTGCTAAAAATCTTCAGTTACATTACATGAAACTACACCCAAATGCAGCGTCAATCTAATAAAACACAACTTAACAGGCTTCATATGTTACATGGGGTTGTACCGTTTTTACATGAAGTAATAATCTTTTTGTCAAAATTATACATTAGATACAAACTAGGCATGTAAATCCAGTAATATCAAGGTTTTGCTCCTGTCACGGTCACATTGTTCACACATACTTGTCTCAAACCTCATTTTCAAATTGGTTAACCCAGTGATTGTAATTCATTCATTCATTACGAAAATTTATATACGTACCCTTCAAGGCTACTACTCAGGAGCACTTCTGACCATGGCCAAAAAGAACAGTTTTAAGGTGAGTATACCCTTGGTGACAAACACAACGCCAACGTGCGGGTGTTCCAGCTTGAGGGGCCAACCACTGAGATGGTACGATTTTGATTAGTAATTGTGCGAGAAAATGGGACAATGAGTAAGCCCTGCTCAGTATGGTAGAGAGAGCAATGACCTGGTGCACTCAAAGTAGAGTCTACAGCAGAGATCGCAAAGATAGGCAGGAGCGAGACCCAGCAAGGACCGCCAAACCAAAGCGATGACATGGTAATATGTATAAAATGGATACTGGTATAAGAAATATAATGATGATATTGAACTGGATAGTAATTCACAGATCGATAGAAAAATATGAAAAAGGATCAGCACTATAATTAATAGCTACAGTAGAAATGAGCAATTTACAAGTTTCAGACATCCACACCATAATTTATTATTTACCTGCCATTTTCTGGTGAATTTTTTCAAAGTGGGTTCGGGCAAATATGGGCCTGCACTCAGGAATCTTAACCATTTCCCGAATTTCGGCTGGAGTGAAGGCAACTTGGAGGGGGCCTCGTCGTCCCACAACGTAGACCCGCCTGACCCGACTTTTGGTCAGTGCCTCCAGTGCATATTCAGTGATGTCAGTTGTCTGAAATTATTTAGTTTCAATCAAATCCACCTGAACAGAAATTGATAAGAGACAAACAAAGCAACGCATCAGAAAATTTCATTTAAAAAATTTACCCAAAGCATATATATGCATAAAATTTTACTAACAGTACTCACAGTTACAGATATGCAAAGATAATTTAACTTTCTTGCAAAAGTTGAAATTCAACATGTCCAATAATTTCACATGAATAATTGATTCATAAGATTCATGTGGCTTAGAACTAGTCCTTCAATACACACTAATAAATAATTAATCAACTATTATATTGTGGTAGATTACAAATCAAACATGAAAGTTCCATGTTTCAGCACGATTGTAAGGTCCTTAAATTGAAAGGAACAATGTACGTCTTCTGCTACATGAATACACACACAGCTGCACAAACATATATACATACATACACGCATCTACATACAAAGTTACATGTATGTAGATATTATATACACTTACTTACATACATATATGTATACAAAATGATACCTTTATTATTCTGTTTAAACTCATTTAATTTTCTTCCTCTACTTCAACTTATAAATAAGTAAAATCTGGTAGAACGTGGCTATTGATTAGCATTGACACTCTTCAAAGTTTTAAAATATTTTCTTCTTTCTTTCAAAACACAGAAACCAGTATCAAACTTTAAATGAATCTTTTATACACTATTAGCCCAAAATCAATCATATATAATTATATTACATACTTCATATCAACTACTTCAGCAGTTTCCCACCACACTGTTCAGTTAAGTGCATTACATAAATAAATAAAAATATATATATGTACATTATACAATACATTAACAGAAAATGCCTGTTAATACAAACACACACATGTATAAGTAATGGAGGCAATGGTGTCCTATCTCACACTCAAGCATTAATAATGGGATACTAAAAAATACTTATTAGTCCAAAACAGATGACATACAACATGTTGTGTCATACCCGAAGAATGTCAACTGGTGTCAGGAGAATTCGAGCAACATCAATGGCAACATTGCCCTGACCAAGAACAACGGCATTCTCAGTGTCCAAATTAGGATTTAGCTACATGAAACAAGCCAAAAATTCAGTACTAACATGATTGAAACAATTCATGTTAATCACTCAGCAGGAAAATATATGGTCAGTATGGTCACTGAAGCTTGACCATGCAAGAGTTCAATCTAGGTATTATTATTAATCATCTGATATGAAAACATCAATTATAGCAACAACGTTACCTAAAACACAAGAAAAGGCAAGCTTTTATATCATTACTCATATCATAATATGCACACCTTTCAACCTTGTAATGAGGGCATGATCAAATTACAGTGGTGTTCTATACATACAATGAATTATAAAAATAATTACATGTAGATATATCCATAATAAATAAATGCCAAATGTTAAATAGAATTTCAAACAGCAAATAAAACTAGAGCTTTAAAGTTATCAACAGACCGTTTCTTGACCTGGAAGTCCATTATACCAAGCAACAAAGGACCTTGCTGATGACACACCTTTCAGATCCTGCAAATGAAAATATTGTAAATACACATCTTCAGCCGCCATTTCAACAGAATCTTATCATGTATGCATAGAAGGCACCCTTGCAGTGGTACGACCACGTTTACGGCACCATATAAGTCAGCGTTATTATTATTAATATTAGTAGTACTATTATTATAGAAATATGCATACAAGACAAAATGAAATCAAGATTTTTTCCAGAAAATTCCAAAAAGTATACGACTAACCAGATAAAATTATGCAATATTTTAAGTGAAAACAAATAACAATTGCAACAGAACAGAACTTTGAAAATTGTGATCTATTGCTAAGAGATCCCACCTAACAATAAATCGCCTGTAGATTAATTACAGTATACAATTTACAATATATATTATACACCAACTGATTCTGTTGCTCCTCAAGAGATTAACCTAGTTGCATATTCATTAATGCAAATCATCTTAAAATTATGAAAGTTAAGTAATCATTTATTGCTACTATGATTTAGTACACAAGCACAAAAACAGAACTAAGGTGGATAGATGGTTGAATAGTAACATGCTGGCACAAAGATCAGAAGGACAGATAGACAATAGTCCTATAAGGTTGACTCAGCCTTCCACTTCCTAGGGGGCAACTGTAAAATGAGCAGTAGGACAGATGGGCAATCATACAGTTAAATTCAAATCCTGCTAAGCTTGTTATCATCTCTAATTATTATTATTATTATATCGTGTAATCTTACTGCACACTTATCAGAATTAATAAACGAGTATTATTAGTGTAATTATGCACATAAAACATGTGAAGCTGTCTTCTGAGCTTTACGCAAGTAGAGAGAGACTCACCTCTCCAGGAACACCAAGCAGCTTGTCATCTGCTGCTCCATATGCCTACAAAAGCAAGTAAGATCTTGTTGTTAGGATCCTTCTTTTAAGTATGTTGAGTCCAACTTAAAAGAATTATCATGCAATCAACATCACACCAGAATTAGTAAAAATTTAATAAAATCTCAGCTTTGCACTCAATCTCCTCATGTGGATCTAGACTAACCATGTGGCAGCACTTCTCAATGGTTCACTTTACCAGAGGTGCATAACAAATTCCTAAATACAATACAGTAGAATACAAAGTTTAGAGGCACTGCAGAGTCCTTGAGAAATCCTCAAAGGAGCTTCAAAGGAGTATTGCCAATAAGTGCCTTCATATTTGCATAGATACAGTGTGGCACAGTGGCCGATCGGTTAGAGCGGTCAGCCCGTAACGTTCAGTGTGTGCTGAACGCGGGTTCGAGTCTCGTCCGGGGCGTCACTGTGTAGGGACCTTGAGCAAGTCCTTTGCGCACCATTGCTCTGCAGTACAACTGCAATTGCACCTTCAAGGCGTGTGTATGCACTTCTGAGCAAAAGATGTTCGAAGAAGGGCGGTAAAAAATTTCGGTAATAAGAATAAGATACATGGACAATTGGACATGTATGTAACAAGTCCAAAACTACAAACTGTGCAAAGACACATCTCTACCTCCCTATATACGCACAATCTGTACATACATACGTACATAATTGCATGTATACACACACATACATATCATTGTTGCTGTTAATTAAATAAATACAGACATTCTCCCAGAATGCAGTGCTCTATGACTGGGTATCACATACATGGGAAAGATTAACCCTCACCAGAACAACAGCTGAATAAGCTTTACGAAGATCATCAACTCCAATTACTTCGCCAACATCAACATTTCCATAGAACCGAAATCTCTTGTTCTTTGCTATTTGGTTGAAAGTGCTAATGACATTCTAAAACAGTTGGTAAGTTCATGCAAGAACATGTACTGTAGTTTATGCAATCAGAAATGGTTTACACACTATTACACATTGTTTTAAATCTTTAAATAATTTGTATGTATATTCCATCCATTCAGAAGCATTTAGCTAACCCTATCTATTTAAACAATTTCAAAATATTGTTAATGCTGTTGACGTTGTTGGTCGATTGTTTAACGCCTGGCGCTATTTGTATGAATTCTCCAGCATACACCGTCGTTACAAATTGATTTATGGATTATTAGACCAATCAACATCTTGTCACACCGAAGAGTTCATCATTCAGAACCGAATCATCCAGGATCAAAGTCAGTTTGGTTTTTATATTCTGTCGTTTTATCAGCGTTCATCGCTTCCATTGAAACTGCACCATTTTGCATTTAAATGGCTAACGTCGTCGTCATTACCATGGCAACGTTCTGTCTTTGAGATTTGAACGCAGTATTTAACATTTATCTCAGCCTACCGTTTATTTTCAAACATATATATCTGGATGAATATAAAAACTGAATGATTCTGTTCCCGAATGGATACCACAATATCACTATGACCCTCACAAAAGGCAAAAGGTGTCTGCAGCGTGTGTAGGGTTGAGAGACAGTTACATAACAGAGATGGAAAGGTCCATTTACACGGCCCTTGAAAACAACCATGTCCGGGTTCACATAAGCCCCCTCTAACGACGAACTGCGGTCACACTGACAACCAAGGCGTGGACTACAGTAACTTCGGTACGCCGGACACTGACCAACCGATCACATCAGACACTGGGACGGACGGTCTATCGGAGAACATCATCGCTCCTCAAGTCTACAGAATTTCCCACCCATCCCTACCAAACAGTTTGTTGAAACGCATTCCCAAAGCCGCCAGACCACAAACCGGAAGACTTCTCACTACCATCATCAACAAAATACTGAACGACGTCAGAAATCCGACCACATGGCAGATGCTTTTGACTTTTGGCACGACAATTTTAGAACAACCAAGAAGAGGAGGCAATCTATCAACAACGATCAAGAAGCGGGAGGAAGACTTTCACATGTCTTGGCAGCTTAAGAGGGACGAAATCTTCTCCGATATCCCCAAAACCAACAACCACAGTGTAAGATCTAGAGCAGGCGAAGCCCATGAGTTGGCCGCAGCAGTTGCTTCCAAATTAGAGGATGGCAATATCAGAGCAGCTGTCAGAATCCTAACCTCGACCGACAGGCCTGCCAATGCAGACTCTGTAACCTTGGAGGAACTACGCTCAAAACATCCTCAGAATCCGCCCGACCGCCCAATTAGTACGGAAAAACTTAAAGTGACACCCTTCCAAGCCACAGAAAGGCAGGTCCTCGCACGAATCCGCTCCTTCCCGTTAGGTTCTTCAGGGGACCAGATGGTCTTCGACCACAGCATCTGGTGGACCTGGTAAATTGCGCAGAAATTGGATCGGAACTGATCTCATCCGTCAACCTCCTTCGGACAGGCGAATGCCCTGAACAGATTAGACCGATACTCTTTGGAGGCACTCTAATGGCACTTCGCAAGGATTCCGGAGGCCTACACCCGATTGTAATCGGCTATTACTGGCGCAGGCTCGCATCCAAATGTGCGTGCACCTTCGCGGTTCCAAAGGCAACGGCATACCTCGCACCGAGACAGGTTGGGGTTGGCATTCCGGGGGGAGGAGAGGCAGCGGTCCATGCGGCGAGGCGCTTCCTGGAAGCATTGCCGACAGGGTCAATCCTTGTGAAGCTAGACTTCAAGAATGCCTTCAACAGTCTCTACAGAGACAGAATGCTGTCTTCGATAGATGAGGTCCTGCCGGAACTAGCTCCATTCTGTCACCTAGCATACGCGGAACCCTCAGAGCTTCGGTTTGGTCAGCATACCATTTCGTCACAGGTTGGACCTCAACAGGGAGATCCGCTTGGCCCTTTGCTCCTTTGCCTTCCATTGCAGCCAATCTCACAGGAGATGTCGTCACCATTGGTACTGGGCTACATGGATGATCTAACCCTAGGAGGAGAGGAAGCGACGATGGCGGAAGATGTGAGAATGCTGGAACTGCGAGGAGTGGAACTAGGGCTTCGACTCAACCAAGACAAATGCGAGATCATCCATCGCCAAGAGAGACTAGTTTCCGACCATGTCTTCAAGCACTATATGTCAATTTCGCCGGAAAGAGCCTGTTTGCTGGGCGCGCCATTGTCCACCAGCGAGGCCTTGACAACATGTCTGGATGGCAGATGCAAGGAACTGGCCTTAGCAGTTACCAGACTAGAGTCTGTAGCCAAACACGACGCTATGGTGCTCCTCAGATATTCGCTCAGTTCCCAGAAACTGATATATACATTAAGATGCAGCTCATGCACGGGTCACTCTTTGCTACACAAATTCGACGACCTTCTTCGAAGCGGTTTAGAGGCAGTTCTCAACATCACTCTATCGAACGACCAATGGCTTCAAGCATCATTACCAGTAAAGATGGGAGGATTAGGAATTCGTCGAGTCACCTCGCTGGCGCTTCCCGCCTTTTTGGCTTCCGCTGCGAGCACCCGACCACTGCAGTCCTCCATGTTAGGCAGCACCTGGTCCGACGTCGACGGACTGCTTGAGAAGATGGAACATCTGTGGTGCACCGAGAGCCAAATGATGCGTCCGGTCAATGATGCAGCACACAAGCAATCAAACTGGGACAAGCCGCTACTGCAGAAGGCAGCTGCCGAGTTGAGCACTGCCCAAACCGACCCATACCATCAGGCGCGATTCAAGGCAGCCGCAGCACCGCATGCCGGAGACTGGCTCTTTGCCCTACCAATCACTTCATGTGGACTTCGGCTAGACGACAAAGCTGTCAGAATAGCGGTGGGTCTCCGTCTGGGGACACGCATTTGTGAGCCACATGTATGCCCATGTGGGTCACGAGTCAATGCGGAAGGAGCACACGGGCTTTCTTGTGGTCTTGGACCAGGGCGGTTCACCAGGCACGCAGCATTAAACAACATAATCAGTTGTAGCCTCACACGCGCTGGTTTCCCAAACATTAAGGAACCCCCGGGACTCTCCAGAACGGACGGAAAACGCCCTGATGGTCTGACGCTGATCCCTTGGCGAAGAGGACGGAACCTGATATGGGATGCGACAGTGATTGACACCGTGGCTCCATCATATCTCCAAGCGACGTCATCTTCGGTGGGGGCTGCAGCAGAGGTGGCTACCACCAGGAAGACCATCAAGTACAGCCAGCTCGCTGTCAGCTATCTCTTCATTCCATTGGCCTTTGAGACCATGGGCCCAGTCAATAACGAAAGAATAGACTTCATCAAAGACCTGGGTCGCCTTTTGACACATGTCACCAGAGACCCTAGAGAGACAAGCTACTTGTTCCAACGATTGTCAGTGTGCATCCAGCGCTTCAACGCAGTTGCCTTCAGAGGCTCTTTTGTGCAGCTGTAGTTTAACCAAATAATAATAATAATAATAATAATAATTTTGAAAATATGTTTTAAAGGTGTTTAGAGATCGATGTTGAACTATAATATTTCATGTGAAAATGGTTCTTGACGATTTCGTTATTCATTTGCTGTATGACACATTAAGTGGTACATCTCATGTCATGATCCTACAATACAACTCAGAGTGGAGTCCATCTTGACGGCACATAATCATAAGCTCTAGAGGGGAATCCATTGGTTTGCCCTGCATTTGTAATTGACCTTTCTAGTTATCTGAGCACAGATGAACACCCCACTATGGCTAGCATAAGCCAAGTTTTGTGAGGTGATCAAAAGATGTTCAAATGTGTTTAGATACATGCATACAATTGAAGTAGATGGTGTTCAACTGCTGGAAGAACAAACAACAGATCCACAACCATATCATTCCTCAAGTCAGCAAGCAACAGTATACCAACAACAGTTTTCTCTTGGTAGATTTCAGTTTTTGGTTTCATCTGAACCACAACCACAACCTGATCCACAACCACATCAGTTTGTCAAGTCATCAAAACGTCTCTTTCATTGTCTTTTTCTTGGCCTGACACACTTTAAAATTTTCAACATAATCTGCTCAATAAATCTGTCATCCTTCATTCTGGAAATGAGGTCAATCAATTCCGATTGTCACTCATATATAACCACAATTGAACCAGATGATCTTTAACTGTGGCTCCATTCCCTCATAAAACATTCTTATTGGTAGCTCAATCCTTTCAATATATTATGTAACATGTATGCCTTAATCATGTGATGACAGTCACGTTTAGTAAACGTTTATCATTGAAGGGCTAAACTGCATTGTGAATCAGTAAATCTGGCTGGAAGGCAGTCAATGCACTAACTACGTACAGACTTTTAAAGATAAGCATCATAGGTACTAAAATGTCAACAATAACAAGAATATTTATAATATAATAACTAGTCACTAATATCAACAGAGAAAAGCTCAGATACCTTTACATCTGGATGGTCTGGTGCTATTCCAAATCGCACCAGACCAAACGGCACTGGAAATCTTTCATACATGTCGACCTCTACTGACTCATGACCCTGAAATGCAATGGATACAAATAAAAGAGCCTCCATTCAAACAGTCTTTGCTTCATTGTCAACACTGCCACCATCAAAAATTGAATTAAATTGACTGTGACCAAGAAAAAAGACCAAATGTCGGGAATTGATTTATTAACAGTTTCCACATACAGGTATCACAAGAAAGTCATGCAAAATATTCCAGGACGTTTGGTTCAAAATTTCTGCTCTTTTTAAACTAAAAATATAAAAATCATTGGCAGTAAATTGCAAAGAAAACTCAACCTGTCACTTCCTGATGTCTTAATCACATACTTTGGCCTTAATACATCATACTATGCTGTAATATTTACAGTGAGCCAAAGGAGCAGATGCACTAATTATATGCACATAAGTCATTAATCATGATCTACGGCCAATCAAATACAAGACAAGTGGTCTATTCTCTTGGCCAAAGTGACATATCATCATCACCACCATCATCATCACCAGCATCTCAACAATATCATCTTTGAGATCACTGCTTTATCATACATCTAAGACTTAAAAACTCTCCCAGTCACACATAATCCTATTTTACTACTCCTCCGTCATACATACCAGCAGTACATGAAATGCTTCACGAAATCTCTTAGCATCAAAGTTGGCTGCTAGAATCTTATTCATAAGTGACCATTCCCAACACAACCAAAGTTGTGTTGGGAATGGTCACTGACCATTTCTGACATTGATAATGTCAGAAATGCACTCAGAAGGAAATAGGTCAGAAATAGTTATCATATGCAGCCGAGTGAAGAATTTCAGGTCTGAGTCCGTGTGGGAACCTTGAACAAGTTTTACAGTTCTGTACAATGTAGATAGAAATTTATTATGTGACAATGCAGGAAACCAGTGAGTAGAAAAAGAGGTGTCAAGAGTGGCATCCATAGAGTTATATAGTGTTTATAATTTTATTATAAGAAACTTATAACCCAACTACATCATTCAAATAACAATCGAAACAATTACAGATTATTACACAGTTGGTTGCTTCACTAATTATTCAGCTAATGTCTAATCATAACACAAACTGAAGAAACTTAGAATCTCGCAAAGTCACTCAAATTCAAATAACTGTGCCATCGTGCAACACACTCATTCACGAACCATGTGAAATTTTATGTCAATGCATCATTTGTAAATAGTAAATTAATCAATTACCGGGTCAAATGTAAAAGAATTCATCTATTGAAAAAAAACAACTTGCAATGCAGATTGGAGATGGTTAAATAATACAACAACAAAAAGATGTGCTGAATCACCATTTCTGGCTTCATCCAGTGCTATACAAGCCAGCCATATGTGGCTCATACCAGCAAATAAAGTACTATGTGCCACTGTATTGTTGATAGCAACATAGATATATACAATGCTGGCCACAACAGAGAAGTCACCAAACAGCTAAAGCCAGAAAAGTGCTTGAGTGTGTGATTATTATTCAAGGAATGCAAGTCATGCCAACTCAACCCTTCATTCTTTTGAGGCCAGTATAAAACCATGGCAAACTGGGAGATGCAAACAAATGTTGCTGTAGTCATGCTAGTGCCTCAACCCACCCATCCCTCAACTTTTGACCAAGCTTCTGAGGTGTTTCAGGGACAGATATTCACAGCTGAGAACAAGGATTTGTCAGTCACAAAGACTACGAATAGGGCGGCCTTCAGCAGTCTATGGCCACCAGCATAGGACACTTCTAATTCTACAAAGAATATCAAATAAGACAAACTATTCCCAACTGATACACATAAGCTGCTGCTTTAGACCATCCTCAACCTTCAGCAAGATTATCAACCCAACTCTGAATGGACGACATCGTTTTATAGGTGTCAGTATCTGGTTGCGCTACATCTACAATACTAATATCATTTAGCACCTCAATACACTCCGAACTATCTTTACGGCATACTATCAAATTTAACATGTATCCCTGTTAGATACAGCATAATCAAGTCAAGCAATACCTTGAGTATTTGCTGTGCAGTATAGAAGCCAGCTGGGCCGCTTCCAACGATCGCAATCTGAGGGATTCTGCTTGTTGTGAATGCAAAGCATCGTTTGCAGAAATGAGAAACAATCGTGAGCTTATGATGCATCGTGTTGTTATTTTGAAACAACCAACGTTTCAACTTGAAACTAAAATCTAACAAAAGACGACACAAACACATGTATCAATATAAGCAGAAACTAACAGGAAGAAAGATACTAGTGAGCGAGTGTAGAAAATATGGAACCTGCAGGCCAAAAGATACCGTATGACGCCCGGAAACTTAACACCGCGATACTGCACTTCCGTCGTACATGTTGCCTAGTTTTCTAAATCGACCTTACCATCTCGGCCAGGTTCAAAAGAATTTATCGGCAGAGGGCTTGCATCATCGCTGCCCGTTTGCCGGGATGTCCTTTTAGGTCTCTGCGTGTGCACCGTGCTCGACCGTCTGAGATTCAAGTCTCTAACATTAGCCGCGACCGGTATGATATCAATACTAGGCCCTAACATGGCAAAGAAACATTAACCAGTATCTACACACAAAGACTCAATAAAAGTATTGAGCATAGCGATTGAAAAACAGGTACCTCATATGGATTTCTAAATTATAGGAAGGTTTTATACAAAGTTGAAACTTAGAATATGAGTGAAAAACTTCTACAATTTTGAATCATGGAAATTGAACGTAAACAAGTGATTAATCTTTGGTCTTTCTCAACAGCGTCATTTGGATACGTTTTAGAGTTCCTACTGTATTAAGGGTTCAACTACTAATAATAACCTAGGTGTAACTGTACGATAATTAATCAATCGATCGATTTTCGTTTATTCAGGTTTCATGCTGGCAAAACGCAGCTTATGGTTATGTCTAGTAAGAAAATCGGGTAGTTAGTTCGTTTGAAATTTCATTAGATGATTTATGTTAGTAAATATTTTTGTACAATGCTCTAGGTATAAAATTTTGAATATCTTTATCCGGTAAAAGTTATAACTAAGTCATGACTCCGAGTCAGAGCGCATAGGCATAACCACTCGATGGTCAATGTTTGGAAAGTAGCCTATTAACGGTCATGAAATTATAATCATAAATTGTTAACTTTGGCTTATTTTAAAAGGGTACAAATAATCTGCTTGTTTCAAAGATCTTAGAGTTTTTGACTAAAACTGTATTACATTTAAGGTATAAACCTACATGCAACACTCGATTGAATAAACAGAAACAGGATTATTTTTGAACTACTCCACTGTTTGGACTTTGACAGTGCCAGTCCCAAGCCTGGAGAAAGGAGGGCGACACAAAATCGTCTTCGGTATGGAACGGTGTCGCCAAGAAAATCAACACACAGATTATTTTTGATGTTATAATTAAAGGTCTCTGTAAACCAGAGAGCAAAAGTGGCTAGGAAATTATTAAATTCTACTTAGAGTCTTCGATTAAAACGACTTTTGACCAGAGACGTTGCCAGAAAACAATTTCACGAGGTTTAAGTCTGCGCTGGTTTCATTTGACACGGTCGTAATTTTCTGCATTTTTAGTTCTTAATAACAGTAATGCATTTCTTTGGTGGGTGGGGGTATTGAATCCGTAAAGCATCTTTGCTCTTGCTACTTAACTGGAATGCGCCCGCGATAAGACTACTAAGGCAATTTTCAGTCTAGTTCACTTTTAAATTTTGTGAAGAATTTCTTGGCGCAAAACAAAAAACCGAATTTCTTTGTGCGCAACCGTTTGCAGATGTAGACGCTCGCGATTGCTTTAGCCAATTCGTGGCCAAAATGTCAAGGTAATACCAAGCGTAAACTCTTGATTTCTACAGCGCAGGCACTTTGACAAAAAGTCGATAGACAGTGTCAAGATCCAGGGCAGGCAGGCAGTCAGTTTGACGGCTAAGGTGAGCTGTGTTTGGAGTTGGACTGGCGATGGGGTAGAGGGAAGAGAGGTTAGGGCTTTCCGCAATGCGTGGTGCTTCTGTGGTGGAAGATTCCGCCTCGCAACGCATGCAGAACTAAATTTTTAGTTGGTGGGGAAGATTCGGTCTTCGTCTGCATATAGGGTGATTTGTTAGAGTGGTGCATTTTGCAGATGAGTAATTAGCCACAAAACGCACATAGAAATTACTTCTGGCGTTTCTAACATTTTATCTTATGACGATCCTGACAGTAATCTTAACTAATCCTTACGAGGCCTGCCTTGATCATCACAAGCCTAACAATGACCTTACCCGACCTTCAAGAGCCTTTCCGACCCTCAGATTATTGCTTGCTGTTAAACGTTTGTCCAATCCCCAAGTCAACCATTTTTAAGTAAGTTTTGAATTTGCATGCATTGTCAAAGGTTTAATGTTTGACACGTGCAAAAAGTTTTAAGCCTGCAGCTGTATGACAGCTGCTGACAATTTGTCTAATCTGATATGATGTATTATGAATTCAAGGTTTAATACATATAGTTTTATCATCAAAAATGGAAAATACATATACACTTCTAAGAAATAGGTTTATAATTCATTAAAAAGGAGGCAAAATTGCACTTTCGGGAGGTATTTCTTTCACGACACGTATTTAGTGTCTTCTCTCAAGGCACAGGGATTATAAATAGCAGAGTTCTCTCTCAAACGCTCTTTCCTGCTGACGTTCTTTTCTGTTGCCTCATTGAAAGAATAATGCTTAATTGGAAACTGGGTAGACGACAAGAAAATGCTTAAATGTCAGCTGGATTGATGAAAACAATAATGCTTAAATGGAATCTAGATATATGAAATAAAGACAGCTCTTGCAGGATTTTACCTCTTTTTTCTCCAGTTCGTATGGTGCCCTCCACGCATATATGGTCTATACGGTTGTTTCATGCCGGAAATATGTACCCTGGAAAAAATACTCCCCGAAAGTGCAATTTTGCTAAAAGGATAAAGAGAAATTGTTATTTCAAATGTGCTTTTTGCACCAAACGACAATTTGAAATGCTAAAATTTGAAAGAGCTGCAAATATATCCTCCACCACAGGGTTAATCAGGACCTCAGGACAAGAGAGCTGTGGAACTGGTTGATAAGGTAAGGAAGCCTGAGTCGATTGGAAAGACCAATCTACCAGGACGGAAATGAGCTTGCCACTCCCTTTTCCTTGTTCTTTGCTTTTACCAGGCATGGACCTGAGTAAAGCTCATTTAAATCCTTATCCACTGTTATCAGATTGATGGCAACCCATTCTTCCAACGGATCTGGGTTCTTTGTGTTTTGAGGGGCCATAGACTCGCAGTCAACAGATCTAGAATCTAAAGTTGAGTTAATTTGTAATTGTCTGACTACTGCTGGCTTATCTCAGATTTCAGGGTTCGATTCTCCTCCTCCATCTTTGAGTATCTCACCCTCAGACTGGAAACTGCAGGGGTCAAGGGAATATCATTTTGATATCCTTCCCTATCAGCTACCAAGTCCTCACTGGAAGACCATTCAGAAGTCATGGTTGGTGACTTGGTCAATTATGTAGATTTATTCAACAAAAATAAGCAGCAATTGAACAGAATTTACACACAGAAGAAGAATAGAAATTAACTTTGTGCTATAACATTTAATACAACCTGATCAACTATCACAGAGAGTAGTCTAAAACTATCTTCTCTTGTTTATTAAAGCTACCTCCTCTCAGAGGTTCGATCTCGGTCACATTGTTTAAACAGGAAGTCAAATGCCTCGCCTCTAGACAACTACAGGTCTGCCATTTTGGTGAGCTCGTCCGGGATCAAAGCCTCACTAAATCCAACCCTGATCGGTTTCAAAACCTACTCTACATTTTTATCTAAGTGGGCCTTGCCTCCTCTGACATTGCCCGATAACCTGTTCTTTCTTATATCATAAAACTAAACAAATTAATCGTCATTCATTTCACAACAAATGCCTGAAGAATCCGATGGCTAAATCACTTTCGGTTTACATCTGAGAACCAATCAGCATTAACGGTAATAGTTTACTGCTAAATCATCTAAATCATTGGTTCGATTACCCGCAGATACCAAAAATAGGTCACGGCTGCATTCTATAGACACTTCTACCTCAGAGGAACTATCTGTGCCATGCCAAGGGGACTGTATTTCTACAGAATAACATTGAAATAGCGTTTAATTAAAGGATTTATCTGCATCAGTGGAATATTCTTCCACAGTAGTTACTGAGTGGTTAAGATATGAATTTGGGAGTTAACCCTGAAACTCTGGCACACATAACACTACTGTAGTAGTGTTAAGGTTGAACTGTTCTGTTAATTAATTCTACATTGTGAAATTCAGAGCTTAGGCATCTTATCAAATTCAGAAAACTGTGACCTACAAATTGCGGCTTGTCTTGAGTTTTTAAATTTTAATTAATCAGGCAAAATTTTAAGTGGTTGATTATTCTCAGTCACTACGACAGATTTAAATTAGATCTGTTGCATGTCTTTTGTATGCAAGGCCTTGCAGATGAAATTGGTACTTGCCTTGCAGATATAATTGTTACTTCTGGATAAATCTTTTGATTATTTTATTTATTCTGAAATTTTATATCGCCCTTCTTCCAACATTTTTTGCTCAAAAGTGCACACACCTCAATGGCACAATTGCAGTAATATTGCAGAACAATTGTGCTCTGCAATATCGAGGTCCCTACACAGTGATTGACGCCTCGGACGAGGGTCGAACCCGCTCACTCAGCGCACATTGAGTGTTACGGGCCAACCGCTCTAACCGATCAGCCACCGTGCCACACCTCTTAGTATTATTTCAAGAATGACCATGTTCATACGGCTTACAGTATGCCTGTAAAATATAAATAAATGCGCAATTACGGGATTTGCTTTGGCAGGCTTGATCAGCAGGCAATGAGTCCAACAGAATCTCTTATGTCAGCAATTAGATCTTTTGATGTTGACACTGTTGAAAGGTTGTTGAAAAGTGATTTTGAAATCGAGTACCGAAACCGTCATCATTACTCCGTTTTACACACCACAGTAGAACTTATAGTCACTGAAGAAGAGTTAACAATCCTCTGTTTAAGTCTGAAGCAGCCCAACGAATTGTTGACCTTCTTCTCCAGTCTGGTTGATTTAACATGGATGCTTTGATAGTTTCATCAGAAACTGCTCTGCATTTAGTAATTGGAAACTGTAGGTGCAGCATTGATACTTGATACAGTGATTGGTGCTTATAGAGGTCTGATTGACACTATCAGCAAACTTCTTTTAAGGAGTACTGCTAATATCAATGCGAGAAATATCTTCGGAGATACACCCCGCATGATGTCCACACAAAGTGGATGCAGTCGTATTGTCAAGTTGTTGTTGGAGTGGAGGGACGAACTTGGTGCTGGAGTTGACTTGAATGCGAGAGACAAGTTTGGAGAGACTGCGCTTATCAACGCAGCCAGTTGGACGTACAATGATGTTGTTGAATTGCTTTTGCAACGAGGATGTTTGGACGAATTTTATGATCATCGCGGATTTTGTGCGTTGCATGCAGTTGTTTATGGCTCTGATATAATCAGCGATGTCTCACGTGATTTCCTTTCATTAATTGGAGTACTCGCATCAGAAGAAATGCCACAGCATTGGGCCGATATGCTGCACACTGTACGATCGGAAACGAGATTTCCACAGGATGGCCAAGAAATTGTTCAATACAGGAAACAGTGACCATGTTAGTGACACGTGGTGGTGCAGACATAAATTCTAAAGATTTCAGAGTCAACACAGTTTTGGATTTGGCTCTGAAGTCAAAACTGTTCATCAGTCATGAGACTGTTAAGAAGCTAAAGGAATATGGCACTACTTCTGGTGCCTTTTTGAAGAAACACTAAGAATATCCCAAAACTGCTCTGGGGTATACCGACAAATTGGGCAAAACTCCACTCCATCGTTTGTGTGCCGTTCTACCTGAACTTACTCTGGGAAAAAAGATTGAGATCTTCATGCATCCTATAAATATCAGTCCTCATAAAAAAGCTTATGAAGAGGTGGTAGTTGCCAGGGACCACAGAGGCAGGACAGCATTACATTATTCCGTAACTGATGCGACTCTGAAGTCGGAAGACATATATTTATTGACAAATGTCTTGAAATTAAAACCCACCATTAATGAAAGAGACAATTACGGAAGAACACCTCTACACTACTGTGAAGACGACGAAGTCTATAAGTCACTTGTTGAGCAAGGGGCCGACAAATACATGAAAGATATTGATGGAAAAACACCACGAGATCTAAAATATCTGCGAAGTCAAGAGCATAAGAGACATAATGTATCTGGCAAATTGGAATATAAAGAAAAGCAAGACCAATTTGATGCTTGGATGATTTGGAGAGATTCAGAATACGCCTATCACGATCAGTTTTCAAACATTTTGCGCGAGAAAGTTCAGCAATTCATGAATAGGTTGTCAGACAAAATTGGAAAAGGGATCCGAGATTTGAATGTCGACCTGTGTTAATTGAAAGCGCTGAAGAAGGAACAAAAACTGGATTGCACTTTTCAACAGTAATGGTTTTCTTCTGACCACAGAAATTGCAAATAGGTTCAGAATTCTGTACTTACAAGTTATGAAGGAACAAGATTTCTGGGATGGTGAAGATTTTTTTGAGCGTGACCCACATGACGAAGGCGGTATGCTTTATGTAAAGCAGGAAGGACGGTACAGAGATTTTGAAATGGCTAATGATGACTGGCCCTCGAATGACCCATGCACTTCTATTGCACTGAAATTGAATCGTCCAATTGAAGGCAGATACATGTTCACACCGATAACTTTAGAAATTGTTCCCTGTGTTCAACTTGGCGAGTGGTGGCAAGAAGAAGCATTGTGCAGTTTAAGTGATAAAATAAGGTTAGAAGGTTGCCACCTGACGTTTGACCAACTTCAAGGGAAGTATCCATGGGTTCCATATTCAGATCCACTTGCCAGAATATCCTTTGCACCGGCAGAGGGTCGAATCATCAAAGAGTGTTCAGCTGTAGCAAGAGCAGCTTCCATGGTTGGCAAACAGCTGATTCATGATAAAGCAGAACTCACGTATGTTCTGAAGACTTGTCTTCTGCATTGTATTGAAGCTTTGAAGGATTGCTTAAGAAACAGTTTACAATACGAAGACATAGATCCATCAGAACTGAGATTTTTTATTTGAGAAATTGATGCTTTGCTTCCACGTGTTTTACCTGCAGGATTTCCTTCCATGGTACATGATGCCGTCCTTCCATTTGCCAATGGAAGAATACCTGAAATGTAAGCATGATGAGCTCCTGAATGATTCAAGTTTTCAATACCCTTTGTGGGCTTATGAGTTGTATAGCAGGGTTTGTACAACGGAATCTCCTGTAGACTCTTTTGTCCCCCAACTCCTCAGCCACTTGGTGAAAAGTTTAACAGAGAAGAGCTCAAGAGGAATCTATCAATGGGCAGTTCATCTATTGAGCATTAACATGGACAGCCGGAGTCCTTTGCAAGAGGGCCAATGGTTCATTAAGTCAGCCAATTTTTTTCACTGATTAGGTTGAGTACCAACAGGAAAAAAGAGTACAGATGAATGCAAGCAAGACTAAACTGAAAAGGCGATTTTCTCAAAATTAAAAAAAATAAACACTCATTTATCGCAAATATAAAAACATATTTGCTGAGCAGTTTTATTTGAGAAGCATTACATATATTGGATCATAAAAATGTTAACGTATGTTCGTAATCTTTATAAAAAATTTTGTGTCTTGTGATCCGCTGACCTAAACCCTGAAGAAGTGGTTGCTGTATTCTTACACAGTAAAATTAATCTCTCTTACCAGATGTAGACTTTCTTCTATGTCTACGCATCGGTATCGTAAATATGGTAATGCGTTACTGTATGTTCACACTAATACAGTACGACAACTCAAATATTTCTTTCATTTCAACACACTAGTGTTGTTTTAATAATGTTTTAAATTTAGTTTTAGTTATGATTTTTAGTCTTCATTTTTAGTTTTGTTTACGATTGTTTCTCAATTCTAGTTTTAGTTTCTATGTCTCAATTATAGTTTTAGTTTTGTCAATTAAATTCGAGGTAAACGGTAACCGGAGGTAGACACATATCATTCTTCTCGTGTGTCTTAACATATATGAACAATTACTAGAAAAGGTAATGTATGGTATAACGTCACATCATTTGCAGAATTATGTACAAATCATGCATACAACGAATAGGTGTCTAAGTTAGGAACATTTTCAAGCAGAAATATTTGTTTTATTCCGGCTAAATATCGTTTTAGTTTTCGTTGCATCTATTTTTGTTTTAGTTTTAATTGCCACATTTCGTTTTAGTTTTCGTTGGTCCTGTGATTTCGTTTTTGTTTTCGTTAACGAAAACGTTTGAATTTCGTCAATTGCTATTTTCGTTTTAGTTTTCGTTAACGAAAACAACACTGCGACACACAAAAGAACCACATACATGTACACAAATCAAGGTTTACTATAAACGCTACACTTCTACACTCCCTTGGGCCTGTTTCCTCAAAATTGGTTGTTGGATCATAAATTGTATTGATTACATGTTAATTATGTATAGATGAGACATTTATTTCCACTGAAGCAACTGTTCACTGCCGTGAAACTCCAAAAGTCTGCACGGCTGCCGTGTGACTGGTTGAATGAATGGTCGAGCAAGGGATAATTAAATGAAAGAAGATATGAAAATAATGAAAGAATTGTGCAGAAGGAAGGTGCAATATTCAGTGTTGGGCACGAGACCAAAACCTCGAGACTTAAGATCGAGAGGTCCATGACCAAGACCGGGTGGTCCGAGACCAAGACCGAGGGTCCGAGATCAAGACCAAGACCGATGCTCTTTTTTATAAACAATTAAATTTATTATGACGCTAAAACGGAATACCACGCTTAAACTATTAATTTTATTGCTGAAGAATACTAATCTTAATAATTGTACAGAAACAGTTTTACCAGCCAGTCTGAACTTTTGCGTTTTCAGCCCTTGGCTTCGGACTGAGAATATCATATTATAAATTACTTACAGTATACGATAAGTAAATACTTTAAGATAAGTAGCTTAACGTTCCGTTTGAATCATGTAGACCTACTTGTACTCGGAATTGTAGGTTAACAGTGACTACACGTGGCCGATCACATAATTACTAGACTGTTCTAAAACCTTGAAATTTGTGAAAGTAAATGTTTAGATGTCTGCTTCCGTTGCAAATGCATTTCTTTGCCCACAGTAACATATATATAGATGGTCAACACGTCATACACCGATAACAATCGCGTATTGCCTAAATACCGGTGTCTCTAATCGAAAATAACCGACACGAATAAGAAATTGCTCTGATACGGCAAATGACCAAGAATGCTAACCTAAGACGGAGACTTAATCCCAAGACCGTTTCCTTAAGACCAAAACCAAGACCGACGCATTCGAGACCAAGACCGATGATCCGAGACCAAGACCAATGCATTCGAGACCAAGACCGATGCATTCGAGACCAAGACCGCAGTTTTCCGGTCTCGAGACCGTCTCGAGACCAAGACCGCGGTCTCGAGGACACATCCCTGGGACCTACAATCTGGAACGGACTTCCCAAAGAGCTCCGTCTCCTACCTAAGAACTCCTCATCTTCATGTAACGCCTCTCTTAAAACTGTCCTTTTCAGCCGAGGATTAACCCGGGACGCCTGTGAGTAGATATGTTTAAGGGGCTCTATTTCAAGTATTTCTGATTGATTGATTTTGGATTGAAATTCGTTCAGTCATGTTTTAATTATACTTAGATCTGTTTAATTTGTCTGTGATTTTGTCAATAAACACGAATATTTTTATAAATAGTTCAATTATTAAGACGCTAAAACGGAGTTACACGCTTCAAATAAATGATTTTTGTTACGGAAGAATACTAATCTTAATAATGGATTAATGGTCCAGAAAACAATTTTACCGGCCACTCTGAACTTTTGAGGGTTAAGTCCTAGCTTAAACCTGATAATATAACACCATCAATTACTTACATTATTCAATTGTAAATAGGCTTACTTTAACTTTAAGACACCTGAACAAGTAGATTAACGTTCCGTTTGAATGGTATATTTTTTTACCACAGACCTCGTACGTTATAACAGTGTATACCGACCACATATTAGATTGTCCCAAAACCTTGACATTTGTGAAAACAAATTATGAAATGGCTGGCTCCATTGCAAATGCATTTTGTTCTCTGTCCATAGTTACATGCTATATAAAGGTCGAGAAGTTTGGTCAGAACGCCATAAATTGATAACAATCGTGTAGGGCCTAGTGCAGCTGTTCTCAACCTGTGGGTCGCGACCCCCACGGGGATCGCCTTACGATTTGCCAAGGGTCGCCTGGAGCCTTCAGAAATTTGTAAAACGTTATCGTCCTTGTATATCATGTTACGTTCGTGTAATGATCATGGTTAAATAAATATTATACACGACTCTTGTATAATATATATTTAATCGTGATTATTACACGAACTGGCCTTCTACTATAGTGACTTTAATTACTCTTTACTTATTTCTTTTACTATGATTCATTTAATAAAATTATTACCAGCGACAAATGTTAAATTATTCTGTTAATGAAAGATTGATCATGCTGTTATGCATGAGGTGAATGGATTACCAAAGGGTCCGTTCACATATTACGTACGCAAAATATCGGATTTTCGGACCCCCTCTCCCTTTGTTGCACCACGTACATTTCGTGGACCCCTCCCCCATGCGTACGTACATTTAAGCTCTACCCTCCCCCCCATTGCAGAGGTTAAATAGTTGAAAACATCTATAATTTTACAACAGGCTATTTGGTTTTGTTAAGCATCATATTTAACAGTTTAAATTTGTTAACTTATGAAGAAATAAAACACTCACAACACTTGCATTTGAAACCGTTTTAATGCTACATAAAATTGATCAAGCAGGAGTATAGTCTGATGATGTTTACAGTTCTGATTTTCATATTCTGTATTGTGGACGTCATAATTAGACAAATATATTTGCGTACGTACATATTTTCGGGACCCCTCCCCACCATACGCACCCGTAAACAAAATGGCCGAAATTTTAAACCTCTCTCCCCCTCTCTGCCTACGTAATATGTGGACTGCTCCAAATGGTAAGAAGTAAAATGCATGGTAGTAAAAAGGAGGTGAAGGCAGTAATACAATACTTTTAATATCTGGGGTTGCCACACCTTTGGAAATATTATCAGAGCTCGCCGGACTTGAAACATTGAGAACCGCTGGCCTAGTGCCTACACATCCGATGCCTCTAATAGCTATAGTCGGTAAATAGCCGACAAATATTGATAAAATTGCTCTAATACTGCAAATGATTAAGACCGCTACGCTAATTTAAGGTGGAGACCAATCCCAAGACCGTACTTTAAGACCAAAACCAGACGCATTCGATCCCAAGAAAGTGCAATCGAGACCGAGTGACCGAGACCAAGACCGCAGTTTCACGGTTTCGAGAGTCGAGACAAAGACCGCGGTCTCGAGACCACATCCCAGGCAAGAGTGTAACCATTTGAAAGTAGCCTGATTAGGCCTTGTAACCACGATGAAGTTTCTCTTATCTAGAGCTTTCTGGACATCAAACATAATATATATCCAACGTCAGAGCTCTCTGTCTTTCTCTGCTCTTATTGCAACTGGATTATAAATTTGTTCTTCGCTGTTACAATCGAATGACTTAATTTGCACAGCGCTCTTGAATAAGTTGCTGACCGCGCGTAGGTCTAACTCGCGCTTGAGAAATTCCGAGCAGGCGAATCGGATTTTTGCGGTATAGGCCTACTTCATATTGGTGTTCTTCACAGTTCTGGAACTTCTGGTCTGGGTCCCCTAGCTGCTGTTCATTATCCCCACTCAGAAAACTCATTTCCTCATCATCTGTTGATCATCACATTTACTCTGACGATACGAACCTGTTCATAGCTTTCTCCTCTCATTCCCTTCCAGACGCACCGAATCATAGGCCAATGCTCAATACCATCCACAGACATCAGCCTGACTACAACGTGTTGTGCCTGAACCCTTTAAAGGCATTATTTCTCATTAATCGCATCCGCGAGCACTTAGGCCTACTATCATCTCCAACACAGGCCTACTGTATCTCACTTCTGCCGTGCGTTACCCTTCTCCTGACGCCATCTCCCTGTTGATGACTCTGCCATGTTGAAACGAGAGTTGTCGGCACTGTAGAAAATTCAGGGGCATCAATCCCCTCTGAGTGATGGAGTCAAACCCCTTGGTCCCAAGTATCAGGATGACAAGAAATTCCCCCCCTCATAAGACTAAAATAATGTTCTGCTACCAGAAATTGGAGGGATTTTCCTTCGGGTCCCCCACCTATCTGGACGCCTCTGGTAGAAATGTCGAGTTTACGTTCACGATTACTGTATCATCACCGATTACCACCGTAGCACCAATTTGTCTGCTCGACTTGACCTTCCCAGATCAGGACCCGACATCGGAACGATATGAGAAGCCAAGAGCAGGACATTACCCCTCGGACATTACCCCCGGACAACATTACCCCCGGACATCACAATATTTCCATAGCGCATATATTCATGCATGCATGAATGCATACATACATACATACATACATACATACATACTGGTGACCCAGTATGTATGTATGTATATATGTATGTATGTATGTATGTAGCATGTAAGCGAGGCATGCTCATTGTCCCATATGCCCGTACAACTACTAAACAGAATCGTGCCTTCTCAGTAGTTGGCCCCTCGCTCTGGAACATGCTCCCGTTGGCGTTACGGTTGTCACCTAGGGTCCACTCAGTCTCATTTTATATGTGCCTTAAAAACTGTTCTTTTTAAACGTGTTGGAGTCCGGAGCGCTCCTGAGTAGGTGCCTTGAATTGACGCTATATAAATCTCTGTCTGAAAGGAATGAATACATATATACATACATACATATATACATACATATATACATACATACATATATACATACATACTTGCACACATACATACATACATACATGCTTTCATAAATAAATACATGCATGCATACATACATGCATATATACATACATGCATACATACATACAGTGGCGTAGGCAAGGGGGTTTGGGGGTTAGACCCCCCCCTCATTGGCATAGTTGAAAATATTTTTTAGCAACAACCTACGGAATAAGTTGGGATAATTTTAGGACCGTGCCCCTCGTTAGAAGAATAACAGACACTCACAGTGCACCAAGTGCAGCATACGCGCCCACTCCACACCAGCTGTGGCATAGATTTGATGTATACCCGATACCGTATACCAGGGTCACTCTGGCAGGGTGTAAATGAAGCAGAACTTAGCCTATAATGTGACAAGCGCAATGTATCATTCAATTATTTTCGGATATAGGACAGGGATATAAGACAGCTGTCATAACCCCTATACGTACGTACTATATATATAACTATATAAAATGGGTGTGCGTGTATATAGTTAACCGTGGACACCGGTACGGAGTCGCACGATTTAACTAATGTATATATATATATATATATATAAAGAAATAGAAAGAGACTTATTTAAATAGGTCAGTTCATCCTTAGACATGATCATTGGACGCATTATAATAAGTTGAGTGTTCAGAAGTTTGAAACAGTTGAATATAAATGATAAATTATATAAATTGCTGCATTGTATAGTGGATCAATAAAATCAGTAAGCGGAGTTATCTCTCGCTGGAAGGTGTTGTGGTAAGTTTAACTAAACATTGTTATCTCTTGCTATAAGATGTTGGTGTAATAATAGCACTAAGCAAAGCAAAGCAATCATTAGCAATGGCTCTGAACGTATTGGGATTCATTAGTGGCAGAACTAAGGATGTGGTATCGTCGTCTTTCACGCAAAGAAACGGGTAGTGTGCCAAAAATGCTTTGGACGCAATGCATTTGTGTCATTTAACAGTTCGTCCAAATATTACAAAGTTGTTGCAAATCTTGGCAACATTACATTGCCTGTTTCCATCTGTACCAGTGAGCACTCTTTCTCAAGCCTTCACCGTCTGAACACATATCTCAGGAACTCGACAAGCAAAATTAGGCTGAATTGGTTAACTCTTCTACATGTTCACCGTGAAATGACCCCAACAACCGAGGATGTTAAGAAAAGAAAATTTGAGACTGATTTGCATAGGCAGGGCTATATTATAATCATATCAAATTCAAGGCTTGAGTATATGTTTGTAATTTTTTTCCATTGTTATAAAATCACTAGCTATGCGCCTTAGCCGATTTTAATAAAAAGTATTTATATTTTGTATATGATATCACAAAAAACTGTTGCAGTTCAAAAAAGGCCAAAATTTTAAAAAAAACCTGGCTCATTGAGCCCCCTAATTTATTGGAGATCGAGTGGGGAAAATGACTAAATGTGCCTATACTAACCCTCCCCTTGGGGAAATCCTGCCTACGCCACTGCATACTTACATACATATACATACATACATATGTGTACATACATACACACATGCATATATACATACATGCATACATATATGTACATGCATACCTACATACTAGCACACATACACACATAAATACTTACATATCTATGTACGTGCATGCATACATAAATATATACATACATGCACATACATACACATTTACATACATGTATTTTCATACATACTATTGTAATGAATTTCTGACAAATTCCGATTTATTAATATAATAAAGATTGCACATTAATTATGTAATAGAATGGGGGTAATGTCCAGGGGTAATGTCCTAATGGGCAATGTCCGGGGGGTAATATGCCAGGGGGTAATGCCCGGGGGGTAATGTCCTGTGGGGTATTGTCCTAGACCCGAGAAATCCACCGTGGCTATTGCGGACACCCAATTAGAGCCGGTGTAAAAACTGGCTTAACTTACGAGGCGTTTGTGGGTGCTGAGAAATTTTCTAAGATTTGTATTACATTACACAATGGCGTGATGATCGGAGTACCATTGGAATAGGATCATTACTGAAGGTATTGTTAAAATACGCGGCTAAATTACTTCCGGTACACACAACCGTTGACCGTAGCCAAACAACTTGAAATTTGATTATTATCTCCTCACAGCCTACTAATTTGAATCTAAGACTATATATAACCAGTGATATCAATTAATAAATTAGTAAGCCCCTATTAATATCTAGGTATACCCATCAGTGTCTTCAACGGTTTTCCAGCGTGGGGATTCCAGATGGGGAAAACCCGTACAATATAAAAAGATACAATAGGTTGCGATGTTACAGACAAAGCTAAAGCCTTTTAATTTTTCGTATTCGAATAAGGTTAATAAAAGTAACATTACCGATAAGAGGTTAGTCTCTTCATGTCGTCACATTGTAATCATATCATTATCATTAGTCCCGTAGCTAGTACAAGTAATGCAGCGCAACACGCTTTCGTGCAAGACTTGTCTTGTTACAGATGTATTTATTCAAGAATTTTTTCATCAATCCAATTTCCATTAAGGCAGAAATCTTTTCATCAACCCAGCTCCCAGTTGAGCAGAATTCTTTTCACCAGTCCGGCCTCCATTTGAGACGCATTCTTTTAATCATTCAAGCCTCCATTTTAAGCCCGACTTTTTTCATCAAAACAGTTTTCATTTAAGCATGATTCATTACAAACTAGCTTATGTTTGTTGTCTGATGCAGCATTAGCTAGGTAATATCTCGGCTTTCTAATCATACCAAGTTTGCTATCCTAGCC